>CM058059.1:25205445-26405445 GCA_030157275.1 Cynaeus angustus
AGCTTAGCACAATTAGAGTACCAGTTTAGAGCGACAGCTTGCAATTAATAGGTGTTTATAATGGTAGCAGAATGTATCTAAATCTCTTTTTCTATTTAAAATACCGAAGCTGAGAAACAAATGTTAAAAAAACTACAAACAAATAAATAAATAAATGGAAGGTAAACGACAAGCTCAAAGTTGATTGCATGTTCACAAAGCCAATCGTGCGCACTTATAACACTCACCTAACAAAGAACTTGTCAAAGGCATATCATTTTTTCATTATAAATGTGTAGAGTAAAAAGAAAACATTTTGAATCTTTAATAAAACAAAAAACTAGTATGAAAATGGAAATTCTGTTTATTCACAAAGGAAGGCAAACATCAAAGAACTTGTAGTGCCCCCTCGACATATTGCCTTAGCTAGTTGCTAGAGTTTCTGTTTCACGATATATTTGATAAAACTTTTACATTGACAAATGGTTTCCACTATTACTAAAAGTGTACAATAGTGCATACTTGTGTTTCTATTCAACTCGGAGCTTTTACCACCGAGGATCTCCCACAACTTTCACATTGATAACAGCTCGTGATAACTAGAAAGAAATGATTCTCGAATAAAAACGACCGTGACAGCACGCATACAAAACCGCCAAACTATGCAATATCGCTGAAAAACACCCCCTTCGCAACAAAGTATATTCTTCTTTAATATGAGGACAATAAATTCTCCGTATCAAGTGTCTTCAGTCTGGTGATCTCATCACAACCCCCTTTACTGCACGCTCCACCGAGCACTCAACATTTAATGAACTCTTCAATGCTCATTCGCAATAACAAATGGAATTATTCGTAATCCCCTGAATCTGCATATAAGTTAAGTGCTCCCGGCACAAAATATGGGGATGTTTTATTTCTTCTATTTAAATTTCGAAAGGGATTATTTTGCCGACTTTAAGTGCTTAATGTGTTGCACCGGCAACGCATTCAAATGTAGTCGGCTACAAATCCCGTAAGAAAATTATTTTTCTTGTGTTAGTGCAAAATTTACATTCTCCTGATTTTTTACGCCGAAATAAGTGCGAAAAAATATGTTAAATCCATAGTTTTCTTATTCGGAACGAACGAAAATTTGTGTAAAAAATATGCAAATTCAGTTAAATTGGTGCCGAGTTTAAAATCGCTGGAAGGAATTGAATTTATATAAATTTAGGTTGAATTTAAATGCGACAGGAAGAACAAAAACTCGGAAATATTTCCTAGTGCTAAAAGCACGTGTAAATATCCGTGCGCTAAAATTTTCAATAGCAGCAATAGTTCCAGACGAACATAGTTGCAGTTAAAGAACAATCAGTCACAAGATGAATTAAAAACAATTCCGTTGGTTGTTTTGTTACTAGCAAGTATTCCTGCAAAAATGACAACTTAATCAAAATTTAATTTTGTTACAGTTCCAACTTCGTTTTACATCGTAAAATATTTTCAATAAAGTCTCCTTGTTGACAATGACCTTTTAAAGGAAATGTCGCAACAACAAAAATGACTCTAATGTTGCTTTTAACGACAATTGCTGTAAAGTATGCGAATCGTTTATTTCGAGCGGAAGAACTTCCCGTCATTTAGAGGGTGCAGACGTTTCAAGCCCTCCTCCAGGAGCTGGAACGAGCCAACAAATTTTATGTTTTGCCTTTACGTCAACTTAATGTTTTCGCACAATAACGCAGACGATAAGTCTTGATTTACTATTTACCAGTACTTACTTAACCCGCATCGCAACGCGTTAACAGACTCCACGATTTTCTCACCTCTAATTTTAGCTAAAGATCCGCAATCGGAAATGATTCATAAAACTTAATCTTTAAGAAAATCCATCATTTTACTGCAGTTCGATTAAGCTCGGTTTATCCGTATTATTGGGTTTGTAATTACTATAAATCACAAAGTTTTTAATGAGAGCAATTAAACTTCCATTTAAGGGAGGCAAGACAGTTTCTGCTCAAATCAATAATCATCAATAGATAATAACTTTAATAGTCCATTTTTTTAAATGACTTTAGTGATTTATAATAGCTATTTCCGTAACTAAGACGTTAAGACGGTGATTTTTGAAGAAACCGACGAGACGGAGCACAGAGAAACCACAAACCGGATGAACCAATAAATTGGATTTACGGCAAAAGTGCACACAAAACGTGAGAATGCAGAGATGCAAAATGTAAAAAATGGAATTTCACTCCGTAAGTGAGTCCATAAAATTCATCTTTACTGTCGCAAAAGAGGCCGTAAAAGTGTTCGCCCCAAAAAGTATCTTTTGGACTCTGTTTCAACAATTTCAGGTTCAATCAAACATCAATAAAAATTTTGCATCCAATTTAATTAAATTTAAATCCGAAGGAGCTCATATATTTGATGCTTTTTCTCGAGTCAAATATTTATTAGGTAAAAAAATACATCTTATGACAAAAAAATATTTTTAATTAAAAAGCACAATTTTCCCGAAAGCACGCAATTTTCCAGATCTCTTGAGCATTGAAAAAAATTATTTGTAATTTTTAATTAAATAATTTTGTATAATTAATATTAACCTGGAGCATTGTTCCACTTCACTGTTCACATGTTTTTTTACATTTTAACAAATGGGTGAAAAACGAATCATTTTTTCTTCAACCAAATGTGTAAAATTTATAAAAGATTGTTATTTATTTGATATTATTTTTTATAGCGTGGTCAAATACGCAAAGTGATAAATAACTAATGGAACACTCTGTATTTAAACAGAGAATTAAAAAAGCTTTCTAAGTACTAGCAGAAGATACCAAATCGATTTTGACAGGAAATTTAAAAATGTAAAGGACGACTGTATTTTTTAAATTAACATTTAGTGTATTATGTTTAAAAAAATGAAAAATAAATATTTCACATAATAGTAGAATAGCCAAATTGTAGTTTTACTTTATTATTATTACACTTTTTTCATTTATTTGTTTCTCACTTTTTTGTATAAAACTAAAAATGAAAATTAGTAATAAAAAATACAACTAAATTCTTATTATAATCCGTTTCAAATCCAAATATTTTGGGCATATTTTAATGAATTGAAAAAAATACTGACCTGAAAAACATAGTTCTCAAAAATACATAAACTATTTTATTTTTGTTACGTAATATCAGCTGGTTATCCAGACATGATTTAATTTGTCACTACACCTTTAGAATTGACGGAAAAAAGATCGTTCATTTTTTTTGTTGATCGTAAGCATTGAAAAAATAAATAAAAGAAAAAAACATAAATCATTCGTTGCATGAGGACTTCAAAAGTGTGAGCTTTGTAATAGGAAATACACCTGCGACCTGTTACACCTGTCAAACGGATCACTTCAATCCTCAATTGCATGAAACAGAACTGGCTGGCGACAAGTGTAAATTCGCAAAAAAGACCCGAAAAGCACTATTAGTTCAACAACAGTTGCTGAAATATTAGGTAAGATTTTAAGAGACTAAAGAAGAGATGGCCTAATTCCGGTGTCCGTGATAATTAAAAATAAACAAATTAATTCAAATGGTGCAAAAATATCAGGATAAAGTGCAGTGATTCACGTTGTGTCCTCACAGCTATTATTACCGTCGACGATTTATAAAACCGAATTATGACAAAATATTTTTAGTTTACAAAAGCAGGGAAACGTGCGATAAAAGCTCACAGCATTCCAGTAATAATTTGTAAAATGTGCAAATCTGCGGGTTGAAGAATTTAATTAAGAAATTTTCACTGCAAAACGAGAGGAAAAAAATAACGAGGCGAAGCTTTTCACAAAATCGTGGTTTAATTAAACGGATTCAATAATTGATCAAAGTCAGTCGAGCTTTTTAAAATAAACATGAGTCAGGTCTCGAAAATAAACGTAAGTCAGTGTAAAAATAAGTCGGAAAAAATTGAAAAAGAAACTTTTCGAGCGAATAAATTCACCCCAGCTCGGTTTCGATAAACATCCCGCTAAAGCACACTGCGGAACGAGATAACCTCACCTGTACAATGTAGTAAAACCGGCGCGACCAGAAGTAGACAGGCGAAAAAGCTCTTCATTTCATCCATCTCTGAACAGTCCGTTCCAATTTACACAATTACACGAACTTTTCGAAACATGCAAAAACCCACGTGACCGGAGTTCACATTGTCGCGAGGAAGTTCAATTTCTGCCGCAGAAACTATCTCGAAGGTTTCAAAATGGTCTATTTTAAACTGTCCGATAAATTTAGCAGTTGACACAGTCTGGCTTAAAAATTTGATTCTAATCAAATTTCACGAAAAAAATTACACGACCACGGTGAAATTTAAAACACAAGAAGCACGCTTTTTCGGGGTGTGAAAAAAGCAGCAGGACATGTTAAGCTGAGCGCAAACGAGTTCGTGTTGCAACGCGTTCGTTCGTTTAGACGAGAGCAGAGCATGCTCTCTTTACAGCGTTCGGAGCGAAACTGAAGACTCGCACAAAAGAACACCGCCGCCAACCTGCACAATTTACACATGCGCCCGAAATTAACAGGTGCCCGAGTGCGGTAGGCACGTTGGATGAGGCATTTAGTATTAGTGTAATAAATATTACATAATTAGTCAAAAAGTGCACTCTCGGTGAACAAATTCATTATTTTTGTTGGTTAATGGACGTCTAACGCTCCGAGTTATTAAGTGAGAGTTAATTGATGAATTTATTATTTTCGAGCGCACGTCAAAAGTAGAAGGGTGCTTTAATGAGACTTTGCTAATTGTTTATTTAGGGTGCATTTTTTATACAAGTCAAGGGGCACAGAGGGTTAAGGACAACTACCGGTGATAGCCATAATTCCTGCGAAGATCCGCAGGAAATACATTAACATAAGGTAAACGTTTTTAGAATTACCGTTAATCAAAAAAAAAAAACACTTTCAACTTGAATTTATCACTGTGCGTTGTGTTTTATTTTCTTTTGTTAAAAATATACCACAGCTATAATGTTGAGAGTTCGATGACAGTAAGCATCAGCGATAGATTTAATTTCACCAAAATGAGGAAAAAAGAAGGTCGCTGGAATCCAGACAAATACACTAATGTTCACGTGGTATTAATTCTGTTTGTAAAGATGGGAAAAAAACCCACATGAACACACAGAGCAACTATATTAGAACGTAATTACGAAACAGTGCAAATACAAAACAAGAATTTCTGAAAACGATTCAGGTAGGTAAAGTAAGATCCTTCAGGGAATTTTTTTTACAGACGGAAAATTGTCGATACCCATTTTCATTCAATTTATTAATAACTTGTAGAACATTGCCACAAACAGCATTCTGCTCCAAGGCTTTAGAAGTTCTTAATTTGAATTCATTTAATATCAAGTTGTCACAACATGAAAGTTTTTTTCCTCCAGCATATTAAAATGAAACTTTGATTATATTACTAGTAAAATAATGTTTGCTAATTATCTCGAGCGCAAATAGCTTTAAAGGTAATCGACTTCTTTGAACTGTGTGACGAATTACGACCAAAATTAGCTCAAGTGGTCAATTTGTCAACGGAAGCAAAATTATCTATAAATGGTTCTCTAACAAATTTGTTACGTACGCTGAAAAAAAATAGCGAATCATTACTCAGAGAACATTATGTTAGCGTATTTTATGCTTTTACAACCGAATTCTTTGAATATTAATTGAAAGCTGAACGTGGATAATAGTTAATAAATAAAAAATATAAACCAAAAAAAAACAAAGTTATAACTCAAGAAAATTTTATTGATTAGTTGTATAATGCTTCCACTCAAATTTATTTAGCAACAAAATTAAACTTTTCGATAAATGTTACTCTGATAGATTAACATTTTAGTATTTGAATCTATGAGGTCTTGCGTTAAATAACATTGAAGATTTAGACACCTGCCACTTAGTAAAAATTAGCAGCAGTAAAACAAAGAAATTATATTTATTTACTATTGCTCGAGATTTAGATTTAAGTGTGTTTAGAAAATATGTCAATCTTTCCCGTTTCATCAAATATCAAACGGCAAATGTACAGGGGCTTACACGATTTACATTTGTTCGAAATATCTTGTTTCATAATCTGTTTAGTTTTCTAATACTTTCTTTAAATAACGGCATAAATTTATCGTGTTTTAAAAAAACACAGTTTAAGTTCGATGTTCAATAAAACTTTTGATATTCAGCATCTGCTAACTTTTATAATTTTCAACTTTTGATCGATCTAGTGCTTTGATTGGATGAGTTGTCAAGTCTTGAAAAGTATTCCAGTTACCACAATATTGACCGCGTTAGTTAAAGAAAATACTTGTCCATTTTTCTTTTAGATTTTTCCAATTGTTCTTTGTGACACCACCAAACGCTCTCTCTCTACAGAACTCGTAATGTACTTAAGACTTTAGATATAGCAAGTTTTAACTCGTTGTTATGTACAACATCTTCGATAGAATAAAATTTCACCTTCAGGAATAAGGTTCTGTTATTGTTATCGTTTCTTTGCGGTTCCAAACAATTTCTAGTTTGTTTCGTTTTTAATTCGTATTTTCTTGTTTTTCTGTTGCTTTTATTTTTTTTCTACCTATTTGAAAGAAACAGAATTATTATTTTTGTTTCAGCAGATTGATCAAGTTCAATAGTTTACTTATTAAACTTCAACATTCTTATAACGTAAGCCGTTGAAAAAGTCGGAAGATAATATAAATATTTACTTAATAACTCACATAAAACTTTAAACCTAAAACCGCGGGTAAACCTCAACATTTTCTAAATCAGTATCTTGTTTGTACTTGTATTTTTTTTACTGATTTAAACTTGTTTAATCTAAACTTTAAGCGAGTGTAAATTTATTATTTACATCTATCTTCGAAGTTCTACTTAATTTTTTCATTAAAATCTTTCAAAGCAAGTGAGCTTGAGTTTTCGGCTTAATTATTCATCATTAGAATGTTCCCATTAATGTAATTAAATACCAGGTATAAATAAATTTTAATTAAATGAAAACAAACTAACAGGAAAGTTTAAATCAATTTTTTGGTTAAAAAACCTTTATTCACATTTTCAAAAACTGATCAAATTGTTAGAGGTACTTAATTGATCTCAATATAATATTCAAAAAATTGCAATCTTCAACATATTCCGATTCCAAGTGCTAATTGCAAATGCACACTGAAAGTCAATTTAAACTTTATAAAAATTTTATTCAGGGCGTAGTAACGAAACCTGTCGTTTCATAATGTTCAGCAACTCGATATTAGTTTCATAAACTTTTTCATAGTTAAAAATAAAATGCAGGGCGAAACAAGTAACTGTTAAATAAATTCGATGGTTGATGTTTATTTAAGTATGCAATTAAAAAAGTGCAGTCCCACACTTTAGACAGAGAAAATACGAAATGCAATTATCTTAATGCAACAGTCTGTAGCTAAATATAAACGGTCCTCCGGAGATTACAGAGAAACTAAAAAAGTAAATAAGTGTGCGACAAACGACACACACTACAATCCTTTCGATAAAGAACAGAGAAAAAGGGTTTTTTTTGTCGCTGCACTGGAAAAAATATTGCTCCGGGAAAGAAATTAATTGAGTTGATGCTAGTTTAGTTCTCGTAAACCAAAATATTTGCTTTTGTTGAATTTTAGAGAAAGTTACGTGTTGTAAACTTCCGCCGGTTTAAAACAGGTATTCTGTTACAAATGTGCTCTCGACAGCAACCATATAAATTAAAACGTTAATTATTATTATTTTATCAGTTCTAAGGTTCTAGACTTTAGATGATGGGTAAATTTAATTATAGCAGAAATGTGATATCAGCCGACCTGATAAAGTTATGCTAAAGTATTGTGTAAGACAGAGAACCTTCATTTTTAATAAATATAAAAAATTAAACGTAATATTCAAAGTACTACTGATTTTTTTGTTGTTTTTTTAATATGAATTTTTTTTTCTAACTAATCAGATAAAAAAATTTGCCAAAAAAGTTACTGCAAATCCGAAAAAAAGGATATCTTGCATATGTTTTAGACATGTTTAAATTTTTTATTGATTAATACCAATAATGTAATAAATGGTGTGATAACTATAAATCATTCCAATTCTGTAACTAATTTTATTTTCTGAAAACAAATTAATAGTGAACAAATTACGTTAAAATTTAAAGCTTGGGCTTCCTTATTTCTCTACAATTTTAATTTTTATTATTTTGATTATTTACAATCTAGTGTTTTTTAAATAATGTTTTATTCTTTCACACACTCTTTCTTTTTTGGGAAAGAGTTTTTTTTTCTTCTGTTAGCAAAGGTCCCAGTAATCAATATTTTTTGTGTTCCTCAAAAACGGTGTATTCTAGCAAAAAAATGCCAAAAGTAAAAGTTGTTCAGAATTTTATTGTAAGTAGGACCAGGACTAGGACTTTCTGTTCTAACTCTTCAAACAAAGTTACATCGTATTTATAACACAAATGCTTAAAATTTCTTTAAACACAGATCAATAATGAAAGTTTTTCAGAATTCGATTTTAAGTAATATTTAACCAGAAGATTTTTCTCTTACTCCGCTACGCTGTCGGATTTCTATTTTCCTTGTCCTTTGCCTCCACAATCTACAAGAAAGGTAGCTGAAGATTGACGTAGACAATGACCAGCGTATTCGTTTATGTTTTCGAGGTTTAAATATTTGAGTTTTCCTCGAGGAACACTACCGATTTTATGGATGCCTACTGCTCCGTCTTCATCCTTAATAAAAAATCAATATACATTTAAATTTTTGGTCAGCTAGATATTTTCTCTATCTAAATACCTTTCTCGCATCATCAAAGATGATCTAAATTTTTGACTTTTTGACACGAATTCTGATTACTTAACCTTATTTAATGTCTCCAATACCCTTAATTTTTTAAGTGGTAAGTATTTGTGATTTGAAACGTCCCTTAAGAAAAAGATTTCTATGGAATGTAACTCTCATCTTTCCTTTTTAAGAAAACTCGGAGTTTGTTCAAAATAAGAGTTAACATTTTATATTAATTGCACTACATTAGGATTCATTACTGAATTTTGGCGGTTTTTTTCATTTTTGTGTCAATAGACAATCGATATTATCCATATGGCCTTATACATTACAGTTTCAATGACTTTAAAATGACTACGATATATATAGAGTGTTCCACTTTCATTCGATATGGTAACATATGAAACCGTAGGCATCTGTTATTCAACTTTA
The DNA here is from genome assembly GCA_030157275.1 of Cynaeus angustus. Lineage (NCBI taxonomy): Eukaryota > Metazoa > Arthropoda > Insecta > Coleoptera > Tenebrionidae > Cynaeus > Cynaeus angustus. The sequence continues at coordinate 25,214,649 of CM058059.1, forward strand.
ATCTCCATACAGCATTGGAAGATTCTGTATTTTTAAAAACAATTCAAGAAGATCGTCAGTCATTTTTTTAATCGTCGGAAAACTTGTTATTTTCGCTCGCGAAAAATAGCCAGAAAATAAGAAATTTATTTTTTAGTGCAAGAAAAAATTGTTGGCCCAATTCCGAAGAAATTTGGCAAGAGCGTTAAGGGCGTTGTGTTAACGTACCCCTAATTGTTTATATTTTAGAAAATTATGAAAAAATTCCTTCCTTCAAGAACATAAAAAAATATTTGATTAAGGAGTAATTGTTGGCAAACTGCTCGTTTCGATCGCAATTAACGCCCGGAGAACCTCGTTACAACTTTAATAATTGCTTATACATTTTTTATAGAAATTGCTACATAGATTTTCACCAACAAAGATGTGTTCTGCAGGTTTCACTCAAAAGAATGTTTTTCTTACATTTATTTTTATTAGTTATTTAGTATCATACATAACCGTTTAAAATGGGCACCAGTAAAATATAAATACAAAATAATTGCATACCTCTGTATAATAGAAACATTTTAAACCAAAAAAAGAAGTAATCCAAAACATGCTTTGAAAACGATAACAATTTTGTAAAGTTTCTATTTTAACGAATAAGTAGGCGAGCTCTCTTATTACAATTTATGTCTTAAATGATAACATATAATAAAATATACTTCAAGAATCTAAGTGAAAATAAAAGAATCAATGGAAAAATCTGAGTACAAATTCCATTATTTGAAAAATTATCACGACATTCATCTTTTCTTTTGCTAGCTCAACAACGATCGTATTTCTTTGTGCATATGAATTAGGAAATCCACATAGCTAGGAGACCCATCGGTGCCGCGATCTTCCGCCAAGAAATGTTTAAATACGGGCTCCAACTTCTCTCGTTGTCTAACGATGGTCAACTGTAAAAAAATAGTTAAAAAAGAAACACTCAAGCGAATATGAAACATACCCTCATGCACTTATGCCTTTGTATCCTGATCTCTTCTATAATTGTCCGTACAGCAACTGAAAGAGGATTGTCCAACTCTGGGAGGGTAACTCGCTCGATGTCGACCTGGATAGCTGAAGGTACTCCAAATACTTGCTGAATGAAGTTGGGATTTGCGCCCAAACCAATCCACAAAAACATGTGAATCCCATTTTCTGCAAAAAAAAACAATCAACTGTTGTCCTTGTCTCCGTACTAAATACTCACCTAAAATGTACACTCCTTGCTCGTTCATTTTTTCGATGGTGCATCTGATTGGTGCCGGGATTTCCAGCGGATCTTGTGTGGGATCCAAATCAATCAAGGGTATTAATCTCGGATAGAAAAAGTTGACACTCGTGGGAATATCCATGATCATCACTTGTTGCATAATGTACGACCGATCATCAACTGTCATATCCGATCCTCCAGACAAAGCGTCATTCTTCAGCAAGCAATTGACATACAGCGGCAATAGTTTCATACACTCGGGAAGAATGAGCTGGCCAGCGCTACTCGGACTAGCACAATTCTTCCTGTAAGTTGCCAAGATCTGTGCAGCTCTGGTAACTATACTATCTTTGACAGCCTTGGGATTATGTTCGAACAGTTTATAGGTCGCTTGCTTGGAAATGTAATTGATAATAGTGTCACAATCACAATTTCTATACAGATCGGCCATTTGTGAGCAAGTTTTTAACGATAAGTTTATGACTCGGAGACGACGCTGACCGGAACAGGATGTATATAGCAAAGCGGCTTGGATATACACACCTTCTTCTTCTGATAGCTTGTCGTCGTGTTTTATTTCTACGGCAACTGCCTTATCACAATCTGGAAATAAATGTGATGAATTGCGAGTTGAGAAACTCGTGGAAATGAAATTACATCATAACAAACAGCGGTTTCGTTATTTTCATTCGCTAACAATTTAAAGAGAATACACGCTTTTATAAAAACAACCTTTGACTCTGAACTTTAAGTTAGTGTAACTAAGTACGGAAAAATAAATAACAGGTGAAGAGTTCCTTAAGGCTGCGATCTTGGGATATATTTCGATTCACTGAATATATGACCCTGAGAAGTATTGCCCGCACTTGTCTTAAAATAAATTAAATAATTTTTCTATTTTATAGCAGAGGATGCTTTCATCTATCTGCTTATGACTCATAGTTTTTTTTGTAGCTCCAACGGCTGATTTTTTATAGAAATTTTGCGTTTATGAAGTTAAAAAAATATATTGAACTTATTATAAAAAACCTTTTGCAAATTTTTAGTATGTGATTTTTACACGGTTCCGTTGAGATTTTGAGCAAACTTGTTTTTGTTTTCGGTTCAATTTTTTGGGCCATATGTCACATTTATTTTTTGTATTTTTGATTGTTGTTGTTTTGGGGTCTCGAGCTAGTTTTTATTAATTGATCTACAGCTATATTTTTATCTATAAATTTTGCATGCTTGTGCGCCTTTTTTGACAGAGGCTGAATAATTTTTGTACATCATGGACGCCACTCCACGCAATTTTTTCTGAAAAAAAATAAAAATTTGCACACGATTTTCCCACATTCTTTATTCTTCCAACAGTACCTAACTTTTGTCATTTTTACAAAAAACTTGCCCACGTTTGGCTCTGAAAGAGTCATGTAAACGTGATGCCACGTTTTTGCGCCTCCTTGAGTCCAAGATCGCACCCTCAATATTTATTATTTAGACGTTCATTTTTGGTTGTTATTTTATACCGAACTAATGTATTTGTAACATAATCTAGTATTGTAAATAACAGTTAGTTGGAAAACGTTTTTATATTCGATTACGGAAAACAGCTGCTCCCGTTCGCATGTGGTCATATTTTAAAATGTAAAGTTAAAATTAGACTCTTCTCTTGATGAAATTGTCTACAGTAGAAACCCGTTATAACTGCCTCCAATAAACGCAGAGTTTTGACAAGACAATAAAAAATGACGCTGGTTTAAATAACCATCATCCCATTACTAAGCGAACGTAGCACAAAAGTTTATATTGCGTTTGTTAGTCTATTTACACAGTAATAAATAAACAAGAAATTATAATTAACGGGGCGTATTTGTGTGCTATCCGACGTGTTTATTAAAGGAAACCGCATTTATTTTAAAGGTAATGAATTCCTTAGAACATTACTGTCACAATTATTTGTTAAGTAAAAGAAACATCCTATTTTAAGATGACGGTGCTTTGATCAGTACGCCCTCGCAAACACTTACCCACAGCTGCCAGCTCCATATCTGTTGTATTTGACATAAAGAAATGTCCATAGAAATCGGTAGGTCTCACTCCTGTTGAAGTTCTCACTCTCATAATAGCATCAAACGCAATCGGCCGACTGATATTGGTAATGATGTCTTTTACCAATCTCTCACCGTCAATATCGGCCTATGAAGAAAAAATATCAAACTACAGAAAACACAACTCTATTAAAACCTACCTGGAAGTAGGTGTATTTGTGTACTTCACCTCCAGTCAACCTAGAAACCTGTCCGATTGTGGCTATATCTATATAGGCGTTGTTAAAAAGAAATAGGTCAACTGAACACCCTGCGCCGACACAATCTTGTCCCAATTGGTTGTATGCTTGAGTCTGAGGGGTTAGTATCGTTCTTTCTTTATCTGTACCTAAAAGCTTGCGATCGTCACGATTCTTCAGTTTTCCTGGACTCTCAGCTGTTGGTAAGGAGGAGTGGAACACCATTAATTTCCCAGCGCAATCAGACGCCTGTAAATCACATTTGAACCACGAAAATTGAAGTGACCACATTACCAACCTTTAAGGCCTCCAATCCAGCCAAAATCGCAGGTAAAAGAATGGTTTCTGTTTCTCTCGTGTCACCGAACATGGCTGGAATCTGTTGCATCAACGAATCTATTACAGGTCCCGATTCTTCAGGTGTACACAAGAATCCGTCGAGTAGCGGCATGAACATTTCTTGGATGTCTCCGACTATTAACATTTGTGGGGCGGCTAAATTACCCTGAGAACGAGTCTATGGCATCATTTCTAACCAAAAGTGGTAACTTACTTTGATGTTATAAAAATGGACCGAGCTGTTGTAAGTGATGAACCCGACTTTCATGTTGCTTTTTTCCTGACCCTGATCGATAGGCAGGTTTTGGATGATGTCCTTAATTTTTGAGCATAAGAGATGGACTAAACCAGATTTCACGTTATTGTACGAGACGTCGATAACGAAAATTATAGCAGGGGGTTTCGGAAGGGTGTTATTGCGGCAATATTCTTGAGTCGCGACAAACTCGTAAGTGCCCAAAACTAGCTCAGGACGCTCGTAGCGATCCAATCTTTGTCCGGTATGGTCTAGGTGTTGGAAGTATTCGGCTGGAACTACAAAAAAAAATTTATACACTTACGGAAGGAAAAAAAGTCAACTCACCGTCAGTTGTGGCTTTACAGAAGAGACATTGGAACCGTCTGCCTGAATCAATGAATTGCATGAATGGACACATGTATGCTTTGCATCTGATGCAACGGACAGGACCTAAATCACCGAAGTTGACGATGGGTGGAGGGTATTCTTGGTCAATGGTTCTTGCCATCGGACTGATGACCAAACTGAATGGCACGGCAGTTTGCTTCATGATGTCCTGCAGTTTAAAGGGTTCAAAAGTACTGTTTTTGCTTTTTAATGTTACAAACCTGAGATATTGGTACATTGTACATGCTGGATCTGATAAATCTAGGACTTGCGTTGCCTTGATCTTGAACGATGAAGTTGGTTGTTACGAGCGGGGGCACTAGACCTTTCTGGTTCGTACAGAATATTCCAGATCTGTTCTGCTGATCGTCTTGGGTCACTTGAATCTAGCAAAAAATAACAAATATAACGATAAAAAAAATATGAAAATGTATTCGTGTTGAATTAGAGTCTAAAAATTATCGTAGTTTGTTCTGGTAACAAAGCTGTTAATGTACTCATTTTGAATGTGTTAATAAACCATTACCAAACGGAAAATCTAGGAAATTTTTTCGGTTTGGTAAAACAGTTTAGACGAAATGTCAAATGCATGTGAGTTTAAGCTCACTAGCGATATGTAGAAAATTGTTATCAACAGCAAATTAATTATTTGGTGACATTTTCTGCAATTTATCGTATTTCTAGGGGAGCGCAGGTAATTTTCGAATTCATCTTGAAACACTAATTTTGCAATTTCACTAGGAAAAATAACGTTGATGTTTAGTCTAATAAATTCGAAACGTCAACTTTGAAAAGTTTCACCAACTGTCACAAAATTCCCTAAATTATTAAATTTCAATATATTTGTAAAAAAATGTAATTAATATGCAAATTAGAAAAATAGCAAACTTGGCTTTAACTTCGTAGCTTAAGGTACCAAAAAGTGAAAGTAAGCGAGACACCTACCGGGCTTGGCATCTGATCAGGATCGAGTCGTCGAGCTTGCTGAGGCTGTTGATAACCAGCTTGTGGGTAGGAACCAACTCCGCCCCCTGGGGCAGGTTGTTGTTGTTGATTGGGCATGGGTGGGAATCCAGGACCAGGGGGAGCTCTCATCTGTTGGCCGTTCATGTACTGTTGCTGACTCAGAGCTGGAGGCATATGAGGCCCATTGTCTCCATTCATGGAACCTCCTGGGTATTGTCGCCCAGGTCCTAAATTCATTCCTTGCATCTGATTAGCTAAATGGGTAGGACCGAGCGGAGGCTGTCCTGGTAATGGAGGTTGGTTTTGTCCAGGCATGGGGGGATGAGTAGCTCCTGGCAATGGGGGCTGCCCAGGTAGCGGTGGCTGATTAAACGGTCGGTTTGGAGGAGGTACTCCTTGACCATACTGATTAGGTCGTTGTCCTTGGTTAAATGGTGGCTGCCCCGGTAAAGGGGGCTGTCCAGCTGTTGGAGGAGGTTGATTGAGGGGAATTTGTCCAGGCACTAATGGTTGAGAATTAGCAGATGGAGGTTGGCCAAAGCGAGACTGATTATTTGGTGGAGGTGGGCGAGTCAACATTTGATTGCTAAGTGGAGGTTGAGTCAAAGGTTGATTAGCAAATGGAGGTTGGTTCATTAGCGGTGGTTGCGATATTGGTTGACTTGTTTGTGGCGGTTGGGTTATAGGTTGACCCTCTAGAGGAGGTTGGGATAATGGTTGATTACTTGGTGGAGGTTGGGTCAATGCTTGACCACTTGGTGGAGGTTGAACCAATGGTTGGTTACTTTGCGGTGGTTGATTTGATGAAGGTGATGCGCTGCTAGGTGGCATTGGACCAAATGGAGACTGACTGTTGGGAGGTAAACTACTAAACGGCGGTTGATTGCTTGGAGGAGGCTGATTGGGCATTGGAGGTTGTCCAGGTCTGAGAGGCTGAGGAGGTCCTGGAGGTTTGTTCACAGCATTAGGCTGACCTAAAAAACAAATTTTAACCTTCGTTTGACATTTAAAACACATACCGTGTGGGGGCAATGCCGCTGATGTAGGAGGTGGCCCAAAACCAGCCCCATTCTGCATATTTGGTGGTCCATTTTGAAACTGTGGACCGTTCATAAAATGGGGAGGCCCATTTTGCGCCCCTGGGGGTGGTCCGGTAGGCTTTGTTGTGGGAGGTGGCCCAAACTGATTCGGTGGAAAACCTGAAGATTTCAAATCTTGACCAGCTGATGGAGGCAACTGACTGGGAGGAACTTGTGACCTCAAATTCATATTAGGCGGGCCTAGACTTGGAGGAAACTGTCCAGAAGGAAGTCCTACATTTTGGGTAGATGTAGGAGGATTAAGGGGGGGTGACGTTGGAGAGAAAGACGTTGAACCTAATGGTTGTTGTGGAGGGCCCGGTTTTTGAGGACCCAAAGGAATATTCTGAAAAGCTTGAGAAGTAGGGGGATTTAACGAAGGTGAAGTACGATTCCCGGGAAAGTTCTGCGGAGGCAAACCGAATTGCTGTTGAGGTGCGTACTGTGGGTTCATTGTTCTGAAATAAATTAATAGCAGTGATTTCAGATGAATAACCAATTTTAATGTAGTAGTTTACATTATTATATTAGTCAATCTCTGCTACCTGCACATAAAGGCTACAACAACATGAAAGAACGTTAAAAAGCTAAGCAGAAACCACCACAATTTTGATACCTACAATGAAACTTTACTACATATTGATTAAAGTTTGTGTGAAAGGAATATTTTAAAAAACGTCTTGACATATGTACAAATCGTATTTTTGAAAACTCATGACCCATATTTCAATAATTATTTAAACGATTATGATAAAAGTATTCCGACATGAATTTAATGATACAATATACTCCAAAGTTCAGAAAACCAGATTAGTATACTTACACTGAATGATCTAACAAAACACTTGAAAAAAATTAATAAATAAAGGGCATCACTGAAACCCTGCACTTGCAAGTATGCCACGTAAGGTTATACTGCGCATGTTTTGGATAGTTCCACGTCAATCTCACCAAATTTCTGGTGAAATTTCCCTAAACTTGTCAGCTGGCTGTCACAACTGTTGTGAACTTAACTACGAAAGACAGCGTTTGAAATCCTTGTATTTCAACTGAGTGTATACTAAATTAAAAATTACTTATATTTCGGCTTCCTTTAGGAACACAATACACTAAAAATACAAAATTTTGTCAATTGATGTAAAAGTAGACAGATCATGATAAGAAAAACTCTACTCTTAGAGCTAACTTCGGATTACGCTGTCAACTGTCAGGTACCTGCTATCAGTGTCAGTTGAACCTGTCAAAAATGTGAGTCCAAGAATGAAAACAAAATGTATTTTCATCTGTTGTAGCATCATTGCATGTATTGCAATTTATTGGCCGACTCGGCATGCACGACATTACGACTACATCGACTTAGAAGATGTGTACGACGAGTTGTTATTTGAACACATCCGAACAAACAAACCTAACCTTAAATATTGTGATTATGAAGATGTGATCGTAAATAATACCGATGTGGATGTCGCCATGGTAATGGAACAAAGGCGGTTTTACAAACCCAGACAAGGTAATTTAAAATCTTTACTTTTCATTTCGGAAAAGTGAATTTCCAGGTGGCGAGTATATCCCGAGAACGTGCAATCCGTTGCTGAAAGTGGCCGTGATAGTTCCTTACAGGAATCGATCTCAACAGTTGGAAATATTCCTAAATTACATGCACAATTATTTACAAAACCAACATTTATTTTACAGAATTTTCATTGTGAACCAAAGTGATAATTTAGCGTTTAATCGCGCGAAAATGTTAAATTATGGCGCTAAAGTAGCTATCGATATGGATTATCCTTGTCTCATTTTACATGACGTGGATTTAATACCAGTCAACAGTGGAAATATATACAGCTGCAGTAAGAAACCAAGACACATGTCTAGTAGTTTAGATGTATTTAGGTAGCTTCAAGAAAAATATATCGAGCTGAGTTACTAACGCACCTTTTTCTAGGTATAATTTGCCGTACTTAACTTTGTTTGGTGGGGCTGTCGCAATTTCATCTGAACAATTTCAAGGAATTAATGGGTTATCTAACCAGTTTTTTGGTTGGGGCGGAGAGGATGATGATTTTTACAGGTGGAGACACTAATTTAATTTGTTAAATCTGTAAAGTTCTTTTCCAGGCGCCTTGAAATCCATAATTTGTTACCTTATCGCTTTACTCCATTAATTAGCAAATATACCATGCTATTTCATAAGAAAGAAAAACCTAGGTATGTTGTCTTTTAGTATTTTATTTATTGCATTCAACTGATTGTACTACTGTGCTGTTTCCAGTCCTAATCGATTTTCTACGTTAGAAAAATCTGTAGCATTGCACAGATTGGATGGCTTATCTTCACTTCCTTCTAACTATACAGTGAAATTTGAAAAACTGTATACTTTAATAATGGCATTCTAGATTAATGATGCTAGCATTGTACTTTACCTAATATTTATCAGAATTTATGGGAATTTCCTCATCGGTTTTATTTAGACATGTTTCATTGCCAAAAACTAAAGACCTTTATTTAAATAGCACAATCATTTCCATTTTTACAAATATTTAAATTTTATTAAGACTGTTTAGCTAGGATTATTGAGCTTTGTTAAGTAATTAATTATTGTTATGGACTGTTTTTATATTTTTTTAATTACTTACGCCGATTAATTTTACGCATAAAAAGCGTTGTATACTAAGGTTAATTGTTTGAGTATGTAATTATTAAGTCAGCTGTAATTTATATCACCATTTTTTCAATTATGATTTAATATATTGCCTGATATATATTTTATTTACAAACGAGTCAGTTTTTGTTAGTAGTAAGTTCAGTTGAAAATAAAATGAATTTTTGCTTCAAAATGTTTTTTTGATAATTGCAAGCAATGACTAAAATTTTAAAAATGTACTTAAAAGTTACTGTATTTTGTTCTCATTAATAGATTGTAAAGAAAATTTTCTTCAGACACTCAATGCGAATGGACTACATTTCCGTACTACAAATCGTAAAGAAAAGTGTGTTTTCTTTATACCAACAAAATAAACAATTATGAATTATTTATTGGAATAAATATTAAACGTATAACTAACGTTAAAAAGAGTTATTCCTGCACACAGCTGTAACTGTAAATCATTAAATGATAGCGACGATTTTGATAAAATCTCCTGATGAACTCGTCCATTTCATGTAAAAGCTAACTGTAATTCATAGGTTCTATGATAAAATTTGATGGATTTTGACGTCGTTATTTTATTGTTAATACTTTCTTCTATATATCCCTTTGGACCGTGTTTCCTGATGCTCCACCCTCAACAAGAAAAGTAGTTGACGTTCGACGCCAACATACATATCTCCAGTGCAACTCCTTTCGCTAAATTTCTCCCATTTCCGTCATGACGGTGAATATGCGCTTCTTCCTTGTGTTAGTGTCATGCAGGGTGACAACCAAAATAGAGCCGGGTACTTTCCCATAATTCGATATGTCGACGTTTTCTTTCACTCAACGTTTTTTTCAACACGGAGTATGATGACCACAGCGTGGAATCAAATATAAAGATAAAACTTGACTCGTAACTTTTTCGTCGATATCCCTTACATTCTTTGAAGTCCTCCAGGTTTGGAAATTATTGTAGGGCTTTTCATATTTATCACGTAATTTCGTGGGTAATAAATTAACAACAGCTACAGCAACAGATTTTCATTATTCATTTCCAATTTCATAAAATTTCACGACACCATTAAAAATTTTTTTGTATTATATAGAGTGTTCGGACGTCCTCGGAGGCACATATTGAGTGCTGTGGTACAATGCTAGAAAAATATAAAAAGAAAATCCATTGATTTTTATTTTCGATTTGCAACCAAGTTATGCACAAGAAAATGGGCAACACTGTCGGAAAATAAACCTAAAAATTTTAAAGTATTGATGTTGTGGTAGTTACTGCAAATTTTCAATTCAGAGAGTCAAACATCCAGACACTTCATTAATTTACAAAAACGAAGAATTTAATTCATGGAGGTAGCGGTATTAGAAAAATCTTTATTCTTTTATTAAAGACGAAGCCAGAGACGATTTGCGCTAAGAAAAAAAAAGAGCGAATACGTATCAATTTACAATGATAATAATAAAACGAAGTCAAAACTTGTTTATGTTCTTTTAGCCCATTTAGTGAACACGTTGAGGCATTGCCAAGAAGAAAAGACATCACATCACTCAATGAGAGTTTTTATAATGCATCTTCGAGAATGTGCGCCACATTTCGGATATTCTGTGTAGTAAAGTAGTGAGATTTTTTGCATAAACAGGTTGTTTATCGAAAAACGCGTTCAAAATTAATTGATATTTCAAACATTATTTTATTTATTTACGTTAATACGTTCAAATTTTGCAAAAACGCCGTCTCACGTCTTTTTACAGTTTTTGAAGAAGATAAATCATTTAAATCTTTGGTAAAAATTGTTCGTGGGTTTTGAAATGAAAATTTCATGGTTTCGTTGAAAACGATTTCCAATAAAATAAACAACGTGGGTTTCGGTCGTTTATGCTCCATTGTTTTTCAATTGGGTATTGTTTTTGAAATCGTCATCAACTTGTGCCAATTTTAATTTGATATGGTTCATACTCGTTACACTGTACTGACCAAAATTATAGAAGGTCCAGTACACTGAAAACTTTAAATAGCTTGGGGTCTTATTATTGTAGTTTTTTGCTTATTTTAATTATAACAAAAAGGAACTAACTTACCTACCTTTGGAACTGTAATTATAAAATAAATCATAGATCCTTTATAAACAACTACATACAACTTCCCGCATAACAAAGTTGTTATTCTATTAAACTAAATGTGTATTCAATGTAGGGCGTTGTTTTTATGCGGTGTTTACATCTAAAACATTATCTCACAAGAAATACCAACCATCAACCCTATAATATTTAACAGCAACCCCATTTTGTTACCCTCTAAGAAAATATCATAGTAAACGAAAGCCACGTTCCCATTTATTCATTTTCAATCTCCCAGATGCTTGTCAGTATCATTACGAATATGAATGTCCAAGGAGTACATCTATGATTCCTATTTAAACGTCGACTTGTTAAAGTCTTTTAACCACAACTAATAACACGGCCCAATTTAAATAAGTAAGGAAGTGGAGCGTGGAGAAACGAAATTACATGAAGCTGAAGCCGTTCATTAGACACATGTGTTTCCCTGTTCGTTGAAGCGCGGCGCAACCCAAGTATGTGTAGAAACTTTGAAAATAATATATGTTTGGCTGACAATTTGAAAACTTTAGCGAAATAGACGCTCCAAGTTCTCGATACTCGTGATTCGTGGACACAAATCTACCCCTTGGGTCATTTCGGCAATATGTCACATAAGTAATTGCCTCGGTAATGAGTTACGGTTAATTACAGTTTCAATGGAGAGAGCCGAGACGAGTGAAGGTAATCCAGGGAGTACTGTGACGTTAAATATTTCTTATTTGTATTACCAAGATAGATACAGTACAAATTCATTAAGAATTTATAACGGTGAGCTAACTGCCACGTTTGACTCACGAGATGTGATAATTTTCGATTTATTGGATCAAATTTTGCTTTAGTGCCCCGTTCTTTGTATCACTGTAATTTTATTGGCTCGTTAAGGTACTACGAGTGCGCTTATTTCAAAGGTAGTTTATTCTCAATTAAAAAATTGATTCGAGCTGCTGTAATCTAGACCTTAAAGTTAAATTTTGATTAATATTGTGCTTAATTTCAATAGCTATTTTTACCTTATAAAGAAAGTATCTAAATTTTGATTTATTAATAGAAGTAGAAGTTTTAGTTTCTATTGAATTCTTTGGAATATTCGTATTTAGTGTGGAATCTTTCTCACTGTAATTTTTGGAATATGTGGATTCATTTAAAATCTCGCTGAACTGAAAATACTATAAAAGGTAAAATCCTTTTTTGTAAACATTTTGTAAAATTTTTAGATTCTGTGGGAACGTTGGATCCTTCAAATTTTAGAAATTCTTGCATTCTTAAAAATTGTTGAATTCTGCAAATTTTTTTGAAATTCTGAAAATAATTTGTTTTTTTTTTAAATCTTTGAAATCCTCATGCAGTTCTTGAATTTTGTTGAATTTTAAAGAATTTATGGAATCATTGGAAGCTGTATAATCTGTCATATTCTTTGAAGCACAAAATATAAGAAGTATTGAAACCATTCGAAATTTGAGGATTCTTTTCAACCTTTGGAATAATTCGATTCTTTAAAATGTTGGTAGTATTTAAAACTTTCTAATTTTTTTGGTGGATAGTTTATCAACTTTGGACATTTGGAATTTGCATAATTCATAGATTCATAAAATAAATAAAGTCTAAAATGTTTAAAAAGTGTGGAATCTTTGAAATATTTGCACTTTTTGGATGATTTAAACTTTGACGTTGAAATATTTGTAATATTCGAGTTCTTTGATTTATGTGAGATTTTTTGGAATTTTTAAAATCATCGAACATCTGAAATTTTTAGAATTCTTAGATTTCTTTGCAATTTTTGGAGAGAAATTTCTAAAATTTTTTACAGGTACCTTGTAATTTCTAGGATATGAAAAATATATATTACGAATTCTTAATTTTTAGAATTCGGAGAATTTGCAAAATGTATGGAATCCTCGAAACGTAAGAATTTTTACAATTTTTGGAAATCCTGGAATTGTAGATTGTATGAGTTCTTTAAAATAATGAAAATGTATTAATTTTTGAAATATTTAAACTATTCAGAACTTTAGAATCCTCGGGTTATAACCAAATGTTTCAATCTTTTTAAAATTATATAACCAGAAATATTTAAGATTGTTGAAAAATTCCACTTCTGATGACTTTTGTTTAATCCAAGATTTGTAGATATGTTGATCCAATATATTGATATATTTGCGGCCACATACAAAGATTTTAAAAACAAGACGTAAACATCTAGAAAATTTGAAGAATTTAAGAAAAAATAAACAATAATATACTAAAAAAATTGTTTTATAAAACTTATTTTAAGTACGACTGCCTCTAAAGGATGAGTGCTCTCAAGTTTTATAAAACGAGTTTTGAATGCTATTTTTTCTAATTTACATATGAGACAATTTTCGTACAAATAAAATCAAATTTTATAATTTAGGGAATTTGTGACAGTTGGTGAATCGCAGTTGACTAAACACTATTGTCTTGTTTCCCAAGTAAAATTGCAAAATTAATGTTTCGAGGTGAATTCAGAAATTACCAGCAGTCCGCCACAAATACGACAAGTTGCAGAAAATGGCTTAAAACTGTAAATTTAAATTCACACTGAAATTTACATTTCGTCCAATGTGTGTTACCAACCGACAAAAGTCCCTAGATTGTGGGTTTGGTAATGGCCCATTAACGCATTCAAAATGAGTGCGTTAACAGCTTTGTTATACGTCACTTTTTGTGGATAGTGAATTTTGCTCCGTTAATGTGTCGCAATATTCAAATTAGCTTTGACACTTTGTCGACGAATAAAAATTTGCCCAGTGAACAAATGGAACAAAACATGTAACACTTTTTGCAGGTAACTTAGCAATTAAATTGTACCTTGTGATGCTTTAAGGTGGATGTGCTGTGAGTAGTTAACTTTACTCGCTCGTAATCTTAAAATCGTATAAACTTTGTGGTTTGTGATAAGAATATTACTGTCGCATACAACTCCATTTTATCTCAATTTTTTTCTTCGCTGGTGGTTTTATTCTATTGTGGTGTATATATATTTATAAGTTTGTATACAATTTGCTCTTAGAAAAACAAAAAATCACTTTGTTAACAATAACTTAATAAAATAATATCAGTTTTAGAAACATGTCTGTCCCATTTTTAATTAAGGTAAACCAGCTCTGTGCGCTTGTGTTTTCGCAGTGTAGTTAATTGCATAACAAATTTGGTTATATGTACTCGTATTCCCGTATCCACAAGCGCAACAATTACACCTCTGCAAAGTGAACTTTTTACTCGTGTTGGAAGCTAGTTTATAGTGTCTCGTAGATGTTATCAAGTTGTACAGTGATAACGTAACAAACTCATTGTACTGTAACAGGTTACATTGCTTAGTTCTGCCAACAGCTGCATGCTGAGATTTCATCCTCCAAACTATTTCTAATCAACGTAATAAATTGTCCATTGCGATTAACCCAAACAGTCTTTCAATGGAACAATAGAGTCAAGTTTGTGCAATGTAACTACCCAATTAGCCTTAATGTTTGCTGATTCTCTTTACTCGCACCTCCCGGAAGTATATGCCTCGACTAATATGGATTTAAACATGGTGAAAAATTATGCGTGATGGCTTTAAAAATGGAAAAACAATGTCACCAAAACTTTAACAAATCAGAACTGTTTCGCATCGCATTACGAATTTATTATTAATGGTCGCCCCATACGACTTTCTTCTCGAGGCTATTCCGTAAATTTACAAGATAAAAAGAAACAATATAGGCGAAGGAAAGCGTGCTTCCGGAAATATATTACTATTCCTGTTCTGAATTTAAAGCTTCTGTGACCTTAAAACCTATTGTGCCGTGCCGGTGAAGGGACAGCTTTTTCAACGCAGATCCATTGAATTTAAAGTATTTTTAACATTTAATTTTTAGAGCTTTAAACATTTTTGGAGCTAAAAATGCGCTAAAAATTTCACATAATTTTCGATGCAAAAGGTGTTCTATTCTTCTTTACAAATTTTATTGAAGCAAGAGAGATTCATAAAGAACACTTGAGGAGAACTATAAAATTCAAAAAAACTTTACCGCCTTGTTTGTTGCGTTTCAGCTTTTATTAGAATAACTGTAGTTTGATGCAAATTATGTACTAAATAATAAACAAATAATTATTGTTGTGCTGGAGATAAAACACAATTTTTAAAAGTTCTTTTGACAACAGCTTTATATCTTTTGAGAAATTATCACAACTGACGGTATTAATTAAATAGCAAACAAGGTGAAAAATTCTCACGAGTTGAAACGAAAAAAGTAAACATTCTGTAAATTATGAATTTATTTAACAATGTAAACACTGTTGCGAGGGTAGACTTGGGAGGTTGCCAGAAAATCAAAGTTTTTAAAAGATGTTCTACGCTATTTTAATTTATCATTTAATTAAAAATGATTGACAATTAACCGTGCACATTGTGTTTCTCAAAGTTACTTGCTTTTTTAGTTGTAAATAAATCGTCACGAAAAAGTCATAATGCAATTTTTATTTTATTTCTCGCTGTAGTTGTCTGTAAATTTTAAGTACATAGTAATTTAGTTTTCCCTTTAAAGATGGAAACAATTATTTTTAATTACCTTTTCTTGTATTTACGCTGTGTTCTTTCAATAGATTCTTTTATCAGATTAAAATAAATTCTTCGTTCCTTAAAGTAACACAATTCTAAGCCTGCAAAGTTCTTACTGCAATCACAGGTTTTGATGAAAAATAGAGAATTGATTTTAAGACTAAATTTACAATTTAGTTCATTGGCATCAACGTTTCGTACTTTTAAGCAGGATTTAAATTTATTCACTACACTTGTTAGTACATGTTCTTGGTTTTCAAGAATTTTTTAACTGAGCAATTACTAAATCCAAATCTAGCTTAACTTTTTTTTGGTTGACATGCATTAGACGAATTTTCAAATATCAGTGTGAGTTTAAGGTTACAGTTTCAGTTTCTACAATTTTTCTATTTTTTAGCGGAGTACAGGAAATTTCTGAATATATCTTGGAGCACTAATTTTGCAATTTTACGTGAGAAAATAGATAATTTTATCTAGTCAATGTAATTTTCATTTTCAATGTCAACTTTAAAATTAAATTATCAAACTTGTTTTTATTTGTAAAAATATATATTTAATATGCAAATTAGAAAAAATAGCATAAAAACTCGTTTTATAAAACTTAAGAGCTCTCGTTCATTACAGGAACTGCTGCCTGCGGCAGTCGTGCAAACTTCGGCTCGTGCCTTAATATAAGTTTTATAGAAATAGTTTTTTTTATTATTCTGTTTTGTTTTTTATCCAATTACCTATTTCATTTTATTTACTCTGGTTTCACTTAATAAGAAATACTAGATAAGTTTTCTTCAAACTAATAAGAGAGAAACCTACGTACTTAAATGTTTTCCCTAGACTAAAATCATATTAAGTTAAATTAGGACTTAATTTTAATTAGCATTATCATATTTTTTAACAAAACTCACATTTTGCAGACAGTTTTAATGACAAATAATTATATTTAAATAAATAATGTTAAGTAAATTTATATCGGATTCTAGATGCGGACAAACAGTAAGAAAAGATACAGAATTAGCTACAAATTTTCTGTCTGTCTGTTCCCAAGCAATAGAAAACCAATTTTGATAGATTTGTGCCAGGTGCTTTCGGAGAACGCTAAATTCAGACAAGAAAACGTGATAATGTCTTTTATAAAAATGGTGGATGCGCCGGGTATGGTTGCTTGCTTAAATTTATTATTTTAGAAATTTTAGAAAATTAAATCTGAAGTAATATTAGACAATTCTTAGCGACTTTAGTAGTTCATTGTCTAAATGTTGACAGAATACATAAGAATGACCCACAAAATCCAAATTTATGATTTTTGCTATAAAATATGTTTCAATAAAAAATTCACTGCTATTTTTTTATGTCTCCCATGTTATAAAGATAACGTGCAAATTCATTCGGTGTAAATGTTCTCTTGGGTAAACAAGAAAGGAAAACACTCCCACCGCAACATAAAAGTCAATCCTCTGCAGTATTCTAAATTAATGAAAAATAAATAAATTTCAACACACAAGAAACATTCGTATTTGAGATCTTTTGAATTTTCTAAGTCCACAGCAGTGGCGGTGTTGTTTTAAAGAAAATCAAAGAGATTTGGGAATTACCGAGAGAGTTGTACAATAAATAAATATTTGAAAAACGTTAATAACGCACAAATTGTAACAATATTTTATCGTGGAAAAGAAGCGTTTCGTAATAATTAATCCGCCGCATCGTATCACTGATTTAATTCGATGACGCTTGGTGAATTTGGTTTTCCGGTCTATTTCAGGAATAGAAACGTTAATTCAGCTGTTCTATATTTATACTGCCTGTTGGACGATTTGAAGTCAACACGTTGTTCAAATTGTAATTAGAATTCGGAACTACTTTATGAAGTTATGTATTTACCTCGTGGGTGATAAATTATAACTTTTGCTTTCCACCTGACGTGTATTATTAACCTTGTGCTTGAATAGCTGGTCCTGATGCGAATGGAGATTAGCTGATGGGTTTGAACAGATAGATCCAATAAATTTTGTCACGGGAAGTCACAACGGACTTAGCAAACAATGCCACTGCCAAGAGCAACACCTAATAAAACATATTCCCCTCTAGATTACCGAAGGAAATGAGTAGATATTCTAGTAAATTAGAAACAAATTATCGCATTTCGACAAACACGTATTTATTAAATTAATTAAAGTTATACTCGATGAATTTGAGCTTTCTCTCATAGAAAATACCTATTAGTACTTGTCAATCAATTTGACACAATTGAACTACTGAAAACCGTTACACAACGAATAAAATATTGATAAATCTGGACTTTGAATGGCAACTCCCAGTCATATGGTTTTGACACTACCGCATTTCAAAACCTGTCGGCGCTCCTTGATTAAATTCTCGTTTGCGTGTACTTTCACAAAAGAATAAATCACCCTCACATCAATTTCATTTTTTCTTTGTTTATAAAAAAAAACAGCGAATGATGAAAAACCTAAAATAATTAATTCTGTCAACGCATGGAGACGCATTTTCATTAATTTCGGCCAAAGAGAATTTCAGAGAATCCGAATATCCGTCACTTGAACCTAAATATGCACACGTAATTTTTTATTTTAAGTATAAATTCATTTCAAGAGCTTCTACGTCCTACATCAATTTATTCTACACGCTCCTAAGCACGTGGAAAAGTTTAATTCCCCGCATGACTTTTTCCTTTTCGAGCAGTTAATAATTCTCAAGAACGGCATTCACTATTTAATATTTACTTTGTGAAATACAGCATGGAATTGTCGAGTTGAAGCTTAAGGTATATCTATTTCTCTTTAATATTAGACTTCGGTTTGCCCACACATTACAATTTTCCACTATTGACCTATGATTCATTACAGTCAATTTATTATTCAGATTTGTATTTATTTCTGTTAGCATTACCGTTGCAAAATGACTCGAGTAAACCCGGAAACGACTTTATTCTCAATTATTGGAAAGCATATACATTTTATTGGAACCGGTCAATAATAGCTTCTGTAGTGGCCACTTTATCTCAAGATTTATATAAATGTCTTTGTAAATGTCCAAAATTGGTCACCATGGAATAAAACGATCGTTCTCTTGAGAGCATTGTTAAAAAATGAACTCTCCAAATCTCCGAACAAATTCTAAACCAGTCGACACAATGGCGAGAAGTAGAAGCGCATTTGAAGTAAATACCACAAAAAACATTCAACGCTTTATAGTAAAAAACAAGTAAAATAAAAATTCTTGATTTTTCATCCACCACTTTTAATGTAAGAAAGACGATACCACAATTCCGTTACAATTAAAAAAATATTAGTCAGACATGCTAAAATGTAAATTTATTTCCGAAACTAATTTTCTGAGAAATTTCAATCAATGTCGCGAGCAGAAAAACCTGGTAAATTTATTTTTCCGCGCGCACATTGGTACATTCGTACCAAACCGTAAGAATCATTAATAAAAAACTTCCAGTCCAATATGTGCCCTATTAAGTACATAAGTTTATATCCACAACCACGAGTCTCTGTCATAATCCAAAATTTCCAAATTGATTTTGTTCAGTTCGTTTTGTTTCGCCCACATTTCTATAACGCTCTCCTCGCTGTAATATACGTCCGGATAAAAGTTTTTAATGTTTTCTAGTTTCCTCTTCAGCCTTTGAAAAGTTGCATAATTTCTTGCATCAACGTCGTTCAAGGTTTCCTTAAATTTCAAAGTAGCTAATTTTTCTCTTGAGCTTTTGTTTACACTTTCTAAAATGAAAAGTTTAGATTGTACCACACGACGGAGATTTACCTCTGAAGTTGAGTTCTGCGGTGGTTGACTGCTCAATTTGTTGTGGTACTACGAAATTATTTATCAATAAATTCACCACGTTAAAAGAAAAGTTTTTACTTTTATTTTTGACGGGTTCATTTTTGTATTTTGTTTCATCGTTCATAGTTTCATATTTAATTTTCTTATGTTTGTGGAGAAAACACGACATTTCGATCAGAAAGTGACACGTGAAATGTGTCAGATTTCTCTCTTGTTTGGACCAACAAATATTCGATTTAGGATAAAAAATGAGCTTTTAATAAAAGTTTTCTTTGTTTTGGTTTTAAGCGGTTTCTTCGGTAAATAAGGAAACACTTCAATTTACTTTACAAAGTTTATTAGCTTATCTGATTGTTTATGAAAATCATATACGGGGGTTGTAACTCAATTTGACGGTCTATCTATCTGTGTTTGTCGTAGTTTCAAGAGCTTCAGGCTTGTTTTGGTGGTAAACATTAACACATGTGGAAATATGTAAATATGTATAACGTCGAAGATGAGTATACTAGTAAATAAACAATAGAATTATAAAAGCTCTGCCCTTTGAAGCTCGAGGCTCATTCTTGTTTACTTACCGAGTATGTGGATGTAGGTTGATGAAAAACATGAGCATGTTTTTGCGACGCGAAAACGTAATTGGAAATGACATAAATGTCTCTTCCACTTTATAAATATTGAAAATGGCACAAACAAAGTAAAGCTTTGACGCGATTCTTTGATTAACAGTTTAGCGTTTTCATTTCAAAATTCAGCTTATTCAGTTTGAATCAAACTTTTATGGAGATTTTCTCAACGATTAATCATCATGTATTCGAAGAATGTCCGTATGAGATTTTAGATGTGATTAGTTGTAAATATAACGGTTTCTAAATTTATTTGGCTCGCCTCGCTTCAACAGTTTTTTTCTCAAATTGATAGTGATCGCAACTTTCCAGCCACTCATCCATTATGTAGTTGCTTTATTTCGAGCTGACCACGTCCCTAATTAACGAAGCAGGATTAATGATTTCGTTTACCATACAAATTAAAAGTCATTAGAGAGAATAATAATTGATGTCTTTCCTGGTGACAAATTGTTTTTAGCAACCGCAAAATCTGTTACGCGTTCAAGAGGAAAATTCGTTTATATTTCTAATAATTTTTCATCCGACTTTTTTAGTCTGTTCTAGTTGGTCACATTTAAACTTAATGTTTTTAAGATATGAGACGTTTTTATCAAGTTAAGAATTGTGATCTCGGTGATTCATTAATTATTTCCCGAACACAGACACTAATTGGCCTCTCTTAATAAATAATTCAATTAAGAGACTCCTCCTTTCTTGCAGCTGAAGAATCATCGCAAGTCTTTAAATGATGGAATAATTAAAGAGGTAATTATCTCTTGCTCATTTATTTACCAAAATTAAATTAATCATAATCAGTTTTCCAAACGCCCATCCACGATTCGTCTAAATCCCTTCTATAGAACCTCAAGAAATAGAATATTGGTTATAATAAAACTTTATCTGCAGGTATTATTCTAGGATTTTCTTGCCCAAGAGCCGATTGCGGTTTATGTCTGTCTCCACAATCGATAAAATTAGATTTCATTTAACTCTAAGTAATAAAACAAATAATCTATCGAGTTGAGTCTTATAGGAAACGGATATATCTTTAGAAGATAAAAATACAGGAAATATTCGTTTTATTGAAACTGTGATAAGGTAAAGTTGCTCGTGGTTCGACTCCCAGTTTCGATTCCAATGTACATTTTTATTAAAAACGAACATAAAAAGGATTCAGACTTATATAAAATAAGAACACCGTTCTTTTATTGCTTATGAATTTTACTACAGTTACGTCGTTAAATTGCACCTTACAGTTTAATTAAATTTTTCTATGGTCGTGCAAGAATCCAGTTTTTGTTCAAAAGGCTTTTATTGAACCGTGTAATAAATTTTATTAATTTCTGAATCTTTTGTCGCATTCACTCCAACGTTGGTAACTTTGGAATCAGCAGAGTGCAGCTCGTTTTAATTACTGCAGCACTTTCAAAGTCAAAATTGTGAAAGGCATCAATAAAATTGTCAAAAAGGATATGAAGTTATCATTTAAAATAAAAAACACATAAAGTCGTTTGAATCTCGTAAACTCCGCCACCTTTTTGGGGGTGTTATTACGAAACACCGAATTCAAGCAATTATATCGCAAAATTCTCTTTCCGCTCAGAGTTATTTATTAAACTCAAACTAAATACCATGCCATCTGCCTACTCGGCGTCCATAAATTTCTAAATTGATTACCGAATTGTACGAGTGATGCTTTTAAAGCGTTGATAAATAACTTAGAAGTGAATTCGTAAATTATTTAAAAGGCAAACTTGTGATAAATAATAGATAAAGCCCTGTTAAAACCTAACGAATTTATGTCAGATCTGCCTATAAGAGCTCGACTTTTACAGAAAATTGAGATATCTTGACAGTACTAACGTACAAGAGCTCATTCCAAACTCTATAGAAATGTGAATGAATTGTTTTTAGAAATTGTCGGCGGATTTCAGTGTTCGCACTTTTCATTTTCCTGAAACTCGGAATGTCGCAGACCGGAACAGATGAGTTAATTAACTATTTTGCAACAGATCTCTAACTTTCGGAATTTACGTCTAAATTAAAGCGGCAACTCGTTTCATTTTCTGTTTTTTATTAATTAATTGTACAGTGTTAATGCGTATCTGCAACGGTAACAGAAATTGGTATCAAGAGTTTGTATAAATCTTAGTGAACATAATAAGTTTTTAAAAAAATATGCGAAGGAAATTTCTTGCAAAAAATAGAAAAGTGGATAATGATACTGCATACGTTGGTGTAAATATAGAAAGCTATCTTTTTATCCATCAATTGATTTTCGTGCTTTCAGTATGCGTGAGTTTCGTAATTTATCGCCAAGTAATATATCAGTCATCTACATAAGAGCACAAACACGTAACACCAATTTTTACATTTGTTACATAAAAATATGCGTTTCGAACAAAAACAGTTCGAGACAAGTTGTCATATTTTATTGGAACGTAATTGAATCGAAGTTCCGGACTGTGCTCACGAAGTTAATCGGAATATTTGAATATAACTTCGGCATTTGTCTTATGAAATTGTTTGAGATACCAACGTTGCAAATTGAAATAATATTTTATAACGGCGATTGGGAATTTTTGTGTACGCATAGTTTGCGGTAGACTAAAAACTAACAAATCCTTTGATGTGAATGAAGCGGAAGCGGAAACGAACAATAATCATTGCAAATAGCAAAGAAACTTATTTTAAAACTTAACTTTGACATAAAATTGTTTGTCTTTGTTCTTTTTTGTGAAAAATGTATGGAAAAATTTAAAAAGCCACCCCAGATCGTTTAATGGAACAATTATGACGTCGAGAAAAACCGTAATAACACTAAATTTTTCCAGTCAGTTTGAATTCCGTAGTCACGTATTAACTTTTAGTCTTTTCCATTGTTTACCTTATAGCACCGAAAACAAAACCCTCGAAAAACCAAATTAAAAAATTCGTCGTCCGCCCAACCCTTCGGAATAATTCAGTATTTTTTACGTTTTGTAAAATTAATCCGAGGCAAATTTGCTCCACCAGAGCAAACGTATTTATTTTTTACAAGCTTTCACATAAAAGGAAATAATGGCACACATTCAATTTTCTCGGTCTGATTAGCTGTGAATTCATGAAATACCTCTCTTCGTGCATCGCAGACAAACCAACATAAAGATACAACTCGGGCATTATTCGGAGGAAACCGAAAAATATATTGCCTTGTCCTCAAGATAGAATGGATATAAATATTTGATATTTAGAGTGCACGTCACGTGTTTTCTGCTACATCTCGATAACATTGAGTTTAGCGGATTATGGTATGTGCCAGCAATGCTGCTTTTAATATCGCTAATTTTCGGATGAACACACCTACAGTCGCTCACAGAGGCCATTTCGGTCCTATACGACCGTTATTTTGCATATTCACTAACCCGGAATCACGCCACTTGCTCTAAATTAACTGGAATATGTTGGGGATATGCGAAGAAGTTCATTTCAACTTCGCTCTAATGACTAATGTTATAACTTTTAATGATGCGATTGATAAATGATAAACTATTACTAAAGCAAACTAATTTGCCGACGTAATCTACGTGTATATCTAATTTATTAACGGCACGCCAAAAAACGTTCAGATTTATCTTGCAAATTAAACGTTATCTTATTTCTATAAAGCGAGTTATTTTAAGAAAGTGTGCATTTTTTTTCTATAGCAGATTTTAAAATGTTTTATTTGAATGTAAAGTGGAACCGTTAAATTATGTTTTAAAAGGTTTTTTTACTAAACTGTTTTTTTTATGTGAATCTCTAAAAAAATAAGTAGATACAATTTTTTTTGTAGCAGATTTTAAAGTGTGCTTTATTTGTTTCCAAATGCAAGGGCTAACTTTCACTTTAATCTCAAGGGTAGATAAAGTGATACTTTAACGTCAAGTTTAGATAAAATACTTTAATTTTTATTCGACTCAAGTATATAATTATTTTAGATTAATTATTGCATTAAGAGTACAACTGACGTTCCCAATTTCGGGTATCAAGATAAATAAATGTTTATTTTTTAAATTATTAAATTAAAATTAAAGTTTTTCTTTAAACTCTGTTACAGAAAAAAATTGTGTATGATACACGACGATCTTTAACCATCTCGTGAGATTAATGTATTCATGGCTACAACCATTTTGCATTTGATAGTTAAAATAGTTTTTTATCATCTTGTGGAATAAATAACTATTCCTTCATACTTGCACATTAAAAAAAAATCAGCTTTGTATTTTTTTCCTACAAATTTTCTAGAAACTGTTTCAGAAACGGTTTCTTCTGAAACCAATTTGGTAAAGTTTAAAGCGGACCCAGATAAATTTCTTGCACGAATTGATGTTGATCAAGCATGGGTTCGCGACTTTGATCCCGAATAAAAAAAAGTAACGGTGTAGCATCATAGAGGTTCTCGCAAGTTTCGGGTTTTGCCATCTGTCACAATTTTTTGGGACGCGGGAGGAACCCCGTTGGTTGATTATTTAGAGCGTGAACACACAATACTATTATGTCAATTTAAGCTCTAAATTGCGCGAATGTGTTAAGGAAAAAAGACGGGAAAATTTGAATAAGGGAATCTTGTTCCATTAGGACAACCCTCCGGTTCACAAAAGTCATGTTATAATGGTTGCTAGTTATGACGCAAGATTGAAGTTGTCCAGACCTGGTCCCTAGTGACTTGTATTTGTACCCAAAATTAAAAGAATATCTTCGTGGCAATAAATGTGGTGATGATGACGAAGTGATGTCGGCCGTAGACGATTGGTTAGACGAGCAACCTAAAGAATTTTTTTCCAAGAGAATCCAAATACTGGAGCATCGTTGGGAAAAATGAGTTAAAGATGCAGGGGACTAGTAAAAAAGTAATCATGTAATTTTTGTTTTTGGGTGTCAGGGATCGTTAAAACTGTTCTTCCTTCGTAGTTGTTTAAAATTACTTTTTGTAACTGCTTTCGGTTTCAATAAAGTATCTTATTTTATTTTATAATTATAAATTTTCAAATTTTGATGATTAAAGTGGTCCTTTATTGTCTTGTATAAAAAGTATATATTAGTTTTCATTTTTAAATAAAGTTTTGCGGTGAGGTCAAAGAACTTCTGTTTGAAATGGAATTGTTATTTTAGTTCAGCACAAATCGAAATTTGGAGAAAGAATAAGAACGTTTTTTTTAATAAAACTTTCAGTTTGTTAAAAAATCCATTTTCATTGCATATGAAAGAAAGTCATATCGCATCTACATAATTTCTTTCTAAAAAATCAGTTAACAAATTTAACAACACAATGCAATGCGGCAAATACAAAGGTTTATCGGAACATCATCTAACATCCAATGCCATTCTATTATCTAAAGACAACGCTATAATAGAATTATCTAATGTTCCTTTGAATTTTGAACATCTGCCAGTTTTCATAAACAGCCATCTCTCAGTTAATGACACATCACGCTATCATCCATGGAACTTGAATCCTGCTATTCTTTTTAGAACAACAGTTCAGATCACACAACCCGATTAACCCCTAATTTGCCGTTTCAGCAGTTAACAGATAAATTTTTTCTTGAGATATCACGCATCGCTAAGCGTGTTTATCAAGATGGTGAGCGACGTGTAATTCGACGACATAATTTATGTGCGTGATAAATAGAAGCGGAACAATCGTACATGTAAGGAAGGAAAGCGAAATTCAGATCTGCTACATATTTGTCAGCTGTCTGGATGTTTTGGAAGACGAGAAACACAGAGAGAATAATCTAGCCTAGTTTGAAGTTAGCAAGACGTAGTCGCAGAATTGGCAACCTCAAATAGTCCTATTTAATGCATTATACTCGCTTCAGGCGCCCCCATGTACTGTCTTGCTAAATGCGCTCTTGTGATACATAGTTAATGCCTTTAGTATTCCATTGCAGCGTGGCTTCAGTCTGCTACATTTCTAGTGCATGCTTCGAGCGACCTATTTAATTTAATCATTGATACTGTTCGAACTAGTGAGCGTAATTAAATTAAAAAGGATTTTGAGATTTTAACTAAATGCGATTTCTTCTATGTTTCTATTCCGAATGCACACTTCGTGGTTCAGGTGCAGTAAACGATTACGGTTTCGCTAAAAATTGCTCAATATGTTGATTATTCTACGCATGCTCATTGTATCTACATTTCTTTGGACGTCTCAAACCATTAGAGAAATTGTCATGCTGTAATCTAATTATGACAATAATGACATCGAAACAGTCACATAAATACCATAATCACACCTACTTTTTGCCAGTAAATTTCCTAATTTATTGGAAATCTGCACACTTAACTATGGTTATAATCCCCACTGTGGAATATCCAAAATTATGGACGCTCTTAGATCTAAATCCAGTTTTCCAATCTGATGTTGTTCTCAGTTGCGAAGTTGTCGACTCCTATTGTCTTATTCTTTTGAATGAGATCGTGTAAAAAAAAAAAACATAATGAAAATTCACATTTTGATTTTCTAGTTTTATTTTTAACAAGCTTGGAGTTTTGAAACTCAAGCGATATTTTGTACCCGATGCTGTCCATTTAGATACTTTTTTCTTCAAGTCTATGTTACCTCACGCAGATATAAATTTAAATTCAGAGCTAAGGGAACACTATAACTCGTACATTGATACTGTTTTTTAATTTTACCTCAAATGAAGTTTTTTTAGAAATGGAGCTTTTATTTCACTTTTTTCCCAGAGTCATCTACATCGCTTTAGAAAGATATAAATTTATAACCAGAGCTAATAAAACGCTAAAAACAACACATTTTAACTTCCATTTGTCAGTATGATATTTACCTTTAAATTGAGAATAGCAGCAGGAAAAATGTGTTCGGAACGTCAAAGAAACGTAAAATAAAGACAAAATTGAATGAGATACATCACCTTGTTTATCTAAGTCGTTAATTTAATGTCTAGATAATGTAGACAACAAAAATGCGATTTGCTTCGTTGAAGTGAAAAAGTCTAATACATTTCTTATGATAGATTAGCTGAAACATTTCTGTAGTTGGAAAATTCTTGTGCCAGGTCTCTTAATTGGACTTGTCAATGAGTCTTTCATGTAAACCGCATTAGGTGAACAGTGTCTTAATTAATGCAAACTACAAGAATAATCTGATTTCTCCAAGGAGCAAATTAGTTTTAGGAACCTTCATGTGTCTCCGAAATTATAATAGGATTATATTCACTTTTGTACCATTAGGTGGTAAATTATTTCAGACATAAGAGACCTGCGAGAGAAAGATGCCTCTGCAAAGTGTTATAAATATGCCACAAAGGAGTACTGACTTAATAAATTAACTCTCTATAAATTATGTATAATTAATTTTCATTTTTGTGTATGCAGGGTGTCTATGCAGAATTGATCATTATTTTGAAATTGAAGGTAAAAAAAAGTGGGAAGTGGAATTCATGTGCGTAGTGTGAAATAGGGTGCTACATAAATAGAAAAAAATCATAAATTGTATTACTAAATAAAATCGAATTTCTAATATACCAATAGTTATAGGATCAATAATTAAACAATCAAACGAACTTACCTGTAAAGTTCGATCGTTTAATTACATTTCAACACTTCGTTTTCTGTATCACCGTGACTTTAATGTAAATGTTCAGAGGCGGTCTAGCTACGATTATAGAATCCAGAATTGGACATAAAAACAAATCCTAATTTGATAGTTAGTGTACTTTTCTTTCAGGTGAATACAGTCTTAACCGCTGTTTATGATTTATGGTATTTTCGTTCTCAGCAGCATGCAGAGCACAGCCCAAGCTTTCAATGAGATTTCTAATCTGAGTGATTTGTAATTAAAAAAGTGGACAAATGATTAAGACACCTAATCAGAACTGTCTTTGATAAACATTTTTTACTCCTATCGAAAAATAAATCTGTTCTAAATAAACTCAGTCAAACAAACTAAAATCATCTCTAAGAAGCAAGGATTAAAGACCTACTAAAAAAATAAAAGTTCTAATAAATCCGCTCTCGTAAAATTAATTTAAAATGAAGCTGGTGCTGGTGATTAGATTAATAAATTAAACCGGAGCCAGAATCGAAAGCAAAGGGAAAAAAATATGAACCAAATTTCAGAAAAAGTGTCAAATATAATAAAATCATTTCAAATATTCATTTCAACGAAATTAAGTCGCAAAGTTTAGAAAGGCTACTAACAACTACTACTACTAAAGTCGAAATTAATATAAAGAATTTGAGACAAAAATCTGATTGAATTCATTCGATGATAATTATTTTATAAAATTTTTAAATAAAACGTAACTTAAATTTAAAATAATAGTTACAAAATCTAGATACCCCAAAAAATATGGAAATTTTTGTCAGTTTACTTGAGAATAAAAATAAAAATTGCCATATTTAAAGCATTACGACTATTCTTTTAAAGTTTAGAAGCAAACCATGCAGTAGTGAAAAAGGAATTGTTTCCAAAGGCTATGAGACAAATGAGAAAGCAAGAAAAGTATCCTACAAGGAACCATTTTTCACCCTTGAAAAATATCTTATACAAGTTTTACGTTTTATTTTATTTTACCTCTTTAATTTTAGTTGTGTTCTATAAATCAGTTTGTTTTTTGTTCGAGTGTTTTCAGGTTAAGAACTGTATTAGTTATCTACACTTACACAAATTTAATTATAACAAATCATCGCTTTGCTTTTTTACAACGACCATCTTCTAATTCACCTCCTCAAATATTCTCTTGGCTTGAATATTTCGGATGAAACTTCAAGCCCATTAACCACAGATAATTTTGTAAATTATGATATATGTAAAGGGACAGAGACATTTTCAACGCCCAAGGGTTTGTGAGGGTGATTTAGGTTGACGTTGAGAGTAAACGTTGGACTATTGCCTTCATTCAAATTTAATTGATAGAGCAATCACCGTCATCGTGTGCTTTGATATCCTAAAAACATATCTGAAGTGATTATACATTAATGCGATTTTTACGAAAAGCAAAATTTATTACGGAGATATTTAGAAAATATAGCCACTTATATCTAAAGGTTGATAAAATATCAAATTGAAATCCTAAATTTATGGTTTTGCTTTAACGGCAAAAACTGAAATATTACTTGTGATTTAAATATCGGGCACATAAGTCATATTTGACAAAAAAACTTTTAGGGATAATATCGTCGGTCTGTGACAGAGCGAAAAGTAAACATTCTAAAAACTATTAATTCATGAAACGAGATGTTAAAGTGATTTCTTTTTTATGTTTGTGTTATATAGTTAATGTAAAATCTCTCGATTGTCTTGCTGTAAAACACTTCCATTTACGTAAAGAGCGAGTAATGGCTAGAGTGCTTTTGAAAAGTCCAAAAAGAACGAGAGTGCATTCCATTGTACAACTTTTCTAATTATGATAAGAACCTAGCTACTTCCTGTGTTTCTAAAGAACTTCTAAAATGTTATCTTAATGATAAATTAATTATCCTTATTTGACTCCCATTATATTCTTTGCCTTCTGTTCGGGGGGTCGACTCCAGAAATATGTACCTCCGAATGAAACAAGAATTTGTTCACTTTACAGACGATTTAATTTATCTCTTCCTCGAGCCATTTGTCATAGGTTTCGTCGAGAGGAAAAATGAACGCCGCCAGCGATTTGCCTTTTTTATAGCTTTCTTGTTTGCTCTGAAAAATCCTTTGTTTTGGTAGTCGGTGTCAGGTTGCAGCGAATGAGATAAATGAGTAATCGAGGAAAATCAGAAATTAATTTATTACGTTATCTTCGTGTTAGTTATCGAGCTAATCTTTTTAATCAATCTGCGCGCCACGACAGACGAGGCGTCGGCACGAGCAGAACCTGTAATTTGTCAGACTATGGCACGCCATCTGTGTTTTGAGCTCTAGTGATAGCTGGCCGTTAATTAGAGGACTTGGTGAAAATTAATCTGTTATAGGTTTTTGATTTTTAAAGCTGCCAGGTAAACGGGACTAATTGGACAGTTTAAACCGTTTGGCGACGACACATGGAAAACTTGGGGAAATTTATTTGTGTGGGAAATTTTAACTCCAATAAACTGAGCTGGCATTTTAATAAATGTTTTTTACAGTCGACAGTCGTCAAAATACAAATTTTGTGGCACATTTTTTTAAAATATTTGATCTATTTCAGTTTTATTTAAATTTAATATATGTCTGTATTATTTTTTTTTTGAAATTACTTTACCTAAGGACAAACTTTTTTCTTAACAACAATCATTTCGAAACAAACGGTTTCTATTTGTGCGACGTTGGTGGTTCAGTTGACGAAACGTAGCAGCGATTGCTATCTTCGTATCAATTTATGGTAACATTCGCCAACGTACAGACCCTCAGATGCTGCGATATTCCAAATGAAATTGGGGAAAACTCGTTCATTCTAGATGGTGATTGTTGCTAGTTGTAAGACCGACAAATCCAAAAACAAATCACCCACTTTGTCGTAAGTTATCGCAAGAAACTACGCTGCCAGGCTGTTTTCCCACCTCCAAAGATAACAAGCTTACTCAAATAACAAAACTAATACAGGCACTACCGTAGGGCTAAAATCCTGCGGTTGCACCTAATACTGTTTAAATATTTATTGTGGACTATAATTAAATGTTGATATAGGCTAAATTAACAATTAATTGATTATATTTGCATGTATAAACGGACGCAGTGATATAAACGAATGCACCATGTATGGAATCTAATGATATCTGTAACGGGACTCGGGGTGAGACAGAGTTTATAATTTTTGTTTAACACCAATTTGACATTTTTCACTTTTCGAAAAAATCTTTTTAATTTGTATTGATACCAATAATAAAATTGGTAAATTCGAAGAATAATAACCTAGGTGAAAAATTTCATTTCTTTCTCGGGATAATGTTTGTTTACTTCACCGCTTCTTTTTTTCGTAAATTATCCAATTTTTTGACAGAAATAAAATACCTTCTACCTCGCTATGTAACATACTACACTAAGTATAAATCTGTATTAGATATTAATCTTATCGTTGCAAGTGCAGCTCAAAGGTACATAATTGAAAGTAAAAAGCGAAACATTAACAAAAATATAATTATGCACAGAAAAAACTGTTAAAATATGCATCAGAATCACCGGAGTCATTAGAAGTAATTGAAGTACAAACTTCAAGTGTGCTTAAACTTAATGTGTACTCATTGTACAAAAGGACAAGATAAAGACAAAACAAAAAAGAACCTAAATATAGTTTGAGGCAATATTGAACATTTTATCGCGACTTTTATATGTTTACAATTTTTTGTCTATAATTTGATATTCAATTCGGTAGCTGTTACGCTGATCGACAGCTGGGGGCATGATCTATGAACGCCAGAAATTAGTACAAGTGGATTGGTAGACCGGTTTAGGAGATATGAACAAATTTTTCAAATTCAACAAATTTTTATCTTCTCACACACCCTGACTTCGCCTGACCTCGCCTGACTCCGCCATACCTAACCTAACATCGCGTGACCTCGCGTGACCCCGGGTCAACGACCTCACGTGACCCCGGGTCAACGACCTCACGTGACCCCGGGTCAACGACCTCACGTGACCCCGGGTCAACGACCTCACGCGACCTCGGGTCAACGACCTCACGTGACCCCCCGTCAACGACCTCACGTGACCCCGGGTTAACGATCTCACGTGACCCCGCATGACCTCGAGTAACCCCTTATGACCCCGCATAACCTAGCATCTCTTTCAAATTGGGATAACTTGGAAACCTGAACTTGTACGTCAATTTTGGTTATACCGTTAGATTCCTTGTGAAATTCTGCGTCATTTGAGACTAAACATATGACGATGGAGGCAATATTAAATATTTTGTGGCGGTTTATATGTGATTATTATTATTTTTCATAATTTTATTTTTTTTCTTTATGTTAACGCTATTTAATTTGGTAGCTATGACGCTGATCGAAAGCTGGGGGCAATATCTATAAATGCCTGAAATTACAATCGGGTAGGTAGACCGGTTTAGGAGATAAGAACAAATTTTTAAAAATTAACAAATTTTTATCTCCTCACACATACTGACCTCGCCTGACCTCGCCTGACCACGCCAGACCACACCTGATCACGCATGACCACGCCTGAAGTCGCCTGACCTCGCCTGACTCCGCCACACCTAACCTAACATCGCGTGAGCTCGCGTGACCCCGGGTCAACGACCTCACGCGACCCCGGGTCAACGACCTCACGTGACCCCGGGTCAACGACCTCACGCGACCCCGGGTCAACGACCTCACGCAACCCCGGGTCAACGACCTCACGTGATCCCGGGTCAACGACCTCACGCGACCCCGGGTCAACGACCTCACGCGACCCCGGGTCAACGACCTCACGTAACCCTGCATGACCTCGAGTAACCCCTTATGAACTCCCATGACCCCGCATAACCTTGCATCTACTTCAAATTGGGATAACTCGGAAACCTGAGTTCGTACGTGAATTTCGGTTATATCGTTGAATTCCTTGTGAAATTCCGCGTCATTTGCGACTAAGCCTATGACGATGGAGGCAATATTAAATATTTTTTGTCGGTTTATATGTGATTATAATTTTTTTTCATAATTTTATTTTTTTTCTTTATGTCAACGCTATTTAATTCGGTAGCTATGACGCTGATCAATAGCTGGGTGCAATATCTATAAACGCCAGAAATTACAATCGGGTAGGTAGACCGGTTTAGGAGATAAGAACAAATTTTTGAAAATCAACAAATTTGTATCTCCTCACACTCTGATTTCACCTAACCACGCCTGGCTTCGCCTAACCACGCCTGACCACGCTTGACCTCGCCTGACTCCGCCACATATAGCCCAACATCGCGTGACCTCGCCTAACCCGGGTCAACGACCTCACGTGACCCCGCATGACCTCGAGTAACCCGGGTCAACGACCTCACGTGACCCCGTATGACCTCGAGTAACCCGTTATAAACTCCCATGACCTCCGCATAACCTAGCATCTTTTTCAAATTGGGATAACTCGGAAACCTGAACCCGTAGGTCAATTTTGGTTATACCGTTGGATTCCTTGTGAAATTCTGCGTCATTTGAGACTAAACATATGACGATTGAGGCAATATTAAACATTTTTTGTATGTTTATATGTGATTACATTTTTTTTGTCTACAATTTGACTTTTTTTTTCTTTATGTTAACTCTATTCAACTTGGTAGCTGTGACGCTGATCTGATCGCTGGGGTAAGATCTATAAGCGCTGGAAATTACATGGGATAACTCCAAAACCTGAACTCGTACGCCAATTTTTTAAATACTGTTTGAGTCCCCTCGTGAAATTCTAGGCAATTTAAAATCAAATGTATAACGATTGAGGCGAAATTAATTCAATTCAATTATTCAACTTGTTAAATTTTAACCGTTCTATCAGCGCTCTATTTTCACGACTACTTTGAGGCTCATTATTGAAACATTTTTGTTTGCCACAGAAATTACGGAATTTTGACAGAGTTCGATATTATTAATATAAAATTGAAACTATAAAATACTTTGGAGACTAGACCAATTAAATCTAATCTAGGTATAAAATCACACCACTTTACTAAAGATAGACTTGTAAAAGAATATAAGAAATTAGAAAAATGGGTAAAACAGTAGGGCTTACCAAGACATGGAAGGAAAAAGTAAATAGGGCGGCAAATGAAAGTCTAGCCATTTGCACCAATAAAAAAACAATTAAAAAAATATAGAAGAAAACAACAACGCTGGAAGATAGTTTGTTTGAACGCTTAGAGTGCTCCGATTTTTTGTATTCTTTGAATAATTCATTGGAAGCTTTGAATTCTTCTTTTTTTTTTATCTCTTAATAGTTTTTATATCATTTAATTTTTTTTAAAATTTGTATCTATTTATTTATGTTTAAAGTCCCTTTTTATTTAATTTTTTGGTATTCGTTAAATTGTGTAGTTTTTTTTGAATTTTTTAGAATGTAAATTTGAAATTAAATATAAATTTTGTAATTAGGATAATAATACCTAATTAATTAATACCTAAAATACAAAAAAATACAGTTGTAGTTAACTAAAAATTTAGAAAAAATAATAATAATGTGTTGGTTTTAAAATAATAGCATTAATTAACAAACCAGTTTTAAGAACAATAAAAACTGTGATATTTTTTAAACTGAAAAATTGTTTGTAGTTTTGAAAATTTCCAAAAAGTACTACATTTTTCAAAAAAATCGTAATCCTGTTGAAATTTTCAAAATATTTAATCGTCCAAAACGTTTTGACAATTAGGAAGTAATTTTTACATAAATAAACGCTGTAAAATTAAATCTTTTATTTTCTTCGCAGATTTCTTCAATTTTTAGATTCTCGTTAATAATAATCAATTAATTAATCATTTACCACAGTATTCTAGCCGTTTTTTCAATGAACACGCACGTACAAACGATATTCCAAGAATAAATTGACACATTTCCAATTAATTTTCACGTCGACTTATCCATAGTATAACTTTATGCTTGAATAACGTTGATGCTATGATTGTAAAAATGGCCTTTAATGGACTTTTTCAGCTATTTACAACCACAGTTTTAAAATGATTCCATTAAAGACCATTTGATAATGTTGACGTTTGACAAATTCCATCAAGATAATGTCGCTCGACCATTCTAGAGAATTTTGTAATTTTAAATTTATGCTACAAATGTAGTCGTCATGAGTTTCTAAAACAGTTAATGGTCTGCCTAACATCGATAATTTCCACCACCTTCACGTGCTTTTTACATCGTTCGTAAATTCTCGGAATTTTCGTCTTTTTAATTTAATTTCCGTTTTTCCAAAACATTTGCATTTTCCGGAAGTCACGCTTCGTCATATTCACACGGTATAATTACGTCATGGGCGCTCGAATTTAGTCACGTAGTTTCGTCATTCTATGAGATAACGTCAAATAGGAAAAATACATGAAGTATGAAAGCTCTTATTAAAGTAAATTGGATGTAATTGCCTAAATAGTACAAGTCCCAAGCGGAGCGCCTTGCAAACGTTTAAACCTCCCTTAACAGCGTTTCCTCTGTCCTTTTCTAGGGTGAAACAGTCCCCACCTCTTTTCCTAGATTGCATCAACTACACTTCCATAATTGGTTATTTTCACGGATTCACTGTTTTCCAATCAGGGGTTGCTCTGTTCTTTGCCTCTTATTCGACTCAGGTCGGAAATCAATCGATTTGTTGGCTGACACAATAGACAAAATTGGGGTTGATAAAATCGCGGGGGTGGAAAAATTCAAAACACATATTTGACAATCGGGATCGTATGTTCGAACGGTGTTGCTCTCACCCTAATTGGCTCTAAAAGGTTGTGAAATTATACACCTTTTATTTCTTTGGGTTCAAACGGGGCAATCAACATACATAAAGGGCGTAAACAGGCGGGTATCGCCTTACAAAGACTTCATTCTCAATTAATTTCGACATAATAGTATTCTCTATTCAACGCCATTAGACCATTATATTAATATTGACACCATCGGCGTCGTTTTCACAAAAATATTCTTCAACAGACAAAAAAGGTGTAATTTATGCGTTTTCAGTTCCATTTATCATTTTTGTGCTAAATTTTGAGAATTAAAAAATTAAGTTGCGTGACTTTTGTTAACTACCTCTGTCAGCAATTAATTATAACATTTTTTGTTTAAATTATTAAAAAATGGTAATTTATTTTGAGAGTGATTTATGACAAGAATACCTACACTTTACATGAATGTTTTGTCAGTTTAATGTTTTGTGTTTATGAAGTTTAAATGTCCAACACGAGGGTTAATCGACTTGTACATATGATTTGTATGTTATCACCCGAGGGACTGATCCGTGAAATTTGCTAGCGATACCTTCATAATGCTAAGACAAGCAAATTATTATTGTTATGGGAGTGTAAATGTCATGGCCATACTACTCCTTGAATTATGATTATTATATCCACCAGGGGTTAACTTCTATTGATCAGCAACCAGAAAGTTTTTATTGAAGCTGTTTTTATTACAACCATCACATAAATATGAAAGCATTTTTACTAGAGACTATAAATTGGCGAGCATATTTATTTTTATTATGAATTTCAAGCTATGTACGGAATTTATTTGTACAACGAAAATTACATCTTTTTTAAAAAAAAAAAAAATTTTGGCTAAAGAAAAGGAAAGCTGAATTCTATATCTAGTGCTTTTAGTAATTTTGTTCTAAAGTGCAGCTTGTGGATTCTTGACAAAAATATTCAGTTTTTTTAACTAGTGACTTTTAAAAAAAATAATTTTGGTAAATTTTTCGTTGTAATAATAATATTTGCGAAGATTGAACTTTTAATTTGCTTCTTATCTGTACCAAGTTTCAAAGATATTCAAATTCCAAATAATTTTTGTATAATTTGTCATAGTTAAGAGATCATTTGATAGACGAATTCCCAAAAATTTTTCTACCCGAAAAGCTGCATAAAAAATAATTACATGTTTCAAGTCGTCAACGTGCTTGCCGATAATAATTTTTGATATTTCTCAAGAAAAAAAAAATTACTGAACTTTTATTTTAGTGGTTAGAATCTAAAGATTCCAATATTCTGATTGGTTAGAATTTTGTAAAAAAATTCTCATTTTTGAACAACCGAAACTGTAAATTTCACACAACTGTAGGTTTTTATTTCTGAGTTGCTTGCGAATTTTGGCGAGAAATAATCAATTAAGAAATTTGTAAAGCAGAAGAGACAAATTTGGGGAAAAAAAATCAAAATTTTTAGTTTAGATCTGTTATACATATGGCAACAAAATTCAAAGAAATGATAAATTGATACGATAAATTTTATCAATTTTTAATAGCGAAATTAATTGTTTTCTAATAAACAAAATATAATCATTAGAAAGTTTTATAAAATATTTTAGGTTTTATTCTATTAGTTTATTATTTGTATTATTTTATTTTCAAATCTTTTTAGAATTTTTTAAAAAGTTTTTAGTTTCGTAGATACTTTAGTATTTATTTTTTTTGATCTTGTAGAAATTTGAAAAGTTTTTTGAAAATCAAACTAATAAATGTAATTTTTTTTCATTTTGATCTCATTTTAAATTAGCTTCGTCGTCTAACCAGAAACCTTTAAATCTAATAATACAGCTCACAAAAATGCGTGATTCTGCCTTCTAAAAATACAAGTAATAAATTAGGAACTTGTACTTTTCTTTAATAAATTTTGTCTCTCGTCGCCTTTAAGCCTTCTCATTTTCTTTAAACAAACTCTTTTTATGTCAGACATCCCACCGCTCCACCGGATTGCCGCCTGCGGCTACCACGGAAGACTTGTGTGTGCACGCATTATTAGCTAGTACTCCTAGCGGTCGGTTATGATGAATGCCCCTGACGCGGCTGCTTCCGCCACCGCCGTCTCGCGTGCTAACGAGACAGCGATCCACATCACGGAAACACCACTCCCTCGTTCGCACGCTTCTTCTATTATGTTTTTCATTCTAAACAGATTTTCCTCCATATTCGAAGATTTGGCTCTAATTTTCTTTTTTTGGAGCGTTAACGCGATTTTATCGTAAAATTTGTTTATCGTGTATTCAGTAAGATTCTTTTTGTGTTTTCCAGCAGGGAGGTTGTGTGCTTTTATCTGTAATTACAAGCTTTTGTTTTGTTTCACCTTCGTCAAGTAGCAGACGTTTTTATAATGATCTTAAAGGGAAATCATCCTAGGTATTATTTTCGGTGCTTTCAAGTTGTACTCACGTTATGTAAGTAGCTTTCTTTTTACGGTCCGTCGAAGCGTTAATGTTTAAATAGATTTTAAGTGAGTCTTGTGTGGTATATGCGGAATTCACGAGAATTCTTAATGCTTGTGTAAAGGTGCACATTCATACCTACGCTGCTTTAATAATTTAAAATTTTGTTGGTTATAAATATATAGCGGTATAGACAAAATGTAACTTCCTCTAAAATAGAAGATTTTGCACCTGTACGATTTAGGTAATCGTATTCATGGTGTGAGTAATAATACCAGCAACTGTAGCAGTATTTACTGAAATTACCACAGCATGAAAGTATTTGTTAATCAAGACAGACAATCCCTCAAAGGAATCTTTGTAATTAGTTAAAAGCAAGCTCATTGTGTAAACACAGACCCTCCGTCTGCACTAACTTATGAAAATTTATGATAATTGTTAAATAAAATAAGAGATATTTTATAGACACTAAAAGCAACTAGTAAGAGTTATTTTAAATAAGTAGATTAATTATTTGACTCTTGTTCGTCGCTTTTAAATTGTCGAATAAGATTTAGTCTCTAGAAAATTTGTAGGGAACAAAAAATAAGGCTGAAATGAAGTAAAAATGTAAAATTTGAAATGTAAGTAGAAAGCAATAGTTATTTATTCTATAAGACGACAAAAGACCACTTTGACTATCAAATGAAAATTTAAATCTCACGAGTTGGTTTAACATGCTTTATCGTCGTGTAAAATACACTATTTTTTTCTATAGAAGATTTAAAAAAAAACGTTTGTGATACTCAAAATTGATATTTGTTGTAAGTAATTTGTTCATTTTTTAATGTGTCAAAAATACAATGTGCCAAAAAGAATTAGAACGTAGAGAAAGAGGCTGCAAAAACAGTGGACACATTACTGCCTCAAAAATCGTACTAAATATGCGAGAACGCATTTCAAAAATGAAGGAGACGGAAAAATGTCAGCGCAGTTAATGGAAACAAAGTACATATTTTCCCAAAAAATCTAAGAAAGGCAACCCTTTGAGCTTGTGGACCTATTTAAAGTAACAATTTTTCACATACATAAAACTAATTGCATTAATTAGAAAACTAACAGCTAATCAGAAGACTATAACCCTAAAAAATCGAAGATTTTTGAGCAGAACACGCTTCAGATTATGATGATGATAGTCTTTTTCTGAAGGTTAGATATTCAAATATTTAAAATTACAATTATTATACATAATTATACACGTTATTCAAATTCAAGCTTGCATCCAGGAAATTCTTCATCAGCTGCAGGGAGAAATGCAGCCTATAAGGTCCGTTAAGCCATTTTTTTGAAGGTGTCTTATCCCGAAACGTATATTAGGCATCGCTTTTGCCTCTCTGCAGCTACGATGTTGGCAAACACGGTGCAAATTTTGTCACCGTTTATCGAACAAACTTGCCGTTTTAAATCAATTTTTTGCGAAAATCTTGCCACAAGTTCAACTATGAGTACAGTGCAATCAGCCCACGAAACTATCAATACGAGTTCTATTAGTAAAATAAAAAATAGTGTACTAAATTTATCTAAAAGTGAAAATATTTTACTTACTCTTGGAGTTGGAGTGGAAGTTAGCTTTGCATTTTGAATCGAATGAAACACACTTTAAAAACTGTCATAGAAAACAATATAAAACTGTCATTTTTTAAAAATGTGCAGGCAGTTAGCAAGCTAAATAAAACAAAAAGAACTAGAAGGAAAAAAAAATCCGGCTATTTTTTTTATTTTTATGCTTTTCAATCAGTTAGACAAACTGACTCTCTCAAGACATACGTCGTTATGTTAGTGTTTGTATGTACACTTTGAAGCGAAGAACACGACCTATTATACCTAGTTAAGCTGTCAAACGTTTAATTGTCATAGCTGTAATTATACACGCTTGCTTTCAAACCGCGTCACTTCCAGAAATGCCTAACACAATCTATAGAACTGAGAGTCTTAACGTGTTAACCATTATTTGCTCTCCAAAATAATAATTTTCCTCCACACAGACTTATCATGTGTGATAAGGAGATGAAAGACGCCCGTAAGCACCCTGTGGTGGCTCCTTTTCTTGCGATCTTACCCTTTCATGGTGCGTTCGCACGCATTCAGCAAATAAACAGAAAATGGCTAAATAGTCTTATAAATGAATTTAATCGAATCTGTTTGTGCACTCGTCGCTTATAAAACGTTTTTTACCGATCTCTTTGCCAATTTACATTTTAAAATATTCTAATAAAAGTCCATGGGCTTGTTTAAGAGGGATATAAAAATCTCTTTGTGAGCACTGAATAATTTTTTCTTTGTTTCTGGGCGAGATTAAAGACTCACCTAAGAGAAGCGAACCGAACTTTTCGGCACGAAATTATGCCGGAAATATAAACTTGTGACTGTAATATAAAGTTTATAAATTGCTTAGTTATTACGAAAAGTCGCTTTGTCTTTGTTGCACTTCGAAACAAAGAATCTTTAGATTTTTTACGATTTCG
The DNA here is from genome assembly GCA_030157275.1 of Cynaeus angustus. Taxonomy (NCBI): domain Eukaryota; kingdom Metazoa; phylum Arthropoda; class Insecta; order Coleoptera; family Tenebrionidae; genus Cynaeus; species Cynaeus angustus. The sequence goes on from CM058059.1 coordinate 25,255,140, forward strand.
CCTTTCTATTTTATTAAATATGAAGATCATTTTGTATAAGTATGTGTGCTAAAGTGTAGTTTTTATAAAACTAGTTCACATTTTACATCAGTTGCTGCTCCATTATGGAAAATTAATTAAAAACTAAAAGCACTTACAATGCAACATTCGTTTATTGTCAGTTTTTAATTGTATTTTGTGCGCGTAATTAAATTTTTAGTTGCAACGTTCCTATTATGAAATGTGACAGGACTATTCACTTTTCCCGTCTTTTTTGCCTTTATGAATTTACTTTTGTACTTAAAGATGTTACTTGCAACGTTTCATCTTCATAATAGGCGAGCTTATTATCACGATTTCCATCTTCTTATCATTGTTAAACCGTTAAATTTCAATGAGGAACTTTATGAGTTAGCCAAGTTGCAATTGCTATGGTAATATTCGAGCTATTACTTGAAATAGCTCATCACCATCTCGGTAATAGCAAGCTTCATAATCAGGAGAGATTGTTAAATTTTAATAACGTGATTATGTTTATGTGGAACCATTATTAATTAAAGCTTATTAGATTTGCAAAGAGACAATGGAATTTCACAAAAGAATGTGAGTTTTAGTAGACTCGGCGTAGTTATTGCGTTTAAATTTGTAGTGTTTATTCGAGTTCGATTTCAGGTTAATACCAAGTTTAGGAAGAAACTTATTTTACTTTAGTACAAACTTTACAAAAACTAGTTGCAAGAACGATATTAAAAGAAACACGAAACCGGAGTTTAGCGAATTTTAAAGTTTAATGATTACTTTGGAAAAACTTGTATTTTACTTCCAATAATAACGACCAATTTTAAGTTGCAGAAAAACCGAATTATGCAACGTTGTTTTGTGAAAGCTTTTCAAAGCATCATAGAATTATTTTTGTACTCGTGGATTCGCTAGGCCAGACTGGTTTTTGCAATATGTGAAACCATTATCACAAAAATATTTATATTTCATGTCCACTTGACATTCGTTTTATTTTATTTTAGGCTAATGAAAATTGTTTTTTGAACGTTTTAACAGCTTTTCATGCAAAACATTCTCTATATATCGATTCGATAATGTTCGAAGAGTTTAATTCAAATTATAATAATAACAATCGTTTTTATTGTTATTAATATTATTATTATTTTAATTTGTAAACTATATATTTAGTAGAAATTTATATAATAATTTTATCCGACATGCATGCTATTGCGAATTGGAACAAAATGTCTGCTGTCTGTTTGCCGATTTTCGGTGACTATTTTGGAAAACATTCTTTATATGAGTCATCAAAATCTTATAATTCAAGGCCATCGTGTTTCTGGAGTTCTAAATGTTAAGAATTCGGTCTTATCTCGACTTCGAAAATCGCAAATTTTGTTGATTTTTAGAAATTCCAAGATTCTATCATGTTAACATCGAGAAAAAGGGCGTCAAAATATGGGTCCGAAAAATCTCTTGAAAAGGTATAGACCCCTAGAAATAATTTATTATTGCATTTATGGTGATTAATTTGGTCGTATCTTACGTAGAATTTCACGAGAAATCCAACAGTGCCACGGGAATTCACGTACGATCTCGGGCTCCAAAGTTATTCGAGTTTGAATTTTTGTAAAGTTGTATTTTGCGTCGAAAAGGCAAAAATTTGGCGATTTCGACGATTTTTCAACTTTTTTATTTGGACAGATATCGTCTGTACATAATTTAGTAAAATTAACTGAAAAGAAAAAAATTGTTGATTGAAGATCTGAAAAAAACACAAAAAACGTTGATTCAAATGTCTTTTGAGATGGTACTAAGGAATAATTCATAAAATATTACAACAAAAAAAAGGGTTCACTGTGAGTTCTAATAAGATTGTAATAAATACAATTCTGCTGAATGTAGAATTTGACAACAAAAAAAAAATAAAATAAACAATAAATTATAATTTGAATAAAACTTTTTGAACAATTTTGAATCGATGCATCGAAAATATTTTGCATAAAAATATGATAAATTCTTCAAAAATCAACTGTTTTCATTGCCTAAAGTAGAATTAGAAATAAAATTAAGTAGATATAATTTATAAAAACATTTCTAATGCAATAGTATATTAAAAAAAATGTCTCGATTGTTTTCCGCTAAATAACTATTTTAGTTATCAATTAACTTTTATAAAAGAGGATTTTTTTAATTTTTGAAATTGTTTTTTTTAATCTAACAACAAGTGGGACTCTTAAATTCAACAGATCTTGAAACCATTCAAATTTATTTCTTGTCTTGAAATTTTTATTTACTGGATTGTTTTTTTTTGTTAGAATCTCTACTAAATGTGTTTAATTGTGGTTTATAAAATAAAACGACATGGCTTTTTAAGCATTTGAATCCGTCTTTCTCATTTAGTTCGTCCAAGTTGTCCCTTTTTGTTTAGGACTCCATTAGCATACAATGTCAAGCACCCAATTAGCCACCAAAATCTTTATTCTATGCAAATGGACATCAAGCAGCTATAAAACACACCTTATCCGTTTAACTCACATTATTAAAACGGGCTTACCTTCCATACACCCTTTACACTATATCGTAAAATCCTATATCCGTCAGAGTTGCAAAATTAATTGCGAAGCATTAACCAAAACAGCACTTCACCTCATATGCTCAAAAGGTGATACCCTTATTGTTCGCATCTATTTCCTTTAGGATGGTGGCTGAACACCAAAGTGGTAATCTAACGCTAAACTAGTCTTCAGTCTGCGTAACCATACGCTTCTCGTCTCTATATCACTAAACTAACAACAATATTAATATAAATCGGAATTGTGTATTATACCTTAGTGGATATGCTCACACAAGGCTGCTGTATCCAACCAGTTTAATACCTCCTCAAAATTTTAGATCCCGCGAGAGCTCACCTTGTTATCCTAACTATCTATCCCGATAGGAAATGCGTGTTTGAGCCGTCAACCGACTAAGATACCTTCTAAGAACTCGCTTGCCATTCCGATGGATCGTTTTGGATGGAACGTAATCAGTCCTGGGTCTTTGCTGGAAGGACAGGAATGTTTCGTTTGTGCGTCTGCATACTAAGCGGGTCTACGGATCATCTACAAAATATTCTTGTTTTGGGGGAAACACACAGGTGGATGGCAGGTATGCAAATGCCGTGCATTTCTAGTTGCAAACACTGATTTGACTGGGAAATTCATAGTAAACAAGAGGGGAATTATTAAAACAAAATACGTTCAATAAAATCAAACCTGGCTGAGTTACCAATATTTGTCTAGCTTTGATTTTATTTATCAGCACTCCGGGTGTCCATCAATACCGGAGTTCTTTAAATAACACCTAAATGCCTATTAATTAATATGCGGGTTAATTTTATAATGCCTTAGCTCGCCATTGATTCGGCTTATTGTGATTTAAGGAACGTGCTGGGGTTCGCAGACACCGTTGTCACGTTAGACTATGCGCGTTGAATGCATAAAAGAGAGCTTTAATCAAAGAGGGATGAACGGATTTAAATTAATTAAATATTTGAATAGATTGAAGTTCCAAAAGGAAATTATGGGTTATTATAGTGTTTTCTTGTTAGAATTTAATTTGTTCCTTCTTATTTTCGAACTTGGCACTCACAGATAACAGATTATTATTGGAGGCACAAGAAAGACTACTAGACTGGAATATCAAAATTTCATAACAGCGGGAAGATTAATTGTTACATATTCCTCAATGTTTTATTAATTTTTCAGCTTTACACCGGAACGAAGTTTTCAGTGACACGCCAACAATTTTTCGATAAAAATAACACGAAATGTGAGTACTGAATAACACGAAGTTTCTACGTTTTAATTAAAATAACTAGATTTGTATGTATATGCTAACAAAATTTTAATACAGGGTGAGCTTCTGTGACGAACAACATTCGTGAAATTTCGCTTAAAAATAAATTGTTGGAGCTAAACAATAGTGGGCTGTTGTAACAGTGATTTTGTCGATTAATGTGGTCTCTGCGTGGTAACAATGTAATAATAAATAATTGGCGGACATCCTAATTGCTATTATTGTGCTTGGAGCTTTTGAATTTATTTGCATAATTTGGGTTGCCAATAAAGATTTTTGATATCTTTATAGTTACCTAAAATTTCACCTAATGCGAGTGTGTAAAAGAAAATGAAATATTTAGGATCTCGCAGGAGAAATATAATCACAAAAGTGTCTCACGCTTGTATAAATAATTAAAATGTCATATACAGCACGTTTGTGGACTAGGTATTACTGCACTACTCAGTTGTCGACTCAATATTTTACACTAGACTTTACATTTATGAAAATTGCTTTCCACAGTCAGTTACTAAGGTATGACGACTGCATTGTAGGTTGTGATTAAAGTTAATTGCTTTAGTTTGTGATTTCACGACTTTTCAAAAATTTGGTTGGCTTCTGGGGCTAGAAAGTTTATTATGAGTTTTGGTGTTGTTGGTGAACATTGAAGCAACTACATAGCAAAAGAAGTTTTGTTAGTTTACTTCCGAATGCACTATTGCAAAATTATTCCATTGGGTCCGAAGGTGTTATAATTTTAGTTTGCTATTTATTTCAGTTAGATTAATACTGTTTTTGTACATGCAAAAAGGCGATTAATACTGCAACAAGTCAGACATAATTTTGCATAAATTCATAATTTTACAATATCCATCATATGTGAAATTAAAATTGAAACGATTGATTTTTCATGACAACCAATGATTAGTAAGCAAACAAAACTGGTACATCAAATTACTCTTTAATTAGGAAAATTGTGCGAGGCAAATTAATTACTTTTTTTGGTAAAGGTATTAATTAACTTTTTTTGATAAAATTTATATAAATAAAACATTTATTCGATCAGTACCTTACAATTTTTTTTGTTTTTTTTTTTTGGCAGTTAAATATACTTCTGTTAATATAAACCGCAATTGAAATTAATAAATTGATAGTATAAAATAATTATTTTGGTCGCAAAATCCATCTTCGTACTATAATTCATCACACTGTAGACAGTCTGTATAAATTAATACTATAAAATATGCGCGTCAATATTTTTTTTTACTTTTTATTGTTTATTCCTGTTTTTTGTTAAATTCTTGTTTTGATAGGTTTCTTTTTATTATAAATTTGTTAAGCTCACAATTGTTTGTACTGTAAATAAGTTAGCTATAATTCACTTTTATGAGACATTTGAATTAACGATTCCTTTTCCTTTTTATTAATTTTTCTAATTTAGATCCAAATTATGTACAACATTTTTTTGATTTTCTTCTAGCTATTGTCATCGTTAAAATCATCAAATTTTGATAAGTTAGAAAAAAAAGTTTTCAAAAATACCCGTGGAGAAATCAACTGGAAATTTTTGTGCACACGATAAAAATCAACATTGCAATTGCATCTATGTCCGATGGTAATTAATGCAATTCTACTGAATGTAAAATTTACAAATTAAAAAATTGTACAAAAAATAGCAAATTTTATTATAATTAAAGTTAAATTCTTCGAACAATATCGAATCCATGTATCTAGAATGTTTTGCATAAACAACTGTTAAAAAATAAAAAAGAACTATTTTCATTTGTTTAAAATGAAGTACAATAAATATTAAGCAGACATGATTTATAGATACATTTGTAAATTGAAAAATGTCTTTCGCTAAATATTCAAGTATGTTTTGAGACCAAAATATTTTTTTTTACTATCAATTAACTTTAACAATTAACCGAAACAGGTTAATTCATCTGAAGATTAAAAATTGAGCAGCATTGAGGATATTTTTTCGGGAAAATGCTTGACAAATCCAAAAAATGAATAGAAAAGAGAAAAAGAGACAAAATAATGTGAATTTGTAATTAAACTGATTACTTTTATCTTACAAAACGTTTAATGTGATCGTGACAAGAAAAGTAAATTGCCTATAGATAGAACGAAACCGGCCCTGATTTTCGTCAAGTTCTAACCATCTCATCTGCTTGTTCATCGGTTTTACCCATTTTTATGTACCTCGCGGTTTGCGGTCTTTCAACAAGCCGTAAATGTTGAGCCCTCCTACGTATCGTACCTCCGAAAAATTTTTGAGGCAACTTTATCTAACTTTATCGAAATGTAAACTTAACGGATCATCTAAATTAATAACGTCTAATTAGTAACATCGGTTCCTCTCTGTTGTTGTATGTTGAGAAATAATGCTCTGTCTTTATATCGTTTTTTGTTAAAATGTGTTTGGTTTTCTTCGCACTTATATCGCAACGTTTTCGCATTCGACTTATTTTATATACACGAATTTGATATTCAAGAGATGTCGGTGTTCTTTATAGAATATAAACATAGGGTGGTGATGCGTACCATTTAAATTTATACTCTCCAACTATTGTGTTAGAAACACATTACCTTATTCGCGTTTGATTTATGAACACATTTTCCAGATACGCCACAAATTTATATTCGTTTCTTAACAATGTATGCAACGATGCAAATTTCTTGTGCGCGATATTCTCTCATTCGTTACACTTAATACATAATTACTAGTGTTAGGCGCTTCGGATTTATTTACCCCCACTACCTAATGCTATCGCGTACCAGTGCCGTCAGCTACTCGTCAGCCCGTCGTCCGCTTGCTTCTCGCTTGCCCATATTCAAACTCCCTGCTAGACGAATTTTCGAAATGCCGTCATTTACTTTTTGAGTGTCATATAAGTAGGTAAAGCCGTTCTCAAGGACAAGTGCACTCTTACTACAATTTGGTAATCGTTATTTTGGTAATTTTGAGTTAAATTGGAGATTCATTTTCGTTTGGTTTTATCATTTTAAGAGAAATCAATTTTTAGTTTTTTTTTTTCATTTTTTTATTGTGGACAGAATTTGTGAAACAATTTACGATTTACATTTATTAATTAGTATTATAATTACTTAATATGGGAATTGCTCGGCTTTCTCTGTCAGTATGTTTCTACAGAAGTCTTATCTTATTAACTGATACAATGGTATACATTAAAAAAACAAGATAGGTATGCAATCGTTATTATAATAATTAATAATTAATTTGTTTGTAAATATCCGGGCTTCCGCTACATGTATAATATGTACGACACTGGCCGGCTCAAGGTAGGTGTGGTGGGAGGCAATCGCTTGAAATTAAATCTCGAGCGCCGAACACTAATAATTACTCTAGTTTCTAAATAAACTTACGTGCTTTCCTTGTTTGGTAATGCGTGTAGGTAGTGTGCTCTATTCATAAAATAATGACGTCCTCTTTTTACGTTCTTTTCATTATTCCGTGTGCGTTGGAAAACTGAAGGACATTGATGAAACCAATTCCTATTATTTTTTTTAATGACACGTCACATTGTCACTCATTATTTTTTCTCAAATTATAGTGCATGTCATGAAACGGAAACGAGTTTTATCAAAATCTTAACTAAAAAATAGCATTTCAGCGTTGTGATTAAATTCTGACTAAATTCACGTAAAACTATCGGAGCTTTAATTTACACTCATGCAGGAAACACAAATTGTCCGTTTCATGTACATGAAGTGTTTATTCAAATATCACATTCTGATCTATATCACCAATAAATGGCGATTTATTAACAAAAGTTACTAATTTAGCATGCCGATTTTGGTAGGAAATGAAACGTGAAACAATTTTTTGTTCAGTTTTTAGTTTATTTCTGTTCTCTACGGTGTATTTACGATAATAGAAATGCCATTTGTCTGGTTCTCCATACAAGTCACGAGGGAAGCAAACAAACAAGAAATCCAGCAATTGTAGTTATTGATCTAACAATATGTTCAGCTTTTACAAAAGTAGACTAAATGAATAGTATTTTCAGTTTTCTCTATTGCGATAAAAATACACTTTGGTTGACAAATTTGGTTCAATCCGTCTTTCTTCATAAAAAATTTATAGTTTTATTTAAACTTTGCATTTTTATACAAGTTGGCATTTTTGTTAATGATAGATGTAATACCATATTTGTCCAGCTGTATATTGCTGCTATAAAACACATATTGACGTTTACTTTTACACACGTGTAAACAAATCCATAAAGGAAAATACACAAAATGTATGGCGGCTATAATTTGAAGTATTAACAGTTTAAACAGTGGCAGTATTTCAGAACGCATTTACGAGACCCACATTGCATGATTCCCACATGTGACATTTTATGAAAAAATGATGCATAATCCTCCACAAGTTAAAACAGCAAGAGTCTATAAATCTAAATAGGTATTGGCATATTTATTACTTACTTCAAAGGTTCAACGAACAACGAAAATCGATGTTAATTATTATGTTAACAGTGTTGCATGAAAGCAGCTCTAGTTTACTGCACACTTTTTAACATTAATTTAACATCTACATAACAAGACAATGCAGCAAGATTTTTTAATACGATTATTTTCTTCTGGAATAGAAACGACAGGTGGCATAGAATAATTTCCCAGAGGAGATTTTTCTAGGTTGGTGATAAGCAACTTTTGAATTTTTGTAAATTTTCAAATTTATGTGCAATTATAGAGGTCAGTTTTGTAGTGCAAAGCTCGTTAGAAAATTTATGAGGATTTAGCTTGTACTTTTTTACCACTAAACAGAGTTGTGAAATAAATGAAATATGGAGCAAAAGAATAAAAAAATGATTAGAGGAAATGGAAACAAGATAGTTTATAAAAAGCAACGCGTATTTTATTTTAGGCTTAGGCAATTTCTACACAAGATTAAAAAAAGTGCTTTGAAAATTTAAATACATAAACTAATTTTATTTGATTTTTTTGTCAAAATTTATTAAAAACAAAGGAAACGATTAAACAAATTTAGGTTTTTTGCTTTTCTGTTAAATTTAAATATTTTCTACAGTTGTATCTTTATCTAGAAATACTTTTGGCATTTAACAATTGATAATTTGACAATTTTAATTAAAATTCTTAGAGTTGGTATCGCAAACTATATCATTTTTAGGTTCTCAAATTTTGTCGATTTTTGATATCAAATTTTGTCGGAATTTGTAGGCATGAACATTTTAGAACTAAAGTTCCTTCAGGTTGTCAAATCTAATTTTTTTAGCATGTTGGAGTCATTTTCTTGGCTGTCAAAATTAAAGGTTATCTTTGCAAATATCAGATTTTGATTTCGATTTTCTTGTCAAAATTTTGTTTCGTGAGGTCAAACTTTGTAAATTTTGTGAAGTTTTAGAGTTTTAAGTCGTCAAATTTCAGCATAAAAAATTAAGTTACTTCAGGTTGTCAAAGCTAAAATTTTTAACCGTTGTAACTAAAACTTGAAAGTTATATAGCTTAAAATCGACACTCTCAAGTTGTAAAATTACCAAGTTCTTAATATTGTCAGATTTTTGAATTTTGAACTGTCAACTAAAAATACACGACAACTTAATTTTAATTTGATACAGCCTACAAAAACATTTTTCATTTGTTATGCCAAAATCTTAGTGTTTTTTGCCTACACTTTTGTAGCCTTAAATAAAATAAAAAGCACACAAAAGAAGCTCCATCTTGTGGTTTTTATACGATCTGGTTCTCACACCTCCGAACGATGCTAAAATCAATAAAATTGAATCATTTACTCACATTTCCCAATTTTTTATGTATTTTTTTTTTTAATATTTACCATATAATTGTAATTACATAAATTTAAAAAAATTAAAAGTTGCCTAACCCACCCTAGGGAAATATCTTCGAGAAATTACTCTGTGAAATCAATTTTTCTATTTTACAAAAATCAATCGAAATTTAGTTGTGTAATTACCAATTAATCTCAGTTTTTCTGAAATCAGATTTCTCTTTTTTTTTTAAATATTTACCTACGTCAGAAATTGGTAATTTTGAACTTACTCAAGAAAAACCATTAATTTTCAGCCACACAAACAATCTATTCAACCAAAGACGTAAAGGAAGCTCATCTGATTTACCAAACGACACAAACAAAAAATACTAACACTATCGAACTGATACAAGAAAAAGCGATTGAAAGAGTAGAATTCAGTCAAAAGAGAAGTAATTACTTCAGCATCTGCCATGACTCTTACTTCTTTTAAAAATGTTTCTCGGGTTCTTATTAATGGTGTTGAGGATGCAATTTATTTTGTTTTAGCGATCATTTATTTTTATTATGTCATTCATCATAAAAGTTTTTATGTCGTTGCAACTTTACAGCGTAAAGAAAATAGATGCAGTAAAAATTGAAAACATATTGATTTGTTAACAATACTCGTACTGCAGTTCTTAACAAAGCTTGAAGCTTGTCGGAGCAGCTTGAAGTGCAGCGCAAGATCGACGATTCGTTTATCTACCAGTCGAATAACATGAATGTTTAAAACGGAAGCAACACTAGGAATACGCAATTCCTTATGAAAATATGAAAAATTTATAGATTGATCAAAAATCGTAATTCAAAGAAGTAGTCCAACGGCGAGCATCGATCTAACGAGGCCCTCGAGACCATCCATAAGGAACAACAGGAAGAACAGTTCTGTTTCCGCCAGGATAATAAAACTGTTCCATTATTTTACTGCTTAAATTTTAATACCAATCTTTCCAGGGCTTGCCCGTGGTATCACCAAAACGTTAGAGCTTTTCTCATCGTCGAGTTTATTTCGTAGACCATGACGACACCGGTGTAAACTCAACATTGGAACCACATTTTTATTCAAATGAAACATAATTCCACCCCCATAAAACGCGGTTCTCTCAATCAGGGTAATATAAATTTCATTCTTCGAATAACAGACACAAGTGCCCACGACGAACCCAAATTAAATGCAGTCAATTTTTCGCTTTAAGATGTATGTGTTGTTTTAAACGATTCGCTTTTTGTAATTAGATTTCTGCTGCGGTCGACGAAAAGTAGATAACTCGCAATTAAAATTTTAATTAAAAATAGTTAAATGCTAATGCTATAAAATGGGTTCTGATTCTGACGGACCTTGTTCTTTGTCTTAGATTTTACTCGCTAACTTTCTTCGTGGGAAGAAGGGTATACAAATTGAAACTTTAGGGGATGAGGCGAGCGGAGGCGGTTTTTTCAGATGAAAAGTTAAAAACTGAGACACAAGCCTGCCCACAATAAAGGAAAATAATCTTGGTAAGTAGTGCGCCATTTCCTTTATAGTCTACGTTTTTGTAAAAGTTTCGAGCGCTCTTTGCAGAATAATAGGCTTGAATGGAGGGCCGTGTTGAGGGTACCTCCGTTTTAAATTATAACGCGTTTTATGGTTAGCCTAAAAATGACTAATTAATCGTTTGTTTATAGTTATGTTTTTAAAATTTTTGTGAGTTTAAAAAATAATTGAAAAAATCAAAAATGGTGGATGCGCCGGGCTAAAATGCAGACGTCCGGAATGGCGTGCACGTTTCGTTCTTTCTCGATTTGTATTAATATTTTTCTCGCATTATTCTACACCGTTCAGTGTTGTACCTCCGAAAACGTGCATGTTATTCCTGACATCTGTATATCAGAACGAACTTTAGTAACAAGGCATTTATTACAAATAAATCGTTTTATTTATTATCCTTGTGGCGTTCAAGCCTAATTCCATTTATGAAAGTGTAATAATTCAATGTTAATGTTTTATTAATGAACTGGTACTGATAAAATATCTAACATGTACTTGATGATCCACAATTTGTGTTAAGCTGCAGGCCATCTTACGGTATGATAAATTATGAACAAGGGGAGGAGGAAATTAACCTTTATGTATTATTCAATGTCTCGTAGAATGTTCTAATTTAGAATGTTCTGTATATTTATAGATTCAACAAACCGCACTAAGTTGTTTTACTTTTGTCCGACAAATGCTAATCGTTAGTTTATGGCCGTCATTTTAAGTGTTGATCTAAATGTACAGCCATTTTAACCTAGCAGCCATTTGTAATTAAATCAACGCCCACACGCGAATTTATCTGATAAGTCGAACGAAACAATTTTCCAGTACATGTGCAGTTAAAAAATGACCAAGTCGTGTTAGTTGATATGTAAATGAGTGGCGAATCGTACATCTAACAGATAAATAGCCGTGTAAACTGTCTAACTAAAACAGGTAACTGGTGGAGAATCAAGCGAAAGCATTACAAAAGCACGAACTTAAATCGGTGCAACTAATGCAAATGCTCCATCAACTTGAATGTATACGTCGAGCTAACCTTCTGGTTATGGGACCCTATTAATTATTACTTTGCATCTTCTCTTTGACGACAGAGACACTCTACTTAATGGTATACATGTGTCAAGTTTTTGTCACAGAACCGTACATTTAATAAATGAGCACAGGAAACTTTGTAAGACCTGATAGATAAGCGTCTCTGACAATTTCATTTAGATTACAATAGATAGGATTTTAGCGGACAATTATTATTAGTTATTTGCTTCCGATTTGCTAGTGATTAATTAAACGGTTGTGGTTGATTCTACATGCAAAATTTAACCGTGTTCGGAAGTATGATAGGTTTTTTTATGAACGAAAGTCGGTTTACTTCGTGTTTATTTTATAAATCCGAGTAACTAAGGGTAGGAAGTTGAAGTTCTGTAAAAAGTTTTGCTTAGTGACTTACACGCAACCTTTATTCTATTAGCTAAACGAAAAGAAAATAGTTTGTCAAATATTTAGTTTAACGTATTTCTAATAGACCTCCACGAATATTTTTTAAAGACTTAAAAGTGTGTGAGATACTTAAGGTTCGATTTTCTGTAAAGTTTTTCAACAATTGGCTCGTCATCATCCCATTATCGATTACAAACTTTTATAAAGACAACCGTTTGAGACTGATTAAACCTAAAACCGATCGAGGCGACTGCTTATTTCTTCAGCATCCATTAATGGTCTTAATAATGAATTTAAAGATCAGAGATTAACCGATGATAAAGTTTAAAACTGATTAAAGTTGTTGTGAGTAATGGGAGCAAGTTGTTCGGGAAATAACAAATTTGTCTAGCGAAGGGGCAATCAATTACTTAAACCGAGTGAAAGTAGTTAGTATGAGGAATTATAATTGACAGAAACACTTTAATAAAGTGAGGAAGTTGCCGTAGCGAGCTTCGAGAAGTTTACGAATAATAAATCTTTGAAGGCCGCTTGCGACCACACAAATCACAACAACGTCCTACCGAAGGTTGCGCCTCCGGATCTCGCCGATTTCCGCTCAAATAAACACACTGGAAAAAAGTTAAAGTTATTGCATTTTGAACCACATAACACGAGTTTATTCAAAGAAAAAACTGGTATAATTCAGTTTGCTCACATGTAATCGGCTAGAAATGTGTTGCGTTGGATGGAAAAAAAGATGTAGAGGTCAGTCAAAGCTCTTTCTTTTCCGCTAATTATAATAGTTATAAAAAAAAAATTAGTATACTGAATTGTTAAAAAATAAAAACACTTCATATGTTAATCCTACCTTAACTTTATTCAATAATTGGTTTTCAGGTAGAGCATTAATTATATTACACGATTTACGTACACAACGTGCAGCAATTTTAATTAATTGTTTAAATTTCAAAGTCAATATAAATTATTAGTTTTGACCTTTTCAACTTTCTCTCTTTCAAGCTTTTACGCTAAAACAACATTTTCTAATGTTTAGAAAAATATATTGTAAACTCTTGCCCACATTTTATGACTAGCTCATATCATTTTTGACAACACGTTCTAATTTAACACTTTTATAATTAAAAGAGTTTTGATTGCTCTATGCTACAGTTAAATTCAAACAGCGGCAAAAATCTAAATTTCGAGTTGGAGAACACACACCAACTTCAAAGAAAACATTTTAAAGCATTTTTTAGGCTTCCGACCAGGAACAAACTGTTCATTAGTATAAATCATCCTCTGAGAGGGTTAGATTTGGAAAAATCTAGGGTCTTTTTGTTTTTGAAAATCTGATTAGTATTACAAACTGTCACTCGTAGTTCTCTGTTCGTTCCCATCACATAAAACGTCATATGATACCAACTTACCAACCCCAGAAAAATAAATCCTTCAGCGCTGAATGTTTATGTAATGAAAGTGTTTTTTTTAACTTAAGCTCTGTGTATCACACGTTTGTAAATTGTTTTGCGAGCGCCAGCGGTCTGGTGATACAAATAACTACGTTCTAACGTTTGTAGGTTTATCACAGAAAAATGAGTTTACTTTCTAGTTGAAAAAAAAAATCATGAAGTGAATGAAAATGAAGACGCCAAAATGAAAAGCACAGTTTGACAAATTTCTTAAATAAAATATTAAATTTCTGTAATTAAATGAGTGAATAAAGTAACATTGATAATATCGATGGTCGTCTCAGATTGCGGGTAAGATAAAATAAAACAGAGACGATGAGAATCGCGGCTCGTTGAGATCTGAGAAAATTTCCTACCACATTGGACATGGCGGAATGATGAATTCAAATCCCTAAAATAAATTCGTGGGATGAATAAAACGACTGCATCGAGATTTGTAAAGGCAAATTATGTTTGTAATCAGTCAAATAACGGAAATTAAATATTACACTACAAATGTATAGTGAGTCTAAATAGTCATGAATTTTATAATAAATTAATTTTTAATAATTATTTTTTTAACTTTCGGTACTCCATCTCAATTAATCAATAACTGAGAATTTGATAACAATGTGATTAATAGAATCATACGCGATTTACATTACCGCTGTTAGGAAACTTACTCGAAACCTCGCACTTAGAAACCAAATATGGAATCTCGAATATGGAGTCAATTACAGTTACTTTTCAAAATAATGGCTTCAAAATTGTCTCAAACTATTTCTTAACCCTGTTTGATGTCTATTTTAAATTGATTAGTAGTAATTGCTAATTACAATTCACAAACTGCCAAATCCTGAAAATTACAAAGTTTATTATTGCAACTTAATTAATTATATTCTCCCAGTGCCAGTGATGACACACGAACTGTTAAGTGTACTTAGTGTTAAATACACATAGTTCATACTTAATTTTCCTTAATTTTTATCCAATTATAATTATAATTATATATATTATATTATAATTCTGTAACTTCGATAAGTATTTGCAAATCATTTTGACCCTCTTACTGATCATAGTTATTCCAGTGTAGTTGTTTTTGCTAAAGTTTTCGATTAGATGAAGGGAAAAGCAATTAATTAGTGTAAAAATTAAGAAACAATTAAACGTAATTAATTAGTCGCTAATTTAGGAGAAAGAAAGCAAGCATTTACTTGATCCCAATATTGTTACTGAATCAACTTAGAATATTGATACACAACTACTTAAGTTGGAAGGAAAATTCCACAGTAAAAGATGAAATTAAACAAAACTACCTGTTATCTATAGGAAGGTTTTTTGACCGTTTTAGTCATTTTTGAATATTATTCTTCAACTTATCAAACTGCCGAACTAAATGTGTCTGCACTTCTGTTCAAGATAAAACCGGATGGTCACTAGTGAAATTAGAAAGAAATTCGCGACAATTGTTTTGCAACGTCTCGTCACGAGCAACATTAGGAGAACCGTTAAAAGAAATGTTATCTCTTTTTACCCCATTAGAGATTGAATTCCGAAAAAACCTTTCTTAGTGAATAGATACGCTACGAAAGGAATGTGTCTAGCAAATTTGGGGTCTGTAGCTTTAGCCGTTTATATGCTACTATTTTAAATAGAAAAGGTGACTTTTACAACAAAAAATAATAAATATCGTCAAAAATACCACTGGGGAAATAAAACTAGAAAAAGTCCGAACGTTGTTAGCCCGACTGTGATAATTTGCAAATTTCGTATAAAATTTCCTCTGTAAATCAACATAATGCGAAGGAAAAGACCCGCTCCGCCAATATCCTTATTTTCTCGTTTTTAACGTCATTGTAACGTTTGTTTCCGGGCGTTCTCCAGCCGCCGAAATGATTTTGGGGTTCTTAAAGTAGCCATTGTAAAACTCAACTTGTCGAATAACCCGGCCAACACCTTTGTTGCGCCCCCGATCCGCCATTATTTCGCGGAATTGAAACATTCGGTTCGCTCCCCGATGCTTTCTTTAGTTACTTCTTCATGTTGACGGAGTCGTAAAAACACTCCACGACTATTACCATGCGCCTTCTTAACTTCCATTAAAAACCGTTTACCGCTAACTGCACACATAAAAACATATTCGCTGTCTTTCACCTTTACGTTTTATTATTTTTCCTCGTTGAGCGCTGTTTGCATGAAGTTCTGTTTGCGCCACTTCCGACAAAAATTAAATTATCCTCCCAAATGAAGTTATTCGTTCAAGTTTAAAACATTTCACATGTGTGATAGGAATTTTTTTCTCTTAAATAAATTGCTTCGGGTAATAAAAATTTGTCGACGAACTAGTTATAGACCTCCAGTACGTCATAAGTTGTATTATCCTCATAAAACACGCCAGGATAACTATTTTCAGGGGATAAAAAACCAGCGACCATCTTACCGACACTTAAAAATGTAATTTTGCTTCAAGAGTAAAAACAAAACTTAATCGATAACCGATGAGGCCATCTTGGAACTACACACCAAATATTTTTCTTGGTAATAAATCTTTCAAAGTAGAGAAGTTGTGAGCAGTCACTTAATCAAGTTTACAAGTTTTCTTTCGTATGGTAAGTTGTCGGAAAGATTCTGTTTACATAACAATGTGTTAAGCGGCCTGGAAAAATTCTGTCTTAGAGCAGAAATGTCGTTCTTTTGGGTTCTTACTCAATTCGCTGCGTTTATTTTAAATTCGTTCGAGTGCATTGATTGTTGCTGACTTCAAAGTAAGATTTTAAGTGGGAAATTTCAAAAGTATATACTAATGTTGGCCCTCGAATTATGAATTTCGACACAAAATAAATAAGAGAGAAATTTCATCAATTTCTTAGGTAAATTGTCGCGGTTTTAATTGTTTTCTTCCCTTTCTTCCGGGTTAGTTCAGGGAGGTAAAATAATATTTAGATTCACGGGGCGAAACCGGGCTAAAGTAAGCAGAGTATTTATCGACGGAGGTTAACCACAGGACGAACAAAGGCATCAATCGCGGAGGAAGGCTTTTTAGTTCAAAACTAATTATTTTTAACGTTATTAACGAATTAGGATAAAAACAGATATCCGCGTTTAACTTTTTGGTATTTTATTATTTTACGTTAAATCACATGATTCTAATAAAGCTAGGTACACTCGCCTGTTAAAACACAATTTCTATTCACCAAACACGTCGCCGTGCGATACTGTAAAAAATTGCGATCCATTATAAAATATTATCCTTTCCGTTTCATATCAAAACTTGGCACATGCGAATTTTCTAGTAGGATAACCAAGCAAGTCTGCATTTTCATTATGAGAATTCTACAATGAAATATCAGCTAGAGCACCGATGTGGAACTGTGCCAAACTGGTAAATAACTATACAAAATTCTTATTGAAATTCAAACAACTGTTTAATTAGCTTTCATTATACTCATAACGGATCAGTAATTTATAATCAGTGTAGACTATTAAACGAATAAACTGTAGATTGACGCTGCGTCAAACACAGGCTACGAGTATTTGGGTTATTTACTAAACATTTTGTACAAATTATTGGTTCGTGTATTTGGTTGTGTAACTTCAATGCACGTATGCAACTACATGCCAGCCGTGTTAGTGGAGATGGGGAATTCGAGTTGGTAGCTTGGGAATATTTGTCATTCTGATGTTGAAATCAAGTATTGTTTATGATCCGACCTCGGAAAAGATGCCAAATTGTTAAAAGCTCCCGGGCGAGTCGGATGAAAAACTGGTTGAAAATAATCACACTATGTTTACTGTAATAACTGAATCTTTTGATAAGCAGCATTTTGACACACAACCGAACAAAGCTACAGACAACCCCTTTAATTCGTATATTGGATTCTCTATACGTCTACAATCATGAGAATGTATAATTCTACAAACAGTGCCATTGTGTCTGGATTTGCTTTGTTCTCTGAGGAAGTATCGGTTTAATTTGCGCCTACCGCTATCAAGATATTAACACGTAATTAGAATTTATTGGTTTCAATAAGTTCGAGTTTATACCCACGTATACATATGTGAGCTTCGGGAGACCATTAAAACTGTTAAATATAGAATATAATTTATTTTCGAATATGGGTCACATTTATGGATTTATCAATAACTTTGTTTATCGGTAATTAGTCTGTATAAATATTTACTCCGAAGGAATCGAGAACTTTGTGTTTTCCTATGGGAAAAAAATCAAAAAAACCGTTTTTTCCATTGCTTTATATTTACAATGTTTTTTTTTATTCTTTAATATTTAATGATTTCGACAACCCTCTCCTACGTCAGCTCGTTAAAAAAAGTACCTATATCAAGCTTTTTGTGTTTATTTGAGAAAGAGACCTACTTAGTTGTTTGTCTTATAATTTCCATTCCATATCTAGCCTAAGGCTGGGTAAATAGGTATACGGGTAAATATTTGAACAAATCCTGAGCAAAATATTAGCTGTGCTAATGAGGCACACTATTATTATGGTGGTAACTTTAGAAGGGTTGAAGAAGAGTGGTTGGTTACAGAAAGTAGGAAAAGCGCTTGGTGTTCCCTCTTTTGACGTCCACAAAGACGTGCGTGTGAGAACGTCTAATTATAACAAACGCCACGTACCTTAACAAGGACTAATTAATTGAATAAATTACAGGACTAGCTAAACGTTCGAACTAGTTAACAACGTGCATAAACGGAATCTACCGGGCCATCGTTGCCTCTAGACAGGTCGAATCGATAGGACGTGAGGAAATGGTTAAATACGTTGCACAGGTAAATGGCGAAATTGCAAATATTCACGGCGGAAATGACTCTGTTGTAGTACATTGTTAACACTGTTTCGTACAATAATTTAAAGACAAAAAGAAGATGTACGTAGTTTTTTTTTGAAATATTGAACTTGCAGAAAAAAATTGATCCAAATGCTTAAAGCCACCCATTCTCTTAGATTATTAACGTTCGATATAATGAACATAATTTCTCATTTATTATTCGTAACGTTTCAATAAGTAAAAGGTTTCCGTGCACAAAACATTTTAAAGCAGTTTTTAGAAGCACAGAATTTTCATTGCCCAAAGAAATGCTTAATAAGTACATTTCTACCCTGAATTGTTTAATAAAATTAAAATAATTAATAATTATTTATAATACAAGACGATGAAGAACCATTTTAATATTAATTAATTCTACGAGATGGTTAAAGATCCTTTATCGTCGTGTATAATATACTATTTTTTCTATAGAAGATTTAAAAAAAAAACTTTTATTATATTAATTTCAAAATTTGTTATACTGTTATAATTTTTTTTAGGTTCGCAGAGTGTGAGAAAAAACCATCTGCGGACGTAAAGTAAGAGACTGGAAATAAGTTATTGCGTCAAAAATCACGCTTAATTAACGAAAAACAGTACCACGCGCTTTAAAAATGCAGAACTGGGAAAATGTTTGAGCAGAATGAAGTCTAAAAATTTTTGGTAAACGCTTTAGATGATTTACCTTTTTTGTGAAGATTATAAGATTATATATAATTGAAAAAAATATTTTTTTTAATATTGACGATCGACAGTCGATGATTGTTTCGCCTATTTTGACACTAATTCCAACAAAAATCAATCGTTTTGTATAAGCGATAAAGAATGTTAATATTTTGAAAATTCAGGCTTGCTTCCTAAAATTGTTCCTCACAGCAAATTCTTCGTCAACTACAGATAGAAAAAGTGTACCATTCAGTCTGTAGAAATTAATACATAGCATAAAATTCCGAAGATAATTGCCAATTTTTTTAAGCTGTTGCATCCCGACGCCGCCGCTTTGCAGCTACGATGTTAGCAAACACGGGAGCCGATTACCTTAAACGAACTACATTTAATATTCTCTATCGAGAAAAAAATGCCGTTTTAAATCAAATTTTTTACCAAAGGTACAAGTACAGTACCCACAAAACTATCAAAGCGCGTTCTATTCTGAAAATAAATGTTCCTGAGAACGTCAATTGTGCCAATAATGTTACAATTAAGCCGAGGTAATAATGTACCAAACTTAAATAAAATTTGTTTATTTTAAAAAGTTAGTCTTGCACTAGAAAAATGCAATTACTATCCAACAATTCTAATCCAAAGCTTGAAGATTTAGCCCTCTGTGCTATCTTTGTGACAAATTTTATCACATCTGTCTGAATGCATAATTATACACCTAACACTAGAGAGATTTTCCAAAGCTTTAGAATTTACCCCAACTTACTCCTAATGAAAGAGCAGTCTGTTTTGAACGAGTATCTGCGGACGTGAATACTTCACACTATAGCAAACCAACACGGAGGATTTAGACTTTACCTCTAAATACTTCATTGTTTCCGGTATTTATTATTGAATGTTTTCTGGGTTTGAGAGCTTATATTTCGTGTTCAAAGCCATTACGAATATTGCTTACTTCAATTGACGTTTTATGTTAACAAGTTTTTTCATAAAGATCCTCGCTTTTATGTGTTATTTTCTTGTAATTTATGCATAAACCGGTTCTGTGAGGCTAAGTTTTTAGTACGTTTTAAATTAGGCACATAAAACGCAAATTGTGTACTTGTACTTTTACGTACTTTTAACGAAAGCGCACGGACATCTAGTTAATACAAATCTCGTTCTAACGAGAACCATTGAGTTTTCAAAAAACTGTTATAAAATTATATGCAAGTTTGCTGATTTGTAATGAGTAATGAAGGAAGCTGATAATTTTCGTTTTGATATAGTTTATCTCCACAAACTTTCACCGGATGGTCCTGTGGAGAATCACCTCATAAATCAAAATTATGCTGTAATAAATTTCAAAGCTTTGGCAATTTATATGTGAAAACAATTTTAATTTTAATTCGTGAATATAACGACTTTGATAAGAAAACTAAACTGCTCGTTATGCACATAAAAAGGGCTTAATTTCAAACTGATCTGAGGAAATATCTTTTGGGGCGAGCTTTAATACCCGTATTTTCTAGGTTTGCAGTTTGTTGCCGTTTCAATTAGGAAATTATTAGCATTTACGTGTTTGGAATGTGCTGAAAAGATATGTAGATCTCTGATATAATAACTTCGAGCAACTTTGAACTGGATTTTCTCAACCTTCTGAATATATTAAATATTCTGAGTAAATTCACGTGCTGAGCATTTATTCCCTTAATTGTTAAAAGCATTTACTCAAAAACTTATTTAAAGACGTTAAAACTGTTGAGACGTAGGCGGTATAATATTTTAAGCGAAAATTGTTTGATATACCAAAGGTCAGAACTTATTTATAATTCTTTTGTGGAAACAAACTATGAAAAATGGATGGTTCCGTATTGTTTTTTTTAACATCAATAAATAAAATATTGCTGATGGAAAATAATTTGAATGTAATCATTGAGTGAGCGTGTAGGAGCTTCATAATGGCTTGATTTCATTGTGTACTTGAAAGCACAGGTGCTGTGGCATTAATGACATTTGAAGTGTCTATAAAGTCCAAGCAATAAAAATTGTCGGGTCACTTATATAAATAACTAAATAAGATAAAAATAAAAACGTAAAAAAAACTAAGTAGAAATTAGAAAATTTATTAAACGTAATTTTTTATGTGTCTGCTTACCGAAACCCACTGGCTGCTAATTTTTTTACACCCTGCCGTTTAAATTCGCATATATTGTGGAGACTTTTTTTGAGCCACCTTGTATTTCCATTTCTGGGGAGGCGTCCCGACGCACAGCAACTCTAGCTTGCGGTCGATGGTATTCACGGAAATTTGCCGAAACTTCGACAACAATTCAACAAAGCAACACCCAGCTACAATAAACAAATTTGGAGCTTAATCGGTGTTAATCGTGGTTCAATAATAGATACCTTTGAGGGTGTACGAGACATGCCTTGGGTAATTAAAACAAAACATCCAGGAAGTAGTTTAATGGTTCTAAAGATGTTCGGGTGAAGAAACGTCTATTTGAGTTTAAAATAAGAGCCATCCTCTGTCACATAGATAATTCATAGAATACAAAGTACGAAGCTGTAACTAAGTACTCCTGTATATCCCAGCAGATGCTTCTCGTCTTGTACAAACACAGTTTCAAATATTTATGACGGGCCAAAGCGAGCACGACTCTATTAAATATAGAACATGCGTTATTATGACCTTACGTACACCAGAAACTACCACCGTTCGCTTCGGACTCTAAAGAGCATTATTCATTATGTAAACTAGAGAAAAAGCGATATAGTGTTCAGTTTTATTAGGGGTTGTACCTATTTTGAAACTCTCATAATGGCAAGGTTTATAAGTTTCTATTAAAAGTAATTCAAAACTTTTCTAAAAAGACCACGTTGGTATTTTTTTAAATTTTTTCATCAAAGAACTTTTTATGAAAACATTAACATTTTCTCAATTAAAGTGACATTTTTCTTCTATATATCGTATCATCTGCTATTTGAGAAATCAGAGATTAATTGTTTAAGCATTAACAGCATCGTACTTCTAAAATACAGGAACAGAGTTTACTACAGCAATTTAAGGGAGCTGCAATGTTTAGAAAAAGCTATAGAAAAAAATTGGAGGCTTTTAAGAGCAATATAACGTATTACCTATCGAAGTAAATTACAAGCGATAAATTTTACATGACGCATAATGTATACATTCGTAATTGAAAATGTAGATTAGTATAAATTTGAGTACTAAAACATTGTTATATGCTCATTAACATCTGTTAAGTTAATTTCTGTAAATACTCGTTTATGCGCTGGATCGATCAACGTTAACAGTTTGATTAAAAATTACTGAAACATAACGCTGGATGATAGAACTAGAATAAAAAAAATACAAATGTTGGAATTTTTTTGATATATAAAAGTATGTTAGTCCTAGATCAGTTTTGAGAGTACATTCTTTGAAATTAAAGTTACTCCGGAATCACGTCATTTTCTGAACTCAATACGGTGGTAGATAAGACCAAACTTATATAAACCTAAATTAGATTTTCTAAAGAAAGAAAAAAATATTTGATCGTCTTATTAGAGCCAACAAATTATTGCATAATCAATTTCAAACATGTGTAAAAATATGTATTCCATTTAGTGGATTTTTCAGTTAGTCTGAACGGTTGTAAATTTTCTGTAACTTGATTTGTTTAGATTTTTTGTTTTTTGTATCCCACGAATGCGTCATTAAATTTTAAAATTTTACGTTTTTCCTTATTTTTTTTTAATGTGTTTGGTTGTTTATTTTATTAATTTTGAATATTTTAAATGCACGGTTTTTTTTAATATTTGTTTTTAAAAAATTTAAATGTATTTTAACGTCTACAAGATTTTAGGTATTTACAATTTTAAAACATCCTCTACCACTTTCAAAGTAAAAGCTTTAAAAATATTCTTATAATATAATAAATAAAAAACCTAGAAGTACAGAAGAAAATTAAATTATTTGTAATAATATCATTTAAACTAACAAAGATAGATAATAAAGATAATAAGAGATCTGAATGGATTTGGATGTTTTAAAGTTCTAGAACAGTTAAAATAATACGATACATTGAAAATTTTTGTAAACAATTCATTGGAACTGAAATTTTAATAATGCAAATATTTAACATAAAAATATCAATAAAATATGATAAATAATATAATATATAGTAAAATAATATCGCTTTGCTGAATAATTCTAAAAATCAAATATTTGTGATATCTTAGTCGTAAGAAATTTAAACTTTTAAAAAAATCAAAAATTAACTGTCTTGTATTTTTTAAGTTGTATAATTGGCAGTTCTGCTCGATTGTTTTAGTGATTTTAAACTCAAATTTTCAATAAATTGATTTAATATTTTGACATAAAAAAGAAAACCATAATAATAATCGATTGCTTTCCAAAAACTAATTTACACGAATCAATTTTGAAAAAATTAAACTATGGAGCGGATAGACACTAACAAGTTTGTTTTTATTTGGTGGTCATAAAATATTTTGAAACCAGATTTTTTCAAAATTGTTTTTAGTGCTGATAACTTATACTCTCAAGAAGTCTGGATTTGTAGAAAAGAAAGTCTAAAATTTTTTGATATTAAAGGCTAACTAAATATACCTCAAAAATTCAAAAGTAAAAAAATACATATACAATTTTTTTTATCCACCTTCTTTGGGATTTAATTTTTTAATTTAGATGTTGCAGTTTGTTCAAATATGTACACTCATTCTAATGTATTTTTTAGACTTTTTACATTGTGTTTAAAATTTTGGAATAAATTTAATATTCTGGTCAAATTTTGAAACTAAAAGTAAGAACGTATGCGAAAATAAACGTGTATCTACATTTTTTTACTTTTTAATATGGCAGTCAATTAAGCAGAAAAAGCAATACAGTACCAAATAAAGTAATAATCTAACCATGAAATAAATTTCTGAAACAAAATAGGATCTACAAAATCATGTTTCCACTTTATTATCTCTCTCTTGGCTACTATTTAGTTTCACAACGAACTTGTTTTACATTCTCATCAAGCTCTTGATATGTGTACTCTGTGAATGCTTAACCACAAATGTTTATAAATTTTGGATAACTTTAGACTTGAATGTTAACAAACTCTATTAAAATTAATTTTCCGCTGTTACTAGTTTGTAATTGGGACAGCTTGAATTGGACGAAGTTTCACGAGAGTTGAGTCACGTGACTTTCGACGGTGAGAAAACTTAAGAATGGCGTGCACAGTTTATACAATACATTGTAATAATCTAGTTTTATAGGTTTTAGTTCATGCAGCTGTTGAAGAAGAATGCAATCTGGTAAAATAAATAGAAACTTCAGAAACATTGTAGCCGATTTAGTGAAATATTTATTATTAATTAATTCTGTAGAGTAATCAATTAAACGGTTGTTGTCAAACGGTAAATAATTCAATTAATTTAATTTCAATTTAAACTTCTTAAAGTCGGAACTGAAGTTTGGATTAAATCTTGAATATGGTGATTACGTGATAGTTTAGCATTTTTGTTCAAATTTAATAAGAGAACAAAAGCGTAAATTTCCGTTTCCTACTTAAACAAACGTTAAGCAATGTAACTTCTTTAGAAACGCCACTAATTTTCTTCCTTTATTAAATTTTTATTATTGCAGCAGCTGCAAGCTGGTCCGCGACAATCCGGAAGCAATATCTGCGGAATTTAATTTCAAACGTAGTCACCACTAACAAATCCTCTCCATTATGCAGAACGTTGTCACTTTTCATTAGCAATTTAACAAGACTTTAAGTAAACTAAAAGTTTTTGCTCTTTAAAAATTTATCGTCTATTTCAAAAGTGTGCAACTGATGGAATTAACTCAGGGCAAATTCAGGTACCTAATTGACGTCCGAACAGAGAAATCACAATATTGAATTATTGGGCAAACAGAGAACGAGAGACTCTGCAGTCTATCACAAACACTCTACGGTCTGCATTCGCAGACAATGCAAATAGTGGAACTCGATATTTTCAACATTTTCTTATTTTGATTCGGAATTTACGAGGTGGTTCCGCTATGAAGCGTAATAATAACACCACACTAAAGACAGCTTAGGGCGGGTGCAGACGATCATTACTGCATAAATTTGGTTATATTGCATTTGCGGATCCTCTAGGCTCGGATTTATGCTGCAATAGCGCGGATTTACGATTCGATGCTCGCTAACATACGTTTTTCTTCATTGTTTCTTTAGAGGGAAAAATCGAAGACTATTTCACACGAAGCCGATCCTGCCTCAATACTCCATTACAATGCAATGCAAAGTTGAGCGAAAGCTATTAGTATTTTTTGTTGAATTCGATTTAGATAAGGATCTACCAGTCTTTAACAGACGCGAACGAGAAATTAGGTATTTGCTATCGGTTAAACATTATTCGATCAAATTCTTGTTTGCTTGCTGCCTCACTCTTTGTGAAGAAGATTTATTGTGTGGTCTGTATTGCGCGGTAAGCTTCAAGCACTTTATTTATGTAAACCTATTTTAAGTCTATAATTTGTGTGCATATTTTTTTAGTAAATTTTAAAAATATTTTTGGTGAAAATGGTGGATGCACCGGGCTAAACAAATTATTAGATCTCTATTTTTCTCGTATTTCATTGTTGTTTTTTTTTTAGTAATTTTAAAATTACTTTACTATTTTTTAGTGTTTAAATAAAACTGGTTCACTGAAACAAAATTCTCGTCGATAAATAAAAATGGTGTTCGATCGGTAGCAATAGTATGCATGCTTATTTTTTCCCACAAATCCAAATAAATGATCGTCAGTAGAAGCTCCTTAAATCATGACAAATAATACCACACCTTCCGTGAAGATAAACTTTAAATAAATAATAATCATCTCATACAGTAGTAATAAATGTCTCCTAGGACCAGAAATATTCTTATCTCGAGCAAACATTGTATGAAGTTACGACTGAATTATGTAGAACATATGTGAAAACAGTTTTAAACTCTTTTATTCAGTGGCCATATTTCATGTTTATGTTTCACTTGTCTTATTTCATCGACGTATAAACTCGAAAAGTTTGGCATTTTTAGCCGCAGACACCATTCAAACTACTTATTAAGTTTAAAGCTGCACCAACTTGAAACATAATTCCTTCGTTGGAGAAACAATTTATAGTCTCTATTTTTCGCTGAATATGAGCTATAGCAGTTTTGTCAGTGAAGTCGATGGCAAAGCACAAAAAATCTTTTGATTTAAAGTACTTAAGTACAAGAAATAATCAGTAGCTTAACTTACACGTTCTTGTGGGGGCTTAAATTATGCCAACTGCCTAATTTGTTAATGTACAACGTGTAATAATTTACGAAAGCTATAACTGGTAATTTATGTTCGGCTGCCGCAAATGTAGTTTATTTTGTTCCGATAACTATGAAAATAATGCACCTATAAATAAATAGCCTTTAGAGTAACAATCACGATTATTCATTTTGGAACTTTAAAGTTGTTTTAACGCAAACAAAATTTTAAGTATTCGAGAAGTGTAGACATGCTATACTAATTTCAAAATTTGAACCTTTTATTTTTTGTAATTCCAAGATGTTCGTATCATAATAAAACTCAAAAGACCTGTAAGTATAAAAATTGAAGTTTTTTTTTTAATAATATTATTTAACATAACAAAGAATCATTAAAAATTAATGCGCTTTACTTTACTTGTAGAAATCTTCTAAACAATTTATGGAAATTGGAAAAATTTTGAAAAAAAAAATGGTCAAATTTAGAAAAAAATTATATGGAAGTACCTCAAAAATATCAATATAATAAAAATTACAAATGCTTGAGGAAAACTAAAAGATTTAAAGATAATTTGTAAAAGTTTCAAATATTTATGAATGAAATTTAAACTTTTAGAAAAATCGAGAAGTACTGAAGTATTGAATTTCCGAAAATTTCAATATTTGGAACTATTCGCAACACAAAAATGTATACGTAATTTACAATACACAATTTTGAAAAATTTTCACACATTTATCTATTAATAATAAAAATTGATAAAACCAAATCATTTAAAATTGATCGACTGCCGCAAATGTAGTTTGTTTCTGATAACTATAAAAATAATACACTCATAAATAAACAGTTTTTCAGTTAAGCATCACGCTTTCATAAAGTTTAATACATTTGAATCGAATTGCAAACAAAACGGCCCATTATTTCTAAATTACGAAAAGGTAGAATTAATTAAATAAAGCCGTTTGAAAAGCGTATTGAAAGCAAGTGGAGATAAAAAAAGCAATTAAAGTTGATTTTTATGTTGTGCTCAAAGATCGACATTGCTTCAGTTATTGTCATTATTCTTATTTTCATCTTTATGATACATACAATATTTTAAATTACCGTGACCGTCATATTAAATACAGAGTGATGAAAAATGTACAAAACGAGTTTTCTTGTTGCACTTCACACACAGAATCAATAAATAATCTTGAAAAAGGCCTCCTCACCTGTCCTTGTTGTCTCATTTGCTTTTTGAGGTTAGCCTTATGTCAAAATTGCGTGACAGTGGCGTCGCACTTGGCTATAAAGTTAATAAGCTTCTTTCTAACAATGGATGTAGGTTTTATTTATTTTAAACGTGTTCCATTGTCAAACAATGATAATGATGCAAACAACTCTAATTTCAACATTCGAAATTCACGCAGTATAATTTTTTAATCATTAGTGTCCGACACCACGAGTTATCTGCGCTCATGAACTAGAAGCTTTTGTTCAAGGAAATTTGACAACGCCGTGCCCGAAAATTTACAACGCCAGCTTCAGTTTGAATTCTTTTTAATCACTCTGTATTTGAAAAATTAACGTTGTTCTTAATTCGTAATTAAGAAACGAATTTACTTATTAATAACACACGTTTGATCTGGTTTAAATAATTTAACAATTAATTACATTTTTGCACCCTTGTGAGTATAGAATGTGTAATTTAATCTCGAGAAAAAAGTCACCCTCTATAATTAAGTTTTCAAAGCCGACCTCATTATACCAGAATTATATAATAAGACTTCTATCAGAAAATGGTTTCTTTCATTTTTATGGTAAAATGGGAAGCTTTTTGACAAAGTGCTTATTCGATTTTCACGTCAAATATTGGTGCAGTAAAACGTTGTAGTTAAATAACTCGTCAAATTCACAAAGCAGATCGGAATTTAATTTTACGTTTAATATAAAATTTATCTTTAAAACCATTTTTTATTCTCGTTCCCGATAAAATTTTTATTGTAAAACATTAATTCATCGATTATAACGAAATTTAGTGTGAGAGACAGGCGCTTATAAAAACTACGCTGCACATACGTGGCGTTAAAATGTTCAACTTTGAGGACACAAAGCTAATCTGAGTTTTCCGCATTTCAGATTATATTGTTTTAAATTAAACTTACTCTCTAGAATCTATTTTCCTTGTTATGTTCGTCGTAACTAGAACGATGCTTTCTTCCTAGAAGACTTTTAGTACAAATTAGAAACTAAAGTTTATTTACAGGAGGAAACTGGGTCCATCAAAAACGTTCCACGTGTTAGAAGATAAAGTAAATTCAAAATAGACATGAGCTTTATGACGTGTTATTTTTAAGTTATTAAAGGAATTTTATTCTACGGTGTGTGGAAAGAACAGCCGCACCCGACACAAATGTAATTTTGTTTCAAAACAAAAGCTTTTATTGTGTACATGCAATTACGTTTTTAATTTTAGAATAAACTCTTGGCTAATAATTAAACTTGAAATTGCCAATTGGTTGGTTTTAATAGCCTGCAACGAAGCACTAACAGAAAGCAATATTCTTTAAATAAACTCCATTGTACCAAATATCAATGCAACGAATAGATTAGGTTTACTTACCAAATTCCCGGTCTTGAGAATTAAATTACACAAAATATCCGCGAAAAAAATAATAAAAAAATGAAAACGTTTAAAAGATATTTAGTATTTTTTATAGTTATTTAATTAATCAGTTAACTTTTATCAGAGGGCAAAATTTTGATCATTTTTAACAATGTTCCTTCTGAGTATGAACTTTGATGCAAATTTGCGATACAAAGAGAAGTATCACAGTGATGCAAGTTGTTCAAAACTTGGATAGTTTACTAACTTCTATTTACCCATACGAATTAACGCAACAGAAGATTTGTCCTTTGTGCTGACATTTCTCAGCTGTTAAATTCTGCTACTAATCGAATTTTCATTTACACTAAAGGTGTTTCTCTAGCTCTTGCTACAAAATCTGCATATGTAAAATCATTAAATATGTCAGAATTTCACCACGTAATCCCGAACTTGCTGAGCCAATTTTCTCCTTGGTTAATCCGCATTATATCGAATCGCACGCAACGGACAAAGGTGCCAGTCATGTTAACAAGACGAAGAGTTGTACCGTCAAAAAACTCATGAGGAAGTGTGCTCGACAAGACCACAGGTAAATAGTACATTTTTCAATTACCCGAAATGCTATTAATGTAAATTAACACGAAATCTTTGCGTGTTCGACATCTTGAAGAAAATCAATGAATCACAGGTACATGCAGGATATCCGCGCAAAGTGGGCGAGTAGCGTTACCACACTCATAAATAAAAAAAAGCGAAAAAAGCTGATTTCACAGTTATTGATTATTTTGCGTGGATTGTGTGTCAAAGCTTTGAAACAGTGAGCCTTATCTGGTACAAAACGTAATTTTATTCGCTTTTTTAATTGAGAACAATTTTAATCGTATTGCATACCACAACGATGCATTCAAGTGAAAATCGGATTGAATAAACAACAACTTTTTTTTGCGTGTTTGAGCCGTTGAATATTAAAAAAGTTTAAAACAATTTTATATACAGGGTGAGTCAACTAAGTTATATCTGTTTAAAAACTGTACAAAAATGTGTTTCTAGTAAACACTCTGTATGATAGCCTCAACTAATATTAGTGTCATACGAGAAAGCAATGATTTTATTTAACTTTATAACACATTTTAGCATTTAGTTGCTAATAATGATGCTAAAAATGTACCTCAATTAAACGCATCCATTGATAATTTTATAACAAAATTAAATAACTTGTCAATCTTGCATTCAAAATTTAAAACCGGGATATACGTTTAAAGCATTTATTCCAGCAAATCAGAATATGTAAAAAATAATTACCATATAATTTAAAATAATTGAGAATATGTACTTTTTTGCTTAACATATTAAGATATGATCGGCCGATATCACACTATTTCCTAATCCTGTATATTTTAAATCAAATTAGTAGTAGTGAAAAAATCATTTTTTATAGAAGAGTAGTTGTGTCCCTCGAACGATTAGTTAATTAGGACGTTGTAAGCTGACAATTTAATTACAATTTTAAACATCTTCTACAGCTTTAACGCAATGGGTGGATAATTGGAAACGCGTTGGAAATTTTTGCGGAAACACAAAATTTACAGTAATTTAGCCATAGGCGAAATATTAAACATATTAAGCGAAATTACATATAGTCTTGTTTGAAAAACTTAACTATATTCTAACTAAATATTTATTTAACATCGCGTTGAAAATATGAAGCAATAATTTAATTTAATTAACGGAGTATAGAAATGTTTGTTGTTGATTTGTCGGCATCAGAATGAACGTATTTTCGTATTTACTTGGGAATCCAAAACCGCATGGAATCCCAATAAGGAAGTTGTTGACGTCACTGACACAAAAACAAGAACAAATTACAATTTTGTGATGAATAACCAAACAAATATCGACCAGAAATGACAAAAATGAAAAGGAAGTTGTGTGTTTGAAAATGTTTTGTTATTGAGAAAAACTTGAGTGAGATGACATTGTAAGATGAAATACTCTTAATAAAGTTTTATTTTTAAACCAAAGCAATAAACATAGTTGAACAGTTTTATGTTCTTTTTATTAGAGTAAATCACTTTTACGAAATATTTCCTGTGTTATAACTTCAACTGCTCCGGCAGTGATAGAGATATTAAAAGCGTATTAAAAATAAAGCACTTCTTTTCAAAATTATCTTTACGTGTGTTTTCTATATTCATCCGGAAATTTGTCACGTCCGACTTTTTCATTTCATAAATTTCAGGTCCGATGTTTACCAGCTTACCACGCGAATAAAAAGGAAAACAACCACGGCTCGGCAATATGTTGTTTTCGGTGATTTTGGCGTATTCGTGTTGGTACGCATGCCTAAAACCGGCCGTATTTCACCTGTCTCCTATCATGTGCTTTGGAAAGTCCTGAAATCGCAGTGCGCTCGGGAAACTTGCACAGGCGAATGTTCGTGACAGTCTCCGGTCGGAGCCAACTTCGCACGAACTCGGGTGACTTTCAGGAGTTTTCAGTGGTGCTTTCAGTGGCCGTGTGCTCGCTATCAGAGAGATCCAACGTGAGTTGCATTAAAAAAGGAATTTTATTCTCTTCATTCATTTTTTGTCGCGTCGATTTGTTCCTGAAAAATTCAAATCGCTGTGAGAGCTGATGGACTTGTTAAGCTGCTAATTTCAGCGTCCAGTGGAACAAGTCAGATGTGAAATTCGCATGAGCTTAGAGTTAATCAAGAATGATAAATGACTTAGAAGCAATTTCCTCACAACAAAAGCCTAATCAGTTGAGTTTGACTGAATGAAATAATTCTAAGCTCGTTTTGACGCGACTCGTCCTGCTCGTTCTTAATCACGTTATGTAAATTCTCGTTTGTTAATTATTGTTCTCATAAATATTTAACTCTTTTCTTTTAATAAACGTTTATTTATGTTCTTGCTTCTGTGGAATGCTACGAAAAAAAATCGATCAATCATAAACCGAGAAATGAGCGAAGGGTGCTAAACACTTCGACATGAACCAGAATTAGCCGCTTGAATTTATTTATAGAGGTCAAAATTAGTGATCGATAAATCTGTCGTGCTACCCACAAAATGTAGAAAATTTGTCTATTTCTTTACTACGATTATTATTTTCGCGATAAAATCTGTCGGCAAGCGGAATTTATCATCTTTATCTGTCATCTTAGAACTGCTACAAACTAACAATTCTGCCCCAATAAAAGTTCGTAGTAGGTGAAACCTGTTCAAGACAACCTGACATAACAAAGATTTCGGAAATTATAGCACTCACGTGACATATAAAAATTTTATACCTGGAATTAACTTTGAGGAAAAGTGATCGATTCCTATTTGTATTCAAGTCGAAATATTTCAGTTCATCTTGACGGATTTCATTGAGATTTATTAGAAAAACTTTAACTGATTGAAATAGTAGATTGAGAAATAGAGATTCCGGGAGCTCTAACTTTCGAAAAGTTATTATTTATCTAATTTCTCTTGAGCCGTTCACATTGAAGTAAAGAGAAAACTTGTAGGTATTGTTCAGATTTGTTTGCTTGTTTAAATTCGTTCAAACACAAACAAGACAGGGTAAGAAAATAAAAAAACAAATTCCATGGAAACTCCCTTTATAGCAGAATTTAAGAAAATGTTAAAAAAACATGTAGAATTTAGTTTGATACGTTTGTTTGGATTTGTTTGCTAACTTTCGAAGTTTAAATGTCAGAGCGTTCAGCATCGATGGCAGAATACCAAATCTTCAGCGCTGAAATTTAATACCCTTAATGGAAGTGTGGGGGGATTTTTTTCTTAAATAAAAATGTGTGCACTTGGGGATAGTTGAGAGAAAGCCGAGCAATCTAAAACTTTAACGTAATTTAGAAATAATTCTACCGTTTATATCGAGCTCAAATTTTTTATATTAAATCTAAAAAAACATTTTTGGTAGCGTAATTCATTAGGTGGCTCCACCAGTGATATAGATCATATGAGTATGCCCAGCAATTTTAAAATACCACAAAACAAAATGTTAAAAATTCGAATTAAATTCGAATATTTCAAGCTTTTCCAAAATAATCTAGGTTTATTTATTTTGCCTAAAATTACATTGTTTTTAAAGCGGACTTTACACATATTTTTTTGAATATTACAAAATATTTTTTACTTGATTGTTTTTTTTTAATCGAGTGCAATTGTACAGATCAATCGACAGAATTGTACGTGATTTTTTTGACTCAAACAGCAAATATGGTTAGGTATGTACAGGGCTTTCATAAATAATTCACGCATCCAAGGCAGACATTGATTTTATTGCCTCTTTTGCTGACGGTCTTATTATATTATCGCGTTATTAAATTATTGTGTCATTTCGAAGTGTTTAAAAAGTAACAAAATCTTTGAAAATAAAATGTAGCATCAACTAAAACAACTATGAAATGAAAATTAATCGAGTAAAGTGAATTCAGCCTTCAATAAGAATTTGATTTACGAGTGTTATAATTGCTTGACATTTGACAGAAGTAAGAAGTTTTCAAAAGGTGAACGATTAAAAAGAGGCAAATAGAAACAGTTTTGTTAACGCATAATTTTTTTATGGAAGTCTTGTATTTATTACAATTTTGTTTAATCATTTTTCCCTTTTCTGGTATAAATTCTACATAATCTCACTTACATCGAGTAATAAATAAAAAATAAAATAAGAAATAAACAAATAATTAAAAAAACAAGTGAATCATAAATTAGAATACCAAATCAAAAAGTATTTGTTATTTATATTAGAATAATATCACTCTAGGGATTTGGATTTTTTATTTGATGTTTATGAATTCGTTGGTTGTTTTAGGGTAACTTATCATAAAATATCAAGATTTATATTTTAAGCATGTTTTTATTTTATTTTTCACGCATAGATCTGAAAATTTAATTTTTATGGAACCTCAAATTTTAGATTCAAATAACTCGAGCACAAAATATATTGGAAATGGTTTTACAGCTTTCTAGGGACATTTTTTTGTACTTTTTTTGAAAAGTAAAAATGAGTAAAAATAAAACTGCTTCCCAGAACTAAAAAAAGAAAATTTGTTGGTCCAGCTGAAAGATATAATTTGTTATCATTTAAAAAAAATGAAAATAAATTAGTCATAAAAAAAATCTCGGACGAAATTATAATAATAAGTGGAAAGAAGAAAAAAGGTACAGACTGAATGAATCTAAGTTTGCCTCAGAAAAAACAAAATTTGAAAAAAAAAATTAAAGTTTGTCATCTGAATTTAAAACAAATGTAGCAATTAGCACTTGTCAAAAAATTGTAAAATGTAAAATTAGAGTTTGAAAATCAGTTTGGTGATATTATATCTGAACTTTTTATTGACGAAGACAACTAGTTACTAGGTGCCTGTTCTAATGGAATATTAAATGCATTCCAGAAATTAACCAATAATATTAAGTAATAATAAATTAATAAGTTAAATTAATAAGACATATGAAGTTGAAAAAAAATTATTACTACTTTCATCAAGTGCAGGGACAAGTAGCCATAAGGGAAGCAAGGTATTGCTATTTTATGGTGTGGACCTCTATAATAGTTTATATTGAAACCCTAAAGAAATTGAATTTTGTTGGTGCTAGTTATTTATTTGTCTGTAATTTTAGATTTTTATTGATTTTATTATGAACCAATGGCGTGTTTGTGTTTTTTTTTTTTTTTTGTATAAAATTTCAATATCTCAGTCGTAGTATTTGTTCTTTACCTAAACGAATCGTAATAAGACCCGCACATCTGAGTTTCAAATTGTCATCTGCATCTGCAGCCCAACCTATGTTAATTTATTGCCAGCAGGTCAGAATAACATCTAACTTTTTGAAATATTTATTTTGTCCCCTTTTTATTATTTATATTCTTTTAAGTCAGATTGGAACATTTATAATTCTAAGCTTACGGAGCCAATAGCGTGGCGTGTTTTCTAGTTTTTGTCTAAAATTACAGTTCCATACCATAAGTACTTAGCATCTCACACATTCATTGTAATTCGGCACCCGCAGCCGTTTTTTATACATACACAACCTAAACTTACCCAATCAACATTCAATTTAGTTTTTAGCTGACCTTAAACCGCCTCCTTTTTTTCCGCTTGACCTTTTGCTGACTAAATACCAGAAGCTCACCAGTCCCATTCCTGCCAAAGTACCACATGCAAATTAATACTATCAATATCTCAATTTACGATGCACAGTTTAAAAAATCCTTGTATCCGCGCGAATAATTGTAAACAACCGCAACTAATTTGCATAAATTAATCATTTCTCCTAGGGGCAGTTTAATGAGGGATGACCACTAAAATTTGCATTAGTACAAGCCCAATGCGATTGCAGAATTTCCCGCGAGGGCGTTAACCCGGTTGCGTTTTTCGTTGTGAGGAAATCGATTAGGTGAATTCAGTTTTCGGAGTGATTTTTTCATTGCTGTCATAACACTAATCCGGGGAGATTAAAGAGAACGTTGTGTATCCACAATGTGCTGTGTAATTAGATTAATATCTCGAAGTTTCGGAGTAAATTTTTAACGTAAATACAAAAACCATCGTGGTTTTATGACGTTGAGTAAAGTTGCTCTAACTAGTTAATGGAATGACTGGCCGCTTTGAAAAGTTAGCGAAGAGAAATCGTGAAAAAGAATTTATTATTTAAATGCTCAGAAAATAACTCGCTTAATGCTATTTAGGTAATTTTGTTACAAAATAATGTGTGTATGCAAACAGAATTATTGATTTTTTTGCTCAAAAATTTATGGAGTTAGAACTCGAAGCTTTTTCTGTAATTATCATTCAAAATTAATGTCGCAATATGATTAAGTAATCAATTTTATAGTGGGCAGTTTTTCCCGGGCAACCAATCATTTTCTATTCGATTAATATCAGATAGAAAAAAATTAATACATTCTACATATTTAGTTAATTAAAAAAAAGTGTGACACTAAATATGTCACACTTTTTTTTAATAACAGATAAAATTCTAATTGCGCGTCATTTTTATAATTATCAAAGTTCTATACTGCCTTTTTCATTTGACGGAACACAATTTGCTATAAAAAATCGCAGAAACGTACAATAAGAGTGCACATTTATACACAAAATGTTAATGTATATTTAATAAATTTATCTTGTAAACCGCAGCCATATAATGTTGTCTAAAGTCTCACAGCTCCAAGATAAAGTTATTTTCTGGAGATTCATGCATACATCAGCACAGTGAAGACGACCCTTATCAAATGTCATGTTAATCTCAATTTTAAGATGACAAGCTCCTCTGAAACACACTTATTTTGGTCTTTACAGTTTATTGGTTTATCAAATATTAATTTTAGTAAATATGTTTTACACCCTTAAAAAATCGTTGTTTATGATTTCGGGATTTAAATTTTCTTTCAATTTTAATGCATTGTTGGAAAACGCCTTTACACTATTCTAATTGCACATTAGCCGTTGTAAACCTTTATCAAAGCACTTAGTAATTTTTTTCTAACATTTTCCAAAATATTTCTAATATTTTGACTTTGGCGTTTAAATGTTCGAACGTTGAAAAAACGTTATCGTTTTCGCTTCTTGACTGTTTTGTGTGCGCAGAGCAATTTTTCCAGATATTGAGATAACCAACATTTTGCACATTTTAAAAGTATAATTCAAAAGGATAAAATACAACGTCGTACCAAAAAACATATAGCTGGATATTGTTTTGAATTGCAAGCAAAAATTAACATTCCGTTTCATATTCCAACGTTTGGAATACATGAATTCTTTATGGCTATTTTTTGAATTGAAAACGGACAAAAACTTTTATTTGTGGCTTTTTGTCATAAACTTTATGAAAATTTGTGTGCAGTTAAAATCAATTTAAATTTTATTAACCGTTCTATCTGGATGATATATTCTTCGTTCAGGCAATATGTTTTTAAAAATTGACTTGTATTAACTGTTTTCAGGAAATTCTGTAAAAATAGAGTTCCTCACGATTTTATTTTCTCGTTTTCACCTAAAAATATTCCAGTGCATTCGTTGTTGTTTCCTCGTAGAATGTACTTTAAATATGTAGAAAATAGTTTTATCAATGCTACAACTCTAAGTCTATCGTTCCTGAAATAGCAGTCGGTGATAAAACCACAAGGCCCGATATTTCCACTTTATGCAGACTCGACTTTCTCAAAATCCCCAAGAGATAAATAACCGCACACATTGCTTTCTGAATATTATATATCCGGGCATCGTCTTGACGTAACGTTAATAGATTTAAAATGTAAAATAGATGCGTCCTCTCTTGTAGCACGAAATCTGTTTACTTAATTATCAGTCGAGTTTTAAACCGAAACAAACAAGTCGATATGGAAATAAAACGAAGCTCTTTGTCAATTTTTGCTCGCGCATTGCGAAAACACTTTTCTCGATAAGTCCCCGACCTGTGTAATTACAACAATCAACGTGGTTTGTAAACGATAAAGAGAAATTTATTGGCTTGTAAGTTGCGGTTACGCAAATGGGTTTACCAATAATTGACAGCAAAATTACATGAATTATTGTTAATTAGGGACGGAAAAGGTGCACGTATGCTACAGGGGGTTATATGGGAAATGTCTACATTTTGGTGAACTGAATATTTCACGTGACGAGATTTATATCCGAGTCGTATTTGTGATTATACCACGAATTTGTTATCGGCAATGTGAGAATTTTTGACCACTAAACACCCGTGTAGCCTTGAGATTGTTTCATTAAGTCCAACGAAATTAAGCTTTGGGAAATTTATGTGAATTATTGCAAACAAGTGCTAAAGCGTTCCACGTTTATTTTTTGCTACGTTATTTTATGAGTTAAACTCAACGTCGATATTATTATTTAAGATAATTTCTGACATTGAGTTAAGTTAAATTACATTTTTGTTGCTTCAGGTTATTCAGACCCACAGTTATGGCAAAATCACTTAGTTTATCTGTAAAGTTTGTGCACACCAGGTAGTTGCTAATGTTTAATAATCTAATTAAGAACACACTGTACTCGATACTTTGTTGCAATTCTCGCAGAATTTAAAGTATGGTAGAACCGATCAACTTTATTGTGTTACAAACTTGTAATCAAATAGACGATGATCGCATGAAAGATCAGGGTTCAAGTACACTGATCTCATGCTGCTAATGTTAATTATCGTTATTTTTGACTGAAAATAAGAAAAAAAATCACTCATTTTTACAAAAACGAGTGCACAAACAGGAACTTTTTCACTTTTCAACACAAGGAACAGACCTCAGATTTGTTAAATTTAATTGGTACTTTTTTTCTGTTTGTGATAGTTTAAGTTTAAGCCTGTCTTGTTTTCATTCATTTGCATTTGTAAATACAAAATTAAAAACGTCAACAGAAAGTATTACTCAGCAAATAATATTCATTTGTATAGAAAGTTGAGAAAATTTTCTGACAACCAACATTCAATTTCTTGCCTCACAACAGGACTAATATTTTATTTTTATTGAACTAATAAATCTGTTATAACTAATAAATTTATTTGTTTAAGTTAATACAGAGGGATTAAAAAGTCCAGATCGAGGCAAACGTCGTAAATTTTCGAGCACGTCTTAGTAAAATTTCCTTGAACAAAAGCTTCAAAATCCTAGGCGCCGCCAATTCGTGGGCTCAAACACCATTGAGTAAGAAATTGTCCTGCATAAATTTCGAATGTTAAAATTATAGCTATTTGCATCGTTATCGTTTAACAATGTCACACATTTATGAAACAGATAAAGACTACATTTTCCATTGTCAAGAAAAGGCTCATTATAAACTATACCCAAGTGCGACGCCACTGTCACCAAATGGTTTATTAACGCACTCAAAACGAATGCGTTTATTGCAACTTCTGTACATTTGCAACTAACACTTCTTCTAACAAAAAACGAGAAGAGATTTTACCTCTTGGAGAATTACTGAATTCATCCTAAATTTTATATGTATTTGAAATCTACTTTTTCAAATAATTGGTTTTTGTTCCGAAGGTAATACGGGAGAACAATAATAATCAACCACTCAAAGGGTTTACTTGATAAAGCTTGAAGTAAATTAAAGAAGCTTTCAATAGCTTTGCTATATTTTCGTTAGGTATCTCTTTCGATTACTCCGGAAATTATATAAGAAATTTAAATTAAATATTCTACACTGCATCTGGTTGGAGATCGCTTCGGAAATAACAGCAGATTAAATTTTTTTAACACTAAGGAAAAATGTTCGGAGTGATTTATTTTAATAAATTTTCACGATGATAACAAAATGTCAAATGATCTGATGCATACAGAATTTTTTTGGGAGCCATGTTGTTTACTGTATGAAGTAATTTTCTAGAATGAGAAGTTTAAAACTTTAAACTCGCACCTTAAACGTTACTATCAGAGTTTAGTTCGAAAATTTCTCATCGGGCGTTTTATCGTTTCAGTTCACTACTTTCAAAACACAGCCAAAGTTGTAACGTTTTCTGTCGAATTACCCATACTAAACCTTCGTCCTAAATTTTATTGTCTCTGCAAGTCGTAAAACCAGTTTAAATACGCACGTTAAACACTTGACAGTGTCATACATATTGATTGGCGTTTCAGAAAAGTCAATTTCTACCGTCAGGTTATTAATTTTTCTTACACAAAAAAATTTAGGAAGTGAAGACTTTCTCCCGAAACATTAAATTGGATGTCCTATTTAAAATTTAATTCTCAACGAAATTAATAAACGAAAATCAATTCCCGCACAGGACCGAGTCTCATTTCTGGAAGATTGACTTCCTGGGAAAAATTCTTGGGTTTAGGATTAATCCTCAGCACGAAACGTGAATAAGCGAAAGGTGGTGTTTCGGATTTATAATATTAATGCAAAGTAAGCAATTATTGTATGAGTAATCCTATTATTGTATCGAAGGCGCTGTTTAATGACCATTTAATTACCTTCTCATTTTGACCATAAATAATGCGAAATCTGTATTGGAGCTTCAATTGCTTATTAAGGAAGCGAAATATTTGAACGCAAATTAAAAAAATAAATCTGTTTAAAAGATGCTTAACTTGGTGTTTATACACAATGCCTCCTTCTGACCTCATTCCTATCAGAATATAATCTTCTTACAACTCACGCCGAGAAATTCCGAGTTAAGTTACTTACGAAATATTGAATTTTAGACAACTACAGAACATTATTAATTCCTCTGCGATGGTAGAGTTTTGTTTTGTTTGTGATGTGAAAGATAACTTCGTCGTTAAGCTTTTATACCGGTTATAATTCATCTAACGGTTTCATTTTGGTTAATCGTCGGTCGATTTTCGGTATGAAAATAATGACCAAATCTCTCTCTCACACAATTCCGAAAACGTGTTGCTTTATTAATTAATCGATATACCAATTATTGCAGTCTTCTTTTTACTGTTCTACGGCTGAAATAATTACAACTTCGATTATTATAGTGTGCGAATTCCGAAGACTGGAGTCAGCGATTTAATTTAATGATCCGACTGAAACCAGTAAATATTTCACGGAACGGTCGTGATTAAATCTGCCATAACGACTAGAAATTCGAGATTTTGTTAATTACAGGATAGGTTTTTGTGATTCAAAATTTGCACAGAGTACGATTTGATAGAGAAAATAATTCTACGATGTACATTGTAGTACATATACGAGTTCTCTCAAACTTCATTAAGTTTGTGTGTTTTTTTCTACGTGTTCGATACCTAAATCAGAAAAAAACAGATGCAATTTAAATTACCACAATTGTTACCGTTGTTAGTGACACTCAGACTGTAAAACGTGTTTCAAAGTTCCCTGCTAGACTAATCAATCTCAGTTTTCAGAACGGGAGCCGCTTTTAGAATAATTCCTTCGTTTATCATTTTACAGTTCGTTTTTAAATAAGTATTCATTGCACGATAATGGATGAAATTTACAGCAGGAAACGGAAACCCGACATTATGCCAAGAATACTTTTCACAATTCAAAATTAATCTTGTATGTCCCATCTAAAAGCACTGCGGTTTTAAACACTTTTGGTATTACGAGAACATTATATTTTGCAGAATATGCGGGAATAAGGATACTTAATTGATGCTAATGTTTTCCCTCTTGTAAAAAATCCACGCTAAGTGAATTCTTCGTCAAAACAGAGCAATAAAATATCCTCGAGGATATTTTGTGCTACTTCACCGTAAATGCATTCACATTTATCTCCGGGACAAGAAACTGAAACACAAGTTGGCACCTATTCGTGGAAAATAATCAGTTTAACGTTGCACCTGAGTTTGAAACTCCTTTAAATCTTGCAAGAATATTTTTCGCGACAAAAGTAGATTTTTAATGAAAAAGAAATACGCAATTTCGTGCAAAAGTTACGGTTTTTCTAAAACGAGAAAGCAAGCTTTAGGATTTATCCTTGCAAATTTGTGAGGAGGTTAAGGTGGGAGGACATTATAACTTTCATAATAGATACCCCTCTTAAATTCTTAAGCGTGAAATTTTAACGATCCTGCTTTTGAGCAGCATTTTATCCTCCTCATGCTATTTAAAATCTTACATCATCGTTTTGACACGAATTTGATCGAAACGGGAGGACGATTTGAAGAAGTAGACTTTCGTGCTAACACACGTAAACTTGGTTTGACCCAGATTTAAGCCATTAGGTTTTTTTGGTTTAAAATTAGTTTTATACAGATTGATCGTTTGGTTTTATAGTTCTAGTCGTCTGAAGAAATTTTGTTCCATAATTTCAGGAAAATATTCTAATAAGGAAGTTCGCAAATTGTAACCGCTGTGAGATTCTTTGATAAATAAATTATAATGCTTCGAAAGGACAAGTATTTGTGAAAATATGGAAGAAATTTCTCATTTCTATAAGCCTGTAACCCTTCTCTTGCATTGTTGTGCAACGAAGTATGCTAAGACCTCGGCCTTTTGATTTCAGTGACTACTTCAAGTAAGTTGCGCCGACAATGCCTCGTATCTTCGGGAAAGCAGATTGTTCAACAGAGCCGAAACTTGCATAATGGAAAAGAGATTTACTTTACTTTGTACAAATACAGGTAGGAAATATCAAAACAAATATTTCTCCATATTCCAGTTCACTTACTTTCGTTTCACAAGACTGAGATAAAGAAATTTGATAGCCTCGTTATTATTAATACTGCCGAATACTAGTTAGCTAAAGCTGTAATTAATATAAAAAATATTCAAATAGGAACTAAAATGAATTCAATAAGGTTAAAAAAATGACAGGGATACGTTTATCATTATGCAGACTATATAATTTTTTCTGATATTAATATTTGCATAAAAATGGGATGTTAGATTGAGCTTTTGAAAACTAGTTAAAAATGGTGGATGCGCCGGGTTAGTCCCTTTCTTGTTAAAATTCTTGATGCAGACGACCTATTTTGTCTACTAAACTTGCACATAAACAAAAAATTAAACTGATTGTCAGGTAAACCGCTACATTGTCAGCTTTTGCTTGTTAAAATTCTTGTATATCTTATGAATTTAAAAACAATTATATTTCATTTATACCTGAAAGTTTTATTTTCAAAGTTAAGCAAAGTGGATCTGTCTGGTGAGAGTCAAAGTGAGTCAAAGAGCCTAAAGAGAACAAAACATAAATTTTGTAAATGAGGGAAAATTTTCTCATCACCATTACAGTTCCGGCTGGACCAAAATCCAGTGGGAAAAACCTACACAGTCAGATTCCCAAAGCTTTAAAAATGTATGCTCGTTTTAAAACAAAATCATTTAACAATACAGAGAACAACCAAAAGCTTCCGCACGTTTAAGTTTCCGAGAATACCGCAATAAACCGAGTAAAATAATCGGTGACAACCTTTACCAATTCTGTAGAACCTTCAATAAATACCGAGTGAATTATATATTTGTATTATTGTTATTAGTGAAAGTTGACAGTCACAATTTACTTCTTGAAATTTTCTTGTTGATTTTTTAGCTTTGTCTTAGTCTTCAGGGGTATATTGTTGGTGTTTCGGCTTATGTTTCTATTAAACACACTCGTGATACTGAAGGATGTAAGCCTCGGCAAAGAACGCTTGAATTCTGAGAGTCTCTAAACCAACCAACCTCTTAAACTTTTATTTCTTCCACATACACACATTCTCAAGAATAACAAACATTATACATTCTCCCTCTTTTAACGACCGAAGATCTGGTTCGGTATATCACCTTCAATTAAATTGCCTACGCAAGTACAACAAAAATACGTCTTTACATTTTCGTCTTACTTCTAATTCTCCCAAAAAAAAAAACATTGAGAAGATTTGGCCTTCGGTGTTTCCTACATTTCAACGAACATCTTATGCACAAAAACAAATTATTATACAAAAAGACGGCCACAATCTACGCAAAAAAAAACAAACAAAAAATGCGCACCAAACTGGCATTTTCTAACATGAAAGTCAACAATCTAAACAATTTTGTTCTACAAAAGCTGCCAGTGTAACAGGTTTCTAAAAAACATAAAAAAAATTCACTCACTTTATTTTTATTCAGTAATTGCAGTTTTTTTAAAAAAACTTTGAATACAGATCTGCTTATTACCATGTCTTGTAGCCAGCGAGTTCGACACTTCTCAAGATTCAGACAGTTCCTCAACAAACTCTCTTTGAAATTTGTTGAAGACCGATTGGCGTCTTATTAACGGGAAGTAAGAAGGTACTAACAACTTTCAGAAACTTAAGAGAGAAAACAAAACTAAAGAATTTATAATATAAGTCGGTGGAACAAAATATTGAAAATGACGGAAAGCGTAACAAAAATAACACATAAATCAGCTTCTGATTTTTCCAAGAAAAATTCTCAATTTTTCCGCAGGAGGATAGGATTTTTTAAGCAGGATATTTAGTTTTAAAACAAATATTCACACTGTCGTTAATTTATATCGTTTTCTAACTGCGGCATTCGAGATAAAAATATTTAATTTTGTTTGAACTAGCGATACATCGGAAAATACAGATATAGTTTTGTTTTATTTAAGCTATAAATCTCCAATTTTTTCTGAGCCTTAGTAACCGTACGATAAACGTAAATTTTAA
Organism: Cynaeus angustus; assembly: GCA_030157275.1. Lineage (NCBI taxonomy): Eukaryota > Metazoa > Arthropoda > Insecta > Coleoptera > Tenebrionidae > Cynaeus > Cynaeus angustus. The sequence continues at coordinate 25,299,551 of CM058059.1, forward strand.
CAATAAAATTTTATTATTATCGTTGCTTTATTTTGTTGTGCTTATTTAAAACGTTTTAAACATGATATGTAAAGTACGTGTGGATTACGTAAAAATAAGTAACAATTTTTTTTTATTAAAAAATAAACCCACAATTGCTTTTATACACATTTCATATACAGCGATAAAAGTTTAAAAAAAAACTAAATAATTAGGAACTGAATGTTTTTTTAAAAAGAATTTTGCTCAAAGCAAATTAAGTTGCTATTTTTTTTGTTTGAAAAGTGCACAAAATTTTTAATTATATTTCATGCTTGAAACACGTTCGTTGTACTGTTTCAGTTCCATTTAGTTGTAAAATTGCACGTTCTGACTATTGCACCAATTCAATTATTTATTTCGTCGTAATCTGGTCGCGTTTGTTGCCAATAACAAAACATTGAAGTATTGTACTTAACTGTAAAAAAACATGTTCAAACAGTGATAAATTGTTCCGGAATTTTAGAGTGCATCGTTTTTGAGCACGCTCCAACAAAATCGTCGAGTTTCGTGCTTACGCATTTTGTGAATTATTCATCTAAATAATTTGTATATATTGTTCCGGTCCAGTGAATAGAGAACACTCTTTACTGATAACAACAGCAAGGATAAACAAAACGGAAAACAATACATATTTTTGTAAAAACTTTCATAAAATTATTTCCTTGAAAAAAAAATTATACACAGCTTTCTCAAGCTGAAACTCTTTTGGTGTTTCTTACGTACGCCTTCACCCAAAATTATGCAAAATGTTTGTTTTCATTGTTTTAACTCAGCTGTGCAAAAACCTATTCGTCCGTAAAGAAGTTTAAATGTCTTTTGTCTGCCTCATGAGTTTTTTCATAAGTGTTGTAAAAGTTCGAACATTTGTGGAATAAAATTCATAAATTTCATCTCTAATTTAACCAGCTGTTGCATCATCGCTTCTATTAAACCTGACAGAAAACGTGGGAAAATTTACTCCTGTCACAGGATCAGCGTTGGTGATATATTTTATCTCAAAAAAAAAACAGAATTTGTTGCAGACACTGCATATTAAATGTCTTACTACCTATTTGTTCACGTCTACCTATTTTCAAAACAAGTCCACCATTATCAGATATTAGAATTTTCTTACTCGTAATATTTGCAGCATTCCTGACGCCACTTTTAAAATGCGCAGAATGAAATATGAACCTCTATGAAAACTTGGAAAAAGAAGAATTTGAGAGAATGGAGCTCTGAAATGGTTTTTGTTGAAAACGAGGACACAATTCGTGTATTATTAATTAACAATAAAACGCGAAATGAGTTATGTGGGAAGTTTTAGAACATCAAATAAATGGAATAAAAAAGTATAACACGAATGCACACAAATAAAATACATCGAGTGTTAACATGTAAAAGCTTTTTGTATTTAACAAGCCAACGCTAGTGGATTTTTAACATTGCAAAGCTTAGTAACATATTTTTAATTTAGACTGATTATGAAAATAGTGTTTTTTTTTAGTTTTTTTATGGTTCTATCGAGAGTTTTTTAGATTCGTTGAATAAATACCATCTAAAAACTTTGTAAATACGTAATTTTGTTTTTAAGCTAATTATACGCTGTGTTGGCAAAAACACGGTGAAAAGCATTACCGAATTCATCAACGAATTAACTGAAATCTATCGCAAATCCCAAATATCCATTTAGATTCACGTTGATAAATCAACAAACGATGATTAGTTTATCAAAAGAATTTAAAAAGTTTATGAAATACTGCACTGAATGCTGTAGCCGTTCACAAGCATTTGATGATACTTACCCATCCTATTGAATATTAATCTCAAAGCACACATCCATCCGCACAGTATAATAGAGCATCGCAACACTCGATAAGCCGGAATTAATTATCAACGATCATAAGTGCAATTAGAATGCGCGACATGACATGAAACAACTTGCCATTATGATTTCCAATATGGAGTGACAATCGGTCAGAAATTGTCCGCGACTCCCCTCTCGTGATATTAAACACGGCCTATGTCACTCCGGATATCGAACCACGTCGATCAAAGTCTGGGAAAAGCGAGTAATTAATTTGTCACCCATTAGATCAATGTGGAGTAATTAAAGTGATTTAATTGGAGTTTTTCTAACGGGAACTCATAAATCATCCCAGCGGACGTTGCCAGCCGCATCTGTTCTATGATGGTGTCTTTATTACAGAGATAAAGGATAAACGAGATTTCTAAAGGTGGATCTATGATAGTCAGATAGTTCTATTATTACGTAAATTTCGAATGTTGAATTAACTCTATAAATAATGTCAGTTGCAAAGAGGAGCGACTCGCTCGAAAATTACGTTGAAGAGGATTCGGGCTTTTACGGGAAAATTGATTGTTTATTATCTGCCGAAGGTGTACAAGAAAAATCTAATTAAATTTATTGAAGCAAAAGAAATTTTCTCTATTTGTTTAACTAGAAAAATAAATACATAAATTATTTAGGACGAATATTTTTCGGAAAGTCTTTATATTTTCTAGAATAAAAAAGAATACAAAAATTAAAGAATCTAAGAATAAACAGTGTCGATAATTCAAACCCCAAAAAATTTAAAAAATTAAAATAAGATAATTTGTAAACTGAAAACACTTAGAAATAATTTGTTAGGAATTTTCAAAAGTTTAAAATTATTAGTGCTAAAAAATAGTCCTTAAAAACTCAAGAAATTTCATGTAAACTTGCTTACAATTTTTGTCAATTTTTTTTAGAGGACTTATAGCAGTTTTTTTTTAATAAGTAATGAAGTTTTTAAAGATAAAAACACTCTTAGAAAATATCTGTTGCCGAAATGATTTTTGGCACTTTTATATTTTTCAGTTTACCTATAGAATTTTTTTATTATATCATTAATAAAGTTTCTTACTATCTCAAGAAATTTTGGTTCTGTAAAAAATTTTCAACAACTTTATATTTTTCAGAATATCTATAGTATTCTTTTATTTGTTAATTAGTGGAGTTTCTAAATTTAGAAACCTTTCTAGAAAAAGTTAGTTGCTTTTTAAATTAACAAAATTATAAATTTCTAAAAACTTTTTTTTCAATTTTGTGCAACTGGCCTTCAAAAAACTTAAAAAAAAATTTTAAAAACTGATCTAATTTTTGGAATTGTTTTTTCTAATATTACGTCTTTAATAGAAACATTTTTAAAAGTATCGTAATATTTAAAAAATATGCTGCAAAATTACTAAGATGTTTAGAATTTCTCTTATTTATTGTTAATTTTAAAAATTGTGTTTTTCAAATAATAATGAATAAGATTTTTTATATTTTTGTGTAATTTTTTTTTATTAAAAAATTTTTGAAATTTTACAAAACCGTTAAATTTTAAGACTGCTATAGACTGCCAAAAAAATTGAATGGATGTTATTAATTATGGTCAATCTGAGAAAACCAAAAAAATAAGAAACCTATAAAATTAAAAAATAAATAAATAATTCAAAAAACTCTAAAAACTAAAATGAAATAAAAAATATCTAAAATCTAGAAGATCTATAGATCATAGCAATTTTGAATAATAAAAAGCTTTACGCCAAACGATGATTAAACTAAAAATAATAATGATTAAACTACTTACTATATACTAAAATTGTTAAAGCCCTTATTTTTCGGGGGAAGAACAGGGAAGAGTGTTGTATTTAATAATAATAAGAAACATCAAAAACTTATCACAGAAAAACAAACGAGGTACTTAAAAATTTAAAGAAAAGAAAAAACCTTTTAAAGGAAAAGGAAATAGGGCTAAAATCTCGACAGATGCTACTTAATATTGCCATGCAAGCAAACAAGAACCTTTAGTAGGCATGCTAAAGTGTGGTAAATGTGGTAAACGGTACCAAGAGGAGTGTATGGGACTATCAAAAAAAGGAAGTATTTTTCTGTAATAGTTGTGATTAAACTGATTAGACTCAATTATCAGAGTACAGTTTTTTTCAGTTTTTAGATAGTGTTGTGATTGTGATATTACTTTTGTTATAAAGAATGAAAACTGTTTTAGTTTATTTTTTTCTAGTTAAGAAAGTTGCAACTGAACTTGTTGGTAAGCTTTATTATCCCCAGAAGGCTGTTTTTATAGGAATTTATCTAATTTCGTTGATTTTCTTAGTTTAACCAAGTTTAAAGGAAAACAACCTCTGAATAGTTTTTCAGAGATTGTGTTTATTTTAGAGCTTTTTATACTATGGTAGCTTAATAGGGTCCGCGAAAACGGTTTTAGAAAACTTTTTGAAATACTCAGTTTTGTGTTATTTTTTCAATTTTTTTTATTCTACAAATAAAAAACTTCACGACAACTTATTTTCGTAGTTCGATTTTAACAATCTCAGTTTATTACGTTTTTCAATTAGATGGATCTTTTTCGTATTCTAAATAAACATGCCATTAATTTATTTACATATTTTGGTCGGCTAACGTGGCGAACTATCTTTCAAAGTTTAATAGCTGCTCACGAACTCTGACAAGAAAGTTGAAGTTTTCACTTTTTTTTCTAGATAAAACGTGTAACGTAACGTCCAATAATAAAATTCGTAGAGTTTTTAAAACTAGCAAAAATATTATACCAAAATGACATGTTCAAAAATTTAAATTGTTAATAGTTTATTTACAATGTGAAAAGTGTTACTAATAACCATTTCCAATTACTACCACTTCTTCTTCGTGGACACGCGCTTTAGATTAATGGCACACTCACTGACTCAGACGAAGGCTCATTATAACTTGTTTCATAGATTGAGTGGATACTAGAGAAGTTTGAGGTTTGTCTCTGTTGGTAAGCGAAACGTGGAAGTGATAGCACTGATATTAGCATGAGTTACCTGCAGACGATTTATTGTCCATGGTTGGACCTGGTTCAAAAACTAACTCTACATATTAGCACTTTACACGAGTGCGCATAAACTATTTCCATTAGAGAACAAAACAATGCATTGACGTGGCATTCTTTACTTATTAAAAATTTCACACCTGTGCACTTATTCTAATTAATATCTGTCAAAGTAAGGACAGAACTGTGTTTTTTTTATTTTTGCAACGGTCTGCGCGCCATAAAAATGAAGCCGCTTTATCGTAAATCCGTTGGAACCTCCACAGCTTTGGAGAATTCAAATCGTGCGTATACGTAATCCGTAAGATATCCATCATTAGCATAACCCTTGCCGTAAACGTTCCACCAAAATACAGCAATAACAAATCTTTCTTAACTCTTGCATGTTACCACCGCCAATGCTCCATTACCTCTAAAACGCACAATAAAAAGTTGCCGAGAGATAATTCAAATTTGTTGTCGGCCCTGTGGGAATAGCGAGTGAAAATTTTTCTGATGCCGCCACTGGGACGTGACTTCACGCCGGAGCCAATGTTGGCATCCCTGCGTGATGAATGGCGCTATGATATCTGCTCATTTGTCTGGATTGCTGGTATCTGGTGCTGTGATTGTGCACTTACCATAGATACGCTCCGGTGGCGCGTACTTTTCAGATTTATGGCCTGTTCGCCATCATCTCTCTTGAAATTTTCAAGTATTCCGCCACGATAATTCTCCAATATCCGAGGCGACGTTACTGATCGGGGAGATAGTTATTAGTAGGTCAAAGTCATGCTTAGTGGTACGAAACCGACATACACAAAAATAAAGAAAATGCACTACAATCAGGGAAAATAATTTAAAAACTTAAAAAAAAAATACTGCTTAATTATGTTATTGTTTGTAGAATTTAAAAATTTTACTTACGTCTTCATTTAAACTAAATATTAATATTACATATTTAGTCACAAATTTTGCCAACTTTAAAATCTTCTAATTTAATTAAAATTTTTGTATTTAAAACTTCGAGAAAGTTCATGAAGTGTAAAATTCATAAATTCGTAAAGGTGTTTTTTTTTTATTAAATTGAATATTTCTATTTAGAGTAAGCATTTGTGGAAAATATAAATTTTTTAGCATTAACGCAAATTATTTTTAAAACAATTACACTTGGCAGAAGAAAATTTTAGCCCGGCGCATCCACCAAAATTACATTTTTGTTTATTATAAATTTGAAGCTTTATCAAACGGATAGTAGATAAAAAATTAATATTATTTATATCGTACTTGCTTGCATCAACATCAATTTTTGATTTTTTATCTATTTTTTGAATATTTATCATGTAAGAAACTTTATTAAGAACAGACACTACAAATTCCAATTAAAAACTGTTGGTTAAAATTTCCTTGTTATAGTGAAATGTTGAAATGGCGCTCTTTTATGGCACAGCTTGCGGATTTTATGTAAATTTATTTTTATTACTGAGCTCGATATGGGTCTTTAATTAAACTGTTAAAACCATCTCTCTGAGCAAATTAATACTGCGTTAGTATGCACGTCACGTATATTCCGGGTTTGCTACAATCGCATCACTGGTACTATATTTCTTGATAAACCTGAGATAAAACACTTTTCAGTTTCGATTAATCCACTGTTTAATTACTCAAAATACTACCAAATAAATTTATAGCGGAGTAAAAAAATTTGCATTAAATTTTCGATTTTACAGTATGTCAACGGTAATTAAATTTTATAGTTATCTCCGTATTTCATTTCAGCTTTAATCAACTAGAATTGATCGATTTAATGTATTTTAACATTCTGTAAAAACTCCGAGTAATTTACAGAACTGCGGAATTCAACAGAACTTAAAATAAATCGAGCAAATTGAGATTTTATTGTGTATTGGTAAAATTGCTCGATTGAGTCATCTATTACCTCATTATCATCAAAGCGTATTAAGAAATACCACCGGTTTCTGTGTCGTGAAACCCACACATTTTCCTGCGACAATTGCACCCGCACGAATTCAAAATTAATTTACTTCAACTTTCGTGTTGTTTGCGTTAAAGCACGCTGTAAGCTCGAACATCAAAACGGTTTCGGACGAACAGTGGTCCCAAATAGCGTTGTAGTTGGACAAAATTACATGAGAGAATTTAGTAGAAAATTACGAGCTTTGAAGTGTGCGCAAATATTTTTGTCGAGATGTGTAAATAAGTTTTGCTGAAAGACGACGAGTTAATTGCTGCTAGTTTGCCTCAAACGAAAAAGAAATTCATGAGCTAGAATTACGTAAAAAATAATTATTGTGAGCGTAACTGTCTCAGTGTACCCTTCTCGTCCTCAGCTTAACATCTCCATGACGTGTCTCAACATAAAATAAAGCATGTCCGAAACACCGGACATGAAATATGTCCGGTTAAACCGGTCTTACAAATCGAGTGGACCGCGACCATCACGTAATCCTGACGTTAGCGTGATTGGATACGCTGCGGATAGTTGCTGATCTATCGGAGTCTGAAATAGATCTAGGGACTTTGCCGTTATTTAGTTGGAAGCTCGTAGTAATTTAGGCTTGGAAATGCGACGGCTTAAAGAGCAGCATGAAAACAAGTCCGATATAGAAACGCTGCGGTGGGTATTCTTGCAGAGGACGTGGAAAGCGTTTATTGCTTCGGTGGTTTCTTTACGTTTTTTATCTGGACCTTGTTTCGGAAAAGAACCCTTTGCTCGTTTGACCGTGAAATACGATTAATTCGTTTTGTTTGCCGTTTTAAACTTCTTCAATCTACTGGAAATGCCTCCGGAACTAAAGAGCAACTACTAAAGATGGATGACCAAAAACACCGGAAGATTTATGGGGGCAGGAAATGCTGATATCTCAGAAAAAAGTATTTGTTTGACTTTGATACCGGTCTCCTTTAAGAAAAGAATGTGGAAGTTCACGGTGATTTCTTTTGTGATCTATCAAATTTTAATTACTGTCGCCGGAGCTATTTCACTTTTATCTTCAAACAGTTCTATCTTAAAGTAAAAGATTTCGATTTAATTCGTTTTTCAGACTCATTTTAATATCACACGCTTGGATAAAAGTATCAACTACGGCCGTATTTTTGCTTCCAATAACGTTACAAATCATGTTAGGTTCAATCAGTAAATTGGGGTCAAATCACCGCCATTTGATGGATTATATGGTGTTGGGCAGCGTGCTGTAAACTCATCTGAATTCACGTCAAGACTGAAATAAAATTCCCACATAAAAAAAATAACAAATTTTCCTAAACGAGCTGAGTTTTCGTCATCCTCTCGTTTAGGGACTAAAATGAATATTACAACTATACGGGGTCAACACATGTCCCGGCCGAAAACCTCATTTAATTATTGAGCTATAAATTCGATTTTTTACATATAGAAGCAACGTAAGGCGACCAACTGACCCGATCACATTTCCTCCGTTGTTAACCATAAGTGACATATATGCAAATTTTTTTTTTAATCAAAAGCGATAAAATTGATGCAAACTTATCTTGTTCTTTTTCTAGTGAAAAGCATAACAATAAAATTAAATTACGAGAAATTAATTAATATTTTATTTTCTAATAAGATTTATGGTATTGACTGGTAAACGGCTGCTAAAGTTATTTATAACATCCATTTTTTTGTGCTTTACTTGGTATTAACTGTTTATAACTATGACTACCTGCAAAAAAAAGTTTACATGTATTAGGTATTATAAATCACTTTAGAGCTAGCTTGTGATTTACCAGTCAATACTACAAATTTTACTAGAAAATAACATATAAATTATTTTGCCGGGACCACATATTTTAGTTCATGTTCTATTTTATTTTTATGCTTCTTATTATAAAAAGTACAGGGTAGGTAAACTTTTCTTCAATTTTATTGCGTTTGATGTTTGAAAAAGGATTTTTTTTGCATATATCTCACATGTGGTTAATAATAGAGAAAATGTGATTGAGTCAGTTTGTAGCGTTACATTGCTTCTATATATTAAAAAAATCATATTTATAACTTGATAATTAAATGTTACTTATGTTAATTAAAAATTACATTATTCACTTTAGTAAGTACAACGGTTGATCATTTTTGATGCTACATTTTTACGCTTTATTTCAATCAATATTGATATTACAAATAACAATGTTAAAAATGATCACACTTTTGCCTCTTTAATACAATTTCATTAATGATACAAAAATATTTATTTAGGGGACAACAGTTTGGAATTTTTTTTAAATATATTGTCGCCTAGTACAAATGCATCACAAATGTATTTATAAATTATATCTACTTAATCGATTCGATATTCTTCGAAAAGAGTTCAATTCTAATCACAATAAGAAGCATTTTTTTTCTAATTTGTGAAATCTACAAACATGCAATTTTACTTTGAAACGTGTTGTCGGCTGTTGTTCGCATGTTGAAACTCCTTTATGATTTTTTTGTTATTGTAGAATTTTAAACAATATGCTTACAAATCTTTCCTTGATGTCTCAGGGGCTACTTAGGAGACCATTTTTTGTCTAATACATTTCCAATAATGATACATTTATCCTACACATTAACATGTAAAATATTGATGATTGGGTTTCGCTAAATAAATATTTTTTGTAGTTATTTTGAGACTAAAAAAAATTTATGCTCATATTAAATTTTACATTCTATGATATTAAAATACAATCTATGGCGTTTATTGATAATAGGTATGATTATTTTTTCGTTGCAGATATGTTTGCCACGAAAATTCGTTTGACCTATCCGCCCACATTACACAATCTTTATATTAAACACGGTGTTGAGAGAAATGTACGATCCATGTCAGCAATTTTCTTTATTGGCCGCAACAAACATCATTTTTCACATTTCTACCCGAATTTTACCGAAGGGACCCTTAAAACGTCAAATTCAGTATGTGTGCACATTATAAAAGTCGAGAGCGAAAAGGGGATGTCTTCCAATTATGTCGAAATTGCTGAATTTTGATTTAGCAGCTTAACGTCTACATCAATTTCGTGCGGAGAATGTTTCAGGAACGAAACTAAAATTTATAATATATAATATGGAATTTTTGTTCATTGTTCAATATCACTATTATTTTAAATTTCAAGCTTGTTTATGGTAATTTCAAATAATGGTATCGTTTATTCAACTAAAATTATGACTTTGCAATTTTGGATAGTCGCATTTTATTAATGACCGCTGTCCAAAACGTTTGAATGGTTTCAGTAAATATGAATTTGGTCGAAAAATATTAGGCATGCATCATTAACTGACAAAGCAGGATTTCATTTTGTTGCGCATCATTTTTGAATTGACAGAAAATGTTGGATTCCCATTTATAATCTGCAACCGTGTTAACTGCATTGTGATCATTGTTTTAACTTCTATTATTACCGAATGCAATTTCAGATTTTTCGTCGTATTCGACGTTTTATTTCATTTATTATAAATCGGTGCGTACATGTGAGAATAATAGCTGCTAGTTCAAACCAAACCACGGGAAACTCGACCAGTCATGTCGTGAAGAGTGAGGGAATTAATTAGGTCATTTATTTTTCCAATTTTCTGTGTTCTGGCCATACTTTATGACTCAGCAGTTGGTTGATAGAAAGAACTGGGTGACAATAACGCCCATACGTTTTTCCTTTAGGCCATTTTTCCAGAGTTTAAAAACGCAATTTCACCCACACCGAATTCGAAACATAAATCAGAATTACAAGTTTTTAATCGCTCGGTTTTTTTCTATTAAGCGTAGGCAATATAATTTTAAGAAATAGCCTTCTTGGAAAGATCCGGAAATTACGTCGGAAATTACATAAAGTTACGATCGTTGCCTACGTAATTAAACAAATTTTGCATTCGATTCATATCAAAATCGTAAGAAAATGTCTTGAGCACAAATTTTACGAGCAATTAATTTTAAGTAAGTTTTTAATTTATCTAGAGTAATTGATTATTCTCGGACGAAGACATTGTCAAGAAGACACATTTTTCTTAGAAAAACTTTAATCTTGAAGCTCCTTTAAACGAACTTTCGTCCGCATTGGCTCCTTAACATTTCGTTGATGCAGAATTTATTATCGACCGACAAAAAATCAGAAGATAAAAGAAAAAGGATTGAAACTGTATCGTTATTCTCGTATTTCTTCATGTATTTTTGTCGCTTTATGGGTCAAGCACATGTAAATTTTTCAATAGAGAATACCGTTTTGTGTCTCCGGAACAAGAAAAATCTTTCTCCTCTTTCGCGCGATTAATTTAGGAGAAGTTTTCTCTTTGTCGTACGAACTTTTATCCCTAAGGAAACATACATGTCTCGAACATTTCATACGAAAACACTTGACATAAACGGGAAAACTTAGAAACTTATTACTAAAATTTATTATCCTCGGCTCAGTTATCTAACCCTTTAAACGTTTTAATTCAAATTTTCTTAAAAAAAAAAACTGTTTTTTTCCTTTGCTGCTCCGTATTTGCCTTCTCCAAATTGGTGGTAGTTTACCAAGAATTATTAAAACTATAAAGGTTTTTCTATAAATTTTGGGTTTAGAAAAGTTTACAACATCATGACAGGCGGAAGTGCTGTGCGGACATTGCGGAACTATTATTCCTTGTTTCAGATCTTCAGCTTTTTGGCAATTTGCCAAGGTGGACAATGAGCTATAGCTCGGATTGAAAATATTTGGAATTGTTCTGTAATCAATTATTAGTAGTTATTTATGACTATTCTTTATATTTGAGGCAAAAAATAATCAGAAGAGACCTCTCAATAATGTTTTTTTTTTTAATTCAAAAATATTAATAAACAGAAGCAATTTGAGTCATATTTTCATATCTAATTAAAAATGAACTGTGTAATTGTAGCAGCAGTTCTCTTCGTCTCGCAAAGTCGGAATATACATTTTGTAAATAATAGAGAGCCAAGAGTAATTATAAAAGTCTAGAAAAAAAATTCCACCAGTCTTTAATCACACACTGTAATCTCTCCCGGTTTCTAAACAAAACAAAGAAAATTCTCTATCATTTTTTTCTTTGTTTCGTTCCTCAAATACATGTACTAATCACTCTGTTGTTGCCCAGTCGGAAACTTTTTAATTAAGTCGCGAACTCCAAACAGCATCTGGATTAACTTTTTACCAGTTAGAAAAGACGAACTCTTGGTTTGTAGCGATGGTAAATTATTTATAACGATTTCTTATTCGTGATAATGACAGTTTTGCGTCCGAAAAATATTATCGCTGACCGGAAACATTAAGCTATGAATATTTTAAATTTCCGCTTTGAGATGAGACGTTTTAAATTATAGCGTCGACGAGGAGAATTATTACTAAAAACGAGCAATGATAGTGACAAAAACATGAGAAGAATTAATAAATGAGTTTATGTTAATTTTTCATGGATTTATTCTGCAAAAATATCGTTTTATTTTGATTAAAGTCGAGCGGATAATACGTGAAGTTGTCCTTTATAAATAGTAAACGAATCTAAAACTTTCGACCGTGGCACTGAAATATTGATAACCTCATCCAGGTGCGAAACTTATAAAGGAGCAATTCTTCTATCCTCTCACCATTATCCCGAACTTGTGGTTTAACTTTGTTTCAGATTCTCTCCTCTCATTCGAGTTGTCCCTTTTTATTGTCAACTAGCGTATCGTCAATATTTTACGAGATTTTTCTCCGCAAGCTGATCTAAAATATAAATAGAATAAACCAATCAAATTTAACTTTTCTTATGAGACACGAGAGGATGATCTATATTTTAAATAGATTGTGTGTTTTGGCATAACTAGGGTCAATTTATGCAAATGAGAACATGAGACAACACGGATCAAATGCTGTCATCTAGGCATTTGCCATAATGTGGAATTAATTTGATTTGAATAATGGTAATAGGATAATCTGAGTGGCTGGAATTTACATTTCGGGCATTTGCTAGATTTTTTAAAACAGTACTCTAATTGAAATTTGTCTGTTTGAAAAGAGATTTGTTTGATGTTTGCAATCGCGTTTTACTTCATGTAAAATTCTTGCAGTTTTGTTTGCGGAAAAATGTGTGGCGAGCTGCTGGAACCTCCATTAACAACACTCGCTCGCCTTCAAATAATTAAATATCTCAGAAAAGCGCTAAATTAGCTTCACCTCATGATACATTCGGGAAATTTATATCACCAACGCTTTAGGGTTAGTCCTGTTCGCTATTACTTATTGTCTTCAATAATTTTAAACTTTGACCAACCGAGTCGTGTCTTTTTTCGGTCCAAATTTATTTGATTTGGGTTTGTTAATAAATTAGCACAAAAGGGCGACAAAGCGGAAATGTAATAAATTTAGTCCCATATACCCCACACGATGAGTTTCTTATTAAAGAACGAAAATACGAACTTAATAATGCAGTGACCTTACTCAAGGGGTGACTTATTAAAAGAGAGAAGTGCCACTTTGTCATTTAATTTCTCCGAAGAAATCACGACTTAATTGACGCCGTATTAATCGGGAAAGAAATTACCATCACAGACGAGAAAAATGAAATCAATATAATTTCAATCATCCTTTTAAGAGAAATTGCTGCTATGATTATAATTGTAAATTTTTAGAAAATTAATTGTCCTTCCGACAAAACAGGAAAATTATTTTCATTCGCATTAGAGCCCGTTCCACAACATCCCTTCTCCAAAAATTCTGAATATTCCACGCCTCTTATGAGTTGTTATCATGCGAAAGTTGTATAAATAACCCCTGATTCTTATCTTTACAGCAGACATGGGCACGTGGAGAAAAATGGTAGAATGTTTTCTGTTCAAATTATGATAAGATATATTTTGCTTCAGTAATTATTATTAATTTTTTCATAAAATAACAGGTTTGCTGGTTTTTTATTTCGACAATAACTCACTCGGGCCAGGTTTTAATTGCGTGTTTTCGACTTCTGGTGTTAAAATATGCTTCAGATCTTGTTAATTTCGGCAAAGAAAAGAATGGGGGACAATTTTTAAAGGTGATTTGCTTAATTGGAACGCTCACGCGATTTGGTGGCGAACGAGATGAAAAAATTTAATGAGATTTTAGAATTATCTTTGTTTCATGTAAGATCGGATCGTCGTTTTTGTGAAATTTTAGATGGTAATGAAGAGAAAGGTTTATAAAGAGAAAAATATGATATGGTACTAATTACCTACTTTAAAGAGTCAGGAACAGGAAGCAACGGTTCGAAGTTCTTACTGTTAACAACTTTTTTTACTAAGTCTAAGAGAACAAAAAGTTGTTTGTCTACTTGAGCTCTCTTAATGAATAGTAACATCCTTTTGCTTTTAACGTTTTGCAAACACCGTTTTTTGTCTTCATATTCTAGGCGTGGAGTTAAGAGTATTATATTCACACAGTTATAATATTCCGAGAGTTTTTAGTAAAGTTGAACGATAATTTTCATTTGGACAAACAAGGAATAACGTTTTTAATATGCTAAAAAAAAGTTTGCTGTTATAATAACATTTTGTCTTAAATTTCAGAAACTTTTTCGATACAGAATCTTCAGTCTCCTGCCATCGGAGATGATTAAAAACTTGATATAGAAAAAATAGTGTATTATACACCACGATAAAAGTTTTCTTACTAATAATAATATATTTAGTGAACACAAAGTAGATCTTCTATTAACACGTGAAAATTTCTCCATTCCTCTGTGACACAATTTTCTTATTAACACCAATTTTATGAACAAAGTTTTCATTTGCAAGCATTACAATAAAGTGTTAGAAAGTGAGAATGATAGTACTCTCGCGCTCTTCTCCACGTAAATGCATGCAGCCCTCTTTTATACATAATTCAGCTACTTTTACCTTACCCTTATGTTTATACACGACGGAAAAAGAAAGTGCAGTTTCCTTGCGTGTACAACTATGTGAAAAATTACACCTGTCGATCCACGCTCTCACATGGCTTGCAATCAATACCAGCTCGTAATGATTATCACACAAATTGCAGTGTTTTTAAAGAGGAGGAGTATTTTTTCTGATGTTTAATGATGAGGGATTTCTAACGATACGTCACCACATAACGGTGATTGGAACCCTTAAGGGATGGACTTGATAGACTTGAACTACTTTCATTTTCTCAAACTGACCGGAATTTTCCGACGAAATGGCCACCTCTCGAAGGTTATGTAAATTTTTTATGAACCGTGGACACATTCTCCATCTCGCTCCGCTTTATAGTTATATCTAAGTACGGTTCTGCAGGACATGGATATTCCTTGATGCGAGATATTTCTGGTATATTTGAAATCATGATATGCACTTTTATTCCGGTAGGGTTAGTATATGAGGTTCTTTATGTAAACGGATTTTTCAAAGAGATTGCAATTAAATACAGCCGCACGGCTGAGGCTGCCTCTAAAAAATGTATGCGGCTGAAAATGGAAGCAAATTATTTTGTCGAGACAGAGATACTTGGAAATTTTAACACAAGAGTACCTACTCGTGTAAGAGCGGGGTTGTAATTCATATTAATGGTGCACGCCTGAAATTCCGCTTTCTTTGCCGAAATAGGAACACCGAAATTCACCAGATGAAACCCAAAAAACGAAACTTACGATAGCCAACTATCGGTTTCAATCGAATACACCGTCGTCGAAATTGTGCTGCAAAATCATTAAAGCCTTAACATGTTCTCCGGCATTAACGAGTAATTGGAGAAAACGTTTCAAATGGATTTCAATTTAAAGGTGGCAAAACAAACATTCATCTTATGCATTCAACTCGTCCGTACCATTTATATCACAAGACTCTTGCATTTTGTGTTCTTCTCTTGATTTATGTAACGAAATTGTACAAACAAGAATCCGTGAATTCTGCCATTATTTAAACTTGTTCCTATTTTATTTATCCATTTCAACGAAACGGACGGTAGTGTTTAAAATTGATATTAACATTTGTAAGAGATTTTCAGCCGCACTAGCGGATCCAATTATGCTTATCTAACCTGCAGTCTCAGTGCATTTTCGGAAAAGTGGCTTTCAAGAATTACAGTCACGTTGTACTGCTACAGTCCGCAATTTTTTCAACGCTTTATTAATAAAAGCAGAGAATGGACGGTGCTGCTTTTCGGATGAAAAATTCAGAGTCGTGGTTTGGATAAGAATGTGAAGAACTTTTGAACGCAATCCGAAAACACTTCATTTGTTTTTTTTCTATTGTTCAATGAAAATTTTTCTCGAGCGAAGTAGGAATTGCCACTAATTAATTATTTTACCACCTGATTTTTCTAGTGAAACTAGTTTTTATTTTTTGTTTTTTTTTAACTGAAAAATTATTAAAGCTACCATTCATGACTGCGCTACTAAATCTAAAACATTCAACTGAATACAATTTTATCTCATATATTCGCATTTGCTTCAAGCATTTTTCATGTTAAATGAAGAGAAATTAATATAATCTACTTTCTACTTTTAAAGCCACTAGACATTCCAAACCAACTTTAAATAATAATTAACTATAACATTTTTATTTTTGATTATAATTAAACTGTTGCAAAGCTAATTAACTTTAATTGTAATTTATGGTTTTTAGAATTAGTTCATATGCGATACAAATACCTAAGCATTGTTCATAATCCGTTATTCGAAATTCTAAATTTGGTTAGTTGTAATATATTAATGCATAATTTCAACCAATTTATTTGGGTCGGAATAAATGTACTCATAATCAAATTTACTAGTCTAAACAGGTTCCGGCTAATTAAAAAGAAAATATAATTATATACAGTGTGTACAAAAAAAAAGCTTTTTTCTCATGACTGCACAAATTTTCATTGATTTTGGCGCTCATTTAAAAGACAATTTAGTTTTCCACTGAGTAAATTTATGTTTTTTTTTTAATCAGATTGATTGACAGCGAGTCATGTAAGAGCATTATTAATAATTAATGCGAACATAAAATTTTGTGTGTAATGCGAACAAGCAATGATGGCAAATCAATATTCAATGTTTTTTAGCTTATGGAAAAAATGTTGTGCGTGATTTGAGCGCTCCGTTGCCATCTGAAATCATCTTTTTCAATCAGTAACGTATTGTTTTACGCTCTCACTACTATAATAACTGTTTTATAATTTTTTAGAAAAATTTTATACTTTCCTACTGCATTTTTTTTCGTTTTAACGGGTCCATTTGGATTTTGGTAAAATCTGAAAAATCTGCTACTAAATAAGTGGACATTTACTTGCAAGCCAAGAAAGAAAACTTTTTTTTGCGTAAAATTAAAATAAAATTTTTGCTCTCTGCAACATCTCTCCAACTTCTTCATTTTTATTTCTTTTATCTTATAAGAATTTAATATTAAGTAATGTTAATGGTAGCTTCCTTAATGCACAAAATTACGTCGTAATATCAACGTAAGTACTTTGGTAGTGCATTGGTTTTAAGTTTTAATCAAGCTCATTCCCAAAACTATAATAAACTGAGCTAATGGCGAGACACAAGTAGCGAAAATGCAATATAATTGAAGCTAAAAATACAATATTTTTTTTTGTAAAAATGTATTATAATTAAAATTTATACACTTCAGATATCTTGAACCCATATTATTGAATTTAAGGCAAGTTATTCAAACAGAAAAATTTTAGGAGATAAAACAAACGTAAAGTATAATTTATTTATTTATTGTAATGACTACATTCGTAATCATTTTGTCTGGTTTATTAATTTAGGTTTTTATTAAAATAAATTGTTGTTTTAATATGACTTGTAAAATTATTTACGAATAAACTAAAATAAATTAAAATTGGTGGATGCGCCGGGGTCAATTTATAAACAGAGTTATCAGAAAAAATGTTATCTGTAGAAAAAATAACTGATTATTATTGCACGGTTTGTTTTTATATTCTATAGAGCCAGCAACATAATTAGTTTTTCTTAGTTCTAATTAATTTTTAGAACTTTTTGATTTTTTGGATTTTTTACACCTTTCTACGACTATTGTAGTTTTCACAATTTTAATTTTTTTTAATGGTATTTATACAGAATATTTTGTAATATCACTACTCATTTACACATGCTAATGTCATAACTCACATATTTTTCCATTACTATTTTTAAAATCTCCACCCCACTCTCGTCCACTTTATATCAAATTCATGTGAAACCCAGTCTTTAGCATCTGTGGCCATTATAAGCACTGACCATGCAAGAGTCTCACCGTATTAATGTTTGATGAGATTCATTCGAGCAAATTGCGGTGCAGTTTATAGTTTGTAAGAGTGAGAAGAACAGCACACGATGTCCAGCTCGTTCCATTGATTTTTATCCGACAACGTTCCGGTGGAGTCTCGTACACACTCATCCCATGGTTTATGTGGTGCTTTTCACCACGTTTTCTCAAATATTTGATGCGTACAGGACCATGTTTATTTTATGAGGTGCCGTAAATAAATTGCTGAATTTCGTATTTGTGTGGAATTCACAAAAACAAAAGTAAACATGAAGTCTGAAAGAGGTCTGCATTTTTTATTCGAAGTGATTGCAGAAGCTTTCGTTAAAACTACGCAGGAGTTTTTCAAGACGTCATTAATCTGAAAATCTTTTGCGTTTGTTTAGCATGTGTTGAAAGCATTATTTCGGGCGTTTTTATTGCCGGAACTGACAGTGTAAACAAAAAATTTCATCACGAGATTCTAGTTTGGAAAAGACTCACGTCGAGATAACCATGTGATGTTTTGAGATAAGAATTGACACGATATAAGAAAGTTTGAAATATTCAGCAGATGTTTGCTATTGACAAGAGAGTTTTTAATTCCAATTTTACTCAGAAATTTGCATTCATTATCTCTCATTTTTATGTTGCAGGTCTATTTTCGTCGACTCTTGGTCTTTTCAAATGGGATTAACCTGTCTAATGTACTGAAAAGTGCTCATCTTAATTAAATTAAGGGTGAGTTTAGTGGATTTTATCTTCTAAAATTGCTTTATGAAATGATTTAATTCAATAAAAAGCAATGCGTTGTCTTAATTACAGTTCATTTCATGCAGTAATTTGTGTTTTTTTGCATTTAAGGATTTATAATTCAGCCGGGATTTGCAACATGATGTAATAGTTGCAGCAGCTGCTACAGCTGCCGTTTTAAAAATGAAACAACTTGAATAAATGCTCAACATGAAGTGAAATGATGTGGTTCACATACGACCACACTAAGCAGCTTTCCACATTTGTCTTTTAGAAATACGGCCAATTTATTTCTGGACCATTGTGCTACGAACAAATCGTTTTAGAAACGCATTTATAAATAGGAATTTTTAAGAGAGATATCCTCGGAATTGACTCAATTTACTATTATTCCTTTTATTCATTGGAAAGCGTCTAAATTCTAGTAGCTATATTTCGTTTAAACAAATATTTATTCACGCATCAAACTAATATAGAGTTTAAATTGGGTTCGACTTGCCCGAGGACCAATTATTTTAACGTAAACTTTGGTCGTTACGTGGTTACAGTTTTTTTCTGTTAAATTTGTAGTTTTGTAGTCTTCTGTAGTTATCAAGTGGATGGTGGTGGCAACGGACTTGAAATTGGCAGTGCGTACTTAGTGTGTACTTGTATTTTGAAATCACAATTTGGTCATTTTGTTTTCAATTGAATGAATGGCACAATGTTGCAAATTGTTGGAAAATACAACGTGGTCTCATCAATTACTTTGAAATAGATATATATCTACCATTTAGTAATTATTCTAGCAGTCATAAGGCTATTTGATGATTGATTTTATCAGTTTCAATGACACTTATTGTCAGAGTTAGCGCTCCATCCAGTGATAACAGAATGCCGAAATTATACGCTCTTGCAACATTTTGTAGGCTATTATATTATAGTTAATTTGATATTAATATGATAGCTTTCCATCCAGAGATATGTATTGTTGTTTCCAATGCAATTTGATCGAATATTGATTGTATCGAAAGTGGGACAGAAAATAATTCTTTATTCTTTTGAGGATTTGTTTGTCAGTTCGTTACGTAAAACATGAATTGAAAACGACTAGAAAGAAATCCGTATTCTCATATTACTAAATTATTTTAAATTACTGTTTGAGAAGTTGTTGTTGTTATCAATTAAAGCTGTGTACATTTCCTTACTACAATAGTATTATTTTCAGTGTCTGATATATTGTTTCCGACTTTCGCCCGCGAGGAATTTCTGCACTAATTGTTATTAATTTTCTCCAAGCACTTCAATTTTCTACTTGAATCTACTCAAGCTTTGTTAATTAACGTTCGCGTAAAGTCAATTCCATGTCGACAGTTACAACTCGAACCAATAGTTAACGAGAATTCTGTCCTACAATCGCAATAAAATTACCTTATTCGTTTTAAGATCGCTCAAGTGAGTGTTTTAATTGATTCGACCAATAAAACTTGAAAGTGACGAATCCTTTTGAGGCTTGTTTTTTACAGCAACAACCCTTTTAACAAGGATGTGACAAGAGGAATCCATCTCCAATTGAATTCGTCGGGATCGGCTTGGAATAAGTTTAACCGGATTTGTTCCCAGCCTGTAAAAAATTCTCACAAAAAATCTTCATTGTGTACAAACTTAATTTTCAATTTTTTGCCGATATTTGCCTGTGGTGGACTTTTTCCAGGGCGATTTAATTGTGGGTAGCTTGGAGTATTGGGTTTCGCTCTTTTTGCTGTACTTAAATTTAATCGTGATTTAGTTTAATTTTCAAAAGGGATGTTTGCTTCTTCCGATTCGGTTTGGGGAAGCTTCTGCTGACGCATTTAGTTTCGTTTTATTTAACTATTGGGGAGTTTTTCCCATTTTTAGTTAAAAAAAATAGCAGTTTTATCGCGGATACGACATAAAAGGTTTCGTTGAATACTGAAGAGCAGTGAGTGTTAAATTTGCAGTCTCGTGTCCTGATTTTTACTAATTGGGCCTCAAATTGAAAGATTTTTATAAAACGTGTTGGTATAAAGTATTCAATTCTGTTAATTTTACAAATTAAAATATTACGTTGTTTAAGAAATATATTCCCATGGCGCAAAACACAGTAATTAAAAAAGTATAAAATTTCACTTTAAATATTCTTTAATTATTTTTATGTCAACAAGCTCGTTGATTTTTTTCTTTTCACTCCACGGAGCACACAAAAAGCTATTTTTTTCAGTTAGAACTTATATTAATATTATTTTTATATTATATTATTTTAGTTTAATTGTTCAGCAAACTGAACAAATTTTATAACGTTATAAACAGTTTGACTTTTCTTTCCAGCTGTTTAATAACACATCTATTCCATTGTTGATTTTCTCCCTTTAACACAGCGGACAAAGCCGAAAATTCCATTGTTTCCACACTCAAAACCGCAAAGAATAAATATTAGCACATTCGACCAATCCAATGACGTGGCAAATTTCAACACGACGAATTCGCTCCCGTTATTAAAACACATTCGACCCTTGGAAATGCATAATAACAAGGAAAAAGTAAAAATGTTTGCAAGTTTGAGACTTAAAAAACTCACTTTACTTCATAAAACGTATTTACTGTAAGTGAGAAGCTGAAAATGTGCACCAGAAGAAGCGAATATGGCAAATAAACGCTGAAAATATGCACATAATACCGAGTAATATGCAGATGTATGCAAAATGAGCTGTACTTTTGTAGCAGCGAAGAAGAAAGAAATGTTAGCGGCGCGACACCTTCAGGAATTTTTCAATTTGAAGATATTAAAAGCCATAAAATTATTTTCGCGTTGTCTTAGAATGATGAAAAAAAAAACGTGGAAATATTTACATTGTCTACACCGTTACGAACGGTTGATTGACTTTCATTTAAAAGTGTCAGAGACATGACAAGTTAATTTTTCAAAAACAGTACAGTGATGACGTTTCTACACGTTTTAAGCTTTTTGAGTTCATGTTTTCATTTTCAGCAGTCTCAAATCTGGAGAGAAAATTGTGAAAAATCGATTAAATTGTTACTACATTGTATATCTGTATCGAATTGCAAAGTGTTTTTTTTTATGGTTTTAACAACAGTGCAAACTTTGCGGAATTTTAATCACAAACACAAAATTGGGCTTTAAATCGAACTGAATCTGCGTTGTTAAGCAAATTTTTTAAAAGAACAATGTATCATGTTCAGCGGGTCATACCTACAGATCTGCGTTTTTATGAGGATTTTTTGCTCATAAACGGTGAGCGAAATTTGTTGGCCTAATTTGTTATCGGAGAGATACGATCGTGTAAATTTGATATTTTTGGACGCGCTTTTGAACAAATTTGCTCTAATGACGTCAAAACACTTTTGGATGAAGAAAATGGTTATCTTGAAAATAACAGAGAAAAAGATTAAAGTACAATTTTGCAAATTAAGCAAAAGTTTCTTAAATTTTTATGAATAGATGATAAATTGTTGTTTCGACGAAGATAAAAATTAAATTGCATGATAGAAAATTGCATGCGTCGTACATTAATGCCGACTAATATTAACATAATGCATTTTCTGGCATCAGAATCAAATCGTTAATTAGAAACAGTTGTAATTATGAGGTGTATATAATTTACGTTTTGTTACCATGATAATAATTGCTCTAATAAGAATTTAATTTAATTTTCAATTGCATATATAACGGATACTGCGAAATGTCAGTTTTGATATTCTATAAAAATCATGTTTTATAAAATGTATATTAAGACATGAGTACTCTTAAGTTTTATAAAGTGAGTTTCTCATGCTATTTTTTCTAATTTGCAAATTAATACATTTTTTTTAATAAAAATCCAGTTTGATAACTTAAGGAATTTTGTCACAGTTAATGAAACTTTTATTTTAAAATTCACATTTTAAATTTAAATCAAGTAAACTAAATCTACCTGTTATTTTTCAAAAGCGAAATATTAAGTAGAGTTTCTGTTCTTAGATGAATTCAGAAATTTCCTGCATTTTGCTAAATACGTGTTTGGCTTGAACCTGTCGCCTTAAACTTTACTCACATTCAACGTGTGTTACCAACCAAAAAATTGCTTAGATTTTCAGTTACGTAATCGTCTATTAACGCATGCAAAATGAGTACTAATAAAAACCTAATTATTTATTTGTAGCATTTTTTGTTTAATGTTAGACTGAAAACTGGCACTTGGAATTTAATGTTGAATGACAGATGTCTATATTTAGCACTTTTCCTTAATCTAATTTACACTTTTAATATTCGAGTGTCTTAGTTTTTTATGAATACGATAGTATCTATGCAGTAGAAATTAGAAAAAGTAGAAATTTTTAAACAGTGAAATTGATCAATAACTGATGTATAGGGTGTTAGGCAAATTGTACGATGAAAATGAACAGCGGCTGCTCTAAATCAAAATACAATCTTTGCTTTTGCCATTTTTGAGGAGCTCCCTATTCAAATAAGTAATATTCGCGTTATCTACAACTTTGTGCAAAAATAGTAGATATTGTCGATTTTATTATTCTATTAGTTCGTTCTGCGAGTCTAATTTGTAATATTTTTCTATTATGAAGAGCAAACAATGACCGAGATGAAAATGCCCGAAAGATACTGGAAGAGTAAACCAAGTTTATTGTTGTTGCTAAAATGTTTGCATTATTTCGACTTCAAGCCGGAGTTAAACAAACAAAAGTGGATATTCTTTTTTATTTTTGGTCCTTCTTACGCGAGAATCATTTTATCATTTTTCCATTAAATCAAAAGAAGAGTTTTTTAGACAACGTTTTTCAAACACATGCATTCAGTTACATATTGAAATAGAGATTTTTTTCGTAACAATGTTTTCGCTCCAATATTAACTGGACTCAAATTTCTCTACAAAATTTTCTGGCAATTTATTGAATGAGTTAATCAAAAAAGGAAACTCGTATTTTGGTTCGAGTATGTTGGGATTTTCCCCCAGGAAGTTCGGAAAAATGTGTTCCAGGCTGGAACTTTGTAAATTGAATAAAATGATTCTTCTCGAATTTATTCGCGTGATAATCCGATAGATAAAAAACATCTTTAATTTATGATTTTAAATTACTATTCGCAGTGCACGGAGATCCTTATCTTCCGGAATTTTATTAGATTAATACTTGCATACCAAGACATACTGCTTGCATCGGCATAACAATTCAAGTCTGATAGGATGAATATAAATTTGAATTCCAAACAAATTCTTTACTTATTAATAAACATGCGAATATTTTCTGCCAATTGCTGATGAGGCCGTAGGTATCACTTTCACTTTGATGAATTTCTTAGCAATTTTGTGTCTCAAATGAAATTTAACAAGTTTCCCGTTTCGAAATGTTCGATTTGAAAAAGCTTAACCAGGCAAAGTTTCAGCGGCGCTGAAATGCTGAAAACCATGTTTGAATAAAGATTGATCATCAGTGGGAGGTCTGTCAAACCGAATAACGTACTTGTATTAATCTTTATCAGAAAGGGTAGAAATCGTGTGTTCTCACCCGGTTGAATAAAATTCCAATAAGAACGGGAATGAACGACTATTAAAAAATAATCGGTCACAATGGAGGTAATGAATGTAAAGTATCAAGGGAAAGGACGAGCTGTGGGGGCGTAGTTTTTCACGAAAGTATTTAATAACTATAATTTTTGTACCAATAACTGGTCAACTGAAAGCTGAGCAGAATTTGAGTTTTTTTTCGGTCAAATTAATTACAGTTACGTCAAATAATTTTGATAGAAAAAAAATTAAAGAGTTTTATTATTGTCGTTTTATTAAAAAAGAAACTGAACGAGCCTATTTAAAGATATATAATTCCTACATGATTGATTTAATTTGTTATTATTGTTGTTTACTATTTATATAGTTCTAGAGAGTGTTATTACTGTTGTTATATATCTCTCTAATATATGTACAGTTGTAAAGGAAAATATTTAATATTGTTAAACCGTTGATGAACGGCTGAGTTCGGCAAATTAATTTCCTCCCTTTTAAACGATACATATTTTCGCTTAATTAATTTTACATTCACATTATGAATTTTTGTCAAATTTAATTTATTTTATAACATACTTCGCCGGATCAGTTCATCGCGTTGAACTTCATAAAATTCCATTTAACGAAATGTTCGAAATAACAATTTTATGCGCATAATTCACGTACTTTAATGATTCACATAACTCTAATTCCATATTTTCTGGAAGGGTAGTTAAAGAGTTATAATCGTATAATAATTTCTTTAATGGTGACGAAGACAGTGTTGAATTTTTCACAACGGCGTTATAACACGCCATTAGACACATCTAAAAACTGCAACGCAAAAGTAGCAACGCTCAGCTCAATTAATTTTAAACGTGAATGCTTTTAACGTGTCTCAAAATACGTGCTCTAATAGGGACAAAGTTAAAGAGCTCTAAAATGAAAAGACGGCTTTAGGTTTATCGAATCTGAAGCTAAGATATCATTTCTCATGCGAAATCTAACATTTAATTTCGACGTTATGTGAAGGAAATGTAATTTTTTCAATGTCACGTTTTATAATGCGGGCAATAATTTCATTAAAAATTCGCCGAGCAACGTCGTTTCGAACCCATTACAATTTGTGTAAAAATGTAGGTTACGAAAAATTTATCACTCTTTGACACGTGATTATTTGAACCAAACACTTTTTCTCTCATGTAAAGCCTCGCAGCCCAATTCAATTAAACGCCCCACGATTTTAAAATTCTCCTCTGAAAAATATTTATTCGTATTTTCAGAAGCTCATGAAAAATCACGCTCGAGGTTAAATTTTCCGTTCGATCGATTAATGATTGCTCATAACTGAGACATTATCAATATGTTTTTAAAAGCACGAATTTTATTCTGTTGGATTTATTTTATTATTTATTATTCGTTGCGTGCCTACACACAATTTTCTTTAGATGGAGGGAAATGCAATTTTTCATTAAGTGCTTTATTGGAGAAGCATAGAATTTGCAAACAGCATACTGAAAACTTCAAACAAAGAGGTACTTACTCTCGAATTCAAGAAATTTCAAGTGATGCTTTATATGCGTACAGAGAAAGTATTTTCGTGTAAAAAGTTTGTTAATTATGACTTGTTTATGCTGCTTTACTTAACACGCAAGTTGGTAACATTGTTATGTACGGTGTATTTTAGGTAGCAAACTTTTAACATTTTTTTCGATTGTTACAGTATCATCATAACCTTTGACATCAAATAATAATTATTAATTTTTTTTTTTTGTATTCACACAAGTTTTTTTTAACAAAAAAAAATTGAAATTTTTGGCAGATTTAACATAGAATTTCAAAACATGTTTCTTGAAAAAATTAAATTAAAAATGTGTAGGTTTTGTAATCAACAATTATTACCATATTTAAATTTTACTGGTTTGTGCATCTTTTTACGTTTGAATTTTAATTTGCGGTGTAGGCGAAGACAAAATTTTATCTCAAGAATTCACAAAGTTCTACCTTGGAATTTGCATAAGTAACTTGCAAAATGATCCGCGAAGGTAAAGGATTGTGCCAAAACTCCGATGAATAATGTTGTTGGCATCGTAAACTTATATCTTTTAAGGATGACTGCTCAATAACTATAAAAGTGCCAAACGACATCGTGTTTCAGATAAACTTGTTTGAAGTGACACCGTCAGAGTTTATGTGAACCTTTATTAATTTTCTTGCTGGAATTTTTCGCTAGAAATCCCAAACTCTACACGGAAAACTGCTTACCTGCTGAAAATCTCATTTATCAATATCCTAAACAAGAGTGATGAGGTTTTCCCCTCTATTGCCCTATAAAAATAGGTAGAAAGAGGTAATTTTCAAGTGAAGTAATAAAGAAATGAGAGATGTGGATGAAATGAAAATTCGTCCAAGACAACTCGACTTATTTTAGTATTCATATTGCGGTTATGTGAACAGAATTTGGAGTAGTTTAATTAACACGCCTTTACGAGTTGTTTGCCGGTTCATATTTTATTATTTGAAGCAGAGTATCCACAGTTATTTCATACTTTACGACATCATCAACTCCAGGTAAAGAGAGTTGTAAAATTAATTAACGGATCTACGATATATCGCTTCTCAATATTGTGTTACCGTGCATACAATGAATAATTAACATCTTTACCTACATTTTACTACGGTTTTTATGTCCAAGGAATGAGTTTGAAGTTGTTAAATTTATGAGTTTAACATGAATATTTTCTATTACTAAAATATTTAAAAAAAACAAACTCTGCTACCTTAAAAACGTAATAGTCTTAGTGATATTCCCAATTTGATAAACATCAAGCTCTCTTCTCTCGATTCTAGCATAAATTTCCTTCAACTAAGTGCGCCACTCCATCCCTTAAAAGTTTAGCTTTACCGCACAAAAACTGCCTAATGAAATGACTTCATGGAGTTGGAAGTTTGAAACACGTTTCTTTGCAAGTCTCCACCGAAAGAAATTTAATTTTGACCAGATTATTGCATTAAAGTAGATTAAAAACTGTTCTCACATACCTCTCACAAACCATCCATCATAACCTTAATACTCAAGCTAAGCAATCTTCTCAAAGTTACAATACACGTCTGGGGACTCTAAAACTTGTCTTGATCAGAAGAAAATATTCTATTTGAATTTATCATCAGTTTTTTCTCTCTGTGATCAATTGCTCCACGAAGATAAAGACGCAGATAAGAAGGTGAATTTGTCGGAGGTTGTTGTTGCTGCATTCCTTGTAAACTTTTGTTAATCTCGATGTAGTAATCTCGTAGTTAACCTCAGGAAATACGTTTTTCTCAACACAAGTTTTGCTTGTGTTCTTAAACGAGCAACTCTGATAAAAAAATAGACGCTATAGGTAATTGAAAGTCTGTTAGTAGCTTAAAAGCGCTATATCTCGGCTACTTAACAGGTTTTCATTAAAATTTTATTTCAAGATGTTTTGTTAGGAACTAGTAAAAATAATTAGAAAAATGCCAGAAACAGCTTCAGCAATAAGCAACTTTTATCTTTTTTATCCTGAAGTTTTCACTAAAATATCATGAATAATTGAAACGGGAAGTAAACACATTAAACAAAGATTTTTATTAAAACTTCGCATTATACCTCAAGTATCACCGCGTCTGCTTTTTGTATATTATTAGAACCCACCCAGCTATTCGTTTTATCCACCAAGAACGTCATTTCCAGCACAAACTACATTTTTTATCGAGTGGGTTTATATCGCTCCCTTATTCATAACGTTGATGATCTCAAGAAAAAAATCTGTGAAAGCAGTAATCATTTTCTAGAAAGGAAGAACTCCACACTTCAAGAGACATAAGTGTCAACACGATGAGAACTACACCATCGACGAAAATATGTCTTCGTTCCGTACACTTTTTCGTTCCGTTGTTGATAAAACAACAGATAATATTAAAGTCTTTGTAATTTTATCAGTGCCTTGGAAGGTCCTAAACAATTTATTTCGTTCGTTGTAAAGTGCTCTTCCAGGAGCTGCGAGGAAGCCGATAATTGCGAAATGCTCTAACGATTAATCTACATGACTACATGTGCCGTCAAACATATTTTACATGGTTATAATGGGACGTGCGTTGACAAGGGAGGTGACTGCCGCATGTCAGCGGTTCTAAAACGCCGGGGAAGACAAATTTCAACAATAATTTTTAATTTTGGCGGTGCGAGTCATTAATCATTATTTTTTTACTCATGGGAGAAACATGGGGATTTTATCCTGCAAGGAAAATTTCGCTAATGCGTTATTCAGATCACTACCAGATTAAATAAACAACGTGTGATAAACGGGAGAGAATGGTGATGGAAGAAGTGTCATTAATTGACTGCGATGGAATTTTTATACACGAAATATTAGCTAATTTCATGTCAAGAACAGAATAAACGATATTTTTATACAGATCTCTAGAAATTAAGGCATGACATTTGAAAGGCAAAACAAATGTCAGTGGTTTCAAAAACTCTAGTTCATGTGACATTTCTAAAGGTATTTACTCGCAACAAGATGAAAAATGATTAGGTCACATGTCCTTTCTAATTATCACAGAATTTCTAATCTCGTGGTAAACAACATTAGAAACAACTTTGTTTAAGTTTCGTTATAAAATCTAAATAGATACAATGGATATTCTGTTTCAACAATCTAGAATAATAATTACACGAGGGTTTCAAACGGCATTGTTATAATTTGCGTCTATTTCTTGCTAGACTTGGAACAAAAAGACCGTTGCTTCACACTAAGTGACTTTCTACCAGTTTTGGTAAAACAACACAATAACCAACTTAGACTTCTCCATCGTCCCTAGAGCGATCTAAACCCTCGGTTTTTGCTGGATGTCTGTTGCTTTGAGTAATTTCAAAATGAGTGAATAAGAAGGTAATTAGGTCGCACTAAAATTAGAGAGGTTTTGTCACAAAATCATTAACTTGCCTAAACGAATCCCTTAAAAATGTAACATTTAACGAAGCAATCCGAACTGAATAAAATATTCAGGCAAATTCCTCCCACTTACAACTGTTTACTTATTAATGCCTCGAACATGCACAGACGAAAGTAAGCAAGCTCAAATCTTCCAGACTGTATTCTGTAAAGAGTACTACACTTTTATTAAGGCAAACACGGAAACCCGTTTTTGGCCACAGCATATTCTGTGAGAGCGATCGCTTGGCGTATAGAGCTTTCCACTGAGATATATTGAATATTGGTGTTCATATCAATAGGAAAGGTGAGTGCTATTCGAAGTTATGGAAAGAAGATCTCGGATATAAATACACGTTTCTGGCCCGTTTTGTAATCGCGATCTATGAAAATGGGCGGCGAATTTTTAATTTTTTGCTTCTCTACTTGTAGCTTCCTGAAACTGATGACAACTTCGCACAGGACCTTGCGATGTTTTATAAAATTTAGTCATTCTAAGTATAAAATACGCAGTTATAACGCGCTTATTAGCTGAGATAAAATTTAAAGGATCTTTTTTTTTCTGAATTCAGAAGGAGTTTTAGAAGCTTAGGTAAATAACGAAACGAGTTTTTTGCTATGGTTAGCGTCCTTTCCACTCAGATAAAATTAAACATTTTAATAAGTTAACAGTTTAAATGGGCACTGTCTCGAGATGTCTCGTAGCTTTTTTTGACGACTTTTCATGAGACCCTCAAAAAGCTATAATTGGAAAATTAAATAATAATAAGCTAAAGAGCGCTTTTTCATAATTATTCTAAACAGAAGATTTGAGAGCTTGTAATTACATTTCAAAAAAATTTATTTGGTTGGTAGGTACTGAGTACATATTTTTAATATTAGATGGATGTTTTAAAATCGCGGTTAAATAAACTTAAAAGTTAAAATCTCTTCAGTTTTGTAACATTTTTAAGGCTCCATTATTTAAAAACTGAAAGTAGTTTTATGTTCAGTGTTAAATGGATCTTAAAACTTAACTGATCGCGAAACTTTCTGCTTTATATGTTTAAACTCTTTTTAAGCTTGTGAGCATTTACTTAAACTTTTGATAAATATTTTACGCAAACATGACTTTCAAAATGATGTAAATAAGATATGAGTACTTTGTTTTTTTCAGGAAAAATTTATCCCAGCTTATTTTAAAATACAAAACTGTTATCAAGTGTTGCAGGTTTTTTAAACTAAAACTCAATGTCAAAAAAGTGTCATCAATGGGTGCTGTCAAAAGTTGTGAATTTAATTTTAGCTGTCAGTTAATACAAAAGTTTTAATTCAAGATCAAGGATTTTTTTAAACTGACATTTAGAGGTGTGGCCGTTGCGTTATTCAGCAGTTCGGGGGGCAAGTAGCAGGACTTCCGCTCCTGCGACGTCCGGAACACGAAAGGATGTTGTAGGTTTTGTAAAAATAGAGTGGCGAGACGCTATTGTTCTATTTGTCACACTTGTGCCCACGACACTAATAGTTACACAGCTAAAAACAAACACTATTTGTTAGAGTTAACAAAAGTTAAAAGAAACTCATTTCGAAGTCAATTATATCTTCTGGCGAATAGTTGGTGGATTTAGTGGTACGAATTAGAACAGAATCTCTCGACGTTAATGCCTTATTTTATTCCCAGTTCGTTTTATTTTTCTGGCGAAACAATGTAATTAATTCCTAACCTAGATTTAGCCGCTCCATTTAAGCGACAAAATTATTAAATTAAATAGTTCCCACACAAAGAAAGCGGCGACTAAACAGCACCGAGGTCGAAAATCCGGGATTACACGACCTGCTTCAGCGTGAAAAAGCTGGCAAGCTTAAATAACACAAACATATTGTGCCATTACGAGAGGGAATTTATTATGTGCTATGTACCCGGTGTAAACGATGAAAAATTTACATAATGACTTATTTACCAGAGGCACTAAACCTTATCACATCTTATATTTCGTTTTCGAAGCTTCACATCCAAATTTAAATTAATACTCATTTCATCCGTTATACGACGTAATCTCGGGTCGACTGGATCCTAGATAAAAATTTTACTCGTTTAGCTTCTAAATATGTATTCGAATTTATGGACAACAACCGACTTGTTGGCGATTTTATAATTTATTAGTAATTTAAAAAAAATTGTTGAGTTTTTCCTGAGCATTTCCTTCGTTTCCGTTTAGGTAAATCCGAAACCAGAATGGCATTTGTCGTTTAAAAGCACAATATAAAGGTGGGTACATCGTTAAATGTCCTCTGCTCTATAATTGTGCACTTAATATTCAAAAGCCCACAAAATCTTTTATCTCGGATCCGTGCTTTGTACAGAATCGGCCTTTAAAGATTTAATTGTTAATAGAACATGAAGTCACTTATCTGCAAGGTCACCTTTATAATTTTTTTTTATAATAACGAACCTTTGAAGCTGGATTTTCTTTGAGCTTTTAGCTCTAACAAATCGTTTGAATTGAAAGAACAGCAAGTTTGTTTTACCTATTGATAACTTATCTTAGATTTATTCTTATCCGCAAATCTTCAGTGAGCTTTTTATTTAACAGATTTTTTCCATGTTAATACCACAAAGCGAATGCACAGATATCTGTGTTTTGTACTTCAAACGTAAAATTTAGTGCATTGTGTCCTTTGTATTTTTAGTTCGTCACATCATCTATTGAACGTAAAAATGTTTTCACTGTCATTAATTCCCCACAAATCAAAACAAGTGTCTACATTTGTTTTCTTTTTTTTTAAGCTGTTGGGATAATTTATGTGCATATTGAATGTACCAGCAAAGTTTTGTCATATGCAAATGCTTTTTGACGCACGAGATAAAAATCTGCGATGCTTAAAAAACAACATCGAAAATATCTGTCTGATGTCGCTAATTGGAATTAGTGGTGCAGTTCAACGGTAAAAATTAAAATCAACAAAATAACACAAAATAATTGATACCTAGAACATGTTTATTTTTTTGGAGACAGATCGTATCGGACAAAAGCAGCATGAAAAATGTCCGGAGTTTACACCGGAAACATCGGTAAAGTTTTGTTTTAATTTGAGTTGTTTCAGCTAATGACCTCGTTTTATGTTCATTAAAAATATTCGGTGTCTTTCTTTTTCAGCGAGCATAAATGAAGTTTGTTGTCGTTTAGTCGCGACAGAAATAATGAGGAAAAAAGTCGTGCAAGTCTGTTATGGAATTATATATTTTTACATTTTATCGGTTAAGTTTTCGGTACTTTTGCCATTAACGTAAATACCTCGTAATTTTAGTGTAACAGCTAATTTCGAACACGCACCGTTTGACAAAAAAAAAACGATTCGAGTTAACATGCGATTTTAATAGAGCTGGGAAACAAGACAAAATAAACAATAATTGTGTTTGGCAGAAGGAACGAAAAATCCTAGTGTTTAAATAATCCAATAAGAGTAGTACCGGCGCATCCACCATTTTTAAAATATTTTTTGAGCGGTTGAAATTATTTAAATTAAAATTGGGCTCGCAGAAACGTGTTTAAGTTTTCAAGACAATAATTTAGCATTATCTCGCAGTAGCATTGTCTAAAGCACTCACGAAAATTGGGGCCGGTATATTTGTAGAAATCAATAAGAAGATATTACCAAGCCCGAATAATATCTAAACCTGAGTACCTGTCAGACAGTATCAAATACATTCGTCGGTAGGTCTAATAATACTGTCAAAATTACTAAGCACAATGGGGGTGCTCAAACCTGCAACCACAAGAAACGCCAAATTGTATACGTTTCCAGCACTTCCACCCTCTCTTCCGCCAAGGACAGAATCAAAAGCGACCTCATGCATCGCAGCCAACAACCTGTCCATGCTTGTTACGTCATGCTGCAACAAACACAAAGTTTCAAACTAACTAAATTGGTTTCCGGAGGGTTCACTATTATACAATGTACCGGCGCACGTAGAGCTGAAATTGCTTTAAAACAAGATAACAATTTTTACAGGGATAAATCAGTTTGGAATCACGACGGAAACGTTTCCGGTTTAAGGTGTGGCGGCTGTTTCATTATTTTAAATTGGATTCATGTTAAAAATCCATTTGGTTTGTGATTCTTCATACAGTCCGATGCACTTTACTAAATAGAAAACCGCGATGAAAGTAAAACGGATTTGTGGTATTAATGGGACGGTTTCGTGTCTTTGTGGAGCGGACTTGTTCGAAAAAGTCAGACCTAATTAATGAGAGGCGCTTTATCATTTCTGATAAAACTCGTTTGGTGATAGTGTAAACACTTGTTTTGGCTAATGTTCGCGTGTTGGCAATACTGTTTAACAACAAAATTGTCTCTGTAACTATATTTAAATAGCGTGCGGAATTTGTAGCCACGAAATACAAGAACTAAACTTGTATTACGGAGAACTTTTTGTTCCACAAGATGGCAAAAAATTTACTCACAGGAAGCTCCACTAGCACACATTTCTGTGGCGGGATATTGCCACTTTTACCTCATACAAGAAGTAAAAACATTTTGTCTCAAATGAGAAAATTTAATACATTAAAGTATAACTTTGTTTGAGTACATAGATGAAACTCCCATAACTAATTTATTTAAGCTAAGTTGCCGCTTCATTTGCATACAGAGTATAAAACTAGTTATACGTTCGCTCTCAACGTTCTTGCTGATGACAAAGTGTGCATACGACCCAAGCGAAATCTTATCCCATACATTACTTACTGGTAATAAAATAGTGATACATTTGAGGCTTTAGTTCTTAGGGTGTCATTAATGCAGTTACGGTTAAAATTTACTTTACTGTTTAAAACTGAATTATAAATTGCTTGCTCGAATATCTTATTGCTTCTAATGCAAATTGGATTAATTAAAACAAACAAAGCATTATTTATTTTTACTATTCAAGATTATTAGAAAAAATTATGATAATTATGATGATTATGTTAACTATAAATTCGTTGATTTAATGAGAACTAATGTGAGACACAAATTATGTTGTGCCAAACTGTGCTGTGGACAATTTCTACGACCTATAATGGTTATTAACGTCATGAGGCCGATAACTGGCAAATAACGAACAAGATTGAAGTTTGTAAAATCGAATCGAACCCGAATACCGTTCAATATTTGTCATAATATCCTCGACAAAACCGTCAAATAACTCCAATTTTTTTGGCATAATTGCATTGTTTATAAACAAATGACTTAAAAATGCAATTTTCGTGTTTTTGGATTGTAATTAATAACCAACAAGAAGAGAGCGTTAATGAAGATATTTTGTTGGTTTATTTGTTAAAATTGTCGACCAAGTTTGCACCAAATAGTTTATGAGCAAAGATTTCCATGTTGAAAACCTGCTTAAAATTACACGAGAATGTTAATATTTCCGCGTAAATAGTAATCAATGTGAAAAGTATGTGTCATAGTTTTGCATCTGCTTCTCATTTTCAATCTCAACTTTTCTTAAGAGGAAGTCAAATTAATTAATTAGTTAATTCTAACAGAGGAACAAAAAAAAATTTGGAAGCTTCAGATATCCTTTTTATTATTTAGAACAAAAATTTTACAGAAAAAGCTTGTGATACTTTAATTTTTGCAACAGTTTAGTAACAATTTGTTATAATTTAAGATTTACACTTCTGGATTTCAACAGAAGATACATCTGAAGACATTAATTGATTAAATATTAAATAAAAATTTCTTTTATGAATGACTTCAGTAAAGTTGACAGTTTTGATATAATGCAATAACATGTAGGTATTATGAAAAATTATTAAGAGGAACTAGTTTTATATGCACTACTAGTTAAAAAAATAAAACGATTGTTGTCTTCATAAACATATTTCTCTCTTTGTTTGCAGATACATTGTCAAAAATCAAAAATTCACGCAAATTTTCCATTTTTCGACTCAATTTTCACATGGACTTTAAATAACAAAACAAGTGAGCTGTTTACTGTTGATTGTAGCAACCGGTCGGTTTTACAGGTAATTATTTGTGAAAATTGGATTCCATCTATTCTAAAACAAACATTGGCGACACAACATTAAATCGTTGTAGGTGGATGTACTACACTTCACGGTAAAACCAAAATAATTTTGGTATCGACGTTATTCTTTCCATTTTCCATCCAAAAGAGTAATATTTTATCTGAAACAGTTTTTTTTTAACATTAATTGCTACCGAACGGACAGAGCCAGACCACGATAACTTGCTGGTTATTAAAAAATAATCGAAATGCGATCCAATCTACCCTCTAAACGACATTCGTGTCTGTTTTTACGACCATTGCTTTTAATAACAGATTCGTTTTTGGGGAAATTTGATGGCAATTACAAAAAAATGCGTTATCGTGAAGTTTCTATGATTTTTTGTTCTTTGAGTTATTTATTAAGCTGGAAACGACCCCCTTGTGTGTCATTAGCCGAAACAATCGCGGATAATAAAAACCTTGTGTTTGACTGAATTAGGGGATGTTTAGTGTCTCTTTCCAATATGCTCCAATGATAAATTTCTTCAGAGTTAATCTTTACAACTTGTGAATGGAAGCGTAAAAAGAGTTTAAGTGAAAAAGAAGGATGATATCGGGATAGGTCGTTTTATTTTACGAAGAACAACGCGGATAAATGTGGCGGCATAAGAAACTTGACATATTAGGGCTTTAGTGTTGCACACTTTATATGCGGATATATATTTGTTTTGGACTTACACAAGGTTAAACTCACCCAAAGCTACATAAATCTGACGAAGCTTAACAACAAATCTCTATGCTCATATACCTATGCATAAGAGTATATCCGTCCGGGAGTCGTAAAAATTGGAATAGTTTATTTATACCATGCCATGTTTATCAAAGTTATCTTCGCGAAACACAACCTCTTGTGTAACTATTAAACTTTTTTTTCTAAACCGAACAAGCTAAATACATAAACCGGTTGGCATGTAAAGAAGCAAAATAATAAAAGCGATTTGCCTAAACGATCAACCTTCCAATGGTTAATTCAAAACATCTTTTGTGTCCCTGTTTACATTTTCCCAGAATGAAATTCCCATTTTTACGATCACATCCATTCCTTTCAATCATTGTATCGATTTACTGTCATTAAACTCTTGTTTGCGACTTGTCATTTGCTTAATGCTTGTTAAAATGTTTTGAATGTAACTCACTTCCAAAGTAAATTTCAATTACGTTTACAAATTTATAAAGTTTTTTTTTAAATTATTGTCACGATTTGATGTAAGTCAGAGATTGGCGTTTTATACATTTTTACACAAGAAAATTTTGAGAACTATAAATTTTTTCAGTCGTCTATCCATGCAAAATAATTTTCATAATGTATTTCGATCACGTCGACGTTGTGATTTGCGATCAAACGGAAAATAAATCCGCTGATAAAATGAGTATCGAAATCTGCATAACTCAAATGAATGCTTTCCATTAGCAATTAAATAATGTCATTATTACTACACAAACTATAATTCGTGCAAAGTTAACCGCCTCCGCCGCTGCTTCAATAACCCGTTTTGTATTTATTGAATCGTGTATTATCAGCAATCCTCATCAAGAGGAAGGACTATAACATCCCCAGGAAGTGTTGGTCGGCCCTCATGACTTATTAAAGGTGACCGCACTGATAATATCTATAAATAGAGGTTGTACGAAGCTTTATGGCCTAAAAGAGTAGTCTGTTAACGAAAGGACTATTTTGCATAATTACATCGATCGACATGGAATTAAACCCTTGTTTCTTTGCCTCAATGACACAACGTACTTTAACGGTTTAATTTTTAATTTTAATCAAGAATTTGCTCCGTTTAACTGTGCATAATGAGATTTAACTATCCATGAAACAAGACGTTAATATTTTATTACAAGGTTATTACAACTTGAGTCATCCAACTGAAATGAGATTACGCACATTGAATTACTTATTAATTGCTAAAATGATTTTGTTTCCTACGGAGCTTTTGGCGTGGGGAAAGCTTCGTAACCGCGCTTAGATTTCATTTCTCGGTATTGAAAGCGGCTTAAAAAATACAGGTCAATAAAAAACACCATTTAAATTGTTAAACGAGTGGTTTTAATTGCTAGTTTATTAATGAGCAGAGCGAAATGCTTTATTAATTGGTTTCTAAACAAGATTAAACTTTGTGTCAAAAGACCATTATGCGTGATTATTAAACCCGCAATTTCAGTGTCATTAAGTTGGTATTAACGGTGTTACGAATATTTTACGAATTACATGGTTTCTTCACTAACAGATGATCCACAGTGAATACAAGTGACTCTGTTCCAGTAATAATGAAATAATAACTGTTTAATTAGCTACAATTTCTTGAAGTTGAACAATAAAAATGTTGCATTTTTCCTTGCATTTGCAATGAAATTTACGTCATAAACCGTCGCTCTTTCTCTTTTATACGAGCTCATTACGTAGACCAAAATTACACTAATATGCATACAATCTACTTTGATGGAAGCATTATGCAGATTATAGATTTTAAGTTTTTTTCGCTGATGAATTATCGTTAGAATAAATTACTGGAATTCAGAACAATTATTATTGTCTATATTGCACAATCTATATGTACATTTATGCCAAAATTACCCAGGAAATTCGAATTCGAGTTTATTTTGTGCTCAGTATACAAAAATAAGTTTCATTTTTAGTACGATCTCTGTCGACTAAAATGGTTATCAGTCAGAAACAACAAATATTTATCTAGCTGCGTGGAAATGAAACATTGTTTTCTTTCATTAACTACCCCAAAAATTTCCCATTTTCTCTGCAAATCTTCCGTGAGTTGACGAACTAAACCAACTCAAAAATGGCCTCAGGAAATCTTGAATTCATTTTTATGTCTAAGTTTTTTTAGTCACAAGCCATTTCCCAAACACAATTTTTTTATTCTCACATTTTAATTTAGTGCTTCAATTTGTTGATAATCAAGTTTTAAGATTTTTTAAGTTTTGGATTATGAAATTCTAGTCTGTGGGAAACTGCATTATAAAATTATAAAATCTTGAATTTAGCAACTTTGTATCAAATGTTTGCTACATTCTAGAACAAAATGTTCAGATTCTAGATTTTTTTTCAGACTTTACAAGTTTTTCAGACTCTGAGATTAAACGTTGAATGTATATCCACCGTTTTTATAACGTGCTACCATTTTTAGATTGTTAGATTTTATATTTTCTAGCTATTATTTAATTTAAAACATTTAAAAAAATGTATTCTCAAAATATTTACATGTTTTTTTTAGTCGAAATTAGCTGAACCGAATTGAAAATGATCTCAGGAAAACACGTCACCAGCAGAATATCATCTAGGATCTGTTTTTCGATCACAGCATTAGAAAACAACCAAAAGGTTAAATCCTTTATCCTCTGTTCCTGCTCCTGTTCCATTAAGACTCATCGGGTACACTAATCCGTCCGCTTAAAAATATGCTTTACTTCTCCTGTATGCCCTTAGGACTAGTTTTTAGCTGCCGAGTTCTGTGGATTAGTCCTATAATGCTACAAGAATTAAACTGGAAAATGAAAAAAAAAAAGAATTTTGTGAGCTACGGTAAACATATTTTAACTTTGCTAAATGTAGTTTTTCTACCTGCCTGTCACAACATTTTTTTAGGAAGTATTATTTTTTGTTGTACTCATCAGCTTTTAACACCAATCAATACCAGATCTAAATAATGATCTAACTGATATTTTATACATTTAAATCGTGAAGAACACCCTCCTTCTGAGTGCCAAAAACAGAATCTACGATTTCATGAAAGTACACACATTCTATTAAAGCCAAGCTTCTTAGCGTTTTAAAAAAGAAAAGTTTATTGTAATCATCAAACTAGCATCAAATCGAAAAATTTCTCTCTTCGATCTCTATTAAGCTTTATCTTGCAATGAATTAGAGCGCTCCATTACAAAAGAAAACAATATATGCAAATAAATTCTTTCTGTCTGATAAATTAATACCCAAATGTCTCAAAGCTATAAATCTATTTATCACATTGACCTAATTAAAGTCTTACCTTAACTTTAAAACATTTTTGAAAACTCTAAGCGTTCTTTGCTTTGTTTTGATGAACGTTAATAAATTAAATTTATTCTTAAACTTAATAATTTGGTGTTTTAAAATTTACACATATGACTCAGATTTTTTAACGCAGTTTGCATAATGCGTATCAATCTCAAATTTATATTTTTAAAATTTTGGGTGTCTCTCTAGTGCTAGATTTTTAAGTCACGGATTATAAAATTTTAGATTCATGGAAATTGTGTTATAAATTTATAAAATCTTGATTTCAGCAGCTTCGTATCAAACATAATTACATCGTGGGTGCTAAATGAAAAATTTTCAGGCTCTAAGATTAGAGATTAGAAGCAAATTGTAAATCCCCCGTTTCTATACCGCGCTACTATTTTTAAATTTCTCACATTATCAGTTTTTTCCTTCAGATGATAAAATAGATTCTCAAAGTATTTACATTTTTGTAATTTAAATTTTATCTTCAGTGGCCCGAAATTTTGCAAAACGATTAAAAAAAATTTAGACGAAAAAGTTAGAAGGTAAAGTTTTTATCCCACTCGGTGAATGATCCTAATTCACGCATTCCACAAAATTTTAAGTTTTCATTGGTAATTTGTGGCACAAAATAAATCACATACTGAAACCATATACATCAAAAACGAAGCAAATTACTTTTTTTATTGGAAATAAATCACCGCCAATGACGGTATCTCGCAGGAATAAAATGTCCCATTTTTTTTTGTTTGAGCATAAACTTTTATTATTTCTATTATTTTACTCGATTATTTTTAACAGCGACAATAATATACTCAAAGACTGTTATTGATATCGCGTTCACCTTCATAGATACGTGAGCAGAAATCAAATTTTACTTTTATTTCTTTTTCACAACAGCCTAGCTTTTTATTTAGCTTTACTATGTACATTATAATGACCGTTGGCGCTTATGAAACTTGCCATTGTTTCCAGATAACAAGAATGTCTTTTATTACGCATATTTCCTAAGTTGATATGAATTTTAAAGTCTATAAAGTTTACGACTGTGGGAAGATTAGACCTGAGACCTCGTTATTTTCTACCTTTTCCAGGGAGAAAAATTATAAATGGTATTTCAGTTTTGTACAAATATTGGTGGTTAAATTTCTAACTTAATTGTAACGTGCTCAGGGTTTATTTCGTAAATAATGCGACTAAAAGCAAAGGAAATTACCTCTTCTAAGTGGTCGAGACGAATTTCAAAGGTCAAAAGAATTAACTTTTAATATTATTTGTCGTAGATATAAGGTACGCTTAGTAGTTAATGGGTCGAGTTGAATTAGTTCAGGAATATGCTTTTAGCGCTTTATAATACAGAGAATGAGTCTATTGTCTTTGGACAATGAGACTGAAAACGATCAAAGTGCCAAGAAAAAGTGACAAAGCGAAAATGTTGTCTAATGTCTTCAAATACTAAGCCGACTTCTAGAACTTGGAATATTACGAGATAAAAATTGTGACTACTTATTAGCTAGATCGCTGTTCTAGAAAAGTTTTTAACGAAAAAACAGAAACTGCATAATTAGGCTCAATTTCATTATTAGTAGAAGCAAACTTATTTTCTGCTTCATCGTGCTTCATTTTATTAAATCGGACCAATCAGTGGCTAAGAATTGCGTAGCTAGTGCTCGCTCAACGAAATTACCTCTGCGAGTAATTTTTAAAAAGTTAGAAAAAAAAACTGTTCACTCTCGTAATTCTTTCGATTTTATATCTTAGTTTGTGCTTAGCGTGTTTGCATTGATATTGACTTTTTCCTTGTACCCAACCCCACTCATTCACATCAAATTGAATGTCCCGCAATTATAGCCTTTAAAAGTACGCTCCTGTTTGGAATTTCATATCAATATGAATTATTTATAGCACACAAGAACAATGTCGATATTCATATCAGCGCTCTTCTCTATGGACCGCTCACCTCCTACACATCGATTTTTTTCCCAAATCTCTACATGTGGATTTGAAATTCACAAAAAAAAGCAACAATAAGTACGAACGGGTGTTTTTTGTTTGTAAGCGGTGCAGTTTCTACATTCCATTCGGTATTCGTGAATAATTGAACTGCACACTGAATTATGGGGAACAGTCGAGCGCAGGTGTTAAATCTACAATTCCATTGACCTCTTCGCTTAGTCTGGAGTAGTAATTGGTAAACAGAGTTACACAATCTAGGCGTAGAATGGTCCTGTCGTTGTTTCCAGGTTTCTTCGGGTGGAAGCACTGTTAAAAATCATTAACGGCAACAAAGGCCTGTAATTAGACGGAAATAAATACGAGCAAGCAGGGTTTAAACGGTGGTTGCGTACGTGAGCCTATTTAAAAGCAATTGTCACCGGAAAACGGTTTTGTGAAAAATAAAAGCATTTTTTTATTTTGTCGTAACTACAACAATTTAATGCGAACTTAATCAACCGTTAAGTAAGTGAAATTTCAAGTAAATTATGTCGTCGTTTTAAATTGCGCTCTTGGAAATACTAAAATGTATTCTTTGTCCCTGTTGAGGGTCCAGTTGAACTAGTTTTGAAAGCATCAGTTTTATTTCAGCACTAGAGTGCACATATTTTTTGTTTTGTTTTTCTGTAGCAGATTTTAACTGTGCTTCATTCGTTTCAAAATGCAATGCTATCTTGCACTTTAACCTCAAGGGTAGATAAAATACTTTAACTTTTATTTAGCTTAAGCACATTATTAACTCCACTGAGAAAAAATAGTGTATTATACACGACGATAAAGGATTTTTAACCATCTCGTGAAATGTTAAAATGGTGTAATAAATGACATTTTTTATCTGAAAACATTTAATAAAATATTGTTTATCAAACAGTGCTAGTACCTAGTAATTTTTCGCTTGATTTGAAAAACTAAACTATCCCTAGAGATGTCACCGAATAAATGTTTACAGTGGCAGAAATTATCCATACATTGTGGAAGTTTACAGCGTAATGGTAAATCGCTGTACTGCATACAATCTAGTCAAACTAAAACCACATGGAGATAAAACTAAAAATTGGGTGAACATAAAGCTAAATGTGACAGAGAGACATGAAATATGCACATAGGTACCTAGCTTTCCACAATGTCTGTAATTTGAACTACTATTAACGCAATCCAACAATAAATAAATTCAATTCCAAAATTCAAACACAACGTGAATTTCCACAAAAACAAATTTGTAGACAAAAACTAGTTTTGTTCCCAGACGATTTTTCCAATTATTTATTTAATAATAATGTATCCAGTTAATCCTGTTATGCCGTAGATTAAACTTCCTAACTTTCCTTTCAGTGATTAAAACTGTTTATCAGCCTATTCCACGAGCCTTTGAAGTGGTTCAGAGGATCATTATAACAGCAAAAAGCGATGACGGTGGCAATAAACGCCGAAAGCTCGCGAAAGCTTTTCTGACATTATTAATACCATTTAAAAACTTGCTAAAAATGTCAAACCTGTCCACTTTAAAACAATTATAAAGCGTCAATGCGCCACCAGAAGGGAATCGATAAGCTAAAACACGCGACAGTTACCGTTTGCGATAACATCCGACATAGTTTACACCGTAAATTAGAGAATAATGAAGTGGGGCAGAGCAGTAGAACGACTGTTTATTAAGGGGTGGAACTGTATGTCCACCCTAGTAGGTACACACTCAGATATTTTCAAAAAGGAAAATGGTAAGCACAGCACTCACTGTGTGCATGAAAATGAGACCCTTGTCGAGATAATTTTTCACGTTGTTAATAGGGTTGCTTCCGAGGGTAAAGAGAAAAACGCCGTTTTTAACAATGAAGAAAAAATGATAAAATCCCTATGTTTACAAGTTCGTTATGTTTGGATGTAGCAAGACTTTTTTAATGCGAATTTTTTTACCTCGGCGTAATTATAGTTGAAAACATAGTAACCGGTTTCTGACTAAAGAAGAGAAAATCATTAAAACACCTAGAGAAAGCTATGAAATCGAGTTGTGTTTCCTTAAGTTACAAAGAAATAAATAATAAAAACCATGAAAATGAAACACATTTGTGAAAAGTGCGCTAAAACTTGAAAGCAACGAAAACATGGGAGAAACTTCAATATTCAATTTGTAAATGTATATTTACAATACAGCATCCATATTTTAAAAGAAGAAGGTTTATGTATTGATTTGAAAAGTAATGCCAGTAATGCACTGTCATCCCACAAATTTTATTTATGATATGTTGTTTTACTAACCAAAGTTGTGAAAGTTTTAATTTAAAGTTTATTTGTAATTACAAGTAAGTACAACAATGCCAGGAGTTGAGGCAAGTGAGCTTTTGGAAACTAAGTTTCAAACAAAAATATCACGGGCTTTTGTGATAAAACTCAATTTCGTAAACATCTGAAGCACTCATTAGATTTCACCGATTTTTTACATTGTTTTACTGACACTCGGGTGAGCTTAAAGCTACAGGTGATTCGTAAGAGGATTTTTTCAAGATGAGTGAAACGTTTTCTCAGTTTTTTGGTATTTTTTGAATTTTCAATATAACAAAATAAAAACACCTTTGTTGAGTCGAATAGTAAAATTTTACAAAATCAAACTAAAATCAATTTATTAATTTGTATAATCATAATTTTTGCTAGTTAGATCTTTTCCAGAAACAGTTTTTTTTGTAAATTAAGGAAAAAAATTGTAAAAAAAATGAGCCATTATTTGTAAAAAAAAACTTAAAATCTCAAAAATTTACGGAATTACGAAAATTTTGCTAAAGTTCTTTAGGATAGCTGAAAATATTTACCGAGAAATCTCTAAAATTATTTCAACATATTTTTTCAAGTTTTTACTGGAAAATTTTAGAATTGCTACAAATCTTTTTAAAATCTAGTCAATTTGTCTAAAATTTCTAGGAATATTTGTGACTTCCAATTGCTTAAGTCTCAGAAATCGCAAACAGTTCGAGCTTTTTTAGACCAATTTTAATATTTAAGAAATGTTTCAAGATTAGTGAAAAATCTTTAAAAATCACAGTAATTTTGAAGTTTTCAGAAACGTTCAAAAATTAAGTATCTAAAAAACTGATAAAAATATAATATTTTTGAATAATTAAAATTCATATTTTTCGATAGTCATTAAACATTCAGATTTTTTTTTTTTTGAAAATTGAAAACTTGCTTTTCTTTTAAATTTAAGTACACTCAAGGTTTTCGTAAAAAGCGACAAAAATTAAGATTTTTAGAAAAAGACGAGATAAACTCAAGTAATTATTCTTTTTGCCCCAAGTACTTCTTGTTGCAAATTTCTTTGGGTAAAAACAGTGAAAAT
Source organism: Cynaeus angustus (assembly GCA_030157275.1). Lineage (NCBI taxonomy): Eukaryota > Metazoa > Arthropoda > Insecta > Coleoptera > Tenebrionidae > Cynaeus > Cynaeus angustus. The sequence continues at coordinate 25,344,160 of CM058059.1, forward strand.
TTTTAATTTTTGAAAAAAATTCCACAAGAAAATATTCTTTTTTTATTAATATTTGGCTTTCAGTAAAATTTACGGAATTAAATTGGTACTGCAAAAACTGATCCTAATCAATCGCCAAACCCGATGATTAACACTTTTGAAAAAGAAATCTACCGAAAATTTGTGAAGAAAAAAAGCTCTTCAAAATCTCAAAAAATTACGGAGTCACGAAATTTTGAAGTAAATGTCAACGCCAAAGTTTTCAGATAGCTGAAAATGTTTCAAAGAAATCTCTGAAATTATTTCAACAACCTAAAAGTTTCTTAAAACTTTGTTAAGCTTCCGATTTTCTGCAATTCTTATTAATTATTGTGATTTTGCAATTTCGTTTTTAGAACTCCAATTACAATGTGAATTTTAGAGATCTCATAAGTTTGTATTGGAAATTTTCTAGAATTGCTGCAAATCTTTTTAAAATCTATAAAATGTGTCTAAAATCCATAGGAAGATTTGTAAATTCGAACTGCTCCATTTTGAGAAATCCAAAAAGTGCAACATTTTTACATCAATTTTAAATTGGAAGGAGTATCATCCCAAGCTTACCGAAAATTTTAAAACTCACAGTGATTCTGGAATTTTAAGAAATTTATTTAATTCTTTATAAAAAAAATTGCTTTTTTCCAATTTGAAGCATACTCAAGGTTTTATTAAAAAACAACAAAAATTAAGATTTTTAGAAAAAGACGAATTAAACCTTTTTATGTGCCATAGGTATTTCTCGTTGCATTTTTTTTTTTATTATAAACAGTGAAAATTTATGATTTTTGGAAAAAGCAAAACAAACTTCAGTTCTAGCTTATATCGAGCATGTTACTTAAAAAAAATGCAAATTTTCGATAAAAAACAGCCGAAGAAAAATGTATTAGTTTTTTTAACGTTGTTGAAGACATCATAAAATTTTTGAAATAGAAGACATGGAAAATAATTGAAACAAAATTTGTTTATTTTTTCGAATTTGTGTCTCATAAATTGTAAATAACAATTAACACTTCGTACAACAAATTTTGAAAAAATCGTAACTACTTCTACCAACTGCCGGAACAATTAGCTGTAACAGGAGCAAATTATTGCTATTTTATGGTGTAAACTCTTATTGGATTTTATGTCGAAAACGTAAAGAACTTAATTTTCTTAGTGCTAGTTATTTATTTGGCAATAATTCCAGACTGGAAACGACCTTTAATTTTGGAAAGCAATTTCGCCGAAATTAAAGACATCTTACTTAAAACAGTGACGCGTTTATAGTGTTTTTGTCTTATTTTTGTACAAAATCTTAAATGTCGCCATGAATTGTTTATTATATTTATATATAATAAATTAATATATAATATATAATATATAATAAATTTACGTTTTTCAAAACCTGTTAACCAATTCAGATCTTGATTTGTCTGAATATTCTTGCCAAATTTTATATATTTCTCAAAACCATTAACAGGCATAACAAATAAAAGAATAAAAGAGCTATTTTTATAAAATAGTTACTCATCGTCACGCTGTTATTAGATAATCGTTCAGAAACTTGCCGTGAGTGTATTTATATCGAAATTAATTTGCATTCACAGACTGAGTCATCATTCTCATCAACATCACTCAACCGTTCCATATCTAATGTGCGACGGATGTCCGATGTGTTAAAAATACATGGCGATTTGTGTACAACGTCATTATCATCGCCAAATTTTAACTTTGTAAAATCGAAGTCCGAAGCGTTTAAATTAGTAATACGACAATCGTTGTGGTGAGCGTTGAAGTTTTAACTGGAAGTGAAAAACGATCGAGAATAATCAGGTAGGTCAGAGCGTACTTCACTCTCGTTTTTTGTTCGATTGAAAAACGATTTTCTGAGTACCACCGAGGCGACGTGAAAAATATTCAATGAATAATTTATAGATATAATTATGGAGATAACGGACAGTGAAGCGAGTGCAGGTACACATATTTGTTTCTTTGTAGAAAATACAAATCACGCCGTATTTCCATGAAAATGAAATCAAATTTGTATTCAGTACACAGTTGCACTTCCTTTTGTGAATGATTTTGCGTAGAACCAAAGCAAGCATCTCCACTTCCAAATTGGATCAGAAAGGAATTATAACTTGTGCATTAAATCCATGCGAAAGAAGCCTATTCCGGCTCAAATTATTCATTACCGAAAATATTACTACTTCTAAACAAAATAAAAACTTTTAATTACTCTACGACACGGTTTGTTATCCTTTGAAAGCAAGTAAATAATGACCGTTATTTTTTGTGTTTGTAAAAGGATCGGCTCCTATCCAATCAATAACCTCATCCGAAAACATAATTAATTTTTTTCTGCCACATTTCAATAATTCTGTTGACATATCTGCCAGGCCTGATTTTTAATTTGGTGTTTTTATCCCCTTGACATGGATCACAAACAAAAATTAATTGGGTTTAATTAATCGAACTAATTGTTATTAGTCGCGGTTCGCAAATGCGCAGCGAAAAAATTGGACTAATTAAGACCATTTCTTTAGAATCGTCGATATTGCAAGAGCTAGAAAAAATACAACCGCCATTATTCAATTCCATAAAGCGTTAGGACAGCTCAAACTTCCAACACTTGATACAGGACTACCCTTGTACTTATAAACCTCAAGAACGTGCAATCCGCTTAACTGATTAATTACTACCTGAGAGATAAGTCGAGGAATACCGGGAACATTTCATCTTCATTATAATTTCTCATCTTGATCCCAGCGCGATGTGGACAAAGCTAATATCAAATATCGCTGACGGTAGAGAAAATATTTTCTTTTTGTTTTCGCAGAGAAATTTGATATAATTACGTCACATCATTTTATGTGTTTAAGAGAGAAATAGTCCAAAATCCAAGCTTAATTTTAATTTATTTAATTAATATTTTTTTACATTATTGATTGTGCCATTCAATTAATAATCTTAAAGGCCCATGTTTCATTCGATTTTTTTTTCATAATTTTATCTGTTTTTTTTTTTAAATAATATCATTTTCTTGACAAATTCAGTATTTGTCTTACAACATGTTTTGCATATATTTTAAGGTCGTGGATAAATTTATTTAATTAAAAATGTGGGTACATGTTTATTATACTTTGTGCTGTCAGCGTTTCATATTTTGTAAACAAATTCCGAGTTTTTATATTTTGTACAATTTTTAAAACCGTTCTGAAAAACTTTTAGAATAAAGGATGCCGACAAAGGACTAAAATATGAGCAGGATAACAAAATATCTGGTGGTTCGCTAGAACTAGTAAATGTGTAGATAATCCAGAGAATTTTAAAATATAAAAAATAATAAAATTAAAATTTAAAATTTAAAAGTCTCTAATGCTTGCAACAGGTACAATAATTTTAAAGCACACTAAAAAATCAAAGAAGCTAAAAAATGCAGATAATTTGAAAAAATCAATAAATTTAAATTATCTAGAGAAACATTTTACGGTTTACACATTTTTTCCAGATTTTTAAATATTTTTTTTCTATTTAAAACAAAAATTATTATTGTTAAATTAAATTTAGTTAAATTTTAAAATCTCAAAAAATATTTATTTTTCAAACAATGTAATAATTTTGGTAGTTTCGAGATTTATCAGTGTGCAGCAGTTTATAATTAGTTTTTAAAAGTAGAAACAAATTATAAAAACAAACATTAAAAAAAATCTATTTTTATAAATCTTCTAAAATTTTGTAATTTTTTTAGGGTTCTGAAATACATAATTTTTTTTTTATTTTTAGAATAATTTTCTCAGCCTTTGGATTTGGGATTATTTAAATTTCAAATTTGTTTTTCTTTTTCAAAAGTTTTAATTAGGAATAGGGTTTATAAAATTGTTGTCAAATTATCAATTTTTATAAAAAAAAAATGTTTTTTTAGCATGTAGCTTTTTTTAAATTCTATCAACGGTTTATTTTAGTAATTAATATTATTTTTAAATTAATCAGATTATTAATTTTTATGGATTTTTTTAATTCCTAATGATTAAAAATTCGGAAATTTTAGAGTTTTCGCCAGTTTTGATTTTGCATCCTAAATTTTTTTTGGATTCTCAAAATGGTTCGATATACAATCCAAAAAATCGAAAGCATTATAAGAAATCATTCAATATACTGGAAGTTTGATATGAATTAGATAAAAAGGTAAAAAATTAAAACTATAAATAATAGAAGAAAAATAAACGTTCAAAAAAATCTAAATAATGTAAAAAAATTAAAAAGAATATGCCATCGTGGACAAGTTAAAGTAAACAAAAATTTGTGACATAACCTGTTTCTGACAGTTTCCAAGAGTGCATTTTCCAGTAATGTTGATCTTTTTATCCATCAAGCTCTTTATCGACACATGCATTAAACTAGAATCTTGGAGGCAAACGCACTTTATACTCTTGAGCTTTATAATGTGACACTGACTGACACCCTCATTAAAAACGAAGCTTGCAAGTCAAATCCACCCCGCGTAAGAAGAATCCTCTAACGACAGCCAACTTAAGTCGCTCTTCCAAGCATTATCATTCTTGATGCTTATTGACCATGACGAGTGACAGGTAAACGGGAACTCTCAGTTCTCTCCCCAAAACCGAGCGAAATATGCGACTACTTAACAGAACTAACATTAGCTCCCTCAACATAATCCCAGCAGAAACGTTACTAAACCCAGCCTTCAAGCGGTTTAATAGGAAGCGAATGAAAGAGAACGCGTAATACAGGAAGTGATTGTGTTTATCTTTCAGGACTGACAAGTTGTAAGGTCTGAAGACGTAGTGCCGCTTTTAACTCGAAAAACGAATAGTTGTTGGCTAGTTTAGTTTTATCCGTTTTCGCCACAAAGGACTGCTTTGCTCATTAATTTTTCTGACGTGGGTGCAAGAAATCGACGGTTTTCGACGATAATTCATTGATTGCATGCAAGGGACCATCGTCCCCATTTAAAAAACTTTAATGCATTTACCGCTTTATACAGAGTGTATCAAAAACGGACCACTAACTGTATACCACGCTGTAGTGTGGTTAATTTTAAATACTAAAAAAATTATCGAAAATTTTTATTGCAATTATTTTTTGGTTCTCTGCTCTGTGAAGTTGGCGCTTAAAAAAAACACTTTAAATTTTCGTTTATACAGTCAATTATTATTTATTACTCTATTTCTCTTACTTTGTTTCCTACGTTACGTTCATCATCTGCATTTTCTTCTTTTTCTTCTGTGTTTTCTGCAACATCTCTAATGTCTTCTTTTTTCACTTTCTTCCAAAAAAGTCTGACCCTCAGATTTAGTTCGACTAATTACTAATTTGACAAAAAATTAGACTAAGTCTAATTGTAGATTTGTGAATTTACTTATTGAAGCAAACGGATCACATTTTCTAGCCATGACTAAAATAAATTTGGACTAAGTCTAAATTAGTCTAATTGAGCTGACTACTGGACCAAATGTATACAGTGTAATTAATTATAATTAGTATTAAAACAATAGAAGTAAAATATAAAAATTTGCTAAAAATTAATAAATATTCAGTAAAAGAATCAAGTTCAGTAAAAAAAATTATTTTTCTAAATTAGTAAAAAAAAATTCATTGAAAAATAGTGTAATAAATTAAATATTTATATTATAATATATAAATTTATATTAAATGAATTAGAGCATTTTTATAATAAATTGCAAGTTGTGACCGTGAACTAGCCGGCGGCTACTTATTATTTATCTTTTGCTTCATTCGCATTTTTAGTAATATTAGTTTACGCTTTGCAAGTCATAATCCAGTCTTATGTAGGTGCTCTTGAATAAAACTCGTTTTTAAAAATTGAATTTTACCTCTTAAAATGTTAACTTACGTGACTAAATATTTAATTTTTTATTTTGATGATTAAGGTAAGTTATCGGCTTAGAGTACTTACTGTCGTACAAATTTAAAACTCGAGGTCGTCTCGTTTATGCTTACTAAAGGTTTATTATTTTTATTGTGTAAATTAGCATTAGCATACAGTGATTTTTTTCTAGGCACTTTATAGTGAACAAATTACAATAAAAAACTGTGCACTCACAATTTAATGTAATTTTAACTTGCTAAAATTAATTAAATGCTAGTCATTTCTAATTTTTAACTGAACGCTAAGTACTTTAAGATCCAGTTTATTAGAATTTAATCTGTAGCAAGGTATCACATGAAAATTTAGATTTTTTAATGGTAATTATCAAAAATGGTAATTACACTTTTCCACCTTCAGTTAATTTCAGGAAAAGTGGGAGATAATGGAAAGCAGCTTCTATACTTTTAATAATCTAAAAACTTTTCCTCATTTAGCCTACTTTTCACCCATAATCGACAGATTTCAATATTCGTTTAAGTAAACAAGGGATACGTTCAAATTAAAACTTTTCCAATTTATCCATAATAGGTCGTCCAGTAATTAGCAGTTTTCCTTTACAATCTCGATTCGCTTCTGAAACATTTCCCTCAAAATGACATCAGCAAACAGAAAGTTAATAACTCCGTAATGGATTTGTTTCAGGATAACTTTAACGATTCCAGTAATGCATGGCCCGGAGGAAAAGGTGTAGTCTTTTCGCGCGTTCTCATTTTAAATGAAGAAATAATACAACTTTAAGTAAGTACTTAGTGCATGTATATTTTTATTTGTTCCAACTTTGGGGAAAATGTTCTTGCATACAACTTACATTAAAGACAAAGTTTCTTATTTGACGTAAAGCTTCCGAAAATCGTGGAAAGGCTGCTGCTGGTTCATTTAACGTTGTAGCCGACTATGTTTGGAAATAATAAACCGGGAACGTGTTTCGCTTGTAAAGAAGCTTAGCCTATTAATTGGGGGCGACATGGTGGGACCCAAATTTCAGCATTAGCAGGGAAGTCATGGATTCAGTTTATTTTTCGAGCCGTTTAATAGATCCTTTAACCTTTCATTTTAATTCTGAAGATTTACGCATAGAAATTGGAAAATTTGTCTTGTTGTCGTAGCGAATCGAAGTTAATTTAAACCGTTCACGAATTCTTTTAAATCTAAAAAAAATCGTCTGCGAATTTACATCGATCAGTTTATCGCGGATTTATACACACCAATAAGTTACCTTTATAATTACTTTGCATGTTAAGAAACACTTTTTGCGTTAACACACAACCGCTTCGACTCCAGCTTTATTTACCACGATTGTTGTGCTTAATGACTTGTAGAAACTGCAAAACATCCCTTGTAATTTCTGTCAGAAACTGTCATAAAATTAACGGGCGTATAACCCAGCAGACAAAGGTTCCCTGATGACAATTTAAACACTGGAACTAAATCCTGCCGTAAAAAAACTCCTGACGTTCCCCTTTTGATATATTGATAATATTATGCCTCCATATTCGCCGATTCCACATAAAAAAAGATGAAGAACTCGTCTGCACTCGAAACTAATACCAACCCAGGACCCACAGTGTCAAAGGTTAAGTAAAAGTCTGTTGTTTTTCTATCATTACATCTAAAGCTCGCTGAAAGCTTCTTGCACATTTGCGGGAACTTGTTATTCGAGGAGGTTTTGTGCTTTGAGCTCTTTGGTAAATAAAATGTTACACAGATAGAATGTTTGATACAAAGGCTTAATTTTTTCAGCTTGCTTTCAATGAGCTGAATTGGATTTAGAAGTTTTTGAAGAAGTATTTTGATGTGTGGTAGTTTTGGAGATGCTTTTAGTTCTTGAAACTTCCAAGAGAGAAGCAACTGAAATACTACCGACTAAAAAAATACACCGCGATATCCACATATGTTGGAACCACTTTAAGCAAGCTGCGCTGAAGAAAATTGTAAATTGAATGTTGTTTGATGACTATAGAAACTAAATTTAGGTAAGAGATAAATTTGTATTAAGAAAGTTCAAACAATTTCCGCAAAATGCTAAATAAAAATAAATTTTTGCATAAAAATGAGAAAAGTTACAATAAAGCATTAGGTAGGCGGGGATTCTCCTAATAAAACATGTAACCTACTTAGTAACTACTTACTGTCATTTGAATGCAGAGGAAGGGAGAATATTAAATTACAGTATAAATTTGAATTCATTTAAAATTACTTAGATTTCTTTTATTACTTTTGGGTTTAAAAGCTTTCAGTCGGGACTCGGTTTTTTTAAAACCAATATCGAGCTTGCAAAAGAAAATATTAAATTATTTCCAATTTATATTTCGATAAAGGGGAGATTCACTTGTAATCATCTCGTCTCGACATTTCCCCGTATTTCCCCTAGGAACCCAAATCTGCATTGATAAAAACGAGAGAACCATATTAGTACTATCAAGACAGCAAAGCTCAAGGTCCTGTAAATTTTATTTAGTCTGATCGAAAAGCAAATTGCTCACAATTACGCCACAAATTGAATTTATGAATAATTTAACTGTAACAATTTAAAAGCGGCAAGCGACGAATACATCATGAATAAAGATCAAACCGTACAAAGACCTGATAATGCTCAATTAAAATATTTTGCTGATGTCAGTACGATTTTTGTTTTATTTACAGCAAGCATCCATCACTCTCAACACCATAAATATTGGAAAAGCACTACCTGCGATGAAAATAGTATAAAACTTGATGCATAATTGAGAAGACGTGGCACTTACATAATTGCCCTGAATTATTTGATAACGGAATCAAAAATTAGTAAGGGTAAGATAAATCTCTTCTCAATATTAACCGTGATCAGTCGATTAGCCATTTCTGCTGCGGCCTCATAAAATGTTAAGCTGGCACTAAGAAGTCACCATGCAACGTGTCAAAAGCTTTGCAGTTGATCAATATATGGCCACTGCAAAGCGGAGTCAGCTCTAAAATAGGCTCTGATATGAAATCCAACTGTCTCTACATGGAGTTGTATTAAATTACGTTCACACGAGCTTTCCATTTAATTATTCCAAAGTGATTGGTTTGACTGAATGAACATCCGAGTGAGTGACTAGGGTCAGTTTACGCTTGTTTTGATTAAATTTCACGATATACTGTCAAAGGTACTGGAAACGAGGCATGTGTTGTATTTCTCTCCAACAACGTTAACTTTGACGTACGGAATGAAACTCTTGTCTTTGGAATGTAACTGTTAAGTGTTTAAACGTTTAATAAGTGACAGTCTTTACTGAATATACAGTGCTTTTATTTTTAAACTTGTTGTGTTGCACGATTTGGGGCGGAAATAAGTATGTCAAACTAAATTTCAACTATCGCTAAAATTGGCGCTTTTACTTAAAATATTTTGATCGGATTTCTTACTGTGAAGTATTTTAAAACAAATAAAATATTATTATATTATATTTTACCAAAAAAATCAAACAACATTTATACCAGTTCAAATTTTTCACATAAATAATTTTCGTTTTATACTTTTTGAGGTTTATTTATTTTTTGTCTTTTAATAAATTTCAATAATTTACGTTCAGTTTGTTAATAATTGTTATTAAATAAATATTTATACAATAAATGCTATCTTTACATAAAATTATAAACTGACAAACAATTAACAAATTCCAATTTAGTTTAATTCATTTATGAGCAATGAATCAATAAATAAATTACGGATTTTACAAAAACTACTTATGCGTAATATTTGCTACTATAACCGTTGTTTTCGGATTGGTCGTTAGATCAATCAACATAATTTGTGGGATTTCTTAATAAAGGATCTTTTAACCGAAAGAGGTACACAAAATTTAAAAAATTAATACAGTTCTAAAAACTGAAAATCTGAAAAATTTACAGATAATTAAGATAAGGATTTATCTTCAAAAAAAAACACAGTTTAAAAAACCAAATAAAATCTGCAATAAAAAAGTAGAAAATATAGAAAAGTTAAATAATTTAAAATAATAATCTTAAAAATCCAAATTATGAGGAAAATACAAAAAACTAAAGAAAAAAATCTAAACACAAACTAATAACAGAACATAATATTATAGATAATCGTCAATAATATTTATTATTATTAATGTTATATCCCAATTGCGTTTTATTCGGTAAAATTGGCATAGGCAATTTTTTCCAAAATTTTGCTTGTTCAATGATTGTGGCTCGACCTATGGTCAAGAGATTTAGTAATCGAATCTTGTCGTTGTAATACCGCTGTCATTGGTTAAATTTCCAATTCCTCAAAAATTGGCTGATTGTTAGAACAAATTTGCAATGATTGCTAGTAATTATATAAATTTGCTATTTTTATAACTTTTTAATAATGTAACCTACAAACTATAAAAAGCTCTCAACTTTAACAAGCGTTCTAGAAATAAAATATCTAATCAAGTAAATTGAGTATCATTAACTTAAATATCCGGGAAAATACGAAAATAGTAAAATATTACCTACCTACATACACCAGGCAATTTTCATCGAATTCGTGTAGATTATTTTTCCTTTATCATGAATCAGAATTTAAAAATGCTAACAGATGTAAATAATCTCTCCACGTTTGTCCAAACAACGAGATTTTAACTTTTACCGAATCCAGCATACAAAATAAGCAAACCGTTGTTCGGAGCAAAAAGTTGTAAGTAGTTAATCCTCACAAATTAATCCGTACAAAAGCAGACATTTTCCACTGATGCTAATAATTATAAATCGCGTCAATGTTTCATAGGATCTCAACGACCGTCACCTCGTCAAACCAGTAAAACTCATACGTCTATCTAAAAACCATTTCGCTTTCCGAAATAAACGTTCGTCGGCTATTGTTAAATAAAAAAGAAACAATCAATATTTCAGTCTTGACCTATTTTCGCTCTTCGCACTGGTCCAATTTTATTTAAGCAGGATAGACAGGCACTATACGGCATCAAGACGATGTTTCATATTTTATCAGTGGTTGGAAGAGAAGTCTGATAAACTGGTGCAAAAGTGACAAATGATGTTGGGTTAGGACCGTTAAGAGCTTTGTTTGATAGCATGATCCTCTTTCTTCCACGAAGCCATTACTCGCATTCACAAGTAGCCTCTCCAATTTTCCATTGACACCAGCGGATATGAGAACATGCTCGTTCAGGTGCAATTTCTTTCAACAAACTAGAATACTGATCTTAACGCTGCCACTGACAGGACTATTAAGAAGCTAGGACCATATATTTTTTAAAAATGGATGTCTGACGCTTAATGGAAAACGTCAAGAAGGGATCGATGTGAAATTTTTGTTTATTTTTATTTTACTGCACCATGAGCTTAATGATCTACTCGAATTCTGCATGCTTAAGAGCGGAGGATACGCCATTTCTAATAAAAGCTTTTACTACACTATCATAATGACCCTCTTAAATCGTAGGTGGATGCATAAAAATTTATTTGGTGTAAAATATCCATAAAAACTTTTACGGCGTTGAGCTATGAGTGATTTGCTTGACGGACGCCGGCTTTTTGAAATCTTTTCTACTTTAGGTCAATGGGCACTTTTCAGACTCAATGTGCCACTTCCTGGCTATCGAATAACACTTATAACCTAAATAGCTCTAGTAGTTCTGTTTATTTATTTTGCAAATTATGTAAATTCGTCGCCTTAATCTCGCACGAATATCGTTTTTGAAGCGATGGTGCTATTATTTTACTTCGTGAGAATACTTTCACGTGCATTCTACCCATAGTGTATATAAGTGCACCGAAGTGATTTTGAGAACTATTATTACAACGTTATACAATTTTATATATTCGTACAAAAAATAAATTGTTATTAATTAGAGAACAATGTTAAAAATTATGAAATTTTAGCCTGTTTGATCAAAGTTTTTTAATAATATAAAATAGTTAATTTGGTTTCAGCGAGAAACAATCGAAAACATTTTTTTAAAAAGCTATTGCGTTGTATAAATGTAACTAATAATTTCATTAATTTAATTAAATTAATTTTAGATTAATGATTTTTAGCAAAACTTTTCTAAAATATATATAAAAAATACAATTAAGTTAACACAACTGTAAATTTCGCGATTTTTTATTAAACATTTATTTTTTATTCCGGCGCATCCACCATTTTTATATATAAAATTTCTGTTCTTCTGATAAAAGTTAATTAATAGTTTAAAATAGTTATTTTGAAAACAGATTTTTATTTTAACAGATTTTTATACAAAACATATTGTTCGAAAAGAGTTCAATTTTAATTATAACAATAATCGATATTTTTTTATTTTTTTATTTTTAAATTGTACCTTCGGTAGAATTGTATTTAATACAATCTCATTAGATATACATGCAATTGCAAAGTGAGACAACGTGCTGTCAGCTGTTGCTCGCATGTTACGACACTTTTATGGATTTTTGGTTATGGAAAAATTCTAAAAAAAAAAAACTAAAAAACGTTGATTCGAATGTTTCATGAGAGTGGATTATAGATAATTTATTTACACTTGAAACGATTGTAAGCTTAACAAGTTTATAATACAATGAAACATTTCAATATGAAACAAAATATGAATAAAAAAATTAATCAACAATAGAAAGCAAAAAAAAATGATAATTTCTATATCTTATAACAATGAATTATACATACTCTATCTAGAGTTTGATGAATTATGGTACTAAAAACAATTCATAGCATACAGCAAAATAAAATTCAAAAAAATAAAAAATAAAAAAATTAAAATATCGACATTTCTACTCAATGTACAATTCAAAAATAAAAAACAAAAAATTAGTGATTATTATAATTAGACCGAAACTTTTTTAAGCAATTTATAACCGATGTATCAATAATGTTTTACAATTATTTTGTGATCAAAATAACTATTTTGTACTGTCAAATAACGTCACAGGGGCAAAAATTTTTGACACTGTTCTTTCCTTCGAATTTTAATAAAAATAAATCTTTGGTTTATGAATTTCAACTAAAAATTTCTAGAATAAAAAATAGTTACCTGCATTGCTTTAAAGCCAATTTCTAGTTGTTCATTTTTAGTCCATTATTATTAAATATTTGCTTCTGGCTATTGTATCTGAGTTTGTATGCAGTTTGCTGCACAGATAATATGAATTTCTTTTTTATAGCATGCCTTTAGCTATGTAACTAGGTACCGTTTTTATATTAAATTATATGACTATTGTTTTAAAGTACAATATTTAACTGGAAGAGTTGGTTTGTTCTACGTACCGTACATTTATTTAATTCAAATGTTTAAGTTGTTTCTCAGTACGTAACATTTATTGTAATATTTATATTTCGATAGATACGACAGATGTTGGAATTACACATTAACGTTAACATATTAGCAAATGAAAGCTAGTTATTTCACATTTAGTGCTTTTTGCTTCGTTTCTCAATTTTAAACCGAGCCTCGTTGACTGCAGAAATTTGTTTGAACAACCAAGCTATTGTTTCAAGTTTATTAATCAGCCATCAGGGTACATTTCTGCCAATTAAAATATAATTTTAAACCATAGATTAACTCTCCCGTAAAGATTTTAAAAGCATAGAACCCATTTCCGTTTTTATTACTAAAGCTCGGTTCATTCGTATTAAGCATAAAGAGAAATGAGCAATGTCAGAGCAGAGATCTACATCTTTTTTATTTTTCAATAGCTCTTACAACCTCAAAGGTTCTAATAAAAGATTCATATTTAGTCATATACCTGTCACAAACTTTCGACTTCTCTCATTTCACATACGTTCCCAATCTTCCAAGAATAATACAGATGTCTTGACGTAAAAAAAGGTTGAAATGAAAACTTGAACTCGACACGCTGGCTCGGCTCTTCGATTTTCCCGGGTGCTTTTTTCACGTGATGTGCACTTGATTTGAAAATTTATTTCGAAATAATTTGATATGGATTTACGTTTTATTAAATCGCTAATATATTCCGTGATAATTTAAAAGTATAATGATGTAACAGGACTTTTTGAGTGAATCTGCATTTTAAAGAGACAACAGCTCTTTGGTGGAACGAACCTCGGGAAAAAAATTACGCACCAACAAAACAGCAAAACTTGAAAGGCGCTTTGCTCCATTTAAGTAAAATTAAAGTTTTTGTTTACAATGAAATGTTAGGTAAACTTCTTAATGTAGAGTGGAGTAACATCATCGTCTAATCCACTTTTCGCTGTTTGTGTTGGAAAATTTTACTCATATTCTTCCTGTTTACATCCATTGGAAATTGACTTTGTTCGAAAACGTACAAGAGATTTTTGAAAGTTTGAAAATTTATCAGCATTTCCGGCTAGTGTCTAACGCAGCCAGAACGAAATTACAATCACTACGAAATTGAATTCCAACTGAATTGACGAGTAAAATTATGATGCAAATTGAAATGCAGTTCTACAACCAACCGATGTGATTAACTTAAGCAATGATTTAAGAGAAATATATTGGTGTACAGAAATGCAGTTGGATATCTGTGTGCAAAAAACGGTAATTTTCATGCAGCCCTCTGCGTGGCTTTAAAAGCAATGTTCAATAATAAAGCTTGTGATTATCATGCCGTTGCATTTTTTTATAAAGAGAACATAACAAGGGTGCAAGTCAATAAGAGCATGATTTATTAATGATGTCGTGTTCCATCCGACATTAAGCGGAATGATTATTATCTATTAATTTTTAACTAGCGGCATGACAACGTTGTCTTATTTCAGAGCTCGCAACAAGTTTCAGAATGCATAATTCGGTCTGCGATAGAAATTACTCACTTTAAAAAAAAAAGAATTTTGTTACATTGATTGTGGGTACACTTTTTATTGCAAAGTTAAATCGTTACGACCCCAAAGTTTTACCAGCTACATACGTTGATTATTAATAACTAATTCCTTTTTGTTGGTAATAATTAATGACGGTACTTCCCACATTTTGCCAATTTCGGTCCAATTGTAATTATAAAAGATTTACGGTCACTGCATGTGCAACACGTTCTTTATTTACATTTCGCTATTCTATTATTGAAAATTGCTGGCATTGTCCAAGTTAATTAATTACGATAATGAATAACATCCACCACATATTCAAAATGTCAGTTTCTTTAAACAAAATTTTTTCGAAAGATTATTTGCTCGTTAACATTTTTGGTAAGAGTGTCAAATAGCGTCGGTTCTTTTTTATTGCTTTTTCTTGTTTATTTTGTAACTGGTAACGCTATATGTAACAAATATCTACAAAGGTTTCAGTTGTGATCCTTTGAGGCTAAACATGTCGCCCATATATTACAGCAAATGGCCCAATTGTTGGAAGATTCGCGGATCTACTTCGTAAATCTTCAAAGAGAAGGGTAATTTGTACACATATTTATTTATTAGTTTCTCCGGAAACACATGGTGGCACGAATAGTGTCAATTTATCTATAACAAGCATAAATAATGTACCTCTAAAATTATCAGTTTTTCAAAGGATTGCCAAAACCGAATTTACTCGAAAAAAAATACTCAACTAAAAAATTAGCATTCTGAACTAAAACTCTTATATAAACATTACGGTTTTAGATGCAAATGCTTTGATTAAAATTTTAGAAGAAGAAAACTTTTAACGTCATTACAAAGTCTTGAAATTAAATGTAAATCTTCTGATATCTAATTATTCCGACGCCCTCGGCATTTTACTACATGCATATGTTTAACGACTTGTTTCCTTAACTTTCTAAAATGAGCTAATTATTAAACGATGTCATTTTTCAACTAGATGGTATAGTTTAATTGAAAAGTTTTCCCTCAAACTTTCTTTAAAATCTGATAAACTGTACAAATATTTAAAGCAACGTCTCGCTATCTAACTAAAATTTCCAAGTAAAACTCAAAACTCGCCGCTCCAGATGAAATTAAACTAAGTGCAGCGCTTATAGCTGTTGTGTGTTTAAATAAATGCATTGCATTAAAGCTCAGAGCGCAAGTAGTGGGGCCGTTTAAAAGTTATCTTTGAACTGCCAAATGATTTCCAGTTTTCATCAGTTGAAAATGCGCTTTAAAAAGTAATAAAGTAATTAGAGGTAGTAATGTGCAAGTTCTATCGATTTTTGCGTTACCTAACATGAGTTTCAAAGTAGTGTTTAGATTATTGCTGCAAATAAGAGCAAGGAACATTTCTAAGTACCATCGCTTTATAACTCTCTTTAATACGTAATGTCTCGCATAGCCAGTTTACATAAACGAGCTAGTCCACTATGGTTTGGAGGCATTAACTATTTAAAGGACTCTAACGGCACAGATTATGCATTGCATAATAAAGCCATAACCGGTAGCGATAACACCGAGCAACTTTTATTAAAATATGCTGAAGCTGACGGTTAAAGACTATATCTAATAGCCATAATTTTTACATATTGATTAATATTTATTTAAAATAACGAGACGCAAACTATTTTAGGTTGTAATTTTTGTACAACAATAGTGGGCCTATTTCATATTTAAATTAACAATAAATCAAATGCTGTTATTTATTGCAAACGTTAAGGACAGGTTTTCTAGTAAAGATTTATTTTCCAAGTTAAACTAACTGGAATCTAAACAGAGAAAATACAAACTGCCAAAAAAAATATAATTAATTAATTAGTTTTCTTTTTTTTAAGAAAAGGGTTTATTTTTTATTTTTTAATATTTCAACATCGATAGTAGATAAAATAGTTTAAATTTTATTTAACTTTTGTACATTATTCTTTTAGCTTTATTGTTTTTTGGGAATAGAATTGTACTCGCAGCTGAACTTGTTGTGGCCAGATTTTCGCAAAGAATCTGATTTAAAATCGCATTTTTTCTCGATATGGTTTTCTGCGACCGAAAATAATTTCCATTCGTCCATTCATTTAACGGTAACAAGATCAGCATCCACGTTTGCTAACATCGTAGCAATACTCAGTAGACATTTCAAAAAATTAGCAATCATTTTTGAAACTTTCAGCACGCGAGCCTGTTATTTTAGTACAGTTTCTAAAAAACAAACTACCATTCTTAATGGTTACACAAAATGGCCGACCTTCAATCATTAACGATGGTCGATCGTCAATATTGGAAAAATCAGGATGAACGAGTGTTTATTTATCAAATTAAAAAAATAAATTTAAAGTTTCTATTTAAAATCTGCCATAAAAACGAACTTTAATCATGTTGACCAATTTTCTCTTGAAGGCTAAAGTGGTCTTTTATCGTCTTGTAGAATAAATAACTATTTCATCGTTCAATTTGGAGGTAATGCAAAAGTCTATCTTTATTTAAATTGCAAGAAAGTCTACACGTTTTATTTATGTGTTTTATGTGTCACTTAATTAATACATTCCCCAGCGCGCACTTTTTCTCCCAATGCCGTAACAAAGCGTTGTTTGCTCAGCACCAACATGAAAATTAGTTGTTGGAATTAACTGTTTGACAAAAACTCGGAAACAGTTTAATTACTTAGTGGAAAACATTTAATCAACATACCGTCCTTTTGCAGACGGAATTAAAAGTTAATAAAACCGACCAGAAAAGCAGTTCATGTCGTCCTCGCCATGAAACATGGTAAGGGAGTAATAGTACAAGGCGCGGTTGACAAGGAACCAACAACCAATTAGAACCAAACAGATAGAGTAAACACATTGTTTGCATGCGTTCCAATTTCACCCACTTTGTCGTGAAAATTAATATTTGACTTGAAATAGAAAAAGTTTCCAAGAAATGAAATTGTCTCGAGTCGTGACGAAAGGTTTCCATCGAAGGCTGAGGATAGTGGTTGAAATTCAATTAATTCGGGATAACGACCTTTGGTCGAGGGGCTTATGAACGGTGGAAATAAACAGCTAATCCACCATGATATTCAGAACAACCCTCGCCAGCGGTGGTATTTACGAGACTTTCAGATCGAGGGTGGTTATAACCTTTACAATTTTGTTGTTTTCTGACCTTAACAAGAGAGCAACTCTTACGTGCTGAACCATTTACTGCAGCCGGACATTACTATTAGAGTCATTTAAATTTTTAAACATTTGTCCGTGCACTAAATTAGCTGCTAAGGTATGCAGAAACCGTATCGCGTGATCGCGTTAATTCAACAAAGGAATAAATTCCTTGTTTTATCTCGCTCTTTATAAATTAACCGAGCTATTTATTGCGTCTGTCAGATGGATCCGGTACCGTTAGAGGTACTCCGGGTGGAGGTATTCCCGGAGTATTAATAAAGCCTTACGTTTCCGTAAGGGAGGACTGGGCTCGAACAAACCACTGATCGGCTTTAATTACGAAGGGTTGGAGTATTAGCTACAAAAGAAGGATAATTTGTGCACCTTCGAGAAACTCTTGTTGCAAAAAATACTACCCTTGTCGAACCGCATGGCTTAACTCTTTCTAACTTTAATGACATATAAGTTGCTTTAATATGTCATCGTTTATTGTTACCAAAAGCCGACATAAAAAAAAAACGGATGAATGGGAAGTATGTGTGTTTCTATTACAATTTTTTTTTTGAAATTGTTGTGAAAAGAACTCTTCCTGTTTATTTACATACTTTAAATAGAAATATGTTACATTTTCATTTTTACACGCCTGTTTTTTTTATTTTTTTCTAAATTAATGCAAATGTATTCTACAAAAACAATAATTACTTATCGTTCCTCGATTCTTCAGCTCTTTGTTGACTCAATTTTTCCAACTTGGTTTGATGTCTAAACAATTCTAAAGGGAATTTTGATGGTAGTCAAAATACATGGTAAAATTTAAGAAAAATGTAAGTTTAATCTTTAATTTTTGAGTAAAGTTAAGACACAATTACAGTTCTAGTTCAGTGCACCATAGAAATTTGCATCGTATAAAATTTATATCGTGTTAGTGCTAGAAATTAAAAAAAAAAAAAAAACTTACACTAGAGTCCTAAATCTGTCATGAAAACTCCAAAAGTCCAAAATGAGAGTAGGTCATCATCAAGCAACAAAGAAACTAAAACTTAATTAACATTTTTTATTTGTTTTCGCACGATATGCTCTGGTGGCATTTAGAACTGCATTTTATCACCTCTTTCTTATACTGACATTAATTTTCAGCACAGTTTTTGGAGTGCATCTCATAAATCCTTAGTAGCAGTCTAATGAAATATAATGAAATTTCAATATACTAATGATATTTCTCACTTAAAGTTTTTTCTTTATCTTATTTTTTATTATTACTTTTATTTTGTCATCATGATTATATTAACTATTATCAAAACAAAATTACCAACGCTTGTAGTCCCTAACACAGCTTGCGTTTTTATGCCATTATCACTAATATATTTGTAATCACGAGACCGACACTTTTGTACATACAATTGCTCTAAACTGTTTTGGTTTTAATAAATAACCAGTTATGCTAATTTTGTGGTATGCATTGTAACATATACTAAAAAACACGAATTGAATTAACGATTTCAACAGGAAACAAATCATTTTCATAAAAAATTCCATTGACATTGATTAAAATGTAATTCCACGTCCTTGGAAAAGTACAAAGGAAAACAAAATAATAGAGGTCATAAACTTGGTCTGTTCATTGTTAAATTCCATTGCAAACGACAAGAAAAACATGAATAATTGTTGTTTTCATCGAGGATGAAATATTTCAGTTTTTACGAAAGTAATTTGAGTGGGCACTTAAAAATAGGTCTGAGTAAATGGGTACACAGCACTGTACTGATAGCAGTCAGAATTTGTGAGGTTTATTTTAGATTTAATATTTTATTACGTTTACAGCATCTCTCACTTTGTGTGTCAGCATTACTACATCTGGATTTGAATTATATTTGGTTGATTAATATTTTCCCGAATTTCGCCTGGGAAACATGTTATTGTCTTGAATTTTTCACAATTATCCCAGGCAATTTTCCAGAGAACTACGCACCGTGCATTGTTGGAATAATTATAAACCTACAGCACAGAAGCAACTTCATCTTGACTTATAATAAATGCAACAGCAAAAAAATTCTCGTTCAGTCCCATTTTTCCATCCAGTCATGAATAACGCGAATAAAAGAAAAGTAAACATAATTATGCCGCTGCTTTCGTGGCAGTTGTAAGACTCTTAAAGAAACTCAAATAGCCAGTTCTAACCCGGCAGACGATTCAATATTTCTATATTAAAAATGTTCCCGACGCACATATATGAATTCCTGGCGGAGCGAAAACCCCACTTGATAAGATACGCGAAAGTGTACCCACCAAAATTTAAATTTACGCCAATATTTCGCGAGTCAATTTTCCGAGCGAAAACAATGTTATTGCTTGTGTAATGTCTTTAAATTTTTTAGACGCTTCCGTCATGTGATTGTCGTCTATTTTTTTTTACAAGCCGAGTTTTTCATTTTACATTCTGCAATTGAAA
Organism: Cynaeus angustus; assembly: GCA_030157275.1. NCBI lineage: Eukaryota > Metazoa > Arthropoda > Insecta > Coleoptera > Tenebrionidae > Cynaeus > Cynaeus angustus. The sequence goes on from CM058059.1 coordinate 25,364,451, forward strand.
TTGTTTTCCGGGGACTGATCAAATTTTGGGAAAACATCTTGTCACGTGCTGAAGTCTCATTTATTTGGATTTTTTTCTTCGGTGGATGGGCTGTTTTCAAATACGATTTCAACAATAGACACTGCAATCTATCTGTCAGTTAGGCAGACGACTGAAGAGGTGAGCTTATATTAAATTTTTTATAATAAACTCAAAGACTCAAAACAGGCGAACCTATTTTTCCGCGACAATAGTGCGTCCAACAATTTTACCCGTTCGAGTAAAAAAATCCATTACTAAGTGTCTATTAAGCTCGCTTCTTTTATTTTCAAAGAAATGCAATAAGAAGCACGTCCACTCACGTCGGTATAGACAAGATAGATAATGATAGAAACTCTCGAGTTTGCGAAGACACTGCGTGCATTCTTCCAGAAAATTAGTAGTCCATTGGAAATTTACAAAGTTAGCTCGGATCATTATTTCACGTAATTCTACTCTTTGTTCCATGATACGCTCAGCTTAAAAATCAATTCTCTGTAAGAGTCTAGATTCCAGAAAGGCACAGAACGGGTCATTTTGTCATTCTGTACTAATTACTGTTAAGATGTTGTAACGTGAAACGACTTGCGAGTACACTAAACACGATTTGTATAGTCAAATGGCGTTTTATGTCCCAGAATCTAAGCAATTTTCCTCATTCATTAGTAATTGATTTTCCTAAAAGGTCCAAAATCATTAATATTACACCGCTCCTATTATTTATCACAAACTTCCAATACTTTGAAAAGAAAAAATTTAATATTGTTTTTGCCTTTCTAGAAAGTTTCATATTCGCAAGGATAAAAAGTGTAGGGTCTTTGTTTCTTGATTTATTTCAATCAGATTTTCTTTTAGAATAAGTAGCAAACTGTCTACGTCACAGAGCACAAATAATATAATCTAATTGTCTTCAGCAGACTTGAATCTGCTTCAAAAGTCGTTTCAATAAAAGCACGAGAGGACGATATGTTATTAGCCTACGACGACAATTTTTGCATTTAATTTAAAATTGCTTTGTATGAAAATCGACTGAGCAAAAAATCACTTTAAAATATTTTTTAAACTTCTAGAGTGAAAAATTATTCGAATTACGCTTACTAAAAAAGATGTTTTTATATGACGATGTCAAATATGTGTAATAAACTAATTTTATAAATACCTACGTTAAATATTTCATGTCAGTAGAACTTTTGTGAACTTTCCTAAATTTACCTGTCCTGTGGAAGCTAAAGTACATAAGCCTTTACAAATGATAAAAGAGATAAATAAACAAAATTTTGATGTATAACTTTGTTCAGTTTACACAGCAACTAATTACGCTCCGGGATATTTTTTGCCCGAAAAACAAGCAGAAACCCTTTATCTCCACCTCTGGTGAAAAATCTTCACATCGCTGTTCGACGCAAAACATCAACGAAATACTCAATCCCAAAAAGGAAAAACTAAATAGACAAAGTTCATAGTTTGAGAGGCACAACGAACTATTTTTTTTTTCATAAATGCTCTTTGTTCCCGATTTAAAAATAAAAACACAAATAATTTATTAATATAAAAGTTGACAAAACGAGTTTTAATAAAGCAAAATTGAAAAAACAAAAGCATAAAGTCCGTTTTGAAATATAAATAGACGAAACCATAGCCGTGGCGTTCGAAATTAAACAAAAACACGCCGTCGTCGTTCGCTTTTGTCCAATTACAAATGAAAGCATGTGGCGGCGGCAGTGCTCCTACCAGAGCGCCTCCAGTCGCCATGGAGCCTATTTCAAAACGTACAGATCCCGAGGGAACAACGCCGTGAATTATTAGCAGGCCGTCTTCAACCGCACTGAGATGCCTTCGACTCCAACCAGCTTCTTGCACTACCTCCCAAGGTGCCGGCGAAAAACAGAATTATAGATTTAGAGGAGTTCACCCGAGAATAAAATACATACTCCCCTTTCGGTTATAAAGAAAAAACTTTGAGTATATGCATGCGGAGTGGCCATCCAAGCAGCCACTTCTTGCTAAATTTATCGAAATGTCACTCGGACCGGGTTTTTTTATTAAAGAAGAGCCGATAGAGTTTTAATGCACGGAAACACTTTGAGACGAATTTACAGGCGAGGGTTTGATACATTTTTAACGACCTTATTGCCATTCCATGAAAGTCTGGAGATTTCTCACTGCTACTCCGGGAAAAAAGAATATATTTATTATAAATTTAATACTGTAACCTGGCGTTGGGAGTGTTTTAGAGATAGAGAAAATTTTATTTTTTATCGTGGGTGTTTGTACCTAGAGATATCTATGTTTTCTGGTTCGGGAGAATTGAGAGATTGCAAGGAATCTGATCGAAAGTTGTTATACATATTCGATTTGTGGTGTGTGACTTCGAGTGTGAAGACGGATAGCATCGGCGTAATGGCGGCGGAATACGACAGAAAAAACTTCTCTTGTGCTTTCTGGAGGGTGTAATTTGAGAAAATCAAAGACACTTTACATTTATCGAGTTTTTTATGAACAAGTTATTGCATCGTCGGAAACGATGATTTTGCGCAATTTTTTTATAGATAATTGCCAGAAAGCCTACAAATATTACCTTAATCGTTTTTATGGTGAAAAACCTAAAATAGCCAGGTTATGGAAAAATAAAAGTAGTCATATTAAGTGTACTTTACATAATAAAACTATACTCTCTTTTGCAGCTTCTTTCTCGTTTAATCCCAGAAAGCACAACCGGAACACGAAATTTTAAAAACGGGCCCAATTTAGAGAATGCGAGTTGGGCAAATAAAATTCAGAAGAATGTTAGCATCATCCAATATGCAATTCTAATACAATATTCCATTATGCATGCTCTCGTATTCCGTTTTAGTACCCATATCTAAATCGCAACTTTTACCTTAACCCGGCTGCACAAAAGCATTTTTCTTTGTTACGTTCCTTCTTTTACAACATTGACGTGACGATAACTTCAAGTGCAATGTTATACAAGTCGGTGCTTAAGTGGCAGCGCTACTTGCTTCTAGAGCTTTTGAAAAGTCGCGAAAACCAGACAGCTAAAGTTTCACGCGGCTTGTCTTTATTATTTCGTGAACCGAAGCTTTTAACAAGTCGATTCTTGATTGTAAAGTGCATTGTTGAGCAAGGGCAGATCTCTTGTAGCAACTACCTCTACGCGATATAGATTTCAGCAACAACTGAAGAGGTGCTTGATTTCTATCGAGCTGGAATAAAAGAGGGTAGTAAAAAAAAAGGAATTTATGTTCTCAAGATCAGACAAAACTCTATATTTATATCGAAGAAGACTTCCACATTCATAAATGCATATTTTGGGATCAATATTTTTTCTCTACATTTGCAACTCGCAGATGTCAGAAATGCCACAAAAATGTTTCACTGCAAGTACGCCTCACAAAAGAATTTCTTGTATGAATACGAAACCGCGTCCTTTTTCCTTTGAGGAAAATGAAGTGCATTACAAGAAGAAATTTTCATTTCATACAGATCTACGATTTGACGGATTGAATTGTTCTCACCGGAAGCGAAATCATTTTCGGTTCTTTTCCAGAAAGATTATGAGTACCGAACTAAATTTTTACTTCAAAGTTGAAATATTTCGGTGGAGTTTAACCCTTTCCGCTCTAATTGGAGCCCATTAAGATAAACTGATGATTCTGGAAAGTAGCATGTAAGTGTGCAGTAAAGCTCCAGTAAGAAGGCACAAGTGTTTCGAGAATTGAACCGCGTCTCTGGGGTAACATTAGCTGATGAGTAGAACATATTATACAGTTTACTCCTTTTCATTGTACGTTCCCTTTATCTGTTTTCTGCCTCTTCTGTTCTGATTGCTCAGATGTACCTAACACTTTAATATGCTAAGTGCACCAGAGCAAAAAAAGCGTGGCTTTAAGTAAGTTGGCAGAAAATTAAACTTTGAATCATGCTTTTGCACAAACTTTGACACGAAAATGTTAATGAATTCATGTTCTTAAAAGTAAAACGGGCCGCAAATGAAAATTGAAATTGTTTATGTTAATTAAGCCGAGTGGAGCTTCTGCCTTCAATAATTCAAGAAAATCATACAAACCACTTTATTTTTGTTTATACAAAAGTGACAAAGCTTTTAAACTGCAATTTTTTAATGATTAAACGCTGAAACTGCAATTGTTGATAATTTACTTCCTAATAATGAGAACATTGCTGGATCCAGCATGAACACCAAAAAGCCTTTGTCTTAATAACCGCACTGGTGTGTGGCAATTTCCATACAATACCAATGACGCAGTTTACCTGTGGTATGTAAACAGTCTGCTGTAAAAAAACAGCCTAAATCATAAATGAAGTAAATTTAATTTCTTTATTTACTACAATTTTTTTATATAGGTTTATTTTCATCAAGAAAAATTTTAAAATTATTATTAACTTAAAATCGTAGATATTTATTTATTTACAAATGCTGTAGGTACATCTCCTTTACTTAGTAATAAATCGTGATGCTGCGACAACGTGTTGCCTCATCAGATAGAATTTTAAATGATTTGTTGGCATTAAATTAGAATAAATCATCTAATATTTTTTTGCTTTATGATTAGTTTTATGGTAAAATTTATGTTTTTAGTGTGTATTCTTAAGATAACAATGGCGTATTTTATTGGACATCTTTCATAAATAAGTATGGTCTTTCCAGACGACGTGCTAAAGTGATTTATCTCTGGCAACGTATGGCACTCTTCTAACTTTGTATAGCCCTCGTTACTTACGTTGTAGTTTGTACATTACTTTAATTATTCTCTTTGAAATTAGTTTTGAGAGAATAAACTGACACAACGTAATTGCAAAATTGCATCTCTGTATACAGCATCTGCTCACAAAGCGCCATTCTACTCTCCGACGTGTACATAATATATGACACGAATAAGTGAAACTAAAAAAGATGAAGACGTCACCATCCGAATTTAATCTAAGAGCAATCCATTTCCGTCAGCGTCACCTCGTGACAATTCCCTGTACACTTAATAAAACTACATTGTTTTCTTTCCAGATACAATGCTTCTGGTATGGACATGTCTAATAGTCCAACTGGTCCGAATTTATGCTCTCGAATCAAACAGTTGTGGTTTCAACTCCATGTGTACGTGTTCTCCGGACCAACATGACCCTAACTCTAGGAGTATTCACACCATCAGTTGCTTGTCAGTCCCGTTCTACAAGTTTCCAAGTAAGTAGCAGCACAAGTGTCAGACTTGCTACGTCTAACTGATTAAGTTTTGATGTGTTGCTTTGGAATTTGATTACATTAAGTGGAATCGCAATTCAATCGCAGAATTGTTAAAGTTCAAGTTCATATATGCGGAAAAGTTCGAATTTTTATGGAAATGGCTTTATTGTCTGAACACCTACAAAATTTGCAAAAATGATAATCTGTCTCTTTTATTTATTTATTTTAAGTTGAAAAGTTACGTATTTCCTGCTACGGATCAAACGAGTTAAAATTCGCAATAAAAAATCAAAAGTGTTCCTAAAATATTGTTGTTTGCTTTCAGAGAAAATAAATATTAACGAGTGGAAAATTGAATAAAAATTTCAACTAATCATAAATTCAGAAAACAAGTCTTTTATAATTTTAAAAATTTTTGGAGTTTTCAGTATTGATCTATGATTTTACAACTTATGTACCTACGTCGTTTGATCTTCACTATTTGGATCTTTATTACCATTTAAGCTCCGAAATAATTCTTTGAAGCCCGAACGTTCAATGACGTGATATCGTAACTTTCATAATTACTTGGACTTCAGACGAAACCGAATAAAGGTTGCTTTCAACGTAATATAGATACTGAGTGAACCTAAAAAACTGAACTTAGTCTATCAACTGACCTAACTTTATGTTCAACGATATGATGAAAATGTGTACGAGACAAAATCTAAAAGCGCTCATTTTTCATGAAATTTCAGGTGATACTTGGACACTCCCAAATTCGAAAAAAATTACTTCAAAATGCAGTTAATGTCTACAATCGAAGCTAATTTTCTATTAAATCAACTTTCAATATTTTTTTTCAATGTTTTTAATTTAAATTGTCTTGCCTCGCGCTAACCTACTCACAACAAGCTGTGAAAAACAAATTTCATGATGTGCGCTCCACACTATTTACATGTAAATATGTAATAAAAAATGAGCTTCCCTGCACTTTTATTCGGAAAAAACTATTTGCAACTATGTTAGTACAGCAATAATTTCAATTTTTGCAGACGCGTCGTGATTGTGCTATTCGGAAGTGGAATTACATTTATGAAATATCGACCCATGTTTTCCACAGCAAAATTCCATTCATCATCAAAAGCCAAATAGTAAACTTCTCGCAAAGATTGCAACCAATTTGTTTGACGTGTGATATTTTATTCAACTCTCTGATCCTATTACTGCTTACTTTCCGAGCTAAAGATCAAACTTATAAAGCTAATGATGATTAAGTGGGTAGGCAGCAAGATGGCTCCTAATGTCAACAACTTTTGAGATTTAATAAATAATGACCCAACGTCTACGTACATTGAGCTTGGATAAGTTTGCTTCAAATTTTAGTCACCGGCTAATTGTGAAAGTTGAAATTCATTTATTTGTTTTTAATTGAGAGATGGGAAGACATAATCAACTTATTGATAACGACACGATTTTCGACTTTAGAGCCGAGTGGCGGAAACTTATTTTATGTTCACTACAATTTGTTTAAGTACTTGAATTTTCTCTCTTCCTCGTTAATTAAATGACATCGTTTTTGTTTTTTTTTTATTTTAAAGAATTTAACTTCAAGATGACTCTATAGACTTTACACGTTTATTAAACTACTGTAACATAAAATTGTACAGACTTAAAGTACAATAAAAAGCGCCATTTTTGATCATTCTTTGTCTTCTGTTTTTTTTATTCTGTAAGCTTTAATATAAAACTGTGTAAAAAGATAAATCATAACAATATTAGCTGGCAAATAAGCCCATAAAAGTACTTTTGGATAATCGCAATTTGAATTAATTGCAGCTGCTAAGAAGGCCAAAAATACGGTACAGTGTTGAACCTAAAAAAAATTACATAATTATTGATTATTATTGCTTAATTTTAACTCACAATTTGTAGTTCTGTGAGATGTTGCTTCCACCAAATACTCTTTTTGTATTGCGAGTCCCAAGCTGTGAGCAAGTAGTAAAAGTACATGACAACATGAACACCTGTATTAATAATTCCCAAAAAAAAAACCTGTCCTCCTGGTATGTACTTGCATGTAGCCCAGACACCAAAAAACATCAGTATATGATGGTACAAATGTAAAACAGTTATCTGTTTTTCTTTTTTTCTCAGAGTGAAAAATATCTGAAGCGAACATTTTACATAGAGTACTTCTTGTATCAAGAATTTACCGTGTCAAAAAGATCAATAAATTTCAGTATGAAATAGAAATAGTGGCACATCGTTATATTTGGTTTGTTTAATGGAGTACACATAAAATTAACATACGGTAACCATGACGTGGCCTAAAAGTATAATAGTCAAAATGAACACAAACTTGAAAACTTACCCAAAAAACACCGACGAGGTTGGCACAAATCTGCAAAATGTTGTAGCCTATTATTGTTTTACGTAGTTCAAAAGCTTTTCTATTTTTCATTATTTTCGGTCCAATTTTAAAAACAAATACGATATACGTGGTTAAAATAGCTAAAACAGGTAACGGAGATCCCATAAATGGTAAATGTGCCAATCGAGGATCTATAAAAATTTAACTACTATCGAATATTATTAAAATAAACTGTTCTTACCGCTCCATTTTGTCAATTCGTAATAATGTAAAATCATTTCTGCTAGGAATCCCATTGTTGACTATGCGGCATGAACTTCATAACACTTTATCTTTCAATGGATCAATTCCAGAAGGAACAAGCCAGAACTTTGACATTTAAGTATTGTTTTGCTCATATTTAAAATTATAATTTTATATGATGGTTGTTTCTTATGCAAATAATAATATTCATCCAACTAAACAAGTCAACACATTCCCTTTAGTTTCAAAAAGTTCTGTTTATTGATCGGTACTGACGTGTAGAAATAGGTTTTTTCCAGATTGTGGGGGTACTTGAATTTTAAACAATAAGTTGCTATTTAATTACAAGTGTCGCTCTGTGTTTTTTTTTTTTGGATTATTATTTCATAAACAGCATAACATATTTCAATTGGTGAGCAGATTAATTACAGTGACAAGTTCTCATTACCATAACAATAGCTCTGGTCTAAATGAATTTATTAGGTTCCTATCTTTAACATAGAACTCATATGCCAGAACTGATTGCAGTACATTGCAAAAAAACAGGTGTAAATTAGATGAAATTAAATTAATTGTAGGTAGTGATATAATGGAAACTGTATTAATTCATAATCATATTCATGGTAAATTATTTATTAAATTAAACTATTAAATAAAATGTAACTGTCGAATTTGATATTTTAGAATTTCCAGGAGAATAATGTTCATAATAAAGATATCATATTTGACTTCAAAATCTGAAAGGCACACTTTGACATATCAAGCAGAGCTACCAACTTTACGTACTTATCTGAAACTAGAGTACAATATTTTTTTCACAAACAATTTCACATTAATCAATGTAGAACTATTTGATGATCGATGACGTCAAAGATTTACCTAGAACTATAAAGTTCTTATTAATGAGCTGACTCATATTTATTTTACCACAGTTGATTGATTGATCGATGTCAGTTCAACTCACTTACTAGTAAATTTATTTCAGTATATTTAGGCTACTACTGAACTTTTTAAAGCTTTTGAAAAGTTTCGAAATTCCGAAATTTTTGAGAATTTTTCTAACTTTGTAATTAGGGCAGAGATCGAGATGCGGTCAACACCATCGTATTTCTAGGGCCTCAAATATTAAGAACCCGGGTTTATTTTGATTTTAAAAATTGCAAAATTGAAAAGAAATTGACCCGATCGATGAAAATTTGTTCGTTTTTAGAAATTCGTTCATATCTTTTAAACTAGTGCGCATATAGAAATAAGATTTAACACACTTTGACGATTGATGTCAAGATCCACGAAGTCTATAGCGTTTAAAAAATTGTTAAAATGTGGATCTAAAAAAATCATAAAAATCTATGAGTTTCGACAATTCGTTTAATTTTGACTCACCGTCATAAAGTTGTTTTTTTCTACCTAGAATTTCACCAAGAATTTAACGGTGTCTCCGGAATTAATTTTAAGTTCGGATTTTGGAGTCGAAACGGCTAAAATTAGACGATTTTTAGGGATTTTTCTAACTTTTTAATCAGGACAGATATAGAGATGCAATCAAGGCGAGCGTATTTTTGGAATCTCAGATACTAATAATCCGGACTTATTTCGATTTTAAAAATTGCAAAATTTTCAAAAAAAACTTTGACACAATCGATGGAAATTTGTTCATTTCTAGAAATTGGTTCATATCATCTGAACTAGTGAGCGTACGGGATTGAGATTTAATCCACTTTGAACGACGAAAAAAAAAAATTAAAATATGTATCTAAAAAAAAATCATAAAAATTTAGGAGTTCCGATAATTTGATTAATTTTGACTTTATCGTCATAAATTTGGTCCCATCTACATAGAATTTCATGAAGAATTCAGCTGTGTCCCCGGAATTGAAGTACAAGTCCGAGTTCCGGAGTCGAAACGAAATAAATTAGGTCATTTTTGAATTTTTTTTAATTTTCGTATTTCAGCAGTCTCAGATACTAAAAATCCGGTCTTATTTTGATTTCAAAGATTGCAAAATTTTCAAAAAACTTTTGACTGAAACGATGGAAATTTGTTTATTTTTAGAAATTCGTTCATATCTTCTAAACTAATCCACGAACACGAATTAAATTTTGTACGCTTATATAGTAGATCTCCCTCCACGCTATGGATCGACGCCAAGGTTCCCAGATTCCATCATAGTTAACTCCTTTTTTGCTTAGGACGAAATGCAAGATAAACAACTTTCACAGAAGGATTTTTACCCTTATATGATAATTGACATCTGTCACATGGTCGCCAAGATAGCTTAGATGGAATACCCTTTTAAAACTAATAATATAATCATAAACATTAAATATTTATTAAAATAAAGTTGATATTCTTAACTTCTCTAGCTTTTTTAGTGTGAAATTCGTATAAGTAACAACGTCCTATAATGTAAATAAATCAATATTGATGATTATTAAATTTATAGTATTCAAGTACACAATTTAAAAATCTACAAAATTCTTGAGAGCGAAGAACACCCAGATGAAACACACTTCAAACTTATCATTTCTTCCTACCTACCTATGAATAAATTGGCTCAATGATATGAGAAAAATTACTTTCAAATGAACAAAACGAATTTTATTTTTATATCATAAATAATTCATGACTAGAAGAAATATACAAGCAAACACGGTGAGATAAATCTTAAATGCAATTAAACACATCCGTAATAAACAACTCAAAAAAATATCATAAATGGAATACTAAAAGAAACAACAATCAAACAATACAAATTTATAAAAAAAAGTTTAATATGCGTGCAAATTTCACAACTGGATACACTTAACAAAAAAACTAAAAAATACAATCATCAATTAAGAAGTATAAGTCTTTAACAGCTTGCACAAAATTCCAAGTTCCTCCACATAAAATAGCCTCGGTCATCTTTGTTCTTCAAGCTCAAAGAGCTCACCTCCTGTGTCTTATAAATTTACTGACAAACGTCGGAAACATCGTTCTGTATAAAATTTAAGATAAATAGTTTGCAATATTCTTCGCTTACACAATGTTGAGTCTAGAAAACCTTACGGTCCATTTTTAAACTCGATCATATTTTTCTCATAAAGCATATTTTAATAAAGTCTTCTCTTTTAATGGCAGTTAAGAAATAGTGAAATCAAACACCCAAGTCTTTATGTTTATTAAACGACAATAAATTAACATTAGTTAAAGTAATTTACAAATTCAGTGGCTATGTAAGGTCGAATACATGAAATTATTTTTTATTGTGTGCTGGCTTTTTGCGTAAGTAAGTTTTTCTATAAAAATTAACAAACAAATATATCATTAACGCGGCCTGCGTTAAGTAAAGTCCCAAGAGCAGCTTTGGATACCCACAGTTTGGATTAAAGAACGGTATCGCAAAAGCTACGAAAACGAAGCAATGTTGACACTAAAATCACTCTGTTTTGTTAACTGTAAGATGCTTCATTCACTTACGATTTGAAGCTGCGTGATGTATTTCTTCCACCATATACTCTCCTTATAAACTGGGTTCCAAGCGGTTAAAAAGTAATAGAAATACATAACACAGTGTACAAATAAGTTGACCGAACCTAAAAAGTAAACTTGTCCACCGGCGAAAAATTTTGCACAAATCCATGGAAAAATGGTCATTAAGAGGTGATGATACACGTGGAGAAATGTCACTTGATTGTTTTTCTTCCTCAAAATGAAAAAGATCTAAAAGAAATATTTTTACATTTAGTTGAGATGTTTTTTTTTTAGGTCACAGTATCTAGAAGATCCACTATTTTGAGCATGGTGTATCCATATTGCAAGTTGATCATACGTTTAGCGTGTGGTGTATTTGCTACTGCTAACGGTGTGCAAAATAAACTCACATAAGGCAATTCTCTTAAAGACTAAAAAAAAGTTTTTTGTTTTCGTTTCGTTATTTTTCACGCACTTACCGCTATAAAAATAATGCCATTACAGAGAATTTGGAAGCCATTGTAAAATAGTAAGATCTTGTCAAGTTTTAATGCCGGTCTGTTTTTCATCAAGTTTGGTCCAATTTTAAACACGAATAATATATAAAAAACTAGGATGGTTGTTATTGGCAAAGGAGAGCCCATTAAAAAGTAGTCCTCCATTTGAGGATCTGCATTTAGAAAATTTTCATCAAGATAATAAGGACTAAAATTAATTTTACCTGCTAATTTTAGGAAATCATGAAATCCAGACAATAATTTTGTTTGCACGAGAGACATACTGAAGCGTTGTTAATGACAAAACTTGACTGAATGTGTTTAAATCTAAGTAAAGGACGCACAGGAAAAGGAAGAATGACCTAGACTAAAATTCCTCTATTGTTTACGGTTTATTAATATGAATTTTAACTGTATCGAGTTGAGAACGCGCACGTGGACGCACTTACACACATACATGTTCTGGCATCGTGCAAGTGTGATTTTGCGTTTTAACCAAATTTTGCAATATATCTGGAAACAATGGCTATTATTACAACGACTCAATGCTTCACACATTAACTATTATGCCTTGTTTGTGTATTTATGGACTGACTTACCTGCATTGTTTTCCATCCACAAAATTTTAAATTTTATAATTAAACTGTAAAATTATATAATCAAATTCAAAAGAATTATCAGACATTTAATTTTAAAGTTGCATTAGACCCAACAAATATTTTTGTTTTATTAAGTGAATTAATTTAACCTATTAATTATTTATAGGTGACGGGTAAAAGTGTACCTCCTATCGAGGTAGAAAAAGTTTTGTTTTAATCGAAAGATTAACTTAATCCCTAGACAGGCATGTAAATTTTTACCAAAGCTTGTTTCCTGCTTTATGTAAAATTTATTGATAATTGGAAAGTGACAGTAAAGGTTGGAAAGTGACGAAGTTGGATTGTAAAAGTCAGATAACTTTTATACTTTTAAACTTTCAAAATCCAGAGTCAACACCACAAAGTTTGTCGTAAATAAAATATTTCATTTGTATATTTATTCTAATTTCAAATTGGTGAAAGATTTGAGGTCATAGGGAAGACATAGGAATTTATAAGTACCTAACCAAAAAAATATGAAATATGTCACAAAATTTACAAAAATTTACAACTTCAAAACATCTTTAATGAAGTTTAATAAAATAGGCAAATATGTGAAATAAAATTACTATTTGAGTTATTAAAGTAATTTACAATTTTTGAATTTTTTATATCTATCAATTTTTTTTGATTAGGTTTTTTAGGATTTTTATACACTAGATTTTTTAGATTCTTCTTATTCATTCTTCTTATTCATTCTTCTTATTATTATTATTCATTATTCATTGTTAAACTGAAAAAATTTAAAATCGCGATTTCTTGTCTTTTTTGTGATTTTTGATTTGGATTTTTTATATTTTTTATGTTTTTTAAATCTTTCAAATTTATACAATCTAAATTATTTTTTAAATTTGTTTAGATTTTTTTGTATTTTGTACCTAATGTACTTACTATATATTTCTTAATTTTTTCAGTTTTTTTTTATATTTATTTATATCATTAATAACCTTTAAATGCAATACATTTCCAATTTTTTTTTCATTTTGATTATTGAAACTATATTCTTCTGAATTTATTTTAAATGGTTAGATTTTCTTTCTTTCTTTTGTATTCTTTTAATTTTTTTGGATACTTTGTAATTTTTATAGTTTTTAAGAGTGTTGAGATTTTTTAGATTCTGGGGAGTAATAAAAGAAAAATAATTTAATACCTTCTAAACATCACCATTTTATTTTATTTCTGTAGGTGTTAATTTCACTTCAAGCTTACGTATGTTTAATAATTCTTTACTTTTTTCCGAATATCACCACTTGAGTTGTATTTTATTAACATTTTGTTTAGTGCATTGTATCTATTTACGATGATATTAACATGAAACATTAAATTTTGGTGTTTTAATTTTATGAGTATTATTTATTTAGCTCTATAAAAAACATATTATTTGTTCCTACTAAAACATGAAAACAGTCCAATTTTATTATTTTCCAATTAAATTTTAATCAAATAAACATGAATAAATTGCTTATAACTGGTGATGTGTTATTAAATAAATATTAAATATTAGGTTAATGTTTTGTTAATACTATAAAAACCAAAAGCTAGATTAAATTAATGATGTCAATGCAAAACTAAACGTTTGTATAAAAATGTTCGCAATTATGTGATACAGGGTGATAAAAATATCATCATTAACAAATTTCAGAAAATTTCACATTATCACAAACTGATTATTTCATAATTTCGTTGAAGATTTAAAAAACTTCAAAAAAATTTCGGTATGGAAATATAAAATAAAGCTAAAAAATGGATGTCGTTTAATATAGAGCAATTCAACTTTTTTTTTCTCTCTCGCATATCGTTATCGAAACTTTTCTGTCTACTTTTATTTTCAATTTTCCAACTTTACTCGCCGTTTTCAGACTTTTAGTTTTCAACAATTTTCTGGAAAGTCAGTTTCTTGTAAGAAAGAATTATAGTACTGAATATTACCTCAGTTATTCAAGTTATTCTTTCCACCGATTTTTCTGCGTATTCTTTTTAGTAACGTGCCTAAACAGTGCAATTCCGTTTTTCTTTCAGAACAAACGAGCAAATTCCGTGCACAACTTGTTAAAGCTCTTTTGTCCCAAATGCTGAGCACAGCGTTCCAGCTCCTGCAAAGGTGAGGGCGCTGTGGTCACTATGTCGATGCAATCAGCATTCCCTTCCGTTTAGTTTTTTTCTTCTCTCCCATCAAGTTTTTTTCTCCTCGCAATAATTCCAGGCAAACTCCAGCCGAAGCTCTTCATGCTATATCGTAATTAAGCCCCGAAACACATCAGCGCACATCTGAACCGCTGATAAAACAATTGTACAAATGAAGCAATAAACTGTGCAAAACACAATCGTAAATGTAACACGTTGAATCCTCCTGGTACGTGGCACAAAGGCTCGTAAGGTCACTTGATTGGGATTCGGCGTTGCCACAAACTGGCCACTGTGGCCATCGCAAACACGAACATATGCACAACGCTTCTGTACAATCCCTCGTCGACTCGTTCCTTTACCACTAATCTACAGCAGGAAACGGACTGAAATAATGTGCTTTCATGATCAGTAAAACACCCACATGTCGCTACAAAAGCGGAGACACGTGTTTTTGGGACATGCTAATTGAATGCCGACACCAATCAGATTAGCCACTGAGGCCAATTCCAACGGAAAAAGCGCCAATTAGACTGGTTAAATTAAAAACAAGGCCAAAGCGAATTGCTTAATCAAAAGAGAAAAAATGCAACGAGAAATATTCTCTTATCTACAGACGTAAATTGTAAAAAACTTCCAAATTTTTACTTTGTTGAAATAAAAGCGATTTACATTTGAAACTAGCAAAACAAATAAATACTTTGAAAGAACTACTAGTTCTGAAAGTGAAAAGCTTTAAAACTGATGAGTTCCAAACAATTCTTTAATAAAAGCGCAGCAAAAGCATTCAAAATGTGTTCATCTCTTTGTATTTTTTGCCACCTGAAGAAATTTTCAGGATCAACATTTTATAATTATTAATTGATTTTATTGTAAAAGTTATAACGTAGTGAAGAAAAAAATGGAACGCTACAAGGTGAAAAAAAATCATATTAACTATCTGAATATTAATAGTTATTTATTGTACAAGACAGTAAAGGACCACGTTAACCATCAAGTGGAAATTGTTCACACTATTTTTTTTCTGTAGCAGATTTTAGAGAGAAGCTTTGCCTGAGGCAAATAAAGCTCACGTTTGGAAATTCGTGCAAAAAATATTTGCAACAACTTTGGATAACAATAATAAAAAAGCTAAAATAATACCAAAAACTTATTCAAGAGTTAAAGAAAAGACAGGAATCTTATGACGGTACAGGAAAAGGAAGTAGGACTAAAATCTCGACAGAAGTTGCTTGATATTGCCATTCATGTAAGGAAGAACTTTTATTAGACATGCCACAATGTGATTAATGTGATAAATGGTACCATAAAGTGTGTATTGGACTAACAAAAGAAAATACAAAAGTAGTTTTTCTCTGACGTTTTTGGTATGAAAACTGTTTTAGTTGACTCGGTTCGAGTTAAGAAATTTATAGCTGAACTGGTTTGGTGGCCTTGTTATTCTCAGTAGGTTAATATTGCTCAGTAGCTGCTTGTATAGAGAAATTTTTTATTCTAAATCACAAAAACAACTTTCACGACCTCAAATTTTAACCACAAAATGTGTGCGAATATTAAACATACTCGAATGAATATTCAAAATCCAAAGTAAACAAAAAATTAGCTGACTCAGCTTAAAAATAACATTATGACAACTTTCACATTTTGTGTACTCTTAAGTAATGAACTTTGCTTACATTTTATTATTAATGTCACCAAATATCGTAATAAATTCTTCTTCCCACGGCCGCATAAGCTGTAGACTCCCTCAAATTACAACATAACGCAAGAACATAATTAATAAATCCTTGACAAATCCTTTCAGATTTCTCACGAATTCCGCCTCCTAAAATATGTCAGGCAGGATCAAGTCGTGCTTCCCCACCCGCATCTCTCGGAACAAATAAAAATGTATTAACGTCCTAAGCTAGTCTGTAGATCCGACAAGCTCTTTCTTGTACAGATTAGAATTAAGTGATCGTGTTATCTACCACCTACATTAGTGTGGCGGCTTTTGTCAAATTATCACCGAGACCTTTTATTTCCGGACGCAATCATGGACACGTTTCCAGTTGCTGTGATATCCCTTGAACTATTTCCAAAACCGGAGACATCCAGAGGATTCAGAAAGTGACAGGAGTGCCATCCCATTTCAAAGCGACAAAATATTTCAAGTTGCAACTAGCCACTATCCAGTGACAGTTAACTGGGTTAATTAACAATGTTTTTGGGGACATCCAAAGTTTCTCGACGGGAATTTAACGGCAATTTGAAAGATAATTGATAATGAAACTCGAGTTTGGGTTTCACCCGTGGGCTGACGTCAGTTGACCTCTTGTTCGAAGTCCAAACCAAAAGAAATGGGAACCACTACTAAATTTTGGTATCAGGAGTAGAATTTACAATGTTTCTGTTTTAAAAAGTTATTGTTCTCTAATGAAAGGAAAAAAAAATTTTTTTCTTTCTCGAGTTCTGTGCGTTCTTGACTTTAGTTAGTAAAATGTATACTACTTAATAGGAGTACAAATTCACATCGAACTTTTGCTGAAGATAAGTTTACTGTAGATTACTTTTTTCTTTCTAAAAGAACTTCTCGTTGTTCAGCACCTTCCTGCGGGCATAAATTTTTTAAAGGTAATTCTCATAAAAGAGTGGGCAGGTTTTAGTGAATAAAATTTATTCTTAACTATGAATTTTGTCCCAAGAAATTTAAATAACCGAGATATTAAATTTTTTATTGAGTACAATTCTTTTGTGTTTGAAATGTCGCAGTTTTCATTCACCAGCAATGTGCGTTTTAGCAATAAGTAATCAGACCACAAAATCGAAGGCCTGACTTTCTTAGATTTGTCGGAAGAATATACGAAAAGCTTTTTGTCACTAAATGCATTGATATTTTTTCCACTTCTCCATTTTTGACACTTTGTACTTTTTCTCGTACATTAAGGGTAATTTTTGAGATAATTACTTATTCATTGCTTCTACAGTTCAAATTGGTTCCCGTACATTGTATTTTCGATGCTTTGGAAAACGAAAATTTTGTTTGTAACAAAAATTTTGTAACAACCAATTCTGGGTATCTTGATAAATTGGTATTTATTTTTCAAATCAATTAAATTAAAATCACCGTTTCTCTTTGAGATATGCTATAAAAAAAAGTGCATTAACTATTAATTTTGGTGGTTAAAACGGTCGTTTATCGTCTTTTGTAATAAATAACTATAATTTAACAGAATAAAGTAAAAGGTTTTCAAATATAACAATAAGTTCAAATTTGAAGCCATGTGAAAATCTGTGAATCAATAAGAAATAAATTAAGAATGATTGAATTTCTCGTTTTTTTTATATTTGTAAGAATAACTAATATTCGTCTAAGTGGATGGACTATGACATTATTTAAGTAAAATAGAATTTTCCAACATAAATAGCGAATTATTTTGCAATGCACAACTTCGTTATGTCGTACATGGCCCTATTGCGTCACAACATGCATTAAATGCATTGTTTGTTAAATACACAAACGGTGACCTGAAAATTACCATGCAAAATTATAGTAACATAAGCAGAACTATGCATTTACTGATACGCGGATGAAATTTCAAAACTGCGGTCCTCTCCATTCACAATGAAAGAATGTTGATAAATAATAAATGGCTAGAAAATATTTGACACAGCTAGCGTGACATGTACACATAAATTGTCACTAAATTTAATTCCAAAGTACGCATCTGCTAGTAAACGCACATGGGACAGGAACTATCCAGGGAAAAGATAGTTCAGAACGAATTTTCTACATTGCATCAAAAGCATAGATTCTAGATTAAGGTCTGTTATTTATTTCCAATAAATAAAACATCGACATCATCTCAAAGATACTTCTCTCATCTCTGTATCAATGCTGGAAAAATCTAAAAAGTAAAGTCATGTATAATGCTCCTGCATTTTCATTCAAAAAAATTTCTCCATCATCTTTTTTTCACTTTTCCACCAGACTCATAGGAATCGTATTTTGCTCATGTTATTTTTGTATAATTTGTGTTTTATGACGTAAGCTTCCGTATTTTTTTAATAAAACCCTACCTTCCCGTAAGACGAATATTTTCCAGTTTTTATTAACTTGTTTTAATTAAAACAACGTCCATAAAAATGAAACGAGCACATATATAAAACAAAAATTGCGGACGCGAAACATAACCAAGTAAGTTTACATAATAAATGTTCAAAGCTAATTTCGCCAGATTACGATCAGGGTGAAGTAAAATCAATTTTTATTAAAAATAACAAAAAAGACTCTATAAACTTTAAAATGATTCTTTTTGGTGTTGCTTTAGGGGATAATCTGTCATCCAGATATGTTCGACGCGAAGTCAGATTTATTTTTCACACCACAAAGTTGGCAAGTCCACTTTTTCAAGTGCCTGTTAAAATAAATCTTCCTAGTAGCGGTCAAACTTGAAGTACATGTACAAAAATCAGAAGTTCAAGGGCTTGAAGATATCAACAGCTTTTTCCGTAGTTGGTCACTGACTAAAATCTGTCACGACTAGCCGTAAAAAATTCGTTTAGGACCGAGGGTTGTTATAACATGATGAAAAAGAGCACAGTTGTGTCACATTAATTTATTTTGTAGCCGTTGTTACGTTCCGAAGACTGGAGAGCTGGAATTACGGATTATTAGGGTTCCTAATGCTTTAATCTACTAATGGAATTGTGAATAAATATTAAAATGTATCTACCTGCAAAAAATCCTTTTATCAAATCATAGTGAATCTAATGTATTTTCCTTATTTCATTTCTAAGAAATCGATTTCAAATCTAACATACAAGGTATACAATGGCGGCAGTTCCGGTGTGCAGGTGTAAGTGATGAAACATGCGAACTACGATTTAATTTTCTGCTAAACAGGTTTAATTTTTGTTTGGACTAATTCAAAGAAATTATTTCTATTTTGTTTCTATTTATCTTAAAGCAACCTTTAGAAACGTAGAAAACTTATTGATATAAGAAAGAAGTACATACTGAGGTAAAAATAAATCTAACGCGGAAAGAAATAAAACATCGGCAATATTAACAAAATTTTTGCAATATTTATCAGTTTTATCATCACTTTTTCTTAAATTATTTTTTTATTGTTGGTGGTAAATATTGAGATGATTAAATTTTTTGAATTTTTAAATGAACTAAATATAGTTTTTGTATTTGAAGAATCATTCCAAATTCTATAAAATTTTCGGTTTTGCATCCTTGAAATTGTTGAATTTTGGGCTGTTTAAGAAAATTTTAGTTTTCTTTATTTTTTCGTGATTTTTTCTATTTCTCATTATCATTTTAAATTCAATTTTGTATACATAAATTTTTTATGATCAATTATATACAATTATAAGTTTTTTTATTTAGATATTTATCAAATTTTTTTAATTTTCGTATTTATAGACACCTTTGAATTTTTGCACTTTAAAAGATGCTTTTCTCGTTTTTCAGACAGCTTCCAGTATTTCTTTTGTATTTTTTTTTTCGGCTTGTTTTTACTAAATCTGTGAACTTGATTTACTCCTAATTTTTAAATTATCGATACTTGACAATAGCGATTTAAAAATAATAAATAAATTTCAAGGGTTTTATGATCTTTACGTTAAAAAGAAAGCAAAAATACAAAAGATCCAAAGCGTATAAATAATTCGAACAATTTAAGTAATGTCTATTAAAAACAAATTGAAGAATGGAACAAAATAAAATTTAAGAAGAATTAGAGAATGCAAAAAATCCGAAAAAAATGTGAGCGAAACAAGAGAATCTAAAAATGTCCTAGTAATATCAAGAATTGAAATATTTTTTTGAAAATGTAGAAAGTCTCAATAACTGAAAGTACAAGAAATCAAACTTATTCAACATTTGAAAAACAGATTTTAAATTATTATTTATAATAATAATAATACTGTATAATAATTATTAAAGTTTTGTTTTTAAACACAAAAAATCTGCAAGAGCCTAACAAACTAAATAATTCAACAAAATATGAAAATAATCTAAAGAATCCAATAATTCTATCGCGTCTTTACTCACAACTAACAAATCTCGACTTTCTGACTCTCTTATTTACTTTTTTAATAAAATTTACGCATTGAAGTAAGCAATTCTCCCGCGTATAGTTTGGCCAGTCGATCCTTATGATTTATGTGTCCGTAAGGTAATAAATTTTCATTTATGGAAAGTGAAACAATTATAATTTGATATTACCTCAATGAAAAACGGTTTCCTCAAGTCCTTCCTCACGTGCATTACCGTAAACCATATATCAAAAAACCGAACCCACTTCGAGCATGGGTCAGCCAGGATTAATAGATGATACTATATGAAGATATCATCGTACATTACCATCGGTAAAGCGAACACGTTTGCTCCAGCGGAAATATCGCAATAAATTTCGTACAGGACATATCTGTGCGTCGACATCAGCTAAATTGGAAAATATAAAATTTAAAGTCACTGCCAAATTTAAGCGGGTTCACGCTATAAACAACAATGAAGTTGAATAATCCTGGACAGTTTCAATTTTTATTTCTAAATTCTAGAATAAAATTTATAATACAACAACGTTCAGAATTTAATGTTTATTTATACGGGAGTTTTTATTACAGGTAATAAAATTGATAACACTATCCAACTGTAAAAGCAGTGAATATAAATTTCCCGCAGACTCTTTTGTATCTTTCGGAAATCTGGTTGGTTCACTCGCTAAATAACTCCTCCCCCATAAAAATATTTTCCTAGATTGAATCATCACCTTTCCTCTTCCTTCCTGCTGCCAATATTTTCCCTTTCCGATATTTTCCAAAATAGGCTGGGAGTTGTATTTATCACGACGGTCGTGGCGCGCCTCTGCCACCAACAAATCGCGTTCCGGACCCCACATATCGGAAAGTGCTTTTGGACTCCGGGGAACCGCAGTTCCAGAACAAATGAGTGTGGCGGTCTCACGCAGCACTGACTAAACACTACCTAACCAAGTCCGTATGGAATTGATCTGGTGGTGAACTTTAATGAATAGAGTGTTGCGATCCTGATCCGATATGGTGGCCGTGCAGGAAGTGACGGTATTAATGCTTGATCCGTCGATAGGATTTATGTAGGGAACGCTCCTGGTTTCCGTTTACATGCATGCGTTAAGCTTACAATCGCCAAAACTAGATCAAAGGGTGATATGTAGCGCGAAAATTCAGAAAATTTCTTATTCTGCATCTACTTGAATGCAAATTGTTGTAGACCCTCTTTTGAGGTAAAACTATCGTTAGATTTATTTTTTTGCTGAATTCTGTCATTGAATCGCAAAGTTGGTGAATTCTCTTTTGCGAAACCAACAATAACTAAACTAACGTTTAAATCTGTTCTAATAGAAAAAAAAATTGAAAATTTTAAGAAATCAAAAAACTTTTTCGTACCCGAAAAATACCTAGTGAATGCGTTAAATTAACTGATTTTATGAAAAATGCATGTGCTTTCACTTTTCTATTTATAGCTTTACTTTTAGTTCTGGCTCAATCAATTAAATTATTTATAATGCATATTTGCACATTGTGCTTGTTGCATGCATACTTTGTAGATAAAATGTATAATTTTAAAAACATTCTGTAGAAACTTTAACTACTTCCGAAACAAATAAAAAGTATCGACAAGATCGAAAATATTTAATGCTAATCCAAATTTAGAAAAAAAAACTATTAGGAAAATTTCAATTCTTATAATGCGAATTTGATTTAAAGATTTTATCGATTTATCAAGATATAAAGTAAAATTAAGAAAGATTAAATTTTAGTTTATGCGCATGTTTTACAAGATCGTTGCTTTTGCACTTGTCGATTTAAAATTTTGAGCATTTTTTTTACTTTGGTCTAAATTTTTATGCCATATGAAAATTTCTTTTTCTTCATTTGATTGTACATGTAATTAGCGTAAAGCAATGTTTTATTAAATAAAACTTATGTGATGTAAAATGGAAGTTGATCAAAATTTAACAAAGTTCAGCTTTCGTAAACTCCCTTTTAGCTATATTGATACCAAAATTTTAATAAACAACAATTTTCACACAATAGAAGCAATTGTTGTAAAAATGACGTTCTTCCAGTCTTATACATATTTACACAGAACGTCACCAATATAAAATTCTAAGAACCACTATTGTAAACAAAATTCAAGGTAAAGAAAATTTAATAAATAATGATCTTGAACATTTTGTTAATAATAAAAAAAAAGAGTCCAATGGACCCCCTGGTTGCCCGAAAATGAAAGTCATTAAAATAGAAACGGATTCAGATTCTCTAGAGTTCTTTAAACAAGTAGATTGACAAAGCCCTGTTAGAGGAAATCAAGAAATAACAATATTAAAAAAAAAAATGATTGTTTATTGGGTCTCCGGGACCATTTTTTCCCACATGCCCGGATGAGGGTTAAGATTATAAGTATATAAAAAATAAAAAAATAAAATATAAAATATCTAAACTAAAGGATCCAATGGATACAAATAATAAAAAGTATCCAAAAATTTTAGAAAAAAAAATAAAAATTAAAATCATGCCCAAAATTATTACTAAAAGTCTAGTAATTATGAAAAATGCAAGGTAGCCGAATACTCTTAATAATCAAGAAATTTCAGAAGAATTAAAGAATCTGAAAATCTGAAAAATTAGCACAATATAGTGTTAACTAAAAATGAAAGCCATTCGAAGGAAAATGAAGTAAGATATTTTAGTCTAAAATTTTAATCTAGCTATTTATTATAAAATATCTAAAGCATTTAGAAAATTTAAGGACTATAAAAAATCCACAGAATTTCTAGCATTCTGAGATACACTGAATCTAAAATTATCAGAATTCCAAAGAATCTATACAATCTAATAAAATCCATTAAATTAAAGAATTTAACTATTACAAGGAGAATTTGAACATTTTGAGAAATTTGGACGATGGAGTCATAAAGAATTTCACTTAAATTTTGAATTTACATATTCACTTCGGACTTGGAGAATTCACAATTTTTGTCAACTCCTCCAACCATTCGAGATATTTTACTATGATATCCTGCTGCAACTGTATCACTATTCCATTTTCCTTATCTCTTTAGTCATCGTATCAGCACCGACATTCACTAGAGAAGTTGCCGAGCTACGGCGCAAACAACGTCCAGAGTATTCTTGAAAATCTGCATAACCTAAGCACTTTACGACTTCTGAAAACATGTTTCCAACCGTATTTCCACCAACTGGTTGACCCATTCATCTACCATTTCGATAACATAAGAAAAAGCGTTGCTCTTTAATTCCTTTCAGACGCAAAGCCGCGTAATTTTTTATACAATTTTCAGGGCATTGATTTCATTTTTTTCCACAATGGTAAAACTTTAAAACTACGTATTGTTACTTCTAAAACTGCTTTTTAACCAAACCAGTTTGCTATCAATTCCCCAAAAACGCCCATCACCAGAACCACCTAAATTGAACATATTAACATATTTTTCAAAGAGATTTTGTTTGAACCATTTATATCTTTTTGAAGTCTGCTTCAGTAAAGCCTCCAGCCAATTGTAATTTTCTATATCTATTTTCTTGTAAACTGGGAATGTCAACTTCAGCATAGAGAATTTCGACCGCAGTGAATTCAAGCCGAATGTTTCCGACTATAAAAGATCGATTAGATATAATAATACATTACTGTATTTGAAACAGATCTTTAAATTTGAACATTTTTTTTTCTCGCAGTCTTCGTAATTTTTTCGGAATTAACTCTCATCAGCCGTTTTTTCGCGCATCGGGATTAAGAGGAAAAATTCTGTTTCCATACAATGAGTACAAAAAAAAAAATTCATTATGCCATTCGATTTTTAACCGCGTTCTAATTGAAAGGTGAATGATATTGCTGAACTTTTTTCTTTTCGTAAATAGAAAAATAGTGATATATTATTTAAAAAACAACTAAATATTCATGAAAAATTTCATCCTCTTAGTGATGTAAGCGGTTTTTGAAAAATGTGGAACTATTATCCGCGGCACTAAGCCGAAAAATTATTATCCAGTCCCATGAATTTGACGCTTCGATATTGGACGGATAAGCCGCTTTTATCAGATCACGTCCAGAGATAAATTCTAATATTTCAATACAATTTCTCCGGATCTAATAAAGACTCCAATGTGTCCTGACAGGCGAATCCTCTATGACCTTCTATTGCCGCTTTCTAAATTAAAAGCAAAATACAAAACCTCATCCGATCGCTAACTTTTAAGTGCTGTTGGAATTTCGCAAGTTCAAAGCAAGCATGAATGTTTTATCATCTGGTGCCACGTCTATTTTTATTAATAGTGAAGCGGCAGTCACATTTATTTCAGAATTCCTGAGATTATCTTTCAGAAGTCTTTCGTTTCCGGACCGCTCGCAAACTCAATTCCGAACCAAAAGCTGAACTGCTCTAACTAGTACAGAAATTCCTCTCGACTTTTCCAGAAATAACTGAGAAACAAAAGTTTTCCTAATACGGTTGGCGCTTCCGCTGTACAATTACATCTTAATTACGAAGCAGCTCAGCTTCGACCGAAATAGATCGACACGAGGGTTTAAAGTTTAACAAACAACGTGACCACTCTGCTTTTTTAAATTAACTTACATACACCTTCAAAAATTCGAAATTTTGAAATCTTTGACTTATTAGCGTTAAAAATGTCGTTCATACACCTCCCTTAAATTATTCTAATTTAGACTTGATCTCGAATCATAAATAGATCTTTTACTAGAATTTTTTTAAATATCTTGTGATTGAATATATTTTTTGACAACTTCTGGTTAAAGTGGTTTTCAACCAATAAGTTCTCTAAACAGATAAAAGTTTGTGCAACTAGACACTTGGAAATATAGAACTTAC
Organism: Cynaeus angustus; assembly: GCA_030157275.1. Taxonomy (NCBI): domain Eukaryota; kingdom Metazoa; phylum Arthropoda; class Insecta; order Coleoptera; family Tenebrionidae; genus Cynaeus; species Cynaeus angustus. Next base: position 25,389,864 of record CM058059.1, read on the forward strand.
ATCGAATGAAACTAATAACTTGCCTTCTTGGAACTTGAAGTTTTTGTTCTTATAGATTTTTTTTACAGTAAACTGTAAACTTTTTGGTTGGGTTAATAAATTTTTTAGTTAACTAGTTAAAGTGTGTAAATCTGGTGCTTATAACCGAAAATTGGCAGCACTGAATTTCTCAATGTATGGATCTATGGCAAACAATTTTAGAAGAGCCAGATTTAAGACAGTTAAAGACAATTTTAAGCTAAAGCGCAATCAGATTGTTGTATTTTTCAAAAATTTATTCACATTTCTAGTCATTATCGACAAAGGTTTTTTTATCAATAATCATTCTATTTGCCTTTAGTACAAAATATATAAAAAAAATCTTCCAGGATTTAATGATTCTTGTATTTGAATTTTTGCTAAGTGACTGGGTCAAATTTTGGCGAGCTTTTCTCACAAAATGCTTAGTCGGTTCATTAAGTCGGTGAATATGTGACTCTATTCCAGCAATAACATTAGGTCCGGAAGAATGCAATCTAAATTTTGGACCCGTATTCAACACATAAATTTTGTCATCATTAAATACTTGCGTCAGCAAGAAATCTAACATCGCAGCTGCTTGTAAACAACCTGTGTAAAAACACAATTATTTCTTAATTGCATAATTAGGAATTAATCTGAAAAGCTTGTTAGCTTTCCATAACTTGACAAACACAATTTTTGATTTTATAAAGTGAATCTGCCACTCCAGAATTTGATTTCCAGAATAAAGATTTCTAAAAATATGATTGATGATGAAATTTAAAATACTTACACTCATAAGTATCAGACTTGATACAAAATTTTATTAATGCTGTTTTTGTTTAGTGTAACAAGAGAACCTTTACATTAAAATTTATCTACATTAAACCCCAAAACAACCCCGAATATAAAAAATTTACTTAGAATCTAAAAAAAAAGTAAGGATTTAAAGCATCTAAAAATAAAAAATATGCAAAAGATACAAGGAATTTAAACCATTCACTACAAAAAATTATGTAGGCTAAAACGACGAAGTAATTTGCAAAATATACAAGACAAACAAGAAAGAGTTTCCGAAGTCTTAAGGATGTAGAATATATAAAAAAATAATGTATTTAAAAACCCAAGATTCTGTTTTATATATTTGCACATTTCTTTAAACCTGATAAATATATCTGCTATTTAGCGATAAATAGACAAAAAAAATGATTGGAGCCCTGTTTCCCATTTTGTGGAAATCTGTTGTAACGAGGACTTTTTGTTAACCTACGACCACCATAAAAATTATCTACACTAAAGAAAAAGCTTATAATTAACTAATTTAATAAAAATATCTAGCATAACCATGAAGAACTCATTCGTATGTAAATCTGAAAATGTATATTATTCTAATCAACACATCAATTATTTCCTGTTGCACCTTGCGCAAGCAAACTATGTTCTACTTTTTAATAAAAATTTTCGATACTTCTTTATTTCAGTGCTTTAAATAATAAGGATCTTTTACAGTCTTCTCTAAACTTACACTTGTTATCAAACACTAAAGGGTTAACAAGCGGATTATTGTTAATCCGTTTCGATGATCTTTATACATTGCGGGCTCATACCTTCTCAAATAAGTTTGCTCCAACACCAAATTCAATTACCGTTGATGAAACTCATTCTCAAGTGTCACTCCCAATTTCTAACTATTAATTATTATTGGTGGTAATAATGATCGCAACTGTGATCCTTCAGTTTATTGATTAAATTAAGTTGTGAGTGTCGGTACGTCTAATTGAATTTTCTTTTTATACCTCGATTGTTTCAAACAAGTTGATGATCCAACTAAACTAATAAATTTAACTGAAGCTGACAGGATATGTTATGTATTTTATGTGAATGTTTTTATTTCCGCACAGCACTGAATCTATTTTTCATAACACAATATTGACATTGACAGACAAAACCGATGATAAAATCAAAATAAATTAGGTCATTTAAAATGCCTGCATGCGTTGCGGATGGCCGTTGTTTTTCTCGTATTTGTCCACAGATAGGAATCGTCAATTGGAAAGCAATGAGTGATTGTGCCTTTTAATGCAATTTGTATTCTTTCGTGTTTCCGATTATTAATCAAAAGGCAATGATATTCCGACAAAAAGGAATTTGCTGTAATAGCTGGTCATTACTGATGTCTAAATTAAACCAAATATCCAAATTTATGTTTTACTCGTATGCTATATATAATGATTATTGTTTAGTTCACATGTTAAGTGTGGCAGTAAATTCTTGGGGATGTTAACAGCCCAGTTAATTGTTATAATGGCGCTTAATGAATGCTTCTAAAATTATCACACTTAAATGTACACAAAAATATTCGCTTCGTAAAATTCTTTCTTTCATGTACAACTTCCAAAAAGGAAAAACAATCAATAATTCCGAGCTTTAACAAATCCCAATTCCATGATCCTGTTTAAGTCCACACATCACAGTTCACAGTTACTCGTTCATGCTCCTCACGCCCAATTGATAATATATAAAGCTTTCAAACAGGCCCCAATCTCACATCATAAATAACCCTCATTTACACTAACACCCCCATCAACACAATATTCTTTTCATTATAAAGTTGCCGATTGTTTCGCAATTTTAAATAGCACATAAATAATCTTATTCGGGGATTTCCACGGTAATAAAAGTAGAAATATGCAACTCATAATACAATGCCGAGTTAAACACAAGGATAAAGCGTGCATCGTTTATTGTAGTCTGCATTAAAACAGGACTGTTTTTTTCCTGCTGATGTAATAAAACTAACCTTTAGGTTAATGAACAACAATATTTGATGATCGTTTTAGAAAAGGTCGTTTTCATTTTTATTACGTCAATGATCTTTGTTAAGTCCGTGAAGTGTTTTTTATAAACGTCACTTTTACGACTATCCTAATGAACTGTTAAAATTTTAAACGTCTTGTCCCAAGTTTGCAGACATCGTTAGAAGTTTATCGTCCAATGGACTTTCATCAAGGTGTATAGTAAAGATATAAAACGCAGTAAAAGTGCATAAAAAATAACTGTTATTGAATCATTGCCTGTTCCTTTGTGTCTTGCATATCAACCACCAGCGTTTATTAAGCTAGAAAGCAATTAGCGGAAGTTTCATTTGCCAAATTAGCTCCTAATCGCCATTAAACTTAAAACAGAGCCAGGCAAAATGAGCTTTCCGTTCTTAATTCAGAACAAGCCAAGTAGGTCGCCGTGGATGGCAATTTTTCAATTTCTTGTTGTTTCAGATTTGCCCGAAGGAAGCATTAGCCAACTAGAGGTGGTGGGATCGAAGACTGTCAGCTTGGAGGCTGAGAGTTTGGCAGGATGCCAGGTTCAAGCACTCGTTCTGGCCAATAACCGGCTGCAACATGTGGCGGATCGAGCTTTTAGGTGAGTACGTCGAGTTGTTGCTGAATACTTAACAGATGCTCGTTTTGGTGCTTCAGCAAATCGATTGCTCAATACAGAGACATGCTTTGCTATCTTGTTGCCTATCGTACTCGTAAAGGTCAAGACAATTACGATAATGTCGAAGGGGGCTGATTAATCGCTGTGTAAAAGGAGCTATCAGAACTAAGGATGTCTTGAAAAGAGATAATCATAATTTAGCGTTTACATAATGGGCATAAAAATTTAGTAGCAGAGGTTTGTTACCAAAGCCAAAGAATTAATTATTTCTACATGCCATTTACGTTGTAAAATGTATCAGGTCTAAATGTGGATGTTAAAAATTTTAAAATTCGACGCGTCCATTTATGTGCAATGCTTAATTTACTTGATGGTTTTAGGGCATATAACTAACAATTTTCAACTGAGATAAAAACAACAGTAATGGTTTACAAGTTGGTATTAAAAATAGCGTCAAAAATACCTCAAAAATCATTTTAGTTCGATTTTTGAGCTTGTTAAAAATGGTGGATGCGCCGGACTAAATTACATTTATACATACAGTGAATTTTTTATCACTGCGACATTGAAATTTACTAGGCGCAAATTTTAAATCAACGGGATTTCTACTAAAAGTTTAAAATTGATTGTGGGCTTAGATATAGTTTTTTTAATTCTTAAGATTCTTGATTCTTAATACGAAGCGAGTAGTCCCAGTTTCCAGCACGAAAAATTTTTTGTTGCCACTGCTCCAAAAACGGAAAATTTTAATTTTTTTAATTTTTATTTTCAAACTAAGAAAATAAACACCGATTAAAGTGTAAACCATGAAATGGTTTAAATCATATGTTGCATTGATAAATTTTTTTATTGTTTATGTTATCGGAAATATTTGAATTTTACGAAAATTGTCATATCACCTGCTTTTATCTTGATAACTATTCACCATAAATTCATTTTGCATTTGAAAAACTCAAAAATTTTAAAAAAAAATAAAAACCTGTAAAAATCACGATTTAAAGCCCACTCAAAAATATTTTTTTGCAAAAATAGAAAAGGTCCAAAGTTCTAAAAATGCCCTTTTTTAAACCTACAGCATTTTTTAAAATTTATTAAAAAAAAGGACAAAAGATGGACTTTCAGCAGGGCAAAGAGCTTCAAAAAAATTTAAATTTTTTTGAATAAAATTTCTAAATGTTCTAAATGTTTTATAAACATTCAAAATGCAGAAAATTTTACCTATTCAAGGGAAAATTTGGCTTTCAAAAGACCTAAAAAATTACAAAACTTTATCATCCTCTCTTAAAACGAATTTTAATTCATTTAAATGATGTGTAAGAAAATATCTCTAAGTAGAACACAGTTCCAAAGTTATTTTCCATAAGTCTTCTAAAAAGCAAACAAAAATATTGAGGAACATTTTGCTTAGTAATTTTACAAAGCTTCAATCTTATTGGCACATTTGACTGTAGAAATTTTAAATAAATATCGTTCATTAAAAAAAATTGTAAATATTCCAAGAAATAACACTAAAGACGAAAATATTTAGTTTAACTTTTGAAAAATTCCCTCGAGTGTCCAATAAATCTTTAAATTTAGGCAAATCTAATATAAAACCAAAAAGCTATTGCTAAAAATTTCAATTTCAAATAAAAAAAAAACATTTTTTTTTCATTTTACCTCCTCCCTACAGTTGACCTCTTCTACATTCATACCACGATCTCCATTTGCAGTCACAAAACAATTAGAATGTACGACGAATCTGTATTCAATGCACTTTCTTCAAAGATACATGGTAATTATGTGAGGTAAAAACATGAACGCCGAAAATACACTCTTCTGTTCATTCATATTCAAAGAGAGAACTACAGCTGCAATCGAACGAATTTAAATTTTATCGAAGTGTGATTTATGTAGCACTCCGACAATTGTCTGTAACACGAAACTATCTCTAAAATTCCGGCAATGAAGAATAACTATATTTTAAGTTGAACCATTTTAACCGCATCGCTTGACATCCTATCATAAAACTAGTTCCGACCTGTTAAGTTTCTCGGGCCATATGACAGAAGCAAATTGTGTCATTTCTGAGGCTTGCAAGTTAGAATTTTTTAGTTCTTGTTTTAATAGACACGAGCACACGTCCATCAGAGCCTTTTCCATTTTATTTGAAAGTAATTCGAAACATTTTCTCGAACGCAAATGGAGAAACCTAGTTTACGAGCAATACACTATTGACAGACAAGATTTAAGTATGTAAATGCGTACACGATTTACGTGTAACAATGCAATTTGCGATGGGTTCAATTTACACGAACGAAGCTTCGGAATTACAACTTTCCAGTTTCGCAACTGTACCAACAATAAAAAATACAATTTCCTATAAAATCCAATAAAGTGTAGAACACAAATCCTGTTCTTTTTTGGGCTAAAATAAATCGAGGATGCTGAGGGGAATGCGCAACAATTCTTCCAGTCAACTCCTTAAACTATCACACTGAATAATTGAACAGTGGAGATTTCCGGAGTTGGGAGTCTGGGGTTTAGTATCTCTTCTTCAACTACTTAATTATCAATTACTGAGCGCTGTTCGAGTTTATTAAACTTTATTTACAAGGCAACGGTAGCTAAGTGGAGCTTTTAAAGCGCGTCGGGGAATAATAAGCGACGAAAATACGGAATAGTAAAGAGTTTGCTAGATTATTAATCGATAGTTTTAAAATTACAAACGACTAAATAATTTAATAAAACAAAGTTTTCTGTATTCCGTATTAAATTACGGTGTCTGGTATTTTTTGCGAGGTAATGTCGTTTTTATCAGGCGAAAAACAAATGACACGCCTTCCTGAAAAGCCCATCACTTCACAAAGGAAATGAAAATCGTCACTATTATTCGTTGTCCAAAAATGTACTCACTTCTAAATCATCCTGATGATTTACGGGGAGAGTTTCACGTAACACTTGGCAAGATTAAAATTATGCAAATAGGTAAAACAACAAAGGTAGAATTCGTCTCTTATCTATTTTTTGCGTAACTAGCAGGGAAAAAAATTCCCAAACGTTGAAACTTTACCCATATTAACTATTTGACATCACAAGGATAATTTACACGCATAACTCATACCTTGTTAGTAATTCAAACTTGATGCAAATTCTGTGTGTTGCAATGCATTTCGGATACGGATATCAATGACTTAATTGTTCGCCACATTATTAATGTGCTTCCATCTGTTCTCACAGCTTAAAATCATCCTCTAAGTGATGTATTATTTACACAGTAAGCCAACACTGTATATCTGGTTAATGTGGTCTTAAGAAGGAAGGAGTGACTTGCAGTGAGTTGGTGAATTCGGTAAATTTGGGAAATATATCAAAGGAAGTAGAATGTCGATTCTCGACGCAGCTACCGAATTTACAACCGACTTTGGCAGTTTGATAATATAAACTGAGTAATTTATAGGGGAGCTTTAATGAAATCCTAAACATGTATGTTAATCTTGAAAATTTATTTTTAGCCGAAATTTTATGGCCAGATTTGAACGCCCAGATGCAGAATTACATGTGAACGTCACTCTGCAACTTACGCAACTACAACAACCAAAAAGTTAAAAGTTTAATTTCGGGTCCTTATCAATAAAATTACCAATGTCAAACTATGTAACTTTGACTCAGCAGTCTTGATTTTTTTATATTTTTTTTACATTTAAAAAACTCCACAATTTAAAAAAAAATAAAAAACTGTGAAAATGACTACGACATATAACCAAAGCTTACCCAAAAAAATTGTTTTTTTTATAAAAATAAGAATCGTTTTTTTTTATCTGTAGCATTTCTAATTTTTATAAGAAAAAAATAAAAAAAAACTCCCATAAAGCCCAAATGCTGTCAGTTTAAACTCCAAAAAGAAATTTTACTAACTTAAAATTTTGGAATAAAATTTAACCAAAAATTTTATGGCTGGATCTGTACTAACTGTTACATTACACGGAATTGCAGAATGATGTGATGTTACTCTGCGAACCAATTGTTATTAACTTAATCAAATATTCACCAATATTAATTAAATATCTAATTAGAGCTGCCAAAAGCTCAAAATATTTTGTTTCACTTTCGACTCTATGTAATTAAAATTGCCAATGTAAAACTATGTAACTTTGAGGTTTTCCACTCAAAGTTTAAAACTGATTTCTCAATTCTTCAGACGTGTTGAATACGAAGTAAGTCCACTTTTCAACATGAAAAAAAATTGCTTGTTACACTTTTTTTCTATTACAAAAACGAAAGTTTCTAATATTTACATTTCACATTTAATCTAAACCTTTAAGCTTACTCAAAAATGTTTTTTTTTACAAAAATAAGAAAAGTCTCAAGTTTTTGAAATACTAATAAAATAGTTTTTTGAATCTATAATATTTCTAAAATTTATACAATAGAGAGGCTGCCAGCAGGCTCAAAAGGAGATTGAAAATTATATCACTTAATATCGCGTAATTTTTGAAATATAATCTACCCATAACATTTTCAATTTAGTTTCATCTATTTTTTTGTTTTTTTTTGTACTAAATCCCACATTATACAGAATTACACAATGATGTGATGTCACTCTGAAAACCACGTTATTTGACTAATTAAAAGTTTGTCGCAAATATTAATCCACACATCCAACAACGGTAAAAAAACATAATGAAAAATACCAATGTAGCTCAAAATCAGTTAAATTTATAACAACAAAATAAATATTTTTTTATATGTATAAATAAAATTCGTTTTAATTACAAAAAAATGATATCAATTATGGATAGTGACATCAACATTATTATTTATGACCGGCTTCATTTTAATTTGACTGTTATTACCCGAGCGTAGAAATTGAATATAATTAAAGAAAATCTCGTGAAAAATTACTTTCCATTAAATATTCACGACAGAAGAAAGATAAAAGTTTCGGTTTCAGCCTGAGAATAAATTTTTCCAATAAAAATTCATGTCTCAACAGTATTGTCATTTTTCACCGCGCATCAGCAAAAAACTTTTACTCGCTCTCAGAAATGGGCTTTTTTACTCGGTCGCGACGTTATTGGAAAGATCGACTTAACAAAAAAGTAACTAAAATTTCATTAATAACACATGATTGGAACTATATTGGCTTTTTCTAGGTCAGAATAACAGCACTGGACAACAAGGACTTTTATTGAACAATTTTAATCAATATTTTCTATATTAGCTACATTTATGTTTTATATTATGTTCGTAACGATTTAACCTTTAATAAATCTCCTCTTTCTGTATTGATTTGGTTGCTATCAGTGAAAGCTACATTACACACATTATTTAGGACATTTCTTTATCTGCGTTTATCGGCATACTTTATTCGTGTAACAAAGTCATTAGTGTCTAATAAAATAGTCATAAATTTCACTGACTCTGAAGTAAAAAACTTAATTACTGAAGTTGGAGGTTTTAAAGAATCATAAACAAATTTACTTTTTAATTATAAAAAATGTTTATTTATATTTCGTTATTTATATCTTTGAGTACAGTGGAAAAATTTGACTTTTAACTTTAACACGCTTCCGTCAATTAGGGTCCGTGCATTAACATAATAAAACACAATTTATGAATAATAAAGAAGGTATAAATAATGAAAATGGTATAACCATAGAGGCTGCGCTGACTTTGTTGCTGACTTATTTGGTAGTAAAATTTCCAAATTGCCAGATAAAGGGAGACCAATTTACACGCAATAAAAGTAAAAAATTACATGCGTCACTTGGTATAGTTCACAGCAATTAATTTACCTAAAGAATCAATAATCGTCACAAGATTCGACACGATAATTATTAACATATAAAATGGCTTCACTGACCTCTTGTCTATTTTCTTAATTTTCTTGTTGTCTGGTTTATGTTATCTCTCTTGTGCATTTAATTTCTGCTGGATCTTTCTAATTTGCATTTATAGTTTTACGGCATATTGTCCCCTGCCAGACAAAACTTATAATCATTATTGCTCAACGTCAAAGCAAGTCTCTACGAATATGTCTTTAACCATAAACCAAATTGTGGCTAGAAGTTACGACAGTGTGCGCAGCAAATCTAATTTGCTTATGCATGCACTGCCATATTTCACCAACGAAATTAACTCAGAATTAGTACCTAATAAAAACACACTTTCATAAAATTTCACTTACCTTTCCAACAGTGATGTGTTTTTTTGAAAATTTTATCAAACTGCTTATGTTAATTTGTGCCAGATGAACCATAAACTATGCCATAAAACGTGCGTCACATTACATCGGAAATAAACGGAAACGTATTGCAGCAATCAAGTCTATAACCCCTTTTTACAAGCGGAATAAAAAAATCAAGTTTTATCGTAAATTCAGCTTTGCCCTCCTTTACATCGAATGAACCTTAAGAAGAAAATTATTGGACATTCGTTTCAGTCGGGAAACTTTCAACTTTATCTCTTCCTACAGCGATTTAAAACCGAATATTCCCCGCAAAATACTACACGATAATTTAATTTTCACGAATTTGAAAAGTATTTCGCATGTTATGTGCCAGAACGGAAACGATTATAGTCACTTTATAACGTGAGTTATTATTCCAACATTTCCACGTTCGTGTTAAGTTCGCTTTTTCTTCGTAAATGTGCTCGCATTAATTGACAAAAAATCACTACTTTGAACAAAAGTTTCGTTTACAATTACCATATAATTTTTACACCGATCTGTTGCTGAAAAAAATCTAAATTCAAATGTACGAAGGTGCTTTATATAAAGCTAAGTACACAAAATTTGTTATTTAAAGTAGAAAAAAAAATGGTTAAAAATGTCTTGTTCCGCCGTTCCCTCCTTTAAGAAATTTCTCATTTTCATACAGCTTTATGGTGGTCGGTTCATAGACACGTAATTAAATTTTAATAATGCAATAAAAATAATTGCAATTAAGTGCAATTAAGTGTATTGGAAGACGATCAGGAGAGTAAAACGATCCTCGTTATGAACGGAACATCAAGTCCAAGTTTTTCCGCTATCGAGCTGGAAAAATTTGTCTTTACACTTTTGTTATTTTTAGGATGTGGTAAAAACTCTAAAATAATGAAAATGATACAATTCATTCATTATTACAACATTCATCGTCAAGTTATCAACAGAGAATTAATAATTAAAATCGTAGATTTAAAGAGTATATATTTAGAAGAAAATCCAATTTGGATAAATAAAAACAAACTAAAGATTTGAAGAATCAAAGAACCAAAAATTGCATAAATTACAAGAATTTTAAAAACATTTAAAAATATGATTTTTTTAGATCTTACTTGGTGTAACGGATCCAGAAGGTATAAAACATTCCAAAAATGGAAAGAATTTACACGAACCAAGAAACTTCAAATACTTTCGATGATCTAAAGCAATCAAAGAAATGGATAATAATACGCAATTCAAGAAAACCTAAAAAAAATAAAAAATTCAATAGTTTGAAGAGTTGGACAAAAACCTAAATAATTTAGAAAGTTTTGATAATTTAGAAGTTCAATAGAAGAGAGAAAATCTAAACGCCTTGAAGAAGGTAAAAACTGTAAACAATCTAAAAAGTCTAAAATGAAAAAAAAAATAATCTACAGAATTTAGGAAATTGTTGAGAATGTGGGGGATATGGAAAAGAAAAGAAAAATTTACACCAAACAAAATTTTTTATAGAATTTTTTTAATTTTCAAATCTAAAGTATGCAGAACGTTTAAAAAATTGAAGAAAAAATAAATTTGTGAATTCATAGGTCAGTATACAAAATTTAAATTATCTAGTGAGTTTAAAAAATCAAGTAAATCTAAAAAATCTGAAAAACTCAATGTAACGATAACGAAAATCAAAAATGTCTAAAAAATACATAACAAGTGAACAAAAAATTATTAAAAAGCCCACAAAATCTAGAAAATACCAAAACTTGCAAAAATCTAGATAATTTAGAAAAATCTTATCTAATCTTTAATGAAAAATTGCAACAAAGATTATAAAACTAGTTTAAAACATATAAAGACTACAAAGTGTAAAACATGTAAAAAATCTAAAAAAAAATGTTAAGCTTCAAATATTTGAAAACATTCTAAACTTGAGAAATTAATTTTTTTTGAAAATTAGGAAAATATTGCAAATCTAAAGTTGTTGACATTCTAAAAATTATATATAAGATTCGAAGAAATGAAGGATTTGATAAATAAAGGAATTTATAGATTTGAAGAATTCAAGGAACTAAAAATTGCAAAAGTTCAAATATTCTAAAAACAGTGCAGTGCAGATGTTTCCTAAACATTAAACAATGGCAAGTAAATACGTTACCGAATAAAGACCACATCTGCCCACTCAAATTCCGCTTTTATTTGAAGCAGTAATTTTATTATAAAATTTTATTACCTCTAATGGCCGTTTGTCGCTTCAGTATTGTTTTATACGACAGTTGAAATAACTTTCCGAGACATATTTTTTTACCATACTTCAGGCATTGTTCAATATAGCTCCACTCTCGCACTAAACGTGATATATTGCAGACTTTTTATATCCTAAACTCCCGTTTTTACATTTCCAAGTAATGGCTGACTCTCTAAATATCGAAATTCGGAAAAATTTACAAAGTCATATATTTGAATCTGATGTAGATGTCCAATTTCGTTGGAAATTCGTCGACCTGCATTTACACATTATTGCCGAGTTTATGTAAACTAGTTTAATTTAGTTTCATGTAGCAATCTCAGTCCTATTGACGAGAATCTGCGAGGACATCCAGGTCGTAAAGACCAATAACTCAGCGAACAGAAATGCCACGAAAAATGGCTGGAAGACCGTATTCAAGCGAAGTCTGCTGAAGCAGCAAGACATCTAAAATAGTTTGGAGCAACATGTCACCCCTCCAGATATGATATGAGTTCCAAAGATATAGCCACGTAATATAGTGAGCCGTCAAGCGGGTACAGTTACAACGCTTTTCAGACGGACAGAAGCCATAACAATAAAAATAACATAAGATATCTAAAGTTTGACCAGAAATTCTCCAATTAATTTCATGTAATAACAAAAGAAAGAGCCAAAGTTAACCGAGCCAGCTTCTTCTTGGAATAACATAACAGGATAAGTTTCGAAAAGATTAGATTGGAATAAAAGAAATGTCTGGATTCTTTATATTGATTGTTAACCCTGAAATGGTTTTTTATTAGATATTATTTGTGTACTGCGTATTCCCATTTTATATTGCTCGGGGCTTTGTTGCACATTTCAATGAATCTCACATTTGGGATTTCTGAAGCTCTAACAAGCTTCGTTATCTTGGTTCGTAAACAGTTTCAATAAACAATAAATGTTTGTGTTTTCTGTAAGAAAGAAAAAACTTCTGTTTCGAAGTAGAGTCACGAATCAAAAAAGCTTCCATTGCGTTTTTTTAAGATTGTTAAAAACGTCGTGCTTGTGAAAATACGTCAATAAAATAAGAACAAACATAGTATCTCTGAGGTACGAAATTTTAGAATACTCACTTCAAACTTTTTTTATTTCATTTTTTTAATTTCCATTGGAGCTAGATGTGACGCTCTAAAGAATATTTTTCAAATAATTTTACCTACGAAATAACATGCGGGTTTTAATTTAATTTTTAAATATATTTTCATTCCACTTGAAACAAAAAAATTAATTTCTTTCATTGGCGATAACTTTTTACTGACAACATATTTGTGCTTGATTGTTCGTAAAATTTCCTCACTATTTAGTAGACTATTCACTGATGTAAGTTTTGTTTGTGGTGGAAATTTGAACTGCGCTCTATATATTTTTGCCCATTGTCTTTTCTTTTAAAACCAACAATTAATAATGTTTCATTTTTTCCAAAAATCAAGCACGTTTTTTCCAAAAATGATAAGAAATCTTTTGAAACCTATTGACAATACAGTATTGAAAACAGAAATCCATAACTTGTTTTAAATTAATTAAAAATTTTAAAAAAAATGAAAAATATTTTTTTTATAACAATTTTATAATATTAAATTCTAAATTAAAAAAATAATAATAAAAAGTGTAAAGTTTAAAAATAAGAAATTTGAACCGAAAAACCAGAATTTTAAAGAATCCACACCTTTAAAAATAAACTTTTTTGCAACAAAAATGGTGGATGCGCCGGGTTTAGAAACATTTTAACTTTTAAAATTTTCAGTTGTACGCATTACCATAATATCTACATATTCTTAGTTTTGTTATTTCTTAGTTTCAAAACTTTGATAAATTATGTACCGGGTGCTCCAATAATTACTGTGTCTGGAGCAATCCAAACTCAGTTTGATAATTTGACCTAGATAAGCAATAGAGCATCATAAAAATAAAATTACTATTCGTTTGCACTACTTCAAGCAAATTGTGAATCATCCGGTACATCCAATATAATACACGACCCATATAAATAACGCTCTGATGGAATTAAGCAAAAGAGACACCCCGCTTTTACAATTAAATTGGTTTTCATTGTCCTTTTTTTTTCGTTTTCGTGTACCTACTTTGCTTATTAAATTATCCTCGTGGTAATATGTTTGTTCCAGTTCGTTATGGAAAAGCCTCACTTCGTTGGATCTAAGCTATAATCAACTAGACAGCGTTCCTTTCGTCGCACTCAAAGAGCTGCGAAGTCTACAGTGGATTAATTTGCACGGGTATGTAACTAATTTTCTGTTATTTTTAATGATAGTTGTGAACAAAGACACTTCTGTAAAAACAACGTAAGAATGTAAAACTAAATCCGGACGCGCTAAATCTAAAATTACTAAAGAGATAATGGCAAATTTAAACCAAATGCAAACTAACTTTACGACTTTGTTTTAGAGCAACTTAATTTGCTTCGGCTGTATTTTGTTATGAGCCATAAACGTGATGTTTCCTGCCACAATGGAGTGCGTTGCGTCCAGTTTTTTTGACACGTTTTAAATCTAACTGTAGCTTTATTAACAACAACTATAAAATCTTACGCTTTCAATTGCAGGTTTCAAGTGGGTTAAAGATGCAAACTTGTACACTTTCAGGCATTTACATTTATGATTATCGGTAACGGAATTGCTTTAATGTGAAACTTGTTCAACAACTTGAACTATAATAGTGTTATTATTGTAGCTTAGAAGGCTAAATAGTTACGACTTTGAAATCTACAAAATGAAAACATTTTAATGAGGACGATAAAAAGACGACAGCAAGTTTCTAAATAGGACACATGTGCACAGTTTGATTTCCGTACTTCTTGAAGCCTTTGTTGGGAATCATAAACATAAGCGTTAATTAATTTCCTTGGTGCATGAAGCTTGTTTAACGTTATTTTGTCGAAGAGTGATATTTATGTTTATTTATGTTATTTGATCATAACTCTGCTGTTTAATTATTAGTAAACGACACACCAAGCGTATGGGTAACATTTGTAAATCATCATTAGGAAAACTAATTTTCATTGGTAGAATTAAAAGTAAATAAAATCAGAAAAATAACACCCATAACAAATTTGTTGTTCATGTTAATAATTGATATGATCTCTAATCGTAATCATTTTTCTCCATTAATAACGTTAGCTTTTTAGTTCGCTATCAGTTTACAGCCTTATCGTGAGTACAATGGTTTTTTATTATCTATTTATTTTGGGGTCAAATTATTACACTATAATAATTCGTCATTGATTCAGCATTAAAAGTTTGTTTATGTGTTAAATGAAATTAATTTCTGAGTACTTATCAGAGAAAATATATTGTTATTGTTTACGTGGGAAGCTTTTTAATAATCCGTCGTTTTACCTAAGCGAGGTGAACAACAATTTTGGCCAATTTACTATTTTCTCCTAGCAAAAAAATTTTTGGACACTTTTCAGTAAAATCCATTTACAGCTTATAAATTAATAACTGAACAAACCAGAGAAAATTGGTCGAGTCAGGTCACGTGTTTGCTCTATAGCAGGAAATTAATTCCCTTTGTTAGTTTCGGTGGTTTAGCAGTTTGTTGATTAAACTTAAACCGCATACAAATCCTGTCAATTTTATTTTCAACTCAATTTTATAAACAAATTTTTGCCAAGTTTGACGTCTAATTATTAAACTTTTAATGAAACTACCAACAGTGCAATAAACACCTGTAGATAATTTCATTATTGGAGCAGAAAAAGAAGGAGTTCGCCTCGATGACTGTTTTAATGAAAAACTGTCTAAAATGTATACAAAAGTTAGCAATTTTATTTCAGATTTTCGATTATTATTAATCCAAGCACGGAAGCAAAGTCTCTCTCTTTTAGCTCAATTATAAATTCAGACAGTAATACGAATTTAATTTAAATAAACACAGAGTGAGTTGTTAACTGTTATTTCTTTGCGCTTAAGGGGTGAAATGGTCAGTGGTGGAATTGTAAATTTTTATTAAAAGCGCTTTTCATCCCTTCGATATAACGTGGAAAACATTAACGATAAGAACCAAGCAATGTGGTTTTAATCCAGGAGAAAATCCGCCGTAATAAAACCATTATTGATAACCACTCTAAATAAAAAGCAATAAAAGTTGTGAAACTTTTAAACCCCAGATTCAACCGGCATCAATGGCGCTTGCATGAACCACAAAATTTAGGATGGGATTACAATACGTAGCCATTCTGAAACTTTCAATAACTTTGTGGACTGATCTTAAAGTTAATCGAGATTTAATATGAATTTGTAATAGCTATTGATCGACGATATGAATTATTGAATGTTTAAATTCGGAGAGCTATCTATCTCTTTTATGAGTTTGAAAATTTTATAGGCAGTGCGGGAGAGAAATCGATGTTTTGTCGGAACAAGAGTCACTTGCAAATTCTTTCTGACGTAAAAATCATTACGGGGATGATGCATTATAAATACAGACGGTTGACTATCGGCATCTGGAAATATAGTTTCCTACGTTTATTATCGACTAACCGAGATAATGTATTTTTAAATTGCATGCATTAAATTTTCAAGCATTAGCTGTGTGCTGGCATTTCTTTATTAATAGTCTGTGTAGGAAGGAAAATAGAGCACAATTTTTTTTAAGAAAATCAATATTCAAACTTTTGGGAAGATTTTGTACAAATAGCCTAAACCAGCCAAATATTACACAATATACCCATCAATTTTTTTTTTGTTTGTCGCCCAAAGAGTTTAATTTTCCTCTTGTAAACATTGACAGCAAGCAGCAAAGAGTATAAAATTCTACTCGATGTTTTATTCCACAAATCCTATCGCTTTTCTAAATATATGCATGCTTTAGTACAAGTTGAAGGAAAATCTTTATTTAAATTTTGATGTTTCAGGAAGTATCTTGCTAAAATATTCATTCCGACTGATTGAGTGTATCTTTTAACTTTTATATTTAAAGAGTTTGTGGAAAAATTCCTTGTCAATTGTTGCTCAAAATAAAATTCTGAAGAACCTTTATTTTTGGCATTTTTTGTTTCGAAAATTTTTTGATTATTGACAGCTTTCCTAACAGGAGAAGAGCAAAACCTTCTGCAAATTGTTGTAGAATATATATAAAAAAAAGAATTATCGTCATAAATACGACTTAAGTTTTATGTTTAGACAGTTTGAATTTTTTTTTCTCAAGTCAAAATTTAATTCTGAATAACTTTTACTCAGCATTTTTCGTTAAAACGTACCGTTTTTGAAAAATCACCAAAAATGACCATTGAGAGTTTTGCTAACTTGAACTTTTCACAAATCGTTGCCGAATTCCGATTTGAAAGAATTTTTGCAAAAAATACGAGGTTACTTTATTAGTTGAAGGGTTAGAAAAGAAAATTCTTTTTAAATAATACTTAAATCTGAATTCTGAATAACTTTTAATTTTGGTATTTTGTTAGGACGCACCGTTTTCCAGAAACACAAAAATTTGATCATTGAGAGCCTTGCTAACAAAATGTTTCGTAAATCGTTGTAGAATTCCAGGCACTGGAAGTAGCATTTCCATAGTATTTGATTTACTTCTTTAACGGGATTTATGGCATTCTAATGAATCATAAAGTTTTCAAAATTTGTCGAAGAAGTTAAGCTATTTGCATTATCCAAAACATTTTTCAGTGCAACCGCAAGACTTTTGAGCAAATTTTCTTTGAACTTTTTGTTATAATAGAAAACTAAAGCAACATTCTGCGATTTACAAATTTAAATCTTTGTAGTACGTAATAGACTATTTTCAATTTTGTCGCAGAGCAATATGTGCCGTAGACTTCCACATTATGCTCTTCCTTTTCCACTATTAATCTCCTGCAGCCTTGCTTTAGATACACAGTGAATAGTGAGTGAAGCAGCTAACGCCCCAAACTCCAGCCACTTGGCCACTTTCCAGTTTCCTAGCACAGCAACTGTACGCAATTTCGTTAATCCTGAAAACGCTTCAATAGTGTAAGCGATTTGCGACTTAAATCCGTCTGCGGCATGCATCACATGGCTTGTTTTTCTTAAATTAAATCGAGTTTACGTGAAGTTTCCGCAACACTTTACTATGGCGGTTTCCTATTGCTAAATACCCCATTTATCAGAACCAGACTTTGAATTGGTTCGACGAGTGTGCAATTCTCTAAAGAGAAAATTGCTTCTGAACACGCATGACGCTGCCTATACCGATTGGGAAAACGATTGCAGTTTGATTTTAAGTGTGACCACCAAATGACCAAACATTTGAAGAAACGGTTATCGGAAAGAATTTTTATTTTTATTAATATGGGACGACGTCGACGCCGACGCCGGCAGTTTTAGCTGGAATTGTACAGTTATCGATACTTTTGGTATACGTGATACTGCAAAAATAGAAACTTTGCTAAATTAAGCTCGAGCATATTGTGAAAGAACGAACAATTTTATAAACATCAAGAAAGAATATTGAAAACCGATATTTATTCGAAAGACATGTTGCTACAATAAATACTTTAGGGCACACGAGAAGTAATTTTTGATATCCACGGCAATTTCATATTTTTTAAATGAATTAATATCAGTTTAACATCAAATTAACCGGGGATTACCTAAAGCTAACATTGAAATTTAATATGGAAGAACTTCACATAAGCAATTATTGATTATCAGAAAAGAGCCGTTGGCGTGAATTCAAAATTTAAACTTGAAGTCTGCAACATTTTCACATTGCAAATTTAAGCGAAGACCGAATGAATAATTCGAATGATATTCAAGGAGTTAATGCATAAAACCAATCATCTTTGACAGTAACACCGACAAAATTGATTGTTCCAGACACTGGTGTAGTAATCAGTATTGGAATGATAAATGCCTAAAATCAGTCTTCAGTTATTTGGATTATTCGTCAAAATTATACATACTATAATTTTCTACATTAAATTTTTAGCAATATCTGTCGTTATTTATTTCCACAAAAACAGAAAAAAATACAACTTGACCCCTAAAGTGAAACCTATTATCTTTGCGTGTTTCCATCATTTGTAGTTATTTCCCACTTCTCACCCTCCATCACATCACGTCTTTTATCGCTCTTTAAAAAGAGTAGTTTTTTGTCAGATTCCAATCAATACTGAATGAGCCTAAAACACGTTTTTACTTCGATAAAGTACATTTTATACAACAATAACTAACGTTATTACCATAATTTCACATGTATTTTCCGAGTAATTTAGGTCGAGTGTTCCGAAGACCAATTAGTGTGTTTTCTCAACGCCTCTTTCGTCTTTCCACATCATAAAAATTGGTTCGTTTCAAACATCGTCCAGTTGAGTGGACAAAAACGTTACTGACCATAACAACACACAATAGAGAAAATATAAAAGGAAAGAGCTACAGGCGACTGTCGTCTATTCTGAATAAATTTCCCCAACAAGAAATTTCCTTGAAAAATACTTTCCGATAGAGTTGCCAAATTTTCCAGCGGTAAACTAATGGCACACCCTTCACAGCCGAAACGTCATTAATATCGTTAGCCAGTTGTTACAATCTTGAGCAAACGGTAATTAGCATAATCTCGTGTAATCATACACTGTGCTATCGTCTGCACATAACTGGCAAAATGGTGCTAATGAGAACTAAAGCGTTGTGGTCAACTGAGTAAATTATTCAAGGAAGAACCTCTTTACGAAGGGTGATTTGAGTTTTGAAGCTTACTTTGAGTTGCAAAATTTATTAGAAAATTTAGGATGAGTTCTGGGATGCAATTTAACTTCAGCCACGTATGTTAATATGTAACAATTCCGAAACCGGTGCCCATTCTTAGAGTATTGAAAGAATCTATAAGCTGGAATCGTAACGTTAATCTTGGAAGTTCCTTTTACTGGATTTTAGTGTTTTATAAAGCCGGATCCTAAAATTTACGTTGCGGAAATCTTTGAATAGAGATTAGAATACCCCGATTTTCCTAAAAACGTAAGAAAGTGTTGCTGCTCCGAACAAACAAAAACATTTATTTAGGATCATACATTCAGGACAAAAACAGGTTTAAAATAAGAGCAAGTAAATTAGGTAAGCTTGAAGCAATATCTGAATACATTACAACATCGACTTTAACTTGATTTAAAAAAAACCGTCAATCAATTCAGTATGTTAACTGAACCACTTAAATCTTTATTGCAAGGTTAATTTTATGGTAATATTTTGTAGCTAAACTTCTCGCCACATTTATATTTAATTACGCGAGTTGTAATTAAAAAATTATTTATTTTATCCCGGCGCATTCACCATTTTTATATATCGAATTTTTTGCTTCTCTGATAAAAATTAATTAATAGTATAAAATAGTTAGGTTTTAAAATGTTAACAGCTTTTTATACAAAACATTTTTATACATCGATCTGAAATTGTTCGAGACTGTAATTCTAATTATAATAATATTCGTTTTTTTTTTATTTATAAATTCTACATTCAGTAGATTTTTATTTAATACAATCAATAAGCAACGTGATATGGGCTCACATAGTTCACATGTAGTAACCTTTTCATGTTTTTTTTTTTTTGGTTATGGAAGATTTTTGAATAATATAAAAATTTCCGCTCGATTTTTCACCACCTATTTTAGAAAACATTCTTCATCTGAGTCTTCAAAACTTGATGATTCTGACGAAGAAAATAATAGACAATGGAAAAAATATTGTACCAAAATGAAAACGATGATTATTATAATTAAAAACCCTTTTTGAACATTTAAATTTTTGAACAATTTAATATTAATGTATAGAGAATGTTCCGTAAACATCGGTTAAAATGTTAAAAAATTAATTACATTCTTTTGTTTAAGATATAATAGAATTAGAAATAATAATGTAAAAATAATGATATAATTACACAACGCAGCAGCATAATAAAAAAATGTTTTCGATTGTTTTCCTCTAAATAAGCATTTTTCACAGTTATTTTGGGACCAAAATAACTATTTTATATTAATATACTGTAATATACCAGCAAAAACAATGTACTTTCTTATTGTTAATGTAAAAATAATAACATGTAATTTACGGTCTCAGAAATTCTATTTTCCCAGTTTTGTTTATCGCTGTATTGTAAATATAGTCAGTAGTCAGTTTAGAAATGTCTGCTTTGTTGTTTGCGTTGCTAAACGTACTTTATCTTTTTCTGTATCAACTATTCTGCATTTTATCTCTAGATAATCTGATATTTTTCCCTTCGAAATTTCAATTCAAAATAAACAGTAAGTTTATAATACTGCATTATTGTTTCCTTTTCTCTTCTCAGATATTCAAACCGTATGTTTGTGTTATTGCAAACTTTGTTGGAAATTTATCTTACAACTGCTTCCAGCAGCTGTACGTTTCGAAAGTGAATATTTAATTTCGTCGGTTACAAATTTAAGGCCGGAAGCATTTTAATTTGAGCAGGAAAAAGATGCGCGCGTAAATATTTATGCGTTTCGCAAATAAAGTAGAAAGGATTTTTTAACTTCCTCAACAACTTAATTCACATACAAATTATCGGCAACTATCTTAATTTTCTTGTCAACTTTGATAATTGAATAAAGAGCCGCAAGCAGAAAAAGGAATTTTCATTAGACACGTTCATATGTATGAGGACACCGGTTCAACTTAAATAACGAAGTCGTTCTAATAGGATGCGTTTGGCTCGACACATTTGCATTTTACATTTGCATTTCCAAGACAAAGCATTTAGTTTGACATTACTTTAAGCAAATTTGTAGATATTAGATTGGAAAGGCGCTGTCCTGAATTTAAAGGAGCAACAACCTACTCACAGTTCTGCTTTCACAGATAACTGCAATTCTTCCGGCAGGAGTAGAGACAAGCATATTATCTTGCACAGTAAGTGACGTTTTCCGTATTTTACCCAAGAGACATAACGTTCTCTTATTTTTTCGTTGGAAGTGCAAATGTAAGTGGACAATTTTTGAACGTACAATTTTTCGTCGTTAATAATTTATTTGAATGTTTTAAAACGTATTAGTGCTCACTCTTATCGGTCATATTAAACATTGCACGACCGTTTTGGAGGACCACTTCTCCTTTCTAAGCACACCTCTAAATACTGATTACTTAACATCGTTACCTTTGTTGACTTTTTACGAGAAGTTCCAAGGCGATTTTAGCCGGAACAATGGAATTAAGAAGATTCCCCTAATATCGCTATTACCGGAGCAACTTTTTACAGTTTTACAGTTTCGTTATTCTTCCCGCGCCCAGGTCAAGGTTAGCAAAACAGAGTAAGAAAAACGAGGAAGATATCTACGAACGCTAACGAAATGGAGGTAAATGGGGTAACTCGCTTTTATACGATCCGTGCTCGTTCCTGCGCCGCAAAGATCCTCTGACATGCTTATAAAAGTCGGTTTATATTGAAGTGTTAAAAATAGCATAAAAACTAACCAGATTAGGATTCTGTAGACTTTTAGATTAAAATTAAAAATCGCTGACAAATTTAACAAAAGGTTATTGAGAGCAAAGTTTGTTAGAAGCAATCAAAACTTGAAAGCGAGAAAGTAACGTTGGACATCAATTTTTAATTAGGAACGTTTGATTGGGTTTTATATGGCAGCGATGAAATAAAACGAAATAGAAATTGGGAGGGATTCTTTGAAATCGCAAGTTAAGGCAAGGGGATGATTTTAAAATCGTGCTACTACCGGGAGTTCTTTGGTTGGAAATTAAAAGTTTTTGATTTGAAAAGTGCCCTTTGTTAGAGAAAATTAATGCTTGGCGATGGATCAAAATGTATTGTTGATGGATAACAATGTGAAAGTTGAACGAATGGAAATTCAGGAGTAAGTAACCAATTAAAACACAATAAATTTTTCAAAGAAAATAACACTAAACTTATTTTTTTTACGTTGATCGATTTCATAAATGCGTAATTTTTATATTAAAATCATTCATTAATGATGTCACAGATGAAAACTGTAGAGATAAATGCTGATAATCTTTGAGAGCCCGCACAAAGTAGTTTTTTCGTAGTACAATTCGTAATTTTTGTCGTGCAATGGTAAATCAAATTTTTGTATAGTTGGTTGCATAACTTCCTTTGAGATAATCCGAAAGATTTTTTTACTTTTGTGGATTTAGAAATCGATTTTGTGGAAACTGACATATTTGGCAAAAAGTTCAACTACGAGTACAGTGCAGTTAACCCACGAAACTGCCAATGCGAGTTCTGTTTTTGAAATAAATGTTTCTTAGAACCTCACTTGTATCGATAATGTTACAATTAACCTAAAATAAATTAAATCTGTTATAGAAAAAAATTAATTAACTCCTTGGTAATGGACGACCAATAATTGCAGCTATTAACACAGTCGATACCTTTGTTATTAATCGCCTTCATTAAGAAGCGTATCATTTAGTTTACAAATAAAATAAGGGGTAAAATTATTAAATCGATAATTTATAAAGTAGTACTATTATAAACCTTATGATAAAAAAATTGTAGTAAAGCACTAGTGTGTTTTATCCTATTCCGTATAAAACAGTCAGCAAGCACAATAATTATCGACACCGTGTACTAACAAAGAAGGAATTAGAAGCTTGAGCTGCGTATCGATTAGAAGTCTGAAATAATTGATGCCTTTAATTATTATTTAAGTTCATTAGGGTTAATATTACACACTATTAAACATGGCTATCTATCTTGTGGAGCCCAAATAGAGTGATAGCGATCTCCGTACATAAAATATTAATCTTGACAGTACTTCCATATTTTAGCGAAATTAAAAATCCGGAGTTGTTCTACTAAAAAAAATCCAATTATTGTAGAATTTCTAACAGAATTTAATGCTCAGCTGCAGAAGAAAACTTAAAATTTTGCGTGCTTCTAAAAGTACATAAATCGATTTAGAAAATAGAAATAGAGAATGTAAACACAACGTGCAAGCACGTGAGCGCTCTTATTTCTACGTCTAGTCGTCGTTCGTGTATTGGGTATATTATTGAATGGTTTTATTTTTGTTTCAGCAACACAATATCGTCAATAAGCGGCGAATGGTCGCACATGAAGAACACTTTGACTACGCTGTTCCTGGGTGAAAACGACATCACAGAGGTGTCCGGTGACCAACCGGATCACATCTCGAAACCCTCTCACGGTCTCCGGCAGTTCAAATCCCTCATTTGGCTGAACCTGGACGGAAACAGAATATATAAAATCCATAAGCACTCTCTGCCGCTCACTCTTCAGACAGTGAGCATCTCGCATAATTTGATTGAGAACTTTCCACTCGAAATCGTAGCCAGTCTACCTCATTTGCAATGGCTGTATTTGCGTGGAAACCACATCAGGATGATACCAGAGCATACGTTCGGTAGAAAATTATGGCTGGAGAAAATCGATCTCGGCGAGAACTATTTGAAGAGTTTACCAAGACACCCGTTTAACGGTTCTGTTTATATAAGGGATTTAAATCTGGCTTTTAACGACTTCAAGACGTTACAAAGCGAGAGTTTCGCGGGTTTGCAATGCGGAAGGATCATTCTTTCCTATAACATGTTGGAGAATTTAGAAATTAGAGCGTTCGACGGAATACAAGAATCGCTGGAGTATCTCGATTTCGATCACAATAACTTTCAACAGATTCCGTATGCTTTAAATCAGTTGAAATCACTTAAATACCTTTACTTATCGTCGAACTTACTAAGTGAAATACCGGAGTGGGCTTTCGAGAACTTCTGTTCTAGTCTGAAAGCTGTGAGCTTAAGCGGAAATCGTTTGACAAGAATTCCCGCAGAAACATTGCAAAATTGCTCGAAAATTTCCCACTTTAACATCGGTTTTAATGAAATATACGAAGTCGGTGAGAACGACTTCAGCGGTTGGGGTTACAACATCAAGAGTCTCATATTAGGGAACAATCGCATTACGAGCTTAAAAAGTCAGATTTTTTCAGATTTACAGCAACTAAAAGAACTCAGTTTAAGTTTTAACCCGTTGCGGGTCATCGACAGCAACGCATTTGCCGGCCTCGAAAGCTTAGAAAGTTTGGAAGTATCGTTCGGACTCGACAGGGATGACCTTCCACATGAAATTTTCAAACCGCTAACAAACTTGAAATGGCTTTCCGTCGACAACAATAACTTTAATACGGTGCCGGAATTCTCATTGGACTCTCTTTCCGAACTCAAATATCTCAATATCGAATCTAACAAGATACATACCGTACCGGTCAACTTATTAAAACCAGCTGTCCACTCGAAACTTAAAGACGTACGATTATCTAACAACGAAATTATGACAATAAGAACGAATACTTTCAAGTCTTTAAGCAGCCTCGAGACCGTTCTTCTGGCGAATAATCACATCAAAGTCGTCGAAACTGACAGTTTTAATGATCTTCCACTGCTTAACAAACTGATTCTCTCTGATAATTTAATAACGAAACTTCACAGTAGAGCATTCTCAAACTTACCATCTTTGACGAAACTTGACCTTCAGAACAATTATCTGGAAAACTTCTCCTTCGGATGCTTAGCGAACATATCCGCACCGTTGAATCTCAATTTAAGTCGGAACCAAATTTCGTCTTGCAATGGTGACCTGAAAATCCTGAACGTCGCTGTAATCGACCTCCGTTACAACAACATGGCACGTGTCCCTAGATGTCTTGAAAACACGGCTTTGCTACGGAAACTATACTTGGACTTTAATATCATCACCAGTCTTGACCACAACAGTTTCATGCATTTAACGTCTCTTGAACATCTCAGTCTCCAACAAAACAATGTCATGTTTGTGAACAAGAAAGCTTTCGCTGGTCTCCAGAACTTGCAACAATTAGATTTATCCAAAAACCTCATCACACATCTCCATCCGGGCCAATTCTCCAACATGCCGAGACTACGCGTTGTGGATTTAAGCAGCAACAGTCTAAATTATCTCCCCAAGGACGTATTCGAGAACACCGTGATCGAGATGCTCGATCTTAGTTTCAACTCCTTCTCGGTCATTCCTAGCTTAAGTCTCTCCGACGTGGGCATCACTCTCAGACACCTTTCTATCGGTTCCAACAACGTGGAGCACATTGATAGTACCACCTTCCCGGATATTCCGTTCCTTCAGCATTTAGATCTGAGCAATAATAAGCTCACGATACTCCCCGACAACGTTTTTACTAGTTTAGGCCTGCTGCAGGTTCTCGACTTGAGCTCGAATCCTCTACGTGCCAATTTCAAAGAGTTGTTCCACTACGCGCAAAGTTTGAAGCACCTGAACTTAGCCAATTCCGGAATCACTTCTACTCCACATTTGCCGCTGCCCAACCTGGTTCATCTCAACCTCTCTCGAAACCACATCGAGGCCATCAACAAAAACTCGGTGCAAGAGTTGTCCAAGTTGAAAACGATCGATTTGAGTCACAACCAGCTCTTCGAAGTTCCCTCACACCTCTGGATACACTTACCCAAGTTGAAATCATTAGATCTGTCCTTCAACCCGATTAAAGAGATTATAAGTGACAGCTTCTATGGTTTGCAAAATCTCCAAGATTTGAATATTCAAGGGTTGAAGTTTTTAGATAAGTTTGAGGGCAAGGGGATCCAACAGATTAAAATTTTGAGCTCACTCTCGATACAGACTTGGCCGAAAATTGATAATTTCGGAGAGCAGTTTTGTGCGTTGTTGACTAATTTACAACAATTGAGAATTTTGAAGATTCATATCATGGAAACTGTTTTAGATGAACAGCTTTTGTGTGTTAAAAACAGGAAAATTCGACATTTAGAAATAACGGGCAGAAATTTAAAGGTGATTGATAGAGATGCGTTTGTGAAATTTGGGCGGAATCCAGATCTCGTTTTGAAAATAACGGGAACTGAAATTGAGGAATTGCCAGCGGGATTGTTTTCAAATATGTATAAAGTTTCATATTTAACGATAGACTTAAGAAATAACATGTTATCGTACCTCAGTCCAGAAATTTTTTATGGAAATGCAACGACTTGGAAAAACGTCGGAACAACGTTAATATCAGGTAAATTGTCCATTTTTATTAGCGTTAGTTGTTTATAATTTACTAATGTGTTTGATAACAAATAGACTTAAAAAATTGCCAAAAGATCCAGAATCGCAATTTCCAGGAAGCAGTTTTGTTTTGAAAACATATTCGAAAAATATTGAATTTGTTTGAGTACAATACTGTTGTTATTTCAGCGAAATATAACAGAGGCACCTCCATTGAATTGAAAATATTACTTATATGACTGTAGAAACCACTTTTTCCGTGCTCAGTGTCTGATTGTTAACACTGCAAGGCACATTTTTTATTTCTTGTAGATCGTAACATTCAGCATTGAGATTCTCGTCATTGCAATTTTATGATTTATGAAACACAATTTAATTTCTCTTTTTAAAATAAAAACTCAAGAAGATAATGCTCTAATTATCTTAATTTATTCTAATTTGTTGCAAAGTTGCATCAGGCAGTTACTACTTATCAAATTAAAATAATTTAAATAATTAAGTGGCACAGTAAAAAAATGTTACTGTTAACATATCGACTTAATTAAAATAGTGCCTTTTGGAAAAACCCACCTTCTAAACTACAACACACGTTGACTAATAATTCATTGATAGGTTTCTCCCACGTGAAATTTTTCTTGTGAAGATTTACAAAACGTTGTGCGTCTCCGCTTCAACCTTTCCAATTTCGCAGTTCGCAACTTTGCTATTTGTTTCCCGTCGGGTATTCACCCGCGTCCAAGAAAAGTTTTGAGCGTCGTGTCCTTGTTCCAGGTGGCTTAACCATCTCAGAGAATCCTTTCCGTTGCGGTTGCCACTTAGCGTGGTTAGGCCACTGGTTGCGTCGGTGGACCCGAGAAAGTTTGCAGTCTCATAACGCCCCCGTGGAGACAGCAGTGCGTATGAACGACATGGTGAAAGAAGCCACATGCACAGAGGCGACTTCCGGCGCCAGGATACCAATAGTGCAGCTTCCTCCAGAGGACATGAGCTGCCACGCGAGCGCTCTCAGTGACGCTCCGAACCTGAATAAAATTCCTGTGATGTTCGTTTCCGTATACCTTATGACGTACTTTGTTCTGCGTTAGTGACCTAACAGTATTGTACATAACAGTCAGTGTGAAACTACTCTTCCATTTATTTTACGAAATTTTTATGACATCAATTGTTATTTTTTGATAATGTAAATCGTGTACATAATAAAATTAATACATATCATGCTCGTATAGAACCATAGGGATTATTTACGATGATTGCTCAAAATGGGAGATGTCAATCAAAAATGTGCACACGACTTGTTTCTTATTAACATTTAGGTATTATAGTGTTTTGTAACGATCAATAAAGTATATGAATTGTTTTACACGTACTTTCCAATATTCCTCAGTTTCACTCGAGTCTTTGAAACACATCCGGAATACAATTCTGTATGAGAGGTAAGTTTCAACTAAAGCTAAAGCGGTTTCGTCCTTATTGCGCTGACCATGCAACGTTAAAGAAACTGCGCTTTGAAGCACTTTACTTCAGATTTTTTTATTTCCTTACACTTGAAAAGACTTGTGATCTATAGCTACCTGAACCGTAAACAATTTAGGGTTTCTAAAACTGGAACATAAATCTTTTACAATGAAACTTCATTGTTGATGGGGAAGACAGAAAGAGCGAGTACAAGTATTATTTTACAAAATTGCGGCCACTGCAGCCTAAGCTTCTTTATGAAACTGTTCCTAGTAATTAATTGGTGCTTGAGTTATGTTCAACATTAACAACAGAATAACTACCATTCCTAAAATTCAAAGCTGCTTTGAAATTATGCTTCCGAGAAACACTAATTTAAATTTCGGGATAATTTCAATTTGCAAGTAAATAGTAAACATTTCATTGCTTTTTAGTTGTTTTATTTTGTTTGCTTCTGGTATTTAAACAAAACTTGGAAAAGCATGATGACTTGTTTCTGTTGTATTACCAGACCAATCTCTTTAACATAGCCAGAAATAGGCTGCTTGTCTTGAAAGACAATTTTAATTTGATACAGCCAGACGTTTTCCAATTTTTTTGTTTAAATAGCGAAGATCGAAAGTCAAAGCAAACAACTCCCCTACCACTTTTCTCCTCCTGCTTGACCTTGCTCCACTTCAAAATCACGAATTATTCGAACTTAAAAATTTATAGCAAACACACTTGTTGTAATATAGACAAATAAATGTCTATCAAGTAATAATTGAATTCATAACAATGTTATTAGGGTAGTTCTTAATTTTGATTTCAAGTTCAGTTTAAGAATTATTTTTCTAAAAACCCCCAGACTCATACAATCTACTTATTTTTTCTGCTAGAAATCTACGGTTACTAAAGTATAATTAAAAGTAATAAACTTAATATTAAAATTAAAATTAAACTATTAAAATTTGTGTTTTTGATCATACAGAAAAAAATATTCTCTTAGAAAAGGAACACCATTATTTATTTTAAAATTCAGTAGTGAAGTGAAGAATTCTATCGATTATCTACATGAAAATCATAATACATTTTTGAAAAAGAAAAAAAGTATTAGATGACAATGTTAGGAACATGTTTTTTATAGAATTTGATTATTTTATTGTTTTGTAGTAATCAGAAGCTTTGCTTTTACTGAAACGATATTCGTGTTGTTTTTTAATCACTAAAAATGGAAAATACTACCTGTTGTTGCGTGCTTAAAATCTATTAATTTAATAATAATTTGCCGCGTTTCTTTATACATATTTTAGTAACTTTAAATGCATTACATTGGCCCAACTGCTTATGTTTTTATCATCTACTTCCTGATTGGTCGACGCTATCTCAAATGTCAAATGTCAATAAAATTCAAAATTATAAAAACAAAACCGTTATCAAAATTAAATTTATCTATTAAAAACTAAATATGAAGTTAAATAGGGTATCAGTTGACATTCCAGAAATTTTTGATTTAATTCAACGAAGCACAGCTTGTCATCTCAAACATGCACAAACGCTCAAGCAAGCATTCGAAGATGTAAGTTAACCTCAACTGTAGTAACTTTAAACATTTTTTTTTTAATGTTTAGGAAGAACAGAGCGATAAACTCTTTCGTGTGTTATATAAATGCCTCGTCTTAGCGTTTTCGGCGGATTTAAAAGAAAATGTGTACGCAAAAAAGATTATAAATTTCATGGCTGTTTTCGCCTCTACTTTTAAGTTACCTGCTGCAGAAGACAACCCTCTTGAGTTCCACCCGATACTTAACAACATCTTCGAATTTCTTTTTCAAGTGAGCTGATAAAACTAAGGAAGATTCACTTAACTGTATGTAAAAATTGTAGCTATCAGATTCATCTAGTGATTCTAATAGGTATTGGTCATGTGCGCTGTTCAATAAGATATTTGACCATCTTGAAGAACTAACTGAAGAATTATATGAGAAAGTGAAAGACTGTATGTTACAGAGACTTAAAGTAAAGAAGCACACATTTAGCGCAATCGTAAATTATTTTTTCTTTTTTTTTTAGGATCCTAAAGCTGCTATTCGATGCCAAGCGATTAGAGGGGTCTACCGTTTACAAGATCCGTTTGATAACGAAAATCCGATTATTACTAGTTTCTGCAGTGTCCTTGAGTCAGATTTCAATGCAAAAGTAATTTTTTTCTCTATATGAGATTTTTAAATTTATTCTTTAAAACAGGTGCGCCAATTGTGTCTTGAGAAAATTGCCATAAACAAACATTCACTTCCCGTTATTCTAACTAGAATTCGGGATACTGACGTTAACGTTCGATTAACAGGGCTACAAAAATTACAATCTATTCCTCAACTTTTGAAGGTAAATACTTAGCAAGTCTTAACTATAAAATAGATCAAATGCATAGGTTTCACAAAGACGTCTCATTTTACAATGTGGATTCTTTGATTCATCAGAGAAAATTAATAATTTTACGGCGTCAGTTCTGGCCCCCACTTGGTTAAGTTGTTATGACAATGATTACTTGAAATTAATGGCATCTATTCGTTTAGATGCATGTGAAGATGATATTAAAACAACAACACGGTTAACAGAATCCCTGTTGACTGCTCTATTTAAGTGAGATTAACAAATTTTGAGACACCTGTTTAATATGATTTTTAGGTCTGCACCCATAGAAAAAATGATTCAGCACATAGCAATCAATGAAGATAAAGTTATTAAATATGAAGAACTCAGTTGGGAGTCCTTGTTGTACTATAGATTTGTTATAGAGTTCTTGAGGAAATCAGATGGTTTTGAAGATCATCTTAACAAAGTGTTACCTGAGCTTACCCAGTTTTGTCAGTATATAAAAGGGTGTGTTTTATCAAATTGTTATTCTGTATTACTAATTTTTTGATTCAGATACTTTACTTTCATCAAAGATTACAACAGTTTGAATGAACTTCAGCACCAGTTCTTTGTGAGACAGTTTTTTTTAATAACAAAAGGCTATGATGTTGGTGACACTGCCGGCAGACAGTGTTTAAATTCCTTAGTTCACTACGTGATACAAAATGAACAGTTATCAGCCGATACTGCTGAAATAGTTATCCAGAATCTTGAAAAAACCATTTTCAGTGTTGTAGATAGATCAATTTTTGTTTGCGAAATAATATCAAATATCGTGTACGGCGAAGACCTGATCAGTTATGATCAATTGGAGCAAAAAGAAAATGATAGAAAACTTAAGGTGAACAATGTTATCTTCTAGTGGATGTAGTTTTTAACACGTCATTTGTAGGTTTCACAGTTACAGTTTGAAGTAAGCTCACTTGAGGATAAAGAAAAACATCTCGCTTTTGTGGAAAGAAACTTCGTTGAAGCTGAGCGCATCAAAGAAGAATTGAATACAAAAAAAAAGCTCCTGGAAGATCTAAAAACTGTTCAAGAATCAGAAGAAAAAGAGAGAAAAACAGATGTGGAAACAATGATTAAATGTCTGACTATAGCAGAAGCGTTGTTGCGCTCACCTACAATCAGCAAGTTTAATGCTGCTATAGCTACACTGAATTCTGAGATTATTCAACCAGCTATAATGCATGAAGATGATGGAGTTAAAGCGAAAGCATTAAAATGTTATGCTTTATGTTGCGCTATTGATTATAGAACTGCGCGATATGGAATTCATATATTTTCAGGCTTAGTAAGTGTTTTTAAGTGCCTTCTCTTGTTTTAATGACTAGTTATTTTAGCTCTTTGCAAGTGACTTGAGTGATGTTGAAGTTTTAGTAACAAGCATAAAAATTACAGTAGATATTTTGACAATTTACGGATTAGCTTTAATTGAAAAGAACGACGAGGAAGAAGCGTCTGATAGTTTACGTGAAGATGAAAAAAAAGTTTTTGTAGGAGGAACGTCTCTTAGTGACGTGATACAAGCGTTAGCAGATCATCTGAATTCTGAGGTAATCATACTTTAAAGGCTAACTTGCACTTTAAACCTCAGGGGTAGATGGTACAATTGACGTTCCCAGAAACATTTTTTTCAAAAATAGAACTTGCATTGATAGTTTCGGGGATTAACTGCCCTGTACTCGTAGTTGAACTTGTAGTTCTAATTTGAAATTATTTCTCGATGGAGAATCATCTCTATAATTTTCTCCTACCGGTGACAAGATCAGGCGCGTTTGCCTACATCGTAGCTGCGAAAACAATGCCTAATATACGTTTCGGGTTGTGACAGCTTCAAAAAATTGGTGATCATCTTCGGAACTTTTTACAGATTTAGGTTTAATTCTACATACTTAAGTACCCTAAGATTTTTAAGTTTAAGCACTTCTAATTTCTTTTCAAGGATGAACTAGTTGAGGAAGCAGCAACTACAGGAATTTGCGTCCTTTTGCTACACAACCGCGTAACATCGTCATCCCTCCTTTCGCGTATCCTTATAAAATGGTGCAATCCAGCAACAGGTTTGATAGAAAGGTTTTGTATTTTCAAAACTTATACAACGATTTTTTAGAGAATGAAAAGGTGAAGCAAACTATTGGGTTAACATTAGATTCTCTGACCAAGCTCTCTACCACTCATACTTATTTTGCTGATGCTGTAATTAGCACAATACGAATTATAGTGTATGCCCCCAAAAACAGCCCCCTGTGTGATGTCAATATTGATAATATCATTAAGTTTATGATGACCCTGTGCCAGATGTCCCACCAGGTAATTTATAAATATAGAAATTTATTTCAAAATAACGATTTTTACAGGGAGATCAAATACAAAGTGATCTGGCGTATAAAATATGTGGTCAGATGTGCGATAAACCAAGAGTTAAAGTGAACTTTTATCTGTCAAAAATTCTTTCTTTGCTTACTATATCCAAAGATGAAGCTCGAGACGAACTGTTAGCGATTTGTGATGATTTAAACGACGTAAGTGTACAGGCAATTTTGACAGTCATGATATTTTTTATTTTAGGTGATTAAAGATTCTTCAACGCTTAGAAATGTTAAGAAGTTCATCAGTAATTTGAATAAACACAAGATCAATCTGGTACCTATTGAAGAAGAAACAAATAATGCCTAAGCTTAATTTTTAAAGGTTTATTTTTATATTAAATAAGTAATAAAAAATCAAATTCAAATCAATACATTCCTATTGGAGGAGGACCTCCAAAAACGCAATTCCACGAACTGGGAAACTTTATACTTTTAAACTCACAGGGAACAAAGCCTTTAACAAATTTACATAAAAGTTCCAAAGTAGAGATAGCATCAGGTCTGTTATCACCTTCAGAAACATACTTAATTAAAATAACACACTCAAAACTATCCTGCAGTGTTTCAAAAAGCTTTACTGCAAATCCAGAACCATGAATTAAATATTTACCATTAAATTCCACACTCTTCTCTCTCACATTTAAGTTCTTCATAACATCACTAATATCTTGATTACTAATGTAATAGAACTTATAATTGCTGACAACGTGTAATTCGTAGTCAAATGAACTCGTCAGAATAACCGTACTTTTAATTTTAAGCAGCAGCAGTGCGTTCTTCAAATCCATGAAGAATTTCGTTGCAAGTCTTGTGTCGATGGTGGACCTCAACTGTAGAATGGCAACTTTGAACTCTGGTTTTATGTATAGTTCACATGCGGTGCAAATTTCTGGTCCATTTATTTCATAGGGATCAGGTCCGACAGACGAAATAATAGCAGGATGCCAAACAGTGGCCACTTTCTTGAACTCAAAACTGGAAATTAACAAGTCCACCGTCAGTTGGGGTACATTTCCTACAGAAATGCTCGGGAGAATTAAAGTGAACCCTTCGAGATCCACATTTTGCTTGAAATTAAATAACTTTGCCATAATAACTGAAGTTTGTGTACCAAACATTCAAATTACAAGAATGACATGCAGTGTCATTCTGACAACACAAAAAGTAGGGTTAAGTCAATGTTGGTAAAAGCGGGAATTTTAATCTAGAAATCGTTTATTGCAAAATTATGATAAATACACGTATTATGCCACACGTAAGTTACAAAACTTTTTTACAAATATACTAAGACTATCATTCGATTAAGATAACATCGTCATCGGATGAAGATTTCCGTTCAGGTTTTTTGGTTACACTCAAGGATATTGGTAAATTTGGAGGCAAGCTGACTTCTGAAACGGGTTTAGGAATTTTGTGGGGGAGCTCTTTCCTTTGGTGTAAATTGACGGCCTCCATACTTTTATACGGCTGGGTCACTGGGATCTTTAAAAATAACAACATTTACCAAAGTGCACGTTTGTTTATGTTAAAAATGACTCAGATGTATGAAATAATGTAATCATGCAAGGAACAACAAAAAGTTACACCAAATATAATTTTACAGTTGAATGAAAACCGAATTACCTCATTCACGATAAAATTGATAAAAATGTGCATTTTTTTGTTTGGAACCTCTACAAAACACATCTAACTCTAGGCAGCAATGGCAATTATCCATGTCTCTAACTCAATACTACTTGGTCTACTTGGAAAAAAGAAGTGAAATAAGTGCATTCACTGGCCAAACTTCATTTCCACTCATGCATAATCAGTAATCAGTGATCATTAAAAATGCACCTATGCATGTAGATTCAACAAAAAAATAAATTGTAGGCTACTAAATCTTTTTGAGATGGAAATTATGACATTGCCATTGTTCATAAGGATTACATCTTTTGAGTATATTTCAACGAGTACACTCACAAAGATGTATGAAATTTAACAAAACAAAAAGTGGACCAACTTCTACAATAAATAACCCAAATTGAACGGATCAAAAAAGGATACTTTCCTTTATACATAAACAACATAATTTAGACTTACTCAACAGTCTAATGCTGGTTGCCAAATGTTCGGTTGTTCTGATGGGATTGTCGTGTTCTAGGGGTTAAAAATGTAATGAAAATTTGAAATGACGAAATACGATTCAACAAAAAAAACGCGGATGATGATGAGTCTATTATGATTATAAAGATTAAATTACCTGACTTATAGAAATACCAGAATCCATTGGGAATTTATACGGCACTGCTTTGGACACACTTAACGATGAAGGTATACTCGGAATATTTAAACTTTTTTTCACGGAAGCTGCACTTAGCGGTGAGCTGATAATTTCAGCTTCAATATTCCGGCCAAGTTGCTTCGTAGAATGTTGTTTTTGTTTATCGGCCAGCTTTTCTTGTAATGTTTTACCATGACCAGAATTTGACTGAGTGGGTGCCATGAAAGAAGCGGTCGTCATGAGAGGCATGGAGCTCTGCATTACCGGCGTTATTGAAATATTCGGTCTTTCCTTCATAAGGATGTTCGCAGCTTTATCCATTACTTTATGGTGGACGTTAGTGTGAGCTTTGGAGATCATAGGTTCCTTCAAAAGAACATGTTTAAAAAACTGATTTAAATTAAGACAACTTACTTTAAAAATCTGTGAACTTGACGTTGTCTTGGTAGAGCCAGCGCTGCCCTTCGTCACTTTCGTAATATCAGCTGCCCCATACGTTGGTCCAGTGGTGTAAGTGTTTTTGAAAGCACTCGTAGTGAACACCGATTTTGTTTTACACGTCGTCGGAATCTGACTCATTGACGTAACTGAATGCGTGATTGTCTCTGTTTTAGAAGGATATGTTTTAGATTTATTCCCCAAATTGATTGGTGCTTGTTGGGAAGACAGTGCATGTGGTACATTAACGTTATACATACTTGGCGGTACGGTCGGTTTAACTTTAGTTATAGTCGCCCCTTGCGCCGCTGACGTTATAGTCTGAGTTTTTTTCACATAACTCGATGGCTTTGAAGATTGCTCTAAACCCGCAAACGCCTTTAATGACTCCATCGACAAATTTGAAGCAACAGAAACTGGTTCGCTCTTCTTTTTGTAAGAACTACTTTTAGTAGTCTCTCCCAACTGCGACGTGATCAACTGATTCAAGTTCATCTGTTTGAGAAGACTAGGACTTAAGAGTGGATTCTGCCCTGTCATAAACTGATTACTAAATTGACTCTGAGCTAAGGCTTTCGCGAAATGAGTTTGAGTGAAATATTGACTCAGTTGAGTGAGTTGAGATAGACTCAAACTCTGGCTGTACTGTTTGATCAACTCCTCCTGATAATGTTTGAGATAATTATACGTTGCATTTTGTTCCATCAAGGATTTCTGCCAAGAGTAAGGATTTGTGGAAATGTTGGGACTTCGACCTCTGGGTTGGCGCGGTTGTCCTGGAATCTTCGGCAATGGAGGTCGGCCTCGAGGTCTACCCATTCCAGGTCTCTTGAGAGGCGGTTGCGTAGAAGGAGTCACCGTCGAAGGTGCTGGTAACACTGGTGGCTACAATAATACAAGTAATCTCAATCCAATTTAAAATAAAATTACAAACATTTGCAATTCCTGGACCTCTCAGCAACGCTGCTTGATTCTGCATTTGACGTTTCTGCTTTTCAACCAGACGGTTCTGTTGACAGAATTTCGTCGCCAGATCCAAGACGTTAGCATTTTCTGGAATTTTTCCTTTTTTCAATTTCTTGTACACTTCCGTTAGCATTAGGGCAAACGTAGTTTCTTTACAAGCTTCGTGTTTCTGTACACTCTGATAGGACCTGAAGATATCTTGAAGCAATCTTTGGACAGCGATATCGTTCATATTTGGAATATTTTGAATTTGGGCTCGCAAACTCTGTACACACATCATCATCGATTGATCAGCAAACTGTAAACGCTCCGAGTCTTTAATGTAAATTCTAAAAATAAAACTTTACTAGAGAATGACAAATGAGTATGTAATTCGTACTTGTCGGGATCCGGAGTCTTCCTAAACTGCAATGATAGATCTAAGAGCAGTTTATGATCATTAGTTGCCCGCAACACCTGTAAGAGAAGTGTGATACAGCGACTCATATGAGCAGAAAGTGAACCAGGTCTGTCGATTTCGCTTGATGGTATTCTCCAAATTCCCTGCAATCATAAGATAATAAAAGTGTTCTAAGAAGTTAGTTTAAAACGAACATTGAAAAAGTTCTGATTCTTTCTGTCTGAGAACAAACCAGTGATGACAAAACCTCCCTTACAACTGTACTCTCCCAGTAATAACTGCTTGCACTTGTTAAGATCTTTCTTGCTTTTATAATTGAAATATAAATGTGCAAGTCTGTACAAAGCTTTATAGTTTTGTGGGAGTCGGATAACACACTGTTCCAGACCCACGATGCAACGATCAATGAGAGCTGCGATGTCCCCATTAGACATATTTCCATTCGCTGCTTCAGACGAAGACGATGTAGACGAAGAACTACTATCGTCGTCACTATCCGAATCAGAAGAACTCGATGAACTACTAGAAGAGCTTGGAGAACTACTAGATTCATCAACCGAGGTCTGAAATTCATTAATAAAATTAAAATGATCACAAACAAAACAATAGTACCCTAATATCAGTCTCCGTTTCGCTTCCGCTTTTAGTTTTATCAGTCTTCTCATCAGTTTTAACATTTTCAGTCTTTGCTTCTTCAACTTTCACTTCCATTACATTTTTACTAGTTAGACTCGTGTCCGAATCGGGTTCTTGCTCTTCCGTCTTCTTCATAGTTTCTTCCATCATTTTATCCAGAAAGTCTTGAACATCCTGACCTGCAGGTTTCTCCGACATTTCGATTTTCTTAGTCGCTTCTACTGCCTCGTCCTCCGAATCTGAAATCATTATCACGTCTCCTGTGTTGTTGCTCTTTTTATCTGTTTGTTCCTCCTTTATATTAAATTCTAGTTTAGTTAGAACGTCTTCCAAACATCGCTTCACGTCTTTCATGATTTCCTCGTTTTTGTTTTTTTCACTCAATTCAGGAGTTTTACTGACATCTTTAACAACAAGGGGTGCAACCGGATTCAGCTGTTTTACAAGCGTTTTCTTGGGGAAAAATGATTTTTCTAGATGTTCTTTGAAGAGATTTCCGACTGAGTTTGGTATTTCCTTGCCTTCGTGTAATTCTAAATACTTGAGAATCGACGCGTGAATTCTGTAATGCAATTCTAACGCTTCTACCGATAGATGCTGAGGGTTGTGGTAGTTGATTTTGTCTGGATACATGGCGTTGTTTTCATGAAGAAGTTTGCTCGCCTGGAGTTGTATGACGATGAAATTTGTTCTTGTTAATAAGCAATACTTACTGTAATGTAGTACTTCAAATATTCTTGTGGTTCCTGTTGCTTTTTCTCCGCAACTTTTCCAAGAATGTAATACTGCAACCATCTTTCGTCCGCTTCGACTTCATCAGGTTGGTACAGCTGTATCGCTTTTTCAAAACTACGACCTGAACTTTCTAGGTAATTATTTTTCTGGTTTTCAAGATACTCAAACCTTGAAGCACACAACTAGTTTTGTGTCCAACAAACTAAATACGAACCTTTCCATGCTTAAAGTATCAGACTCTGCCTTCATAACTCTAGAACAGAACGAATGTACCATGTACTCAAAGGACCCAAACTCGATCCACAACATGATGTGATCTTTTTCTATGTCTAAAGCTTTTCTAAAACAAACTTGTGCGCATTTCGCTTTGTCGAGAAATTCCATCTCGTTTTTCAATTTCTTGCAATAATTAAGTTTATTCTCCAACTGACTTAAGTAACTCAGACCTACACATGCCCATGAATCAACACGATTAGGATTAATACACAAATCCATCATGAAGTATTTTATGCATCTAGTAAATTCTCGCTGTTTGAAGTAATAATCACCAATCAAGTAATAAATCGCGCGGACTTTATTCGAAAATTGTATGGGTTCGGGCAATTCTGTGCTTTTGCCTTGGATGAATTCAGACAGTTTGGACATGTAAGGTTGAGGATCCATCGAAGTGGGGACTAGAGCAATGATTCTTTGTAATAGCTGTTCTAAATCCGAAGAAATCGAGACATTTTTATAGGAATTGAACTCAGGTAAGCAATCTGGGCCATAAAAATCGTATAACTGAAACGCCCGTTCCCAAGTCAAAGGAAGAGGATCGACATTATGATCCGCAAGATGGCGAGAAACTTTGTTCTTTTTGCTAGGATGTTGGTACAAGCAAAAGAGAGATTGTTCGATGTGAATATCAATTTTTTCTCGAAGCGGCTCGAAAATTGGAGTATCTAAACGATCTAAAATAGTGTCCAAAATGAAATGAAGTAGTTCGCCGTTTCCAGTTAAACACCACCCTTTTGGACCTAGCATGAAAAATAAAAATGAAGAAACCAAATTTTTGCAGTTTCTCACCTAAGAATTCGTGTGCTGAAAACAGAATAGCAACGGAAGGAGGAACTTCTTCATTTTGGTTCTCTTGGGTATCATAATTGGTGTCTTTTTTATCAGTTTTCACGTGACTAACGCGTTTACTGGCTTGTTGGCGGTGCTCCTCTCTATAACATCAAAGGTTAAATATTTATAAAAGTCTTTGACAGTAAAAGTAGACGTTGGTTATTTTTACTGTAAAAGTAGATAATGTTGGTACATCACCTTACTAAAATATAATGCAGTAGAATCCAAGGTGTGATGCATCCCAAGGGAATTTTTGAGACACTTTCTGCATTGAGCTGCTTACAAATGATTTTTGATAGCGTTTCAACCAAACGACCTCGTTTGTCTTCAGACAAAACATCCACTGTAAATAATGTGGCGATTTTGAAAATACGATTAGCAATCATAGTCAGAGAAACTTACCAACCCCTACTGTTTCTTTTTTTATAATGGCTTGGAAAAAAGCTAAACACTTTTCCACCATTTTTTCCCATTTATCAGCGTCTCGTGCTGGTTTCAAATAATGTGGTAATACCTCAAACAAGCATTCTTCAGTCCACACAAAACAATCAGTTAAATCAGTGAACCACAGAGAATGCATCAACATTGCCAACTGAGCTGGTCTGCCCATTTTTCCGCTAGTTGGCTGATTTCCTGAATTACTGAACGTTAATTTTAGAATATTAGCAACTTCGCTGTATTTCTCGTTGTTGTATAATTCCTCAATACAATTTAATGAAGTTATCCTTCAAAGAAAAATAAGTTAATGTGGATAAACACACTACTAGATAAAACCTTACATATCCAAGTGTTTCAAAATTTTTGATACAATTTCTAAATTGATCATACTGCACTTGAAGCAGTTTCTTAAAATCAAGCAGTATGGTTCTTCTCTTTTCTTCTCTTCTTCTGATAATACTTCTTGAATCTAAATATTTCCGTTTTATATCTCGTTAAAAAAAATTTTTGACTTACCAATTCCAGAGCTCTGATAGCTAAATTGTTATTACCCTCTTTTCGAAAAATATGCGTTCGCAACCAATACACTCTCAAGAAGAATGAGGGAAAACTTGACTGCCAGTCGTTCTCCCAACCACTTATGAATTGTAAAAATCCAAGAGACGTCACATGGATAGTTCTTGTTTCAGATCTTAAAACGCTAATAAAAAAAAATTAATTCCAAAAACAGAACTTACTTTGGGCTACTAAAATTCAGTAATTCTCCAAAAAGTAATGTAGCCAAAGCGTCTTCTCTCAGTTCAGAAAAAGGTATTTCTCCAGAAAAGTACTCAGGATGATCAAAATGTTCCCTGTACATAATATAAGCATTGATATACATTTGCACCAACTCTTGAGGCCACTTTATGTGCCACAATTGCGACAAAGAAATAACAAAATCTCGAATCAAGACCACGGCATCACAATACTGACGTGGTTTCATCCACAAATTTTGAATATCTTGTTTTTCTTGTTCGGTTCCGAAATAAACTTCACTGTAACAGCAGATTTTAAAATTAGAACAATTTTTACCGCCAAACGTAAACCGATTAGATTCGTTAAAAGGTGGCGGTAAAAATTTAAATTGTTTCACTTACGAATTGTCTGCATTTGGCGAGTGAATCGGTGACAAAATATCCGAGGGTTGTTCTGCAAGATACATCTTGTAAATTTCCAACGTATTCATGGAGTCATCAAACTGATTATATTTGTCTTCACCAATTTTGTTTTTTCTGTAAAAGTATAATTCATCTTAACGTTTGTAACTTTAGGAATCTTACAATAAGTTCTTTGGTATAATTCGATTCAACGCATCTTCTACCGTGTAATCTTTATCAGATTTTCCTTTTTTCCCAGACTTTCTTTTGCTGTGCCACCCCCAAATTTGCAAATCAGACAATAAATCTCGTTTACGCTTATTGTTTGTACTTTTATTCAAAGATCTATTTTTGTCAGTTTTACTATCGGCGTTTTCGTCCGGATCGTCTCCATCTTGCTCCATTGGTTGATCCTGTTGACCGTGTTAACACAAGGACAAAAATTTAGTAATGATTACCTCATCATTATCAGTTTGTATCGGCGTGTACTCTTGTCCTTCATTGTTTGTCTCGCTGTTTTGAGATGGTCTTCTTTCTGCAGCTTCTATAATTCCAACATTTTCAACTTCCATTTTTTCTTTGTCTTCTTCTATATCTGGCTCTGGTTTTTCAGGGACAACTTCTTCAAATATTTTTTCTTGTTCAATCTCCTCTTTGGGCGGTTCTTCCATTTCAACATCATTTTTTTGGCTCATACATTTAGTGATATCCACCATTGTAAAGTGACTCTAAATATTTATGTGAAGTAACTGTTTACTTAAAAAAAACCTACCATGTTGTTATCTGTGATGTACTGATGAAGATCAATTACGACTTTACCTAAAGCCATCCACGTGTAGTCATCAAGAGCTTTAGGTAAAGGAATAGTCTGTAACGGCTTAGGTCCTAAAGACTTCTCTACTTCTGTTATTTGATCACAAAGGATCTGTTCTTTATCAAGAATCATTTTTTCATCTTTTTCATCTATACTCACATCCAGAGAGGGATCAAATATACTAAAAAATTATGTAAGCGCTATTTATAATATGATGGAAATACACTCACTAATCAGGATTGTATTTTTGATAATATGGCAGTGTTGCAGGATTATCTCTATAAATTTGGCGTCTTAAAACTAAACCTTTCAGGTAATCAGGATCTAATGATAGGGCTCTTCCAATGTATACAAGACAGCCAATGGTGTCTTTCATCGCATATAATAACGAAATTAGTTGATCTAAACAAGGCCAATGTGTTTCACTACATTCTAGCCCCTACAAAAACTGTTTTAGAAACTAATTTTTGCTTAAATCTACAAACCTTAGAAAATGCATAAGCGGCTTGACGAAATCGATTCTGCTTTATCCCCAATTTTCCAATTTTATGCCACAAAGTTACATCAGTCCCATCCAATTCCGACGCCTACAATTTATATTTAAAACCAAACATTAAATATTTATAAGAATTACATTCAAATAATTATCCAGAGCATTATCTATATCCTCCTTTTTCATGTAGACGTTCCCGATGTTCACAAAGCATGAGTATTTCAGTGTTGACATTGAAGAAGGCAGCCCCCCATTATTTTCCAATTGAGGGATATTTTCATTTATGAGACTCAAAAGAATTTCTTCTGCTTCTGTTAGATTGTCAAGGGAGAGTAAGCGTAAAGCTTTGTTGTAAAGTTCCAAAGCAATTTCTTCTTGAGCTTCTCTTCTTATAACCGGGACGTCTTCGTCGGAGGAAGACTCCCGATTTAGGGCACGAATTTTAAGCATGGTTTTGGGTTATTTTACTCTATTTTTTCTGTTTATGTTAAAATGCATTTGCTCATGTTAGAACTCATAACTTCTACTTGCCCATTTATTTTGTTTTAAAAAAGCACATAACCTATATTTAAGAGCAAATAAACAACTGACACTGAGACACTGACCAATGACAGACCTTATATTAGGGTTTTTTTTTTTCTTTGGCGGTTGTGTTGGTGACACCACACCTCTTAGCGGGAAAATCAAACTTATTTTACGTGTCAATAACAAAATATACATTAACGAAAACATGGTGTAATTGGTTAATAATATATCAAAGTTCAAATAAACATAGTTTATAATCACATTTTCATTTTTAATACAGTATTTTACATTATTCAAACATTATAATACCACTTTATTGTAACAATTAAAAGCATTAGAACTTTCATTGAAAGTAATGCTTTATATTAAAATATACCTTTAAAAAATAATTACCTAAAAAGCTATCAATTAAATTTGCTATTCGATATTTTAAAATACGATCTTTCATTGCTAACTCCTACATCATATTTATTTTAGTCAAAATATATATTTCTTGTTACAAAAGGTAAAAACCTATTAATTTCACATGGCGAAATTATTACAACTGTAAAACAAGTGCACTGAGACAAAACAATTTGGCACCTTGTATTAACTTCTTACATTTATTAGCTTACATGTACAAAATCGTAAAGTCGTAACAGCCAAGGCAGCTGAAAATAATGTTAGTGCCATTAAATTAATACTTAGCGTTTTGCATTCCGGCACAGTCCCACTGGGTTACACACATTAAGTAAAAAATACATCGAGCATCATTGCTTGGCTGTAACTGTTCAATGACTAGCAAATTCGTAATGTAGTTAATAATTTAATGCGAGTATTTGCTCGGTCAAGAAGAGAGCACATAATTTCAGACACTGGAAAGATGGAACTTAACCATACTTGGACTACCAACAACCTCTTTCAACATTTTAATAAATGATCAGAATGTACAGGCAATTAGTAATACTGAATAAGGTTTCAACGACATTTTATACAAAGAGAAGGGGTTCCTTGACCACTTCTCGATTTCCCCTCATTCTAAACTAATTAATAACAATTCTGGATTCCAGTAGTTTTTTGAATAGCCCACAGCCTGCAACATTTTCATAACCCTCCTAAATAATGGATAACAAAATTTGCAATTATTATATCAAAATTAAGTACTTTATAAGTTTGCCAATTATTTTTTATCACATGCTCAGAGGATTAAAGTTCAGGAGGGTTACAATTGGTAGCAGAATTAAAAAAAGTGATATGTTACTAGCTATTACCAGTTTTTTAAGACAGTTACAAGCAAAACAATATGAAAACTTGCACGCATCTGTCACGGCACAACTCACATCTTTTCAGATCTCTTATTGCACAGATTTGACAAAAACGCCGCAAATTCCCACATCTAAACAGATGCACAACAATCAACACACCATCAAACTGTACATTACGATGTCGCCTTCCGTAAGTCAAGCCACTGCATGTCATCATCAAACCTTTCCACTCTCACTTTCTGTCTGTAATGATATTCCTTCAAATAACCTTTCAATGTCTTAGGCAACTGGA
Organism: Cynaeus angustus; assembly: GCA_030157275.1. Lineage (NCBI taxonomy): Eukaryota > Metazoa > Arthropoda > Insecta > Coleoptera > Tenebrionidae > Cynaeus > Cynaeus angustus. The sequence goes on from CM058059.1 coordinate 25,434,435, forward strand.
GGTGATTAATATTATCGTACGTCAAACGATTGACGATGGCAGCTCTGCATAAATGTTGCAAAGAAAATGTAAAGTTCCTGTGTAAAGGCCAAGTTAACATAGGCTCAAAGAACATGCAACTACTGGGATCTTTGTAATGTTCAATAAGGCCACAAACTGTATCTGATGTGTAAACACCGGGGTCGTGCGAATCAAAACTAAATTTATGATTCCACTGTTCTATTCGTGCGTGCAATGACCGACCGTATTTTCGAAAAGAGACACTAAAGAGAAACTCTTCCTGGGCAGAATCACGGAGTAGGAAAGTGCCTTCGGGTTTACCATCGAGGAGGCGCTCGGCTTCGTAGCGATCCATTTTGCCTGAAACAAAAATAAAAATCGTAAAAAAAGAATCAACTTTTCTTTTAGACATTTTAGGAAGAAAAATTAACTAAATCAACTTAATTCACAAACTTGAAAATTATTACAAGCAAAATTTTACCTATTATCAACGTCCGGAAAAGTTAATAAGTAAATTTTTTTTTGTTTAGGAATCAAATACATATACAGAGTGAAACTTAGGATCTTAGATACTTATATCGCTCTTCAAAGGTCTGTCTTTTTTATGGACAATCTATCAAATTAGTTAGGAAGTCCCTGAAAATGAACAATTATCGCAACTGTTATATACAGGTGCCCGGAACGTCTCGCATATTCTCGCAGCTACATCTCAATACCACTATCTCTATGATTTTTTTTGTGAACAATGAAGTGTCTGGTTGAACTTCCTGAATAGAAGATTGACAGTAATTACCACAATATTTTAATCAAGAATTCTCCTGTTTATTTTGCAACAGTGTTGTCCATTTTTTTGCTTTTAATGTGCCTGTAAATCGAAAATAAAAGGCAATGAATTTAAAAAAAAATCGCATTGTACTACACCGTTCAATGTTGTACCTTCGCGAACATGTGTGCATACCGGACATCCTATAGATATAAAAATTTATAAGATTAGATTTAACGAAAATCAAAAGTAGTGATCATCATTTCCGTTTCTAGAATTATGAGCGACAATACGTTAGTGTTTATCAGTTCCTAAACTAACGAGTATCTATTGTCAGCATTATCAATTTCTAGAAAATATGATAGATTATTGCGTTGGTAGAAAATACAATCGTTTGTCGTAAACTTACTCTTATCTTAAACGAAATTACAGGTCTGCAACATGTTTTTTTTACAGAATACAATAACAAAGTCCTTCAAATTAAAACCTTCTTTACAGAAAAGACTGAATGTTTTGAGTTAGAAAATAGAAGACACTGTTTTATTTACGATATTTGAAACAACATGTTTTTTGATAATCGTGTTTCACAACCAAAAATCCAAATTTTGATACAAACACGCGCCACTTATCTTGTTTGTTTCAGGTAACCTAAAACTGTAAAAAGAAATTTCTTGGATAACGCGGCGACTTTACATTTATTATAGTTTCAGAACATTTACAACTTACAACTGTAAATATTTCAAAGCATAGTATAGTTAAAAATTTATGGTTCCACAATTTTATCCTTACATGGTTGTTTTTAGAAACACATCTCGTTTGGAAATACCGCTTAGCGCTATTACTCAACAATGTAATTTTCCAGATCTTCAATCACTTGTAAATTTTCCAAGCCACAATTAAAAAACTAGGTCGCACAAACTGATTCCTACGCAAAAAATTCTCCACTTACCCCAATAGAAGCTGCATTTCGTAATTTCCAAGAGATCAGGTACAAGACAATGGATGAAATCGACCTGAGTGTGACATCCTGCGATCGTATCCAACGGACACGACCTCAAAGTTACATGGTTCTGGAAGAGAGCCCTCAATGAATCGACGGGCAAATCTGAAGGACAGACCAGCTGTAACCTCCTCGGTACTTGACTTCCTTCTGAATCCATATCGGAACACAACAACTGAACTCTTCTTACAGGTCGGAAGTTTGCGGGTGCTTCAACTCCTTGTTCGATTTCACGGGCGCGTGCCAACCTGGCCGCTTCATCACAGTCCTCGTGAACGGTGCGGATCCTGGAAAAACCAGGAGGAAAATGCGTTACTTCACGTTGATATGTTGTAAGCAGACTAAATTATATCATAACGTAGGCTTAAACGAAAATAAACGAGATAAAGTTTTAAACAAGCCCTACTATTTACAGAGATAAGATCAGGCTGACATCACCCCGTGCCATTCCATACTATTTCGACACTGAAATTGTTTCCCTACCGAAATGTAGTGAGTATCTAGGTGAACAAATACTTAATTTGAATTTTTCAAAGCTAAAAACACGAATTTAAAGTATTTCGATAAGATTAGTAGATAAGTAACATGTATATTACTTGAACAAATACCAAATGAACTACATTTTATTGACACATTTCTCTTGAGTAAAAAAACAAGGCGGAGTGGAAAATCTTTCATTTAATTTTGCAACCGCTCTGGCTCTGTTTTAGCATTGTTGATTCTATTAAATTCATTTAAAACACTCGTAACTAATTTTGTATTATTAATTATTTTTATATGTTTCAAAAACTTACCAATGCATATCCCACGAAGCAAAACATAAACAACTCGAAGGCCTGGAGATACCGTAGATCCCCCGAACTCCCTCATCCTCTTCATTTTCATTCTGATGTTCTCCCTCCCTGCCCTCTTGAAGCTCTCCATCGTTCAAAGTTTCAATAGGAACATCGTTATTTTTCTCTTCGGTGAAAACCGCGCTAGGACCACCTTCATGTTCGTCCGTCCTTTTATAACAGGTACATTTACAGCAAGTGTTTTCTTCGACGAACGCAACTTTTGGTTCCTTTTTGGTGCAGTTGAATTTGATGCCCCATTTGGGTGATTTTTTCGTGATTTCCTTGCTCGTGCCGGCTCCCGAAGACGTGGACGGTGTACTTTGATTCGATTTCTTATTACGTTTTGATCTACCTCGTCGCAGATTCAAACCAAGCGACGTGAGACTGATTTTGATTTTTTTATCTTTCGGTGCTGAGGAACATTCGGAATTGCTGCTGTCGCTTTCTTGTGATGGTTCAGATTTATCGCAATTGCACTTTTCAATGCTTGAAGTGCTGCTAGAGTCCATTTTAGAAGTGAAGAGAGAATCCAGCGGTGTATTGGCGGAAATTACATTTCACAACTTTTACGGATGGTGTAATGTAGATACTCGGATTAATGTGGATCTAAAAGCGAAAACACAAATTAATTAAGAATCTTCGTGTCAATGAGTGTAATCAGTAGTGATATCATTATTTATGTGCGACAAAATTAATGCGATATGATAACGTTTATCACGGTAGCGAATAAAATGCCCAATTAACACTGACCTTACACCTTAAAAATAGAATTTTGACAGTTTTAGCGATGATACGAATCGAAATCTGCGACGTTATGAGAATATTTTTCGCGCGGATGGAGTCAATGAATGACTTCGTTTTTATAAATGCTCCGCCAAGTTATTTTTAACAAAACTTTTGCGGAGGAATGCCAATGAATTAAGACAGAGATCAAGGGCACTTTTGATAAACGATCGCCCACAACCCACGCGTTTTTCACACAAGTAATATGTGCAAGCATTTCATTAATTATAATTATTGACAACTTTAAAACTGCTGATCACGACATAAACTGATTAGTAAAACGAGTTATGATATTTCGTCATCCCAGAAAGAAGCAGTTATGGAAGTAGCCCTCTTCCCACTTTTCTATAAAATTGACTATTCGCATAACTTTAACTGGACTTTGCATCGCATTAAAAAATGTCTTTCCAAAAATACAGTTGACGTGTTAAATCCAAATAACTGCGCTGGCAAAAATTTCATTGTAAAATACATGAGCTGACACTTCCTAGAAGTGTTATTTTACTCCCACAAAACTTTTAAGGAAAAATAAACTTTACATAGTCTTAATAATATGATACATGCACCTTTATTACGTAAGAATAATACGATTAAAACAAATTAAATACTAAAAAAATCTCCTTGAACCCATCGATTACGACAAAATTACCAATAAAAAACTGGAAACCTTTGTTCACTTCGAAAAAATCGTAGCCTGCAGATTTATCGCGAATGGTCAACGTTATTTTAAAATGACCACAAGACAACAAACAACAAAAACTTGCACATCATGACCTAGTAATTACGTGCCTGCAATAACTGTGCTTGATTCTAAAAGCACAGAACGACCTGATAAGCTAAATATTGAAAAAAAACTTAAATTCTGTGTTGTTTTTTTTTAAGAAACGCCCTGTGAGTCTATTTTGTCGGAATTTCGCACCGCGACGCTTCGTGGTAAGTAATATTTTTTTAACTTTGTATTAATCAATTTCATCCGCCGATATTTGTTTTTATAGGTGAATTTTTATGGAGGTAGACATGCGTTGGCGCACCCTGTAAATTCATGTTTTCCTTTTTTATTTCCAAGCAAAAATAAATTTAATGCCTTTCTACGTGTTATAAGGTTATAACTCAAGTTAAATTATAAACGAGCAATTAAGTAATGTTCCTCGCGGCAACATCAAAAACAAAACAATAAAAAAAATCTGAACCTTATTTGACTTTTACAAAAAATAAATATTGAATTGACATAAAGCAAACTTAGGTAAGTTTTCGGATTGATTGATAGGTATTTTCGAATAATCCGGAAACGCTTATCTCTAGGAGACAATCGATAAGATAAGAATTTAAAAAAGTATAACAGAAAACCATTCTCTCTACCACACCCATGATTTAGATTATCTACAAAAAAGCATTTCCTGTACAGTCCAGTTTTGAAATTACAGAATTTTATAACTGCTACTGACAGCTTTTTTACATTGCACATCCTCTTCTATACACTAGAATTAATTATTATTGTTAGAGCTGAAGACGGTGAGTCTACAGCATTATAATTTAAAACTTGCACGTCTTGTTTTACGTAACTAACTAGCTATTTTACGTAGCCAAATCATATCTCAAAATAAACCATTCAGAACATCCTTTTTAGTGTTAACACAATCACAAAAATTAACGAAATTGTCAACACGACCAATTCGAATAGAAAAAAGACATTAACCAAATTGGACACGAAGCTCGAAACTTGGAGCACCAATAAACTTATAAGTGAGTGAAATTAATCCCCAGCAATTTTGACCCTTTGAGACACCAAGTACTTAAGAGGTCAAATATCTGATTTAATAAAAGTCCGACAATGTATATTAGGACAATGCTTATACACTTACATTTTTTCCTAACAGCAGAAGTGCATTAGAAACCGTGATAATAAGCAGTCAATTCATTAATAAAAATAAACTGATTACAATAAAAACATGATTTTTATAGGCACGTGTTGATTATTAAGCTCAAAATTAAAAAATCTTACTTAGAGACGGTAGATTTTATTCATGTCATCACAACAGATGGAATAAAACTGTTTATAAGCTTTGATTAAACATCAACTGCGGTGACGATACGCATAAAGTACTGACAATAAACTTGTTTAGACTTGTTAAATTTTAAAGATAAACTACGTTCCATCTTGCTGGAGGGCAGCAGATAAAAAGGCCAAAACGAGACATTAATGATGGACTTTAACTAATAAGATAAACAAGTTCACGATATTAAAAAGTAGGTAAAGAGTCGCATGTTTTCCATTTGAAATCAAAACCATCAGACAAAAAAAGCAACAGGTGGAAACATGTCAAAACCGCAAAAGAAAGTTTTCGTTCAAAGAAACGAGAGAAAAGAGCCATAAAAGGACAAAAACGTAACACCACGTGCTGCTTTTAACGATACTATCATAAATCAATTCCAATTCATTACTTCCAAGTCGTGCACCATGCTATGATGCACTTTATGAATGGAAATTTTGTTGTAAACGTAGTACAATATTCCGCCATTTTGACCCGATCCTGATAAAATTGTTTGAAGAAAAAAGTTCATTCATGATTGATTCGAAATTATTATCTTCTTTTTTCATTCTACTTATCATCATGCTTTATTTGTGATGATAAACGTAAACAAGTTAATTAGTGAATGAAGAAAAACAAATTACGTCACACATACCTTGTTCAAGCAAGGGTTGGGCACCGAGATTCGAGGAACGCTTATCTGGAACTTGTTGACAGATTTTACCACTTCGCACGGATTGGGGGGCACTTATCGAACAACAAGCGAGAACTGAATAGTCGGAAACTGGTCTACCATGAGTAATTTTGGGCAAACTTGAACAAGATTGACATGTCAGCCATCATTTCACTGACAACAAATGTCACTGTTGAAGAGAAAGTCCCTAAACCATGGCGGGGGATTTAAAAATTAAAAAATATATGAAGACAATCGTTTCAGAATATAATCAAAATGACAAACTTCCTGACAAAAAACACTATTTTTACCAAAATGACCGAGTATTTTAAAATGAGTCAATCTCATTAAGGCATCAAATGTTACTAAACAACTTTTTTTTTACGAAATATTTTGATGATTTATGTCGTCCTTATCACAGGTTTAGTCTTCTCTGCTCTGTGCACTTTTGAATGCTTATCCAGACTCGACGACTGTGAAAACTTTTTCCCGCACATTTCACATGAATACGGTTTTTCTCCTGTGTGCACTCTTAAATGCTTTGTAAGGTTTGCATTTTGAATAAATCCTTTCCTAAAAAACAGACAATAATAAAAATTTGCTTTTAAACAAAGTCTTACGAGCAAAAATTGCATTTATAGGGTCTATCTGCACTGTGAATCATCACGTGCGTTTTAAGAGACCGCGGATCTGCAAAGCTTTTGTCGCAGTGCTGACAAACTAGCGGTCTTTCCCCTGTATGTTTACGTCTATGCACCTTTAGATAATACGGCTCTGAAAATCTAAGAAATTCTCAAAATGAGTTCTTATGACTGGGTTTAATTACCCTTGCCCACAGTCTTCACAAAAATGTTTCTTTTCACGGGGAATACCAGAATGGTGGCGCAAATGCTTAACCAAAGCGTACGACTCTGGAAAACTTTTCTCACAAATTTTACACACATGGGGTTTCTGTATGAAGTGTATTTTTAAATGTCTCTTTAGAGTTTGGCGCCCTAAGAGAAAACTTTACAGACAAAGTCAGAGTGAAGGAGCTCCAAACCTGTGAATTTTTTCGAACATGCTAGACATATTAAATCAGGATTATGTACAGACTGGTGAATTTTTAGATCACTTGGTTCACTATAAGAATGATTACAGTGTTGGCACTGATACTGCAAAGGCGGGGGCATCGGTTTATCCAAGAATGATATCAAATCATCCTTTAAAGAAAAGTTCCCACTAAAAAACATATCAAAACAAAATAAAAATACATATAATTTACAATACCACTCTGATAAACTGGTCTCAATTTTAGTCACCTCTGTGGAGAGACTGAGATTATTTCTTATTAGATCTTCTTGTAAGTCAGTAGCATCCAAAGAGTTTTCTTGAATGAGTTCGTCATTTCTTTCTGTGCTTGTGAAAATACAATGATCCACAGAATTTTCAATAGACTTTGTATTTTTTTCAAAAGAATTTCGTAATGTAGTTTCTGATCGTTTACACAGTTGTTTAAAGGTGTAGCACTGTTCTAATGTTTGTAAACAATTCAAACAGATTTGGTTTGGTAATCCATCATTCTGTAAAATCTTTAACAAAAAATAAGTAAGGTGATAATCGTGAATGAGTTACGTACAGTACAAAAGTTACAGTCACGTAACATTTCAGCCGCTTTTGAGTCACAAAGAGATGTTAGATCGCCCCCATTTTGCAAACAAGTGCGGCATATTGAAAGACTAAAAACTGTTATAAAATTAGTGCGCAACTAGTCAGCTGTAGAACCTTACCGTGGGCACTTAAATTATTTATATTCATTGTAAAACAGAAATAAAAAATATCTGCTCAGAATTCAAAAAAAAAAAACGTCAATGTTAACCTTAAAGTAACTGTCAACCAACAGCGACACAAAAAAGTCCCTACAAAAATTCAAGGATCATTAAAGCAATTTATTGATTGCCAGTAACTGTACTTTCGACTAAATTAGTAATTCATCAGCCGTCAGAGTCCTAAGTTCAAAGTTGATTCTAATTATCGAGAGTGTCTTTTTGCATTTTCATATCACCCCCAAAGTGTCTTTCTGGGTCTTTTTTTTGTTCGAGTCAACCCTGCTTATCAATTTTTGAGGTTACATCTAATCATGTTTCAATCAGCATAGAAAAATGTCTGTATTTTCGAAAGTAAGAGGCTTTTTCAGCCGTCATCGCAACAAATTTGTTGTTGGTGGCATCATCATCGGCGGTTCCATATTTTTAACAAGATATGCTCAGCAAAAACTGAAAGAATGGCAAGAGAAAGAGACTTTGGAATTTTTGGAAAGGAACAGAAAACACCAACACTTTGAAAGCATCGGACGGACGTGTAATCAGACTATTTTAAATTTGTCGATAGCGTTAAATGAAACAATCTCGAAGAATATTGACACTGAAGAAGTGATAGAGCAACTAAAAACACATCCTGAGAATAAGTTGACACTTTGGAATGAACTGAAGATTTTGGTGTTTAGTAAAGCAGCGTGCACGATATATGCTAATGTTATGCTGGTGGTGACTTTAAAGATTCAGTTGAGCATAGTTGGAGGTTATTTGTACAAGGATTCTAACGCCTTAACTTCAGAAATGCAAGAGAGATATTTGTCTCTGTGTCAGAATTTAATGGATATGGGTTTTAGTAAACTGAATCGATTAGTAGATAGAACAGTAAGTGTCCAACTTGTAGGCCTATTCATTCTATTATTTTTTTTTACCTGTAGTGTAGGAAAGTCTTGGAGCCTGTGAATCTGACAAAACAATTAAAACTAAGTGACTTGGAGGCCCTATTTTGGTCTATACAGACTGCTGTGGCAACTGATAATGACAATCCTGTAGAGAACTTGAGACAATATATTTTACCCGAAACCCCTCATTCCAATGGTGTATATGAGAAAGTTGTAAGTAGCTCAAACTTCATAGTTGCAAGCTTTTAAAAACATTTTTCTAGCTAAAAGACACATCTGAGCTTCTTGAAAGCGATGAAGTAAAATCGTTAGTGACCCACTGTACAACCAGAGGATTCATGGTGCTGGCTGAGCAACTATCAGAATATTACAACACCAATGGTGTCAAAGAAAACGGCAAAATTACCGAAAGCTCGGAATTTATTAATCCGTTTAATATGAAGAAACCTTTGGCTAAGATTTTACCGATAATAAACGGCTTGTTTTCCAAGAAAACATTGCCTGATCAGTTTTTACAACAGTTGATAGTGTATGAAAAATTACAAGTATTAAGTGCAAACGTTTATGAGTCATTTTTGCTTTGAGGGATTCACAACTGTAGTTTTATGTGAAATGGGCTGTACTTGTTAAAGATATCGTTTTCATATTTTTACCGAAAATATATTTATTTAAGATAGGAGTTTTTGTTGGAATAAAACTAAACCTTCTGAAAAATTATTTATTTTCATACATCATCAAATACGAAATATAAAAATTATTCGACTCGCTAAACAATTTGGGGAAAATTTTGTTATATTTGTACAGATGCTTCAAGAGTTCAATTGTCATAGGTTTGGAAACATCGACACTCACAACACTCGTATCCGCGTACCATTGTTTCACTACCTCACTAGTGCTACTCTCGTATTTAAATAGAACTTTTGCTACTTTACAACTTTGTACTTCCGCTTCAGAATCACTGATTTGCACCCGCAACTGTTTCTCTAATATCCACAACAAGATATAGTCAAGCTGCGACTTTGAACTCCGACAACATAACATGATTTTGGCGGTATTAAACAGGACATTGTTTAAAATTTCTTCCAAGGTAACAAAAACATCTTTTAAAGCTAAAGTACAATGACTCGCGTCCTCAGTTTGAAAAACGACACTGTTAAACCAAAATTTAACAACGTCGTTTTTCAACTGACCTAACCAGCTCAAACATCTTTTACAAATCAACAGATTGTCGCTCTCTAGAACATTTTGTATTAATTTCTTGTTGAGGTGGCAATAACAAGAACTGTAGAAAACATCGGCTTCTTTGGGGTCTAAAACTGAGATTTTGTTGCCACTTCCATGTGCATGACAAAACCAGTCGTTTGGTTCACAATTCTCCGATGGAAGGGGCAGAACGCGCTCAAACTGAACAGAGTCGCTTAAATTTTGCGAACAATTTTTACACTGGATGTGGTAACGTGTCGATTTTCTTAGAAATATATTTTGAGTGACCGAGCTCGAGGCAGATTCTAAACTTCTAAGGAGTTCAGTCTTGAAACTGCCCCAATCATCTAAACTGTTCGCTGTAGCAAAACGGAATGAAATGTACGACTCCGTGACTACCAATGAACTGAGTGACTGGGGAACTGTTTTCAGATCTTTACAACTAACTTTACAGGAAAATTCCTCACCTATAACTTCAAAATGATCGTCATTGAGAGTGATACGAACGTTATGAATGGTGTTCGCTAAATTGATTAAAACATTGACGGATTGTAAACGAGGTCTGATTTCTAAGATAACAGTGTTGTAAAGTTTTTTGCTTACTCTAATTGACATTACTACACATTTTGTACTATTCCTTCAATTTTTGTAAAAAGTGAGTCGTTTTCACGAACGACAAAAGGTATAGTCACCTTCTGGTAATAATCTGGGAGGAGCTCAATATTACTGATTACATTAGAAAGTAAGTGTGCTCTCTCAGCTAGAATACCTGGTGCCTCATGTTTAATGTAGGTAAAGTGTACATGTAAGTGGTAAAATGAGGGTTGATAATGTAGATATATCCTCAACTGATTTCCACTCAGGCCATATTTACTCTTAATGCTTTCCTGAAAGAAAAACTTTAGCCAACATATGTTGCAGTTTAAAAACACTCACTATTCCTTTCTTTTGGATGTTTTTAAGTAATGGCAAGTGCTCTGCGGTCAGATCTCTTAATGATTTGATATCTCGTTTTTTAACAATAGCCAGCAGATATAAAGTATCAATTTCACCATTCCACTTCAAATCAGGCAGCAGCACAAAACCATTCTCAGGATCAGGATCTTCAAAAACAATACGCTCAGATTCTGACTTGTGCTCCAAAATATTGTAAACCCACTAAAACAGCAAAATTGCAAGCTCCATAAAATTACAAACCACCACAAACATTCAAGGTAAACTGTTGAGAGGTTATGTGAGGTAGAACGGCTTCTTCATAAATTAGGGGTGTCTCATCGATGATTCGGCAGTTCTGTGGCGAATACTTTACAAAGTGTTGCTCAGTGGCTGGATGGATAATCGTAGCTTTGATAGCTGAAATCACGAAGTCACTACATGAAACAAAGTAAGGTTATGTGTCTTACAGTTTAGGTTAACTCGGGGAAAATAATTGTAATTCCCGTAGATATCGTTGTGAAACACTTTTTCTAGCGAACTGCTCTGAGTAAAATAGTCACTGTCTTCTTTCAAGTTTTCTTCAGCGAAAGCGGTTTTTTCTAAAAGAACCAAAGCGTCCCCGTTTTTGGAGGCAAACTTTCCTTTAAGGCACACGGTTTTTCTGTTTGTATTATTGTGTAGGATCTTTTCTAGTTTAAAAGACGACAAGTCATTGAGAGTTTCATGGACTCCGTCTTTACATGTTTCTTGGTTTTCTTCTAATTTTGCTTTTTTCGGTGGTGGACAAGCTGATCCATCACCGACGCTTGCCATTGTTGACAGCCAGTGCTGACAACGTTAGAACTCAAAATTTCAAATGAATTTGCCACAAAAAACGGACAGTTTAATTACGGTTTTTAGTTTTTAAGCCTTGAAACGCTGATTCTGGTTATTTTTAACAAGTTCCACCTTGGTTTTTACCACGTCAGATAATGCAAATTAGGAACAAAGTCCTTATGCAAGAATACGTAAATCGGAAATAAAAGTCGGTAATCAGTTGCAAAAATTTATTCAATTAAACCAAAATTTGTAAAAAAAAGTCGAGGTTGGAAATTCCTGTTGCAACTTCTTAATATTCTTCGCCTCCTTCGCCTTCGCCTTCTCCAGAGTCCATGCCAACTTCTTCGTAATCCTTCTCCAAAGCGGCCAAATCCTCACGAGCCTCGGAGAATTCACCTTCTTCCATACCTTCACCGACGTACCAATGGACAAAAGCACGTTTGGCATACATCAAATCGAATTTATGATCCAAACGAGCCCAAGCCTCGGCGATAGCAGTGGTGTTGGACAACATGCAAACAGCACGTTGAACCTTGGCCAAATCACCACCAGGTACAACAGTGGGTGGTTGGTAATTGATACCCACTTTGAAACCGGTAGGACACCAGTCAACAAATTGGATGGTACGCTTGGTCTTGATGGTGGCGATGGCTGCGTTGACGTCCTTGGGGACAACGTCTCCACGGTACAACATGCAGCAAGCCATGTATTTTCCGTGACGTGGGTCACATTTTACCATCTGGTTGGCGGGTTCGAAACAGGCATTGGTGATTTCAGCAACAGATAATTGTTCATGGTAGGCCTTTTCAGCGGAGATGACAGGAGCGTAAGTGACTAGAGGGAAGTGAATACGAGGATAAGGTACCAAGTTGGTCTGGAATTCGGTCAAATCAACGTTCAAGGCACCATCGAATCTCAAAGAAGCGGTGATAGAGGAGACAATTTGGCCGATCAATCTGTTCAAGTTGGTGTAGGTTGGACGTTCGATATCCAAGTTGCGTCTGCAGATGTCGTAGATAGCTTCGTTGTCTACCATGAAAGCGCAGTCAGAGTGTTCCAAGGTGGTGTGAGTGGTCAAGATAGAGTTGTAGGGTTCAACAACGGCGGTGGAAACTTGAGGAGCTGGGTAGATGGCGAATTCCAATTTTGATTTTTTTCCATAGTCAACAGACAACCTTTCCATCAACAAAGAGGTGAAACCGGAACCAGTACCTCCTCCGAAAGAGTGGAAAATGAGGAAACCTTGAAGTCCAGTACATTGGTCAGCCAATTTACGGATACGGTCCAAAACCAAGTCGACGATTTCTTTGCCAATAGTGTAATGACCTCTGGCGTAATTGTTGGCGGCATCTTCTTTACCAGTGATCAATTGCTCGGGATGGAACAACTGACGGTAGGTTCCGGTACGAACTTCATCGACTACTGTGGGCTCCAAATCAACGAATACAGCCCTTGGGACGTGTTTTCCAGCTCCAGTTTCACTGAAGAAGGTGTTAAAACTGTCGTCTCCTCCTCCAACGGTTTTGTCAGAAGGCATTTGACCATCGGGTTGGATGCCATGTTCCAGGCAGTACAATTCCCAACAGGCGTTACCGATCTGGACACCGGCTTGACCAACATGTACTGAGATACATTCACGCTGAAATAAAAAAGAAATTCTTAAGTATCACCAGAGAAATTCGAAAACCGGCTTGTTAAAACAAGATGGCGGCCAGATAACGCCACGTTTTACCGGAAAAAGTTACGAAATTGACAAAATTACGGAAAAAATCACTTTTGAAGTGAAGGAAATCATACAAGAGTGTTTTACTCACCATTTTGGTTGTTGAATTTCAATATTACACCACAAAATAAGCAGAAAGTTGTAAATACGTTTCAGAAGTACGAGCTATGGCTTCTTCCAAACGAATTTGTTTCGATTTTCAGCCGCGTTGCTATTTATAAGTTTGGTGACGTCACAGACCAACGCCTTAATTCAAGCCATCTGATTGGTTCCCTCCTCCAACACTAGCAACGGTTTCTAACGGAAGATTGTTATCCTTGTTCTCGATCTCTGTTCAAAATCGATATTTAAAAAAAAAAAAATTAATGACGATTGATGTCGAAACATTTTTTTCTTAAATTTCACGTATTGATTATTCAACGGTGCTTATTTTCAAAACGATTTGCTTTTTGGTCTGCAAATTTCATTTTTTTGTGTCAGCTGGGGCTTCCGGTCATTGTTCTCTCTCGTTCTCGTCTCAAGGCATTTACAGGTGAAGCAAAACGTGTAAATTTTCTTGAGGATTTTGATTAAAATCATTATTTTTACAACAAATTGCTCGAGAATTGAACTGAACCATGAAAAAATTAAGCCCAGAACGGTATTTCGAAATTTTTTAAACATCTCGGAGGTCTTCACCAAATGTGGTTGTTTGCATTAAACGAACATTCATTACATTTTTAATAAAGCGAATTATTCAAACGAAGTTAATTAACAAATTAACCCATTTTTATTCAATATTATGATTTATCGGTCATCTGCTGAACAGTCAATCCGTGAAATCCTCGGCAGAATTCTCATGCTGCTTTCAAAAGAGACTGTCTACTTTCTTTGACCCTAAAAATAAACTCCGATCTTCTGCATTGCAGATACCAGACGTTCCATTAAGAGGGTACCCTCATGCCGTCTCTATACAAGATATAAATAACATAAAAGACCGTCCTAGTATCTTACACAGCTGTAATTTTGCCCTCTTTCAGTATATTTTTCTAAACTACAAAATGGTTGGAGGGTTTGCATTTTAACTTTTTAGGAAAGATGAGTCATGCTGCAGATTATGTTATTGAGCGGTGTTTTGGAAGGGATTTGTGATATCACTTCCATATACGGTGAGTATGAGGTCATCAACAAGAACAGCGAAGCCATATTAAATTTATTCAAATAAGGTGATGTTTGTCTCCACACGACCCACATTAACACCCATTACGTCTGACGATTGCATGAATGTGGTAAAAAACATTGATTTAAGAAAGTGGGTGCTCAAGCCGTAAAAGGGTATCCAGGGACGGAGAGACTTGTTTAAAAGCTCTTGAATATGCACGATTTCGTCAAATGCAGTTGCTGATTTATCCATTCATAAATATGCGTGTCTGAGGTTGTTATTTACTTAGTACAATGATTTAGGTATTTCGCTTCTTGGATTCAATACACAAACTTGTTTGCTAATTTTTAATGAACTGAATTGTCTCCATTTAGGTAAAGGTGCGTAGGAAAGTTTTTACTTTTGTCATATGTTAGATCACACATTTATTTAGTTACATTTTTGGCTCAAATCGTCTCGTTTGAATTCGATAGGATCTGCTAGTTAAATACTATTATTACTATTGAAAATTAGTCAAATTGTACACCTTTAACTTATCAATTATTTCTTGAGATTTTTTTATTTTTTTTGGTAATTAACTAATTACACAAAAGAGGAAGAACAGAACTAGTTAGTTCCTATAAAATGTCAGAGGATTTTTCAACAAAAAAAAATATATATTTAAGTGTTCTAAACGTAATATTTAATAGAGCAAGTACTAAACACTTGGAGAAAACTTAAAAAATGTTATACCTTTTCACATATTTCCAAAGTTATTGATGACAGAAGTGGTAGATATTTTTAGATTCTAATTGTGATTTAAAGCGATTGATAATTTTAATCAGGCACGCCTATGATTATTTTGATTAAATGTTTAAATCTAACATAAAATTTGTGTGAATATTTTTTTTAGATTTCACCTGATTAAAGTCAGAGACAAAGAATTTTGGATAGTTGTGTTAGATTTGTTATTTTTTTAGAATAAGTTGTTTGCGCGTAAGAAATGGAAATTTGGTTTCAAAAATGAGTAAAAATTGCCCTTCTTCATTAAACAATAGCCCAAATAAAATGGAAAAAAACAAAAGAGTTTTCACAAAACTTTAAACTCAAAAACAGGTTTCAACCAACTTAGATCTAATGAAATGTTCTGAAATTTTTATAAGAACCGCATTTTCTTAAATAATCTCTTTTCGAATTTCCGAATCCACTGTATTTTATCACACAATTTTTGTTGATCTTTTTTTCACTGTTTTGTTCTGATTATTAGAACTGATAATATTAATTAAACTCTACATATTTATTATCACAAGAGTCTGTTAGCTGTGCACAAACTTTCCCAACGAAATTCCGACAAGAAACCGGAGCTAGTATCACCTAACATTGTATAGTTCTTATAAAAAGTTATCAAATTTATTTTTGCGCAATTTAAATATTTGAACATTCAGAACGATCAACATTGATAGTCTTATTACCCTAAATCGGACTAAACATGACTACCAACCGTCAAACAGACATACTCATTTTGATATTATTTTACTCAGAATTCAGTTTACTTAAGTTTACTCACAAAAGTTTATTTTTGTGATAGCAATAGGCTATCGGCATTTTATATATTTTTAAACAATTATAATAATACCAACACAGAGCAAGAAAACTACTAAAACTTGACGTATACCAAAAGTTTGACAGCGAACATAACCAAAAATTAGTGAATGACATTAGTTCAACAGTGTTTCAGCTACCAGCGTGACTAAAGACAATTGGAGCAATGGTGAAGGGAATCATTGAGTTTATAAAATATTGGTACTTCCGATATCTTTTGGTCAGTGAACTGTACATGGTGGAGAAATGGGAAAGAGTCATGTTTCGTATCCTTTGATATCACACGGTTTTCTCATCATTATGTTTACATTACAAATAGTTTTGGTGTTTGTCAGCGGTCGTAAAAATGTAGTAAACTCCTTATCGTCCTTCTAGATATTGTCCTACTTATAATACTAACAATTCTCTCTTTATTCAACACCACTGTGGTTCTTAGTATTGTGTCTTGGATAACACAGTCGCTGTTTATGGAAAGTAATGTTCAAGAGACAAGTGCTGTTCATGGGGAGCTTTAGAGGAATTTGTAATTTATGATTTGTTAAAATACCAAAGATTGTAACATTCTGTTTATATAAATTTTAATAAACAAGTACAACTTAATAGGTAATTTAAAGCTACACAATTTCGGAATTTTTCTCATGGATGTGAAGTTTTTTATGAGCAGATAGTGAACTGTTATGAGCAAACGCCCTGTTACAAACTGAACAAACATAAGGTTTTTCACCAGTGTGAGTTGTCATGTGGGAATTCAGAATTCTTGCGTTGCTAAATCCTCTGCTACAAATGATGCAAACGAAATTCTTCTCTCCTATAAACAAGCAGTTAAAAACAGGAGAAACAGGAATAAAACTCCACCTGTATGTGACTTCATGTGTGCTGAAAGATGAGAGGACATTCTGTATTTTTTTAAACACACGCTGCATTCATAGGGGCGCTCGCCTGTATGTATTCTCATATGGATTCCCAAATCTCCTGATCTTGCTACTTTTTTTCCACACACAGTGCATACAAATCGTTTTACTCCTGTGTGTACCATCATGTGGGCTGATAAGGTGGAACTTGAACTAAAAGATTTGTAACATTCTTGGCAAGTATAAGGTCGTTCCCCAGTATGTGAGCGCATATGAATAGCCAAATTGTGGCTATAAACAAACGTTTTACCGCATGTTGAACACACATAAGGTCTCTCAGCAGTGTGGGTCCTCATGTGAGTTGAAAGAACTGAAGAATGGGCGAAACTTTTACCACAAGTTTTACAAGTGTAGGGTTTTTTGCCTGTGTGAGTTCTCATGTGGCTGTTTAAACCTCTAGGATCAGCAAACGCCTTCTCACATACTGAACAAGATAGTGGTTTTTCTCCTGTGTGAACTCTGAGGTGGATTGTCAAATCACTAGTGCCATAAAACATTTTGCCACAAACTTGGCAGATGTGGGTCTTCTGCAATCTAAGAAGGATGTTTAGGTTACAAAGAATTGTTTTACTTACTTATGAACTCTAATGTGCCTTTTCAATTGTGTTATTCCTGAGAATTGCTTTTTACATTTTTCACAGATCTGGGCTGCATTCTCTGAATGACAACGCTTTTTATGATTACTTACTTCATTCCTGTCTACAGTTAATCCACACTGATCACAATTTATTTGCTCTAAAATACCGTCAATTATAAAATCATTAGTTTTTTTGGTTATTTACCGCTAGCATTTTCCTTTGATTCACCAGACTCACAGACTGTTGGTTCAGTTTGATCATTTACTTCATTACAAGTCTCAGATTCATTTTTGATTAATTCTTGGGGGCTAGACACATTACTATTATCATAATCATTACAAGAGTCTGCTAGAATATCTATCAAATCTTTGTTTTCTTTTTTTTGTTTCTCAATTTCTGCCTTGAAAAAATCTCGCAACATCTGTTCACTTTTCTCTGACAAAATTTTAAAAGAATAAGCATCATTGACTCGACGTACGCACGTATCACAAATAAACATTGGAAGTCCATCGTTTATACTTGCCTAAAATTGTTATGTTTAAGATTTCTAGAGGGTTTTTTGCTCCTTACCTTTATTGAAGTGCATTCATTTAATAATTTCTCAACAGATGAGTTAAATATGTTCTTCATATTATCTGTTTCTATTAGACAAGTTCTACAGACTTTGGAGAAGTTATCAAATGTAAGATTTGATTCCATTTTCATTTAAAGAAATGTTTCTAATCAGAAAAACGTAAACAAACATCAAGTACATAACCTCATTTTCGCTAGTTTGATTTTTGTGACCTTGACGGTTGTCAGTAGCCGGATGTGGCAAAAGCGTCAGCAGCGTCTACATTTCTAAAGTGATAGAGTTACCGTGAAATAAAGGTAAGAAAGTAAGTAAATGTTATAATTACGTAAAAAATTGTAAAAAATTTATAAAAGTTTTAAAATAATTTGTTTTATAACTATAGACGTTCAACAAAACTTGCATCAAAGTTGTGGGTCCTCACAAAAATTATTGTAATATTTACTTTGTAATCAATGTTGT
Source organism: Cynaeus angustus (assembly GCA_030157275.1). Classification (NCBI taxonomy): domain Eukaryota; kingdom Metazoa; phylum Arthropoda; class Insecta; order Coleoptera; family Tenebrionidae; genus Cynaeus; species Cynaeus angustus. The sequence continues at coordinate 25,453,140 of CM058059.1, forward strand.
TTATAAACTGTCATATTTTTATTAAGGTATTTGTAGTATTATCTACTTACAAAAACAATTTTTTGTTTTTCATTTTTGAAGATAGTGAAAATAAAAAAAATAAAAATTTCAATTAGAATTTAATTTACGTAGGTACATTTGTGTTAACGGCACAAACTATATTTTGCACATGGTAGTTTATTTAGGTAATACTGACGAAAGTGCATTCAAACTTTTGCTTGCTCAGATTTGTTGTCGTTTTCACGTTTTCACTGCAATTTTAGTTTATTTTAATAATTTTAATAATATTAATTTTAAATTTGGTTAACTCTGTGAGGACCTACATAGAAGTTAAACCAGAGCTAATGTAAAATTGTAAGCTAATTTGTAAAATTAATAAGTGCCAATTTATCATGTAGGTAGGAGTGCCTGTTGACGACGAGTGCTCTTAAGTTTTATAAAACGAGTTTTTTATAGTATTCTTTAGTAATTTGTATCTTATATGTATTTCTTCAAAAATAGAATCAAATTTGATAATTTAGGGAATTTGATGACCGTTGGTGAAACTTGTATTTCTAAGTTGACATTTTATATTTGAATCAAGTGTTCCAAGAAGAATCCAGTAATTTCCTGTACACCGCTAGAAACAGAGCAAAAATTTTCTGTATGTGGCTTGAAACTGTAACCTTAAAATAAAACTGACATTTGGCATTTCGACTAATATGTGTTACCAGCCCAAAAAAGGTTCTAGATTTAGAGTTTTGTAGTGGCTGATCAACGCATTTAAAATGAGTGCGTTTACTGCTTTGTTGCAGTAAACTCAAACAGCAACGATTTGAATAATTAAGACACTAAAACAAAAACAACATTATAATCACTATCGACGATTTTACAGAAAAGTTGAAATAAAAATAAAATTTGAAAAAAATGTATTTTGGGTTGCCTACTTAGTTCGTTATTATATGTAAATAACTCTGTATAAGTTTATTAAAAATGATTTATTTTCTCTAGGTCAATAGATTAAACTTTCTTTACACCACGATTAAATTTACACTTTATGATGAAATAAAACCGGCGCCTGGGCAGGATTTGGAATTTGAAATAAATTGATAGACATTTTTCCTGCGTCAGATTCCTTGAGAGTTTAAAGTTAAGCTGTAATTGATGTGCAAATGAGTAATTTATTAATCCTTCTTAATGACATGTTTCATTTGATCATTGGGCATTTGTGCAATTGCTTGCCCTTATCTGTCGCATACTGCATTTGTAGTATATTGAAAACGTTGATAAAAAACATAGAAAACGTTAAAATTTTAATTCTAGGATAATATTTGAAAGTTATTGACAAAATAGGAAAATCATTTAAATTCTAACGTGCTTGTATTAGGGTAAGTGTATGAAAAAAACAAGCGAAATAACAGGAAATGCCTTTTAATTTGTAAAAGACGACCAAATATGGTCAAAGAAACTGATATTTACTTACTTATAAAAAACATAACGAAGGAAATCGATATGTTCTTCAAGCTCCAGCGCGTAATTTATGATGGATATAAAACGTACGTAAGTCAATCCCTGTAAAAATAGGTCGATTTCAATTTGTATTCTTCCCATAGGAGAGTCATATTTTATGCGATTTAAGCTGAAATTCTCACCGAATATTTATTTCGATAAATTGATTTTGTTAAAACGTGTGAAAGAAGAAAAGGTGACTGCCATACAGCGTAAAAACGTATCCTACCGTTTTCTACCTAAAATATCGATGTCGGAATATTTGCCGATGAAAACGCACTCGTTAACGGTCAATTAAACTAAGTGGGAAATATGTGAACGGATAACTTTGTTATCGACTTACTGCCATGTTAATGGCCAAGCCGGTTTGTAAAAAAAGAGTAGTATGAATCTGTAGGTGCGTAATTTATGCCATTTGCAGCCGGATTTAAAATGCTAATCCGGTGTCAATTTTTGCTCGCCAAATTGGAAATTTGCAAACGCTACTCAAAATTTGAAATGGAAATTCATTAACACACCAAATAGAAGCTACAGCTGTGCGATGCATCATAAGTTAGTAAAGCTTAATGGCTTAATATTGGAAAATTATCCGAAAATCGGACAGATACTGGAAAAAAACAAAAAATTAGAAATTTATTGATTATTATTTAAAGTTTTTTTTGAACAAAATTTTTATTTTAAAACAACCATACTGTACGACTAATTTAATTGCTTCGCTTTTAATTCATGCATGTTTGTAATTAATTTGGGCTCGTTAGTAAACAGGGTATTTTTTGTTTGCATCAATAAATAAAATATGGTATATTTGTTCTCACTTGTTCATTTTTGTGTTGTAACGGCGGACGCAACCAATAAACCTGAAATTTTAACGGCATTCAAATTTACTGTATGGCCCCATATAAAAAATCGGCACCATGTAGAGACAATAAAAGTTAACATTAAAATTTAAAACCGAACATTGCATTCATTAATAAAATCATTAAAACGAAATTTCCAACACATTTACGTGCGATTAAAGCGGCCACAGAATTTTGCAATAAAGTTCGTATACGGCTTATAACTTTCGAATACAACATGGTCTGAAAATTTCAATTTAACGTATTTCGAACAGGTTTGTTTAGAATGTGAAATTGCAGATTTTTTTCCGGAAGCGTGTAGAGCAGTCTCAACGTTCGGGGATGCAGAATCTCTTAGCTATTAAGAAACAAAAATAGTGTTTGCGTTATCTCCATTGAGTGCTTTATATGCGGGACCCAAGGGTTCAGCAGCCTTGCAAAGTGTGACTTATGGAGGTAAAATCAATACCAAATCTGTTTCGAATAGGCCGAATCTGCCGCCGAAATAAGGGACCTAATTTGCATATTTTAGCTAGAGGCACTTTCTCAAAGCTCCCTTTGTGTGGTTCCTCCCACTGATATGCTTAGGCGTTCTTATTGCAAATTAATCAACTCTTGATGAATGTTGTTATAGTCTATACCTGTGAAATATTACCACAAATCCTCATATCTCTAGCGAAGCAGCAAGAGAAATCAAAGATGATAATTATTACTACCACGTGTAGGTGTTTACTGTGCGTTGCTTCAAACTTGGGGCCTCCATGTTTTTCTACTAGTTCTACTTCTCCAAGATGGGTTAGTATTCAAAGAGGGGGAAAACAGAAAGTAAATTTGTCTTTTTTTGGAGAATTGTTTAGAAATAAAGAATTTATGATCAATCATTTAGTTAGGAGGCAATTTTCTTTACATGTACCTGTAAATTTTTTATAGTAAATTACTCAAAAGTTAAGGGTATTACGGTGGCTGATTAATAAAGCAAAAAGATATTTATTAACAATTTTGTTTAAAGGTTTTTTAAAACTACTAATTGAAATGATTTTTTTTTTTCACCAGTAACAATCAAAATTTTTATTTTAAATATGTAAAAATATAGAACCTGAACCTGACTTTGGAGAACCAGACTCTAAAAGCCGAGAATTTGAGAAAATATAAGATATAGAATAAAAAATAAAATACGAAATTGCAGTGTCCGAGAGTTTAGAACTTTTAAATTTTAAAACTGATAATCTAAGATCTAGGACCTAAAAAACTCAAATAAAATTTAAGAAACCTTTACGTTTTTTAAATCTTAAGTTTCAGAATTTAAAAATTCAAGAATTTAAAATTTGTAAAATTCAAACATTCGAGAATTTTGGATCTAAAGTAGCGGCATTTAGAATATCAAATTTGAAAACACATACGATAACCTAAATGTTAGAATTCCGAATCGAGAAATCGAAATGTTTTACTTCCAATAATAAAATTCTCAAATTAAAATAAAAAGTAGAAACGTATTTGATTAAAATAATAATAATAATAATAGGTGAAATTATCATCTATGAATAAGATCTGAGATATATAATCTATAATCTAACGGACCAAAATCTAGCAAATAAAAATTTCACAAAGTTTTGAGTTGTCGTTTTGAAAAGCATTCAATGGTCAAAATTTTGTTTCTTGATTGAATTTTTCTGGTAATTTTGTTAAAGAATTTTAGGCATTTTAAAAAAAAAATCTCAATTGTCTATAACTCATTGCGTTAGTTTCAAACTTTCTGCAGCTGTTTTTCTGGAACATTTCTGCTATGGATTGCAGTACGTGATCTTGCAGGTTCTTGTTCATATTTAGGATTTTTTTTTGTATTTTTATCTGGCAGATTTCCTGCACAACTTTGTGAATTTAATTTTTTTTAAGGTCGCCATGTTATCCTTTTTTGACCGATTTTAGGTAGTCAACGTTTTTTTTAATTGTCTATTTTTATGACATATTTTACATTTTTTGATGACAGATATGAATTCAGAAGCATAAAATGACCGAAGAAATTAGGATTCGCACAAAGCGTAAATAAATATTTGTAAATTATTGTTATCAAGCAAATTCGGATATCTGTGAGCTTTGAATCGACAAAAACTGAAAACTTAAGTTTTCAAGCATAAGAATACAGAAAAATATAAAGAAATAGTACCTGATAATTATTGTCAATGTGATCAATGTGATTGGTTTTAATGTGATCATGATTGGATGAGTTCTAAAAAACTAAATGAACGTCAATTTATATGAAAAGTTTAAATTTGTTTTAGGTTCTAGACATATTTAATTAGGGAGTGTCTTAAGATTTGTTGAACGTAAGAGAATGCAATAGTTTTTTTTTCTTGCATACTACGGTTAATTTTTTCTCTTCTGTCTCAAAAAATATTTTTTACCTTAAAGTTGGTTTTATTTTAATTCCGAAAATAAGCAAAAATTTTAATTTTAAGTTTTATGTGAAAGAGTAGAAAACTGAATTATAGCAAGCTCAGCAAATTCTAAACATATTAGGAATATTTTATGTTATGTAACTAGAAGATTTCCGACTTTGTGTTTATTTAATACTAATTTCTGTGTGATACTTGAATTATTAATATAAATTATTGTTTACACATATCATGTAGTCTAAAGGCAAAAGGAAACTGCTTTTCTGCAATCTGAGTATTTATAACTTGATAGCAGTTTTCAAAGTTAAAAATATAAATAAGAATTTAAGATGTAAAGTGGTGATGTCGACACGACTGTTGAAAGCATTTCCAAAGTCATTATAGCAATTACGTCAACCGATGGCCAAATATATCTGTTAAAATTTAATCAGCTTTTGACTGATATTCAGTGCAGCTAATTAAATTTCCATAGCCTACTATCTCGTCCGCGTTTCCGACTTGAGAAATTGTTAGGCATTTGTTTTAAGTTCGCGGAGTGCTTTACTTTGCTCAGTGAAATTTGTATAACGTGCTTAATTAATGCTTAAAAACTGTAATTTGTAATTAAATAATTGGATTAGAGCGAATTTGTTCGTGCATTTATACGGGAGGGTTTGTTGTGAGTTTTGTTTATAATTAACATTCTTCCGCTTTCTACCAGAAGGGAGGCGAAGCACCACATCAGGGCATCCCTTTGTAACGTTGCGCTTGTTATCGCCCTCAGCCAGACCAATCACTCGCTAGTTCGCTAAAAACGCTCTCTACCTTCACACAATGATCCGCATAATCAGTACTTGCCAGTTCCTAACTTGCACTTCGAACCCTTTTTCTTCAGGAAATCCACCTTTTTATGATAAAACCGTTTTTAATAAACACCGGCTCACGACATTGTTCGCTGTGTCGAGCGATAAAAAGCACCTATTTCGTCGCACTCAAAATAAAATCGAGAGCTTTCCAGCTTAATAAAGAAATCTTAGGTTTTGCAGTTGTGACGAATTCTCGCATGGAATATCACTTAGGAGAGAAAAATTGCATGGAAATGGCTTACTCTGCTCAAAGCAATTTGACTAGCAAAAATGTTGGCTCCGACATTTCCAGAAGAATATCAAGTATTTACTAGAAAATAAGAGGGCTGCAATTATTAGTTGCCTTTTTGATAAAAACTGGAAGATATTCAATTACGTTTTGCTGCTTTTTATCAAAGCTTTCGACAATTTAGAAGTTTATGTATTAATAAATTATTTACACGTTTAAGGAGAAATGGTGGATGCGCCGGGATAATATTTTACACTTATAGTTATTTTATTTTTTTCACAGCAGATTTTAAAATGTGCTTAAAATACAAGTTTAACTTACTTTTTATCTTTAAGAGTAGAATCAGTAATACTGATTCGTTCTCGCACATTCTATTTTTGCCACTTTCGAAAACGAAAATTTTTACAATTTTGCGTATCAGAATTGATGTTGTTCATTTTTCAAATTATTAAATTAAAATCAAAGCTTTTCTTTAAGATCTACTATGAAAAAAATAGTGCATTATACGCGACGATCAAGGATCTTTAACCACCTCGCACTTGATGATTAAAGTGGTCTTTTATCGTCTTGTATAACAAATAACTATTGATATTTACCCCTATTTCTCTTTTTTTGTGTTCGTATCTGTTAAATTTCCGTCTCAGAAATGCAAATTATGCGACAATCGCGATAAGATTAGACAATGTAGGTGCTTCAACGCATGATGTATGAAATTTCCAAACCGTGTGGAAGATGTTAATGCGTATAATTCGTATTGATATTCAAATTAGATGAACTAGTGCACATTGTGTATTTACAGTGAAGGCAATCCCAGGTTAAAATAAGGTTGACCTCATGTGTGTGGAGTAAACTAGTCTCTGCGGGATTAAATTTGTTCTAGACTCATTATAAAGTGGTCATCATTCTCTAGCCCTCATATGACGAGCTGAAATTGACGAAAAGGTGAACCTAACATATTGATTGACGGCATCGATCTAATGTGAGCTGCCAGCTTTGTGGTAAAACCACAACGCTATATAATCACAAACTTAAATTAGTTGATGGTCTATGTGCAAGGGAGTTTAAACCTAAACATTTTATCTTGCAAGAATGGTTGATTCAAACACGTTGCACGTTTTAAAGATTATTTTATCTCATAAAAGCAAAAATTGGCGATGTTTTAAGTATGAGTCTGAACATCCGCGGAAAGGAATTTTCCGGTTGGTGAAGTCTTATTAAGGAAAGCTGCCAGATCGACATCAAACAGAATTCAAACTCATACACACATATATTGCTTCGAATGAGGGTAATCAATTACTAAATTATTTCGATAATAAAGTGGATTCAAAGCGCTCCCTCTCGGCACAGACTGTAAAGCTAATCTTCGAAGTGAACGAAATCAGCTGTTAATTCGACGCCATCTTAGGTAACAAAATGTGTTCACATTCCGGAAGGACCTAATTCGGTGAACCCGGAATTCCTATTCCGGGGATATAATCACGAATACGCGAATCGAAGCTTGTACTTAATTACATTTGTTGAAAAAAATGACCTGGAACCACGTGCTGTTCACTCATCTTTACGTATTTTTTTATATCAAAGCTTTTAGATTAGACGTAAGCTCTACGTAGCGAGTGAAAGAAAAAAGAAGCACACATGAGATGACACATATAAGATAATTCCGCAGTTTTAAGTGTTCCTGTAAGAGAAAGATGAAAGCACACAATAATTTTCTACAAGGGTGAATTTTGAATAAGAGTTAGCGGAATAGAAAGACCCCAGGGGAAATAAAATAAAGACAAGAATACGATAACTTTGTTTTTTTTTTTTGTAATTAAGTGCATGTATTTTTCAAATATTTCATAAATTATTGTTAAATCCAATTTCTAGTCGAAAACAGCTGTAATATTTCGTACGCCCGAAAGCTAATAGTTTTACGATTTTAAAATGTGCCATAGTCAGATGGTGAAAAAGTTAAATTAGAAATAGCAATTTCTCTGTTTTATTCGGTAGATATACAGATTTTATTATTAGCGTAAAATTCAAATTGAATAATCTGTTGATTGATTAATTTTTGAAAGCTACGTTTTATTTACAATATAGAGCAAGTGGTAATTCTACTTTAATGAAAAAAAAAAATGGACCGTACATATTTTTATCCTCAGAGAACTTTTTTCAAACAGATATTAATTTTTTCTGAAGTAACATGATGTTAGCGCGAGGAACACAATTTTACAAAAAAAAAAAAAGATTTATAACAAAAAAAAGATTATTTTATTGCAGTTTATGGTTAATATTTTTTTTAATATTAGAATTTTCTATAAAACACATTTTTCGAATACTCAATGAAAATGGACTGAATTTGCTTATTACAAATCGTAAAGAAAAGTGTCTCTAACTTCTCTGGAGTCGTGATGAAGAATCTTGAACAACTGATATGTTTCGGACCCAAGCTTACAAATCAATCTCATTAATTTTTCCGATTTCCATCGGAATGGTGAATTTGGGCTTCTTCCTTGTCTTAGTCTCATGGAGAGCTGGTATCTTCGTATCCTCCAAATTTAACTTTCTTGGCTCCTTAGTACGACATGCTCTACACGGACCAAAATTTTTATCTACTCCTACTTTAGCGCTTTACTAAATATAACTGTAACTTTCCATAATTCGGTACTTTTCAACATGGTGTACGTTGACCACAGCGTAGAAGATTTCAGTTTTTCAGCTTGTAATATCAAGATAAAACTTGAAAATTTATAAATGAAAAAAAGGAAGCATAACTTTTTTATCGATATTCTCTACATTCTTTGAAGTCCTCAAGGAAATGAAAATAATGCAGGTGTTCTCATATTCATCTCGTGATTTCGAGGGTAATAAACTAGCAACAACTTCAAGCGCTAATGCCGATAGCTCAAGATGATTTTTATTATTTATTTCCATTTTCACAAAATTTCACACTATCACACTTGAGAAAATTTTTATAACTTGCTTTCATTTGGTTGTTGCAGTGTTGGAAACGGCAATTTGATTCTGGCGCTTGTCATATATTCTAAAAATAATTTCTTATAAAATGCCATTTGGGCTTTAGCCACGGTAGAGTTTATGAGTTAAATTATGATAAATATCATAAATTTATTGAAGGAAATATTTTTAAGATTCTTGATTTTATCTGACTTAAACTTTTAAACCTAAACTTAAACTAAGACTTTCTTTATATGGACTTAATTAAGCTAGATAATTTTATATATTTGATAACTTAGAACTTAATAGTTCTTTGCAATACGTGTTAATATGCTTACCAGTGTTTCATCTAAATCACGCGAGATCTGATCATTTCCAAGATCAGACACGTACAAACACTTTGTATAAGTGAGGCTATGTTGGGTACATGTATATTGTTCAGATACGAATTATGAGTTTTGCTTGCAGTTTCGCATTTCTTAGATCCCCGAGGGTATCTGCAGAAACCGCGATTTAACCAATGCCATTATGCATGTGGTTATAGCTAATATAGTAGATGGGATTCTAAACGTAATCTACGGTTTCATAGTCGTGCATTTGAACCACCATCGGAATCGTGCAAATGTATACAAGTATTTATCGCACAATAATACAACCTACAAGACTGTGTTTATCATTCAGTGCATTTTATTTCTTTGTTTGCTTTGAATTCGCCTGTAAGAGATAATTTTCTCGAAAGAAAAAAATCGTTTCTGGAATGTCTGAGTTTTAAATTATTATTAAATCTAGCATGAATTTAAGTAATTATTTTGAATGTGAAGGAGGCGTAACAATGGAATAAATTTTAAATAAGTAAACTTTTCTTATTTCAATTTATTTCAAAGCGCTCTCATTCATTAGCATTAGACTTCGAGATTTATATTAAGTGAGGGTTTTATAGAGATATTTCAACTTTTTTAATCTCATCTCCCCCGTACTAATTTAACAAATTTCAATTAAAAATTTACATTAATTTTTAGGATTTGCAACAATTTGCTGCGAGATGAAGACGGGAAAGCAAAAAGGTGGATAAAATAATTACCAACTTCTATAAGTCTGAGTTACACAAAAGCTTGAACTTTTCGTAAAAATATTCAGTATGCGTGGTTTAGTTTTCATATTACAAAAAAACATCTACCATTTTTTCGGGTCTATCATCAACCAACTCTTTAATTAATTTAAACTTTAACAGCAGACAGTTATTAACAGCTCTATTTCTGTTCGTCCGTCAAAAACGTTTCCAAATTTTCGTCGGTAATCCCACGAACAATAGACAATCGACGAAGGAACAAAGATGTGCTGTATCGGCTACATCGAGTGGGCCGTGGATCCGAGCCTACTCGGATTGAAGGATGACTGCCTCGGGCGCCAAATCAGAAGAGACAAAGGCGACGTCGTTCTACCGTGCAAAGAAGATGTCTGCTCGTGAGCTGGAGAGTTCTTCATCAATAATCTGGATTCGTTTTGTTTGTGTTATGTTTTCAGTTTGGGAGATAAAGAGTTGGGTTAAAATTGTATTTAGAGTGGCGCGGTATATTGGATTACTGCTATTTGACGTCGAAATTCCTGAAAAGAGAAATGACAGTAGCAAACTGTACAATTGCAAATTGTGTAATTGCATAAAGACAATTTTTCGGACGCAGTGTAAGTAGATATAAAGGTGATTTAAAGATTTTTTAAATGTTCAAAATAAGATTTTTTTAATGTTAGAAATGGTGGATGCGCCGGGCCAGAAATATTTTAAAATTTCAGTTTTAGAAGCTTAGAGCTTTAAGCAAAGTTAACTTTTTTGTAAGTAGATATCTTTATATTTCTTAAATTATTGCTAAAGAATACATTACAAAATTAGTTTTATAATTTTAAGATGTGCTGTGATCGATGGTGGAAAGTTAAATTTAATTTAACAATTTTCCTATTTTATTTGGCAGTTATACAAATTTTAATACAAATCAAATAATCCGGTGATCTATTGATTTTTAAGACCACGTTTTATTCACAAACACGAATTCTGGTTTATTATCAAATTTAATTCTGATCACATATTTTTATTAAACGGAGAAATTATTTTTTTTCAGCCGCTACTAATTTTCTTAGAATTAAGATAATGTATGCACAAGCAAAAAAATTGTCCAAAAAAAATAACTGTGCTTTTTTTAATGCTCAACATAAGTTTATAAATATTACCAAAAATGGTGGTTGCGCCAAAATATTAAAATTTAAGTTTAAGAGACTTAGAGCTCCTAACAATTTTTTTTTTTATTAATTACGTGCCTGAATTTTTCGTTTATTCTTGAACAAAATTTTTAGAAAAAATAGTTGACATTAGTAACATTGTTACAGATTTACAAAAATGCATTTCAACATTAAATTTATAATTGTGATCAGATAAATAATGTTCGATTTTATTTGGCAGTTGTACAAAGTTTAATTTTAATGTAAAATACAATTCAAACATTTGTTGATTTATTGATTTTCAAAGCCACGTTTCATTCGCAAAACAAACAAGTAGTAACTCAGATTTAACATAAAATTTAATTTTGTAATACTTTTATTGTACGAAAAATTTTTTTCCTGAAGTAATTATAATTTTCTTCTGTTCTATCTTTATCTTTGCTGTTGTTTTCTTGTATCTCACATTCGAGAATATTACGGTAGCAACTTGTGGTGTTAAAAAATTTTTAGTCGCACTGTCAATAAATATAAATGTGGTTTATAGTTTTTTTAATGCCCAAGATAAGAATTTAAAAAAATATTTAAAATGGTGGATGCGCCGGTCATTTTTTTTAAATAAAAATTTTAGTTTCAGAGATTTCGAACTTTTAAAAATGTTTATTTACTAGTGTTTTCTGACCATTAGATTAACAGAAAATAAGTAAACATTCATAAACACTTTGTACATTTTGTAAAGGATGTTCAGAAACTTTCTTTGACCGCATTTAGATTTTTTTTCACTCTGGAATGTGAACTGATATTAATTAAATTTTAGTTCCGATAATATCAATTAGAGAGACAACCATAACAAAAAGTCATCAAAATGCGTAATTAAATATTATTTATGAAGAATATTCTCACTGAATCAGTCATTAGATGAAGCTTTAATATGTAGTTGTTTTCAAAATTCATTCGAATATTTATTTGTGTTTTACTTCGCATATTTATTATTCATTGCAGAAATTAGGGCTTTGTTTGAGGTTTATACGTCTATATGCTTAAAGTACATAATAACGAAATCCAGATGGAAAACATTAATGGAGCATAAAACTTTGTAAATCTCAACTAAAACGAACAATATTTAAAAACCTGGATTTTGCTACAAATCCACTTTACAATCTTTGTATTTAATTCTGAAAAATTAGAAAAACTTAATACCGTTTTATTCAACAATTTCTTGTGCACTACTTCTTTTCGATTTTTGTATGCGTAATTTTATACCTGAAATGTATTTTATTTCCAAACTTTAAAACAAACAGACAGATTGTAATTTTTAACAAATTTATTCCAGTGGTGATTTTTTGTAGTTTTATTTTTAACTATCTTTGTATTAAAACTTTTGCTTTGTTTGTAAACACAAAGAATAATTTTGAACAACAAATTATAAAGTTGTGCAACGCTGCTTTTTGATAATTTCATTAAACCTACGTTGTTTTCCGACGCATCCACCATATTTAGCGCTTTATATTACAGCAAAATAAACTCCAGACTCCCGGGAAGCGAGAAACTAAAAATCCAATTATAAAAAAATCTGTATTGTTTTTCATATAGACAGCTAAATTTCATGTGTTCTGTTAATTTGAACTCTCATTAAAAATATGTATTGAATTTTTAGTTGTAGATTTTTTTTCAGTGAAACTATTGTACCAATAATTACTTCATTACGTTCCTTAATAGAATTACTACAGCATATTACGAGTACAATGCAGTTACAAGATGTTGCATTAGATCTTGCAGTATAGCAATGAATATAAATGACATGACCACAAAGCGGCAATTGCTATGCAGGCTGCTTCTAATGAAGTTATTAATAATTTTGTGCAACCCTAATTTCCCTAATCCTCCCAGTGAAATACAACAAAATTGACCGCAGAGAGTCTCACCGTTTAATATTTCAGTATAGTCGGGACTAAATTTATAGAGTGTGAATATATTTTGTTTTATAACATACGTTGCCCGACAAGATTAATTCCAAAAACGTGGAATACACACAATGTAGCTAAAAAGTGAAAATTCTTTATGCACAATATCGCCAAACATCTCGTAAAACTAAGAATGGGAAGCTGTCTCTTAATTCAGATTGTGCTCGTAATAAAACACGGAAAAGATAAGAACGCTTACATTAACTTGTTGTTTGATGACTCGTTTAAGATATTGAAGCACACACAGAAAAAGTCTAACTGCTTTTGTTGTACAAAGTGTGTGTGACACCTACAGTTACCGTTTATGAATATTCCCCAATTAAGATTTATCAAGAATTCATTACATCACGAGCCATTGCTTTATGCAAATATCGAAAATCTAAAATATACACAACTAAATTACACAACAGACCCTGTTAATGAAATTAGGCCGGCTGGGTCCTGAAATATATGCAAAGTCAGAAAGTAAGTGCCAAAAATGAAGGCCCGAGTGACCGTCACTGCGTGGTTCTCTGCATTTGCATAAGTAACTAGCTTGAAATAGGTCGAAGTTCAGCATCCCCAAAGCGTCGAAAACATCCCCGTTGAGCTGTTGGTCGACACCTCAAGCACACCCCGCGCGCACATTTACACAAATAACTTATTTAAGAGAAATTTTTGGTTATAAACTCCACGGGGTTTTATCAAAGCAAGTAAGTACATTAACTTAATAGAATAAAAAACAAAGTCGATTAAATGGAAAATTAAAATTGAGATTCATTAAAACTTTTCTATTAATTCATTTTCAGATTTTTCTAATTTTAACTTTCGAGCGTTTTTTTTTGTTTACAGCCGCGAAAAGTCTTCATTTCTCCATCTTGTTGTTAACTTTTTCATGTCCACAGAAAAATATTTGTGCGCGAAGGGAAATTAGGGTCGGCGGTCCGCTAAAAAGTCGTAAGCGAAGTGATGTATGTAAGTGATAATGTGGCGGAAATGGGGAGGGTGTTAATCGTGAGTGGTCACCTCGTGCTTGACCGTGGCAAGCTCTTTCCGAACTGAGGGTTGACCGGAGGCTATCGGTCTTGTTTATCAACCGAAAAATAAGTTGGTACACATGGGACGAGATTAAATGGGGAAATGCTTGTTACGAGAGAAAGTAGGCATCCAGTTGGATTCTGATAATTGTTTGTTCTTGGACAATAGGGTATAATTTAAACAGAGACCTATATCACAAATTGTCACAGAAAAATAAAAAATAAATTGTACATTTCCATTTATGTTTTCTTAATTAAGTATTATATAACTGAGGTAGAATTATAAAAATACAAGTTGAATGTAACCGTTTTAATTGTTCACATACTATTTGCTTCTATGGTTTGTCAGGGAACGCTGCTGTTTCATAATTACTACTGTTTAATTTGAAATGAGTAGATTTACTTTAATGAATGAATTTTTTAAGCAAATTTTGCTGTTTTAAGTGACGTGGTAAATTTTATTCAGAATAGCAAACATTGTTTTGATTTACAATACTTGGGCTGAGTACCTAAATCACAGGTCCCCAACTTTTTTGGCCCACCGCTCCCTTAACAAGACATTTTTTTTATTGTTCCCTTTTTCTTTCCAGCTTAAAAAACCAAAATTCCAAACCAGTTTTCTGAAGATTGATTTTGATTTTTTTTTGAAGTCAGAACTCTTGGTATCCACTTTTGAATTTTATTTTCAGTTCTTCATTTTTGTGAGTTTTTTTTCTAAATTTGATGACGATGATCCTGTTCTATTTACAAGCCAAAAACGATCTAGAACCCAAATTAGATTAGCTCGCAATTCGTCGTCTTTGCTTTCCAAGAACTGTAGTACCGACTCAAAGAGATTCTTCGATTTAGACGAGATCTTCTGTGTGAAGCATCAAGTGATTGAAATCTTCATGGTTTTTAACATAAAGTTGACTAAACATCGTTTTTGAGTTGTTTTTAATTTTGTTGAGTCACTCAGACTTAAAATTTCTAACAAAAAGTAATTCTTGACAAACTTTTTCTTCTTTTGTAAATAGCATAAATGCATAAAGCTCATTATTTGCTTATTGGCTGAATGGAAAATCGGCTTGTCTTCAGATAATCGAACAATGATGTTTCAACCTCTTCAGTCATTTCGTCATTTCTTCTTCGCAAAGAACTGTTACTCAAAGGAATTTTTCTGATAATACTACTTTATAACGCACAGCTTTTATTACTTTTTTTACTGCTAGCAACATTAATTCTTCACCGATTGTGTGTGGTTTTTCCGATTTAGCGATTACCAATGAAAGAAGGTCGTAACCCTCCATCAACTTGTTTAGAAAACGACGCAAAAAATTGCATACAGTTGGCTACCTCAATTTTTTTCCAGTGGTTGTAAAAGGGCTAAAACCTTCATTGTCTCATTTGATAATACTTTTTGTCAGATCAAGCACATCGGTAATCATTGGTTGGTAGAAGTCGTGTACTATCTGTCTGTCACTTATCTGATGGTTCTAAAACATACAATAGAGAATGAGACTTGTTATGTAAATCACTTCTATTTAAACGGCATTAACGGGGACACTATACCTACATGTAATGACACGTTTGCAATACCTGCCAAGCGAGCAAGTCAGTATAAGCCCCCATATTCCTGTTAATCTTGACTAACAAATCTCCTTTTCAATATATCTACTTGTTCCGACCGGTAAGATGCGCGAAAAAACTAAGGTTTATTTTCGATTAATTTCTTTTATAAGAAGCCAGTGCCCCCTTAAACCGTCTCAGCGCCCCCGAGCCGCAATTGTCCTCTTGGATGATTTCAGAGCTCACTGGTGGGCGGTAGAGAACACTTTGGTGACAATAATGCAGAATCTAAATCAAAAAGCGCAGCTACACGATACGTATAAGTTCTGTTTTAATTTTGATTTTTAGTTGTACAGATTTTCGCTCTTGTTTTCCGGTCGTTCATAAAAATCGCTTCTGAAAATTATAAATTTGCTCCAACTGAAGCATCCATCGTAGTTGGTCCACTTTTTGTAAGCAGCCTGTTTTCTCCCACATTTGAAAAATGATCAAAGTTGTATCTAATCTTTTTCCATTCGGAATTTCAGAGTACCGTTTAAATAAACTGCATCGTATTGAATATTTCTGGGTTTTCGCCACCTCGCGAAACTCACCTTTTTACCGGTTATGATATACGAAACGTTAAAGCATTATTTATTGCTCTAATAAATTTGAATATCTATAATTTATGGGTAATATTTTAAAATGAAAATAGTTGTACTAACACTTGACAGAATTCCGTTTAATTCTCGAACGTAATTTTGAATTTATGACATCCTAGTTCGTTTGAGGAACAACGAGAGTTTGACTAGATATGTATAAACGATATCGCTACAAACAAACACTCGAAATTAATATATCATAGTGATATATTTGGTGAAATCTACTACTACGGTACGCTTATTTAGAATTTATTCCGGTAATTTAGATTCCACAGAATTTCCAGAATTTCTTTCTCAAAATACACGAAACCGAGCTTATAGACAGAAAACTGGAGAAATTACGGTATAAATATGTTTTCATAACGAGGAGAAAAAATCGGTAAAATTTTCGATTCCCGTGTTATTAAAAATAATCGCACAAATATGTTCGTTATGCACGGATTTAGATCGTAAGAGCGAGGAATTTTATGTTTATATCAGTGTTTGCGTCTGATCTGGTGCATTGATCGAGCGTTTTTTTTATTATAAAATCTTCGTTTAGTCTTTCGCTTCTATGAACATTTTACTTACTTCAAAATTGTCTTTCGCTGAAAGTTTATTGAATGTGGTAATTAATTACCCTCACTTCTCAAATTAAACGCTACCTACCGTAGAATGAGATAATTACTTAGAAGACCGTCGCGGCAGTTCCGAATTTAACACGTTCAATTTCCGTTTGCAATAAAACCACAATAAATACATTATTTGACACCCTCGCTAACAAAACAAGTCTAATTTCGAAATAAACCCCTTTTAATCGCTTCAAACCCTAAGGGATCGAAAATCTCACAGTTGGGCCCCCACGGTCTCTGCAATAATAATATTGAATCATAACGTCGCTTCAAGACAGCTGTGTCTTTTGTTCTTCATGGGGGGAAGTGAGAAGGCGTTCATGGTGAAAATCGCATCGGGATATTGTCTGGTGAAGACTGATAACGTTTTGCTGGAGACAGGGAAGTGTTATGTGTCTTAATATTATGTAAAATGTTCATTCACCCAACGTGGTCCGTGGTATTGTTAAAATTGTTGAAAAATATTTTAATAAGGAATTAGAGAGCTTTGCTTTGGACGCATGATTTCTGAAAGCTAAATGAAAAACAAGAATAAAAGAAGAATAATAAATATATTTTTCTAGACTTTTTTTTTTTCTCTAAATAATTAATATTACGAACAATAAGCTGTCATATTTTCACAACTTTTCAGAATATAATTTTTCGGATCTTTTAGTTTTCAAATCTTGTAATCATAACTTTGAGGCTCTTAGAATAAATTTTTAAAAAATATTGTTTCTATAATATGTCATGACATTGTCTGGTATAATTTTTTTAATTTTTGAACCTTTTTACTTGCAGTTTTTGCATTTGTAGGCTATTTAATTTCGAATTCACGTTAAAAAAAAAACGGTTGTTGAAATTTTTGAAAAATATTCTAAAAAGAAATTAATAAGTTTTGCTTTGCTTTTTGAGCGATGAGCATTCTTTCAGGTAATTGTAATCTCCGCGGCGGGAACGACTTTCCGATAGACCTTGTCGCGTGAGAATAAATTGCTGTAATGTCGTCGAAGATTTTAAAGTGTAAAAGTGTCTCGAGCTCATATGCTGCCTAAGCGACGTAGTGGATATGACAAAGTATCGAAACTATTAACATGGTGACAAGGGTTTCCACTTCAGCAAGTGGAGCTGGACTGTTCCCACGCTTCACTCTTAACAGCTTTCCACGAAAAGTGCACTTTGCTAAGGCGTCTGTTGAAATTTCGTACAATTAATGGAAATTACGTAGCTTTTAACGCGAATGTGATACCGCACGGAGAGAACGGATGTTTAATTCCGACACTAATTAACGACGTACGCACCCCATATAACTATAAATTATGAATATTATGTGCGTTTTACGTGGTATTTATCAGCATTATGTGTTCATTAATTAGGTATTTAGCAGTATGGTAGACGTGGTGTCTCTGACACACAATAGGTGAACTATTGAAACTACATTGTTGCATGCTACTAAACTAATTAAAGTGGCTTCTAAACTGATGGTTATTAAAATTTATTGGATAAACATTGCTAATTAAATCATGCACTTAATTACTTGCACAATGAAAATTAATCCTGACAAATTATGACGACGTTTTGGAATCAGTTAATGGCCTAGTAGCTACAGATAATAACAGTAATTGTAAATAACGGCGAAACCCAATTTTCTTCCCAACACATTAGTGCCGAATTACACAATTAATATACTAAATCTGCTACATTTAGCAATTATACCTGAGTTATTTACTGCGAATAATCTAAAGCCAATTTTGATCTAAACGAACTTTTCAGATCGATTGCGAGAGTGCTCCACTAAATTTTATTTCATCCTTCCAGAATAAAGCTTGCAAACAAAACAAATTCGACTGTTATGGACATTGATGTATTTATTCTCCTCAAGCGGGAATAGTAAATGGCGATTTAGTGGAGCTTAATGCTTAATTTAACACTCACGAGATAAAGTTAGGAGTGTGGTAATTGGAAAAAGTTTAGCACTAATATTTTATTTTTACGGGGTATTATACAAACAATGATCGATAAAAATATAACGTGTTTTAAAAGATTTATTAAAAACTAAACGTTTGTTGCAAAAGTACAGAATTTTGTAGGGAAGTGAATCTTTAACAATCAATAGTACATCTCAAAATTACCCAAAACCGTAAAAATCAAAAATGTGTTTGTAATTCATAATTTCTCTTTTAGATTCTGAATTCTCAGACCCACAGTTTCTAGAATTCTAAATTCTTTATCTCTGGATCTTATATTTGTAAACAAATCTGGCAGTTTACAGATTTTGTAACTCACATCTTTAGATTTTTTTATCATCGATTTTTAGATTTTCAAATTTTTATATTGTTAGTAAATTCGCAATTTATATAATTCTTCCGGATTCAAAATCTGTAAGTTTTTTTTTTTCAGATCTTTGATCCTATATGCCAAAATCACAGATTCTAGAATACAAATTTTCACATTTTTTATCATATTTTTCAGCTTGAGTTTTGAACTCACTTTTTTGATGTTTAAAATGTTTTAAAATTAATTGATTTTATTGGTTTCTTTTATTTCTTAAGTTACGTTTAATTTTTTAGTTGTTTTGGTTGCTTTAAATTTTCTGTATTTTAAAAATTATTTTTGATTCTTAAGATTTTTTAATTATTTGTACTTTTTTTAACATTTTTCTTTGTTTCTTAAATTTTTGGAATTTTTTGTTTTATTTATATTTTTCTGGCTTATTTCCTATTATATTATTTTTGCTTATTTTATTCACATCAATAGATCTTTTAGAATTTTGTTTTTTTTTTAATTTCGTTGATTTTTTTTTGTACCTTAGAAAATTCATACTTCTTGGTTTTTTTATCGTTTTTTGATATTTCTGTATTTTTTAGTTTTTAAATGCACCATTTTTGGATTTTTTTCTAAATTTTTATATTGTTAGTTTTTAAATTCGAAACTTATCTAATTCTGAGTTAAGACTTTGGGACTTACGGTACCGGATTACAAATCTGTAAGCTTAAATAATTTTTTTTTTTTAGTTTTTATGGCAAATTTCCAGGTTCTCGAATTTAGATTTTCAGATTTATTGTGAGATTTTCAGCTTGATTTTTTAATTTTTTTAGATTTTTAGGTGTTAAAATGTTTTTTGTAGATTACATAAAGTTTTTAAATTTTTTAGACATTCCGTTCTTTAAATTTATTTAATTTCTTTAAACTCTTTAGTTGCTTTAGATGCTTTAAATGTTCTGTATTTTTAAAATCATTTTTGATTCTTAATATTTTTAATTATTTGTAGATTTTTTAACACTTTTCTTTGTTTTTTAAAATTTTTGAATTCTTTGTTTTGTTTATATTTTTTTAGCTTATTTCCTATTATATCTATTATTTTTAATTATTTTTTTCATATGAATAGATTTTTTGGATTCTTATAATTCTCCTAATTTCTTACAACCTTTAACATTTTTTAGAATTTTTGTTTTTTTTTAATTTCGTAGATTTTTTTAAGATCACTTTTAGAAACTTAAGATTTTTCACATTCTTTGATTTTTTAACGTTCTTTGACATTTTTGTATTATTTTGTTTTTACATGCATTATATTCTTAAAATTTGTTGTTTTTAGTTCATAAGATTTCTGAATTTTTTACATTTTATAAATTTTTGTTTTTTTAAATTTCTTGGCTTTTCTAATTTTTTCATTTTTTAGAAATTTTTTAAACCTTTGGATTGTACTTTTAGCCTTGAAGAGTTTAAGGTAAAATTTTAAAACGTACTGTAACATTAATAATCTTTTCAGATATAACATTTTTAGATTCTATTCTTATTTTTATTTCTATATTGTTAAAATAAATATAAAAATTACATAATTTATTTAATTTAATTCAAAACTATTTGATTGAGAGCTTGGAACCAATTCAAAATTTCCATTTTTTTTAAATAAAGATTTTTGTAGTTTTATTTCAGTGTTACAGGTTACAGGTGACAAACTTGCAGATTTAAATTTATTCAGTTTTTTTTAACTAAAATTTTTGGATTTTCGAACACGTGACTTTTTACCATTTTCTAGTAACAGCGTTTTGACGAATGCTATAATTTTTCAAATAGTTATTTTTTTTTAAACTTTACCGACTTAAAGTACCGTAAAGTACTATATCAAATATTTTTTGAATTTTTATAAAAGGCGCTTTTTAGAATTTATCGTTTTGAGGAGTTTGAATTTTTGAATTTTATACTCCGTTTATAGTCTGTAAATATTATTCTTTTAAAAGGCAGTAGACTCAACTTTTGCCAGATCAGTTGTTGATTTTTCAGTTTTATTACTCCTTCGTTGGTTTGTTTTTGAAAAGACGTCTTCTTTCCGCGGGATTTTTAATAATCCGAAACAAAACAATCCGAAAGAAAACAGCAGAAATGAAAGATTAGAAGGCTTTTCTTATGTAAATATATAGTCACAGTCTATCTGTGATCCCGCCGTCGAGATACCTTATTAAAAAATCTGTTTGCTCGTTAACAGCGTAAAAAATGTCTCCTCAGCAGCAGGGCGCGTTAATGAAACTGTAAGGATTCTCCTTTAATGTTGACATTGCTTTCATTATACATGTGTCTTCACTTCAAAATGCCTTTGCGCGATGCAAGTGTTATTATAATACACGTTTTTCTCGCGACAATCAGGGACGATTTACGCCGCGCAAATTACGGAGAAATTCTTTGAGATTAACAGAATCTCGGCAATTACTAGGTAACTTGAACGGTTTTAAATAACGATTAGAATTTTGCAAATCATACAATTTTCGGGAGCGAATGGTAATTTTCCTGCAGTTCTCAACGATTATACTAAGTATTAATAAAGTTCGTCTTTAAAGTTTAATTGAAATCAAAATTCAAAATGGAATAATTACGAAATGGAAATGCAAAATGAACAGAGAGGGAGAAATGACCGCCAGGTTCATGAGAAACCATCCAGATAAGTGACGTCACTCCAAGGAAATTAAAATACGTTAAAATATGCTTGGCTAGTTTCAATTGCCGCCGCAAGCGTTACATTCGCAGAAATTCTAAGAAATGGGCTTAATTTTACCCCAGAAATGTAAACACGCGCTCAACAGATTCAGTTCAACAGCAATGCTGTAAATTAATACGCAAAAAATGCCAAAAAAAACAAGTCTAGACGAAAATAAAACGGAGTAAAAATTTGTTTTATTCATAATTAACAGTGGAAAACAAAGCTTTTGTCGTGGCTGGTTCAAAAACTGAACATTTTTATTTAGTTCAACAGGAGAAAAATTGTTACCAGGCGAGCGTCGTTTGAGTTGTTTTCCTTCGGTAGAAATCCAATCGAGAAATATTACGTTTTCAACGCACCTAAGTTATGAAAATTCCAACTGCCAATGTTCAATAACTTGTTCGATAATGCAAACCAAACTGAATTAATCCGTTCAAAAGTGATATTTCTTTTCGCTGTGTAGTTGGTGAAGGTGTCGTCGAGTCGAGCGTATGTAAATGGTGCGGTGCAAGAAGCAGCTCGAGATAATGGACTCCCTAATCCTCAGCACAACCGGTCCAGAATAAACACTTTGAGATTTACATTTGCACAATTCACCGGTGTGCCTCGATTCCACCCCATCTTGTTATGATAAAATTTTCACGGTCCTTTGTTTTCAATCAGCTTAAGACAGGTCTCGTGCATAATATCTAAAAATTAATTTCGTTCAGTGCTGCTAAGTCGAGAGGTGCTTATTTACATCGCTAGTTACGTGTTAATTAGAGCGATACTCGAACACGTCCGCTCTGTTGTTCTCTTTGATCCATTCTAAACACAGATACATGTTCTAAACCATATGCGATAATAAGTTTATAGTGTGATAGTTCAACATGTACAAAGTGTACGTAGCTAAATTGTTTAAGACACACATGGTGTCCATTTCGGTGTTGGTACATTCAATATTTATGGTAAAATAAACAGAGGGTGTATTGGAATTCATCCGGTTTAAACCGCTCAGTTTGATTGCAGACTACTCTTGTAGAAGTTAGGTTACTACATCTCACTATTTTTTAGCACGTAGAGTATAAAATTAGTCTATTACTTTATTATTATATATTGCTGTACTTTACAAATTTCGTTGGTAGTAAAAACCGAGGAATATTATTTTTTAATCAAAAATATTTTTAAGTTTTCACTAGCACGATATTTTAGTTTTTTAATTTTCTTCTTTTTAGAATTAATAAAAATTAAATGTATTTATAGCAGTTTTAAGCTGCAATTATTATCTAAAATCTGCAATAAATGAAACTCAAATTTGATAATATACAAAAAATTCGTTATTTATTATTAATAATTTTAGTTGATTAAAATTTGGTTGAAAAGTGTTAATCTGAAAACTTTATTTTGCTGTCCTTATAATTGTTTAAAATTTTTGAAACTTATCAGAACACAAAATCTAATTTTAAAAGTTCTAAAAGTTTGTCGGCATCTTAAAATAGTTTTTAAAATAAAAAAAATATATATATAAATAAATAATAAATAATAATTACCGCATTTTTTCAAATTACAAAATTGACATTTTCTGAAAGTCAAGGTGTTTTAAAAGTTTCAAACATTTAAAACTTTTTAACCCTGATAAAACTGACTGGGAAAATCCGGAAAAATTGAAGATTTTTGGGTTTCTGAAAACTATTGTCAAAATACAAATTTAAAAATTTTAACAGTTACAAAAAGTAGACAAAATATTTTTAAAACTTATTTTGTTTAAAATTGTTTCTAGTTTAAAAAAAGAAAATAAAATTGTATTCTCAAATTTTAAAGCTGTTTAAAGATGTTGAGTTCTCTAAGCACTTTAACAAGATTTTTTTTTACGTAAATAGATAAAATCTCTTTTATTAATTAATTAATTAATTAATTAATCCAAAAATAAAAAAAACGACAAATTAAACATTTCCTGAAAGTCGATATATACAAGATTTAAATCGTTTAAAAATATATTTAAATATCTTAATAATTTTAAAATTTCAGAAGTGTTATAGAAAGTATAAATATACTTTTTTTAAATTTTATTTTGTTTATTATTGTTTTTAGTGTAAAATGTTAAAATTATTATAAAATTACTATCTTCAATCTTAAAAATGTTTAAATTTTCGTACAGGATATAGATTCAAAATTCAATATCATTATAATTTTTTTGTAAATTTAATTTTTTTTAATTTACAAGATTTCAATAATCACAAAATTTTTACGTTTGAGTCTTAAAAATGTGGAAAATTTTATATAGATCAAAGATTTAAAACTCATTAATATTTTAAAAGTTTTCTTCTCATAATTAATCCTAAATTTTAAAAAACTTTTTGCAAATTTAATTTTTTTTTTGAATTTTTAAATTTATGTTGGAGTTTTTAAATCTTTAATTTTTTTTACTGCTAACGTTCTTATTTTTATTAAATGTTACACTTTTAATGTCATATTTTTTTGTCTTTGTAATTTTTTATAATTTCCAGTTTACTTAATTTTTATATTTTTCGATTTTTTTCTGTTGTTAGTATGTTCAACATCGTTAGGTGATTTTGAAAACAAAGATTAAAGCACTAGTCATTTTATAATTTGTTGTAATTTTCGAGCGCTTTGTGACACTCTGTTGTAAATGGTTTCAAAAGTTATTAATAAAATGTAAATATGAATAGAATAAATTAGTTTCGAATTTATTTACAAAAATTAACACATTATTTGTCAAAGAAAAATATAAGTGCTTTAAAATACTCCCATTTTAAAAAGTAACTTTTTCCTCTAACATCGTAAATACCAAAGAAAAAGTCCACCACAGTCGTATTTTCTTTGTTCCCGCAAATTCGAATAATATAATCTTTTATTTGTTAGCACGTCTTTAGAAGATGTAGCTTAAGGACACGAGTTGTGGGAATTAAATATAGGTGCAGCAAGAAGGAACTGGCAAGAATGGAAGTCTGTACATATTGGGAATTCAATTTCGATGGGTGCCTCTGGCAAGTAGTTAGCGAGAACGTCTGCTCCATCCGCGACATGGCGATCAACATTGTCGATAAAAGAAAATTTAACGTTTGGTTTGGGCTGAACGAAGACATATAAAATCAATTTTTCGCGAATGCTTATTTGATATTTTTAGGAAAATGTCAGAGAACGGATTTTCTGGTAAATGTAACATTTATATGGACGATATAACACAACTTATCCGTGTCAACAAGACACAGTTTGTGATGCAAACAAATTTTTGGAGCTAGTTCGTGTGTTCTATGTACTTGTTGAGAGGTTTTGTCCGTTATCTGCGCCCAGAAAATTATCATAATTCTTACCAAAAGAAATTCGCGCTCGTAAGGGCTAAGATAATGTATACGGATTTATGATAATTTTTAAGCTAAATGATTTTTCACGAGAAACTTGTTTTTGTGGATCATGTAAATACGATTGAATTAAAGAACTGATTTTTGTTTCTCGAAGAATGAATAAAATTAATTTTGTGTTTGTTTACATCAACAATAATTTCAGGTGAAACTTTTTTTAGTGTCTCAATTATTTTTCGTAAGATGGTTGAGAACTGCCTTTCAGAAAGGCGTGAAAGAGTGTCTCTAACGATGTAATGAATATTTTATGGTGTGTTTCTTTGAAGTCGTCTTTCAAGTTTGATGATAGTAACTTTTCACACAAGTATAAAATTTATTTTTAATATTCTAAAAGTTCCAGGCACTAATTTATTTCACGCTTCAGAATAAACTCAAAAATGACAAAAAATTATCTACGAAAATTTTAGTTCAAATCAACAAATAAATTGATTCGAACTAAAAAATTTAGAATCTTGTTTGATAAAAGTGTCGCAGCGGATATATGGAAATGTCCACGATATGTTTCCGCAGTTGTCAGCCCTGAAGTCTAGTGGGTTGCAAACCTGCTGCTATGCTGGTCACGCGCCACCACGTCACGTGGCCAACACACATGACTAATGTCTTTTAGTATCAACCATGTAAATCATAGCAACCCTACTGATCGGTTCCGCTTCCGTTACAACAGCAGATCGTCGGTTTGTATTAGGATCCAGTATTTATGGCCGAAACTGATACCCATCGTACCATTGCAATTAAGGATAAGGAAATGAATGGCCCCAACATGAGTCCCAACACCGATTTGTGGGCAAAATTAATAACACGTAAAGGTTAATGGCAATACCTGAATTACATATCTAATGGATCACACCACACTCCATCAAGCAACAGTATTAATCAAATACAGTGGAAAGATATTGCGTTACTTTATGTAGATTTTTGTGTGAACGTTGTTTCGTTTGTGGATTCGATGACGGAGCTGGTGTTATTTCCGACCACCGATTTTTACGACACGCAGAGTTCACCGTGCAAGATAAAACTATATATTATTATATTATGTTAATTAAAACGGTACATTTTGATAAGGACTCGAGCCGAGCTTACCTTGCCGATACAGATCGAGCACGAATAATAGTTTGTGACGTCATAAGAATATTTGCATATATGGTGGAGGCGCCGGGTCAAATTCCAGTTTTTTTTTCCACTAAATTTTAGCTAAACAAAAAACTACAATGAAATTCGTTGAGGTTTAGAAAAATTAACTAAAAGTTTATACATTCAATAGATATAATTTAATGCCAGTTTAACTTGATCAAAATATTTAATTGAACCTGTTATTGCAAGCAATGAATATGTATGAGATAAAAACTCGTTTAAAATTAGTAAAGAAATCGTCTTCGTTTAATGAAAACATTAAATTTACTAAAATATATGACAATAAAAATGTGCAGAATTGCCAAGTAAATAAAGAGAACAAAGAGTAAAAATAGAAAAAAACAGAAAAAATTGAGACAAAAGGTAAAATAAATAATTTAAAGAATTTAATAAACATAAAAAAACAAATATAGGATAGAAGTTTTTAAAGTTTTTAAATTTGGAATTTATAAACTTTCGAAAATTGTTAACAATTTAGAATCCTTTAGCAAATATTGATAGTCTTTAAAGTTTTAAAGCTAAAAAAATTTTACAAATTGTATACGATTTTTAAAATATTTTTTTATAATACAGTTCTGCCAACTCTAATGACAGGAAGAATAGAATTTTCAAGTTTGATTTTTTTAGAAAACGATTTTTTTAATTTGAAAATATTTACAATTATTTATCTTTTGAATTTAAAAAATGTTTTAGAATGTTTATTGTTTATAAATTGTAAAATACTTTAGAACAATTAAAAAACTGCAATATAAAATTTCTGAAAAGCATTTTGTTATTTGAGATATAAATAGTTAAATATTAGTAATAAATATTAAATATTTTAAGACTGTCTTTAAAAATCGGTAAAAGTATTAATTACAATTTTTAGGATGTATATAAAGTTTCTGTTTTTTTTTAACTTTATGCATTTTATTGGTTGTTGATGTTTTAATATGTTAGCTTAACACAATTTTCAGGTTTCACTTTTTAATTATTAATTTCGCCAAATTTTGATTGAGAATCTAAGATTTGTAAAATTGTGAACAAACTAAGAAGATTATAGTAAAATACTTTTGCATTTTTTTTTAGTTTTAAATTTGAAAACATGAAAACGACCGGTTATTTTTTTAACGATCTATTTCTAGAGCAGCGACACTGTGACAATAAGCCAAATTTGAAATATGTTAAAATTTAATACCTGTTAATAATATAAACAAACTATTTTACAAAATGTTTCATTGTATCTTTCTAATTTCAAAATAGTTAAAATTTAACCCGTTCAGAATAATAAATTTTTAACAACTTTAGTACAACGAAAATGCATAAAAGATAAATTTAAAAATGTTTTCAAATTATTTATTATTTAGTTGTAAATAATAAACATCGACCTAACAAAGACCCATTATCCTAATTTATAGCAAAGAGAAGAGATTAAAATAATTTATTACAACATAAATTAAAAGTCAGAGTAGAGCACGAACCGTGTTGCACAAACTTAGTTACAAATTTGAATCTATCAAAAATTGTATACTAATCTTAAAAGATGGCAGTTCTTTTGCGTTAACATTAAATGTAATTTGGTCGGTTTCGGTGCGTGTTTCCTTTCGCGTTATTTGAATTACACGAAAAGCTCTAAATTATCATATTCGGTTTATGCCAGTAAACAAAACGAGAGATAGTAAAAGTGACGACAAATCATAAATCACGATGGTATGTTAAAACTGTTTCCAGGAATGTTGTTAGCGTTGTTTAATCAAGATTTTGTTTATCGAGGAACCTTTTCTTGTAGTACTCGTTATTTTCTTACGAAAAAAGCAAAAGAATGTAGAGCAAATAATTTACAGCAAATGTTTAAGCTAATCTGTTGAAAAAACCGCTTTCATCACAAAATGCTCACTGATTTTTAGTATCTCCATGTTATTACAAATCACCGTCTATCCATTTTAGCTTTACAATGCTATATATAACTAGAAATGCCGTGATCTAAATGACCGTCATTAGCGCTTATTGTGCGTTGGTAATGCGGCATTAACCTGACAAATAACAATTAAAATTTGCATAGATAAATGATTAACAAGAACCATTGGGACTTCACAAAACTATTTTTTATCAATTCCGAAAACTAATACTACAAAAAGTATGTATAAAAATCGTTCCAGCGGATGTTCGTGTAAGTTTCGGTAAATTTATGCCGTGTTGAGTTATGTGTTTGTGTTGTACTAATGATGGAGTCGTGATATACTCTCACCTTGCGTGTAATGTTTTTGTGGATACATTTTCTTTGAGATGCACAGAAAATGCGACTTAATATTTTCCTTCAATTAATTTCCATTGTGTGAAACGCTTTTCCGGTTGGTAATGCACTCATAATTCAAACTGATTATTTATTATCGGTCACAACGGAAAGGTGTCGCTTATATTTTCCGTTTGTTTGAAAAATAGAATTATTTTATATCGCCAGAATGACTTTGATAGTACATTGATGTCCATCACATTCATTTTATCAAACTGTCATCATATAAAATGGCTTCTATTTTAGTTAGTTTTCATGTTCCGATTTGAATGATGACAGACGTACATATTTATAGAATTAGTGCCTAAAAAAGGTATTGATTGAAAGGTCTGGTATTTTTACACGAATAAAGAGAACATTTTTTCATTTAAAATAATGCGAGTTTAGAAATTGGCACAATGATAAAATAATATCTCTTTGTGTAAACGACACTTGGTTAAAAATGACACTACATTTAGAATAATTGTTGGGAACAATTTCCATTTGTAAAAATTTTTAGTATAGATTGTGGTCGTTTTATTTATCATTTATTTGTATACTTTTTTAGGTTTCAGATGCAATTATTTTCGATATTCGCATGTTGGAGACGTTTTCTTTGTATTTATTAAAGAAGCTGTATATTTTTTTTAATTTCTAAAATTATTTCTAAAAACTTTGCAATATTTTCAATAGAAGTTTTAACAAAAATCTGAAAAAGGAGCAAGATTAATAAAATAATTGGGGTTCTGCTCAGCGGTAGTAAATTAATCGCCTTCAACTTTAAAAAATATTTTAATTTACAAGAGATTTATAGAAACAGAGGCAACGTGAAAACTTAAAAAAACCTAGATAATCCAAAACAAAGTAGAGAGACAGTACGTACATTTTTATTAAAAAAATTTAAATCATCATACGCATGTTAACGCGTACAAAAACTGAATAGATTTTTTCTGTTGGGTTTAGAAATATTGAATAAGAGTTGTAAACTTTTTCAGACAGTTTAGTCGTAGAGATAAGTCTTGTATTTGCCGTTTAGTAGAATTATGATCAAACTTCTTTAAAGCGTCAACTAAATTTAAACCAGCCATCGTTTTATCGAGAAAACATCCCCAGAAACCGCAACTAGATTAAAAAATACACATAAAAATGCAAACTAGCTTTGAGAAGAAGTTCAGAGCGTATCGCGAACTTTTACGAACCCATAAAGGTAGATAGAGATTTCGAACATTCATTAATTTAATTGGGTTAAGTGAAAGGTCTGAAAGGTAGGTTGAGTGGTATAGAAGGGGTATCTCCGAGCAAAGAGAGGGTTATTGGTGAAGATCAGAGCTTTTATGTAGCGGCGGTCGTTGTTAGTGAAATGTTGTTCGGATTAATCGAATTTTATACTTTGTTAAAAGAGAGTCTGGCTGGTCAGCGGTTTTACGTCCAGTTTCTATATTTAAAGGAAAATCGAACGAAAGCACCCGCAGAATGTTCGCTACTGATGAGAAAAGTAATCGGTCGCGGATTTATTGAAGATACGAACCGAAAAAATTGAGCTTTAAAGTAAACGGACAAAGGTTTGCATATATCTTAATTTCGGAGTTTGGTTGTCGATATTTTTTGCCTTTTGTGCTATTTCAACGAAATGGGTTTTTACTGCCTCTCTAAATTTTAATCATCCTGATATTAAATCAGAGGAAAATTCTTTCCCGCATGAAAAATTACCGGCATCTGACCACAAATTATGAACTTTTGTTGTATCGACTATTGAAGTTTCAGCAAATAACGATGGAGTTTGTATGAAACGTAGTACCAATAAAGCACAGGTTGACGGGTAGAGGTGTTCCCAAGAGGATCAAATATAATAAATCTGGTGCTCCTCAGGGCACCAGCTTAACAACGTGTAGTTACCAGGTTGCAACCCGGACTACTCCGGAATGTTGCGACGACAGACTTCGGACTCGCTCCCTCTGGATTTAATAACGTTACAACTGAGACATGTGTTCTACATCCAACATTAGATAAAAATCCCATGCGAGATCGAGGGCACTAATCATCTCAGACAAATTGTAGCAAGTTCGCGTGAATTAAGAATAATAATAAAAAATCAACTGCGAACTTGTTAAAAAAAATGTGTTAAAATGATAGCTGTAATAAAAGTTTTTTTTACTGCCCGATCTATTTGATGATAAAATTTGAGGGGGCCCTAAAATGTGAGGTATCTAAAGAGTAAGTTGTTCAAGGGTTGGCGTAATATTATCTAAAAACATAAAAAGGTGATAAGCAGTAATTAATTTGGCAGTTAGTAGAAGTCTGTAACAATGTTAATATTGTAGTTCAATCAAGAGCAGGTCGTGTTCACTTCCCTTGATAACGCAGAAGATTGGTAAGGGGTGTTTCGGGGTTGGTCAAGGGTAACTCGATGAATATTAATTGACATTTACCAGTCCCAATTAGAGAGGTATTGGGGGGTCATTTCCATACAAAAACCATTACTTCTTATCGGCATCTGGCTCGATTAAAACAGACAGAACACGACAGGCACTCTTGGACGCCAATTTTCCGCTAGGAAATTGCGGAATTTAGATTAAACTGGAAAATTATGAACAGAAATTTTTTCTTACGATTGAAAAACGGTTTTTAATTAAAAAATGGTCCGAATGATAATTCATTTTTCTCATCGCACAATTAATTCGGTTCAAGTTTGGTGCGAGCAAATAACCACTCGGCTTCCGACAAAAGAAATTATTATGCACACAATAATAAACTCAGTCTTTTTTTAATTAAACACGAAGCGACGCGTTTTCAACTCAAAAATCATAATTTTTCGTGGAACTTGTGTGGGAAAAATTTAAGCTTTGAGGCTAACGGAGCCGATTTATAGCAACATATTTTTTTGTCGACAGCTTGTGTGTATATCCCATTGTCTGCCTTTAGGTCCAGGTAGGAAAGATACATTGTTTAATTCCTAAGGGAAATTGAGCTTAGAATTGAGCTTGAAACGTCCGACACTTTCCAAACGCACCCTCTGCGTCGGATTTACAAGAATGTGTGAATGTTGCAACAAACTTAATAGTAGGAGCTTTACGTGCTCTAAAAGCTCTCTGCTTTAGTTATCAGTCTTCTTACTCGTAGACGAAAGTGTTCGGTTTTCGTGAAAAACCGCCAAATTTTGTTCGGTTTCATCATAAAAAAACTCTTTTTTTGTATCGGTTAATTTGATGATTACACTGCGGTTCTTGGAGTAGTAAAAATATAATAAAAGCTTGATTTTACAACGATTACGTGTTTTATTGTTTCTGCGCTGTGTAGACCACTGCATTACCCTGCTAATGATCCTTATTCCTCCAAATTCAATTTCCAACTAAATCATAATTTGTGTGGAGACCGTTGACGTCGTTTTGTCGACGATACTATCGTCAGTTTTGTGGGGCAAACTATCGATTACGCCCTTAACTAACCCCTTTTGAACACATATGCATGTATTAGAAGGCAAAGCCGTCGGGGCTCAACTAAGGTGAATCACCTTAGCCCACTGACTATATCGGATATAACAAGACGTTTATATGGATTTTGTGTACTTAAGGGCTCTCGGGCAAATCTTGAAAATGTCGTATTGCTTTATACCCGCCTCTCTTGTTTGGAGTCTTCAAGCCACTCCAATCCCCGGAGTCCACAAGAACAGATCTGACTTCCACTCGATGCCTCTCTTGCTATTATTGTTACGTTGCCGCACTGTTGTATAAAAGACGTATTATGTATTTTGTAGCGAAGACAAGTTGCGTTGAATTCCACAGATATAGCTGCATTTTTAACGATAACGGATGTGGCAATGAAAAATGTGATAAATGTGAGACAGAATTAACTTCATTAAAGCACTTGCATGTGTTGCTGCAATATTAAAAAATATAAAATATTATTTATAGTATTTAATTTTATGCCATTTGGTAAATTAAAAACTGCCACATTTTCTCCCCTTACTTCTACGCAACTTTGCTCATTTTAGATTCTACCCACTCGGTGAGACCCCATATACATAAATTCTTAAACTCCATAAGTTTCCTAACATCGTGGGGTGACTTTTAGTCAACAATAATTTCTCTCCCTTTTAGACACAAGACATTTCTGTTAGCTAAATAATAAACTATAAAGAAAATTATTATAAATGCACCCTCTTACTGACACTTGGCGTCTGCACATTCCTATTGCCTTCATTTCAAATTTATTCAGAAACTGTACTAAACTACCAAACGACACATCGATCACACCAGAACTGCTACACAAAAATGTTGCTCCGAACCTATTCATTAACAGTCGTAAAGGAGCACTTTAGCCATTTAAAAAAATAAAAATTTTATTTTTTCCAAAGTTCCAAAGATCACCAATTTTTTGAAGCTGTCAGATTTTGTATCGGATAGTAAACATTGCTTTCGTGGCTCTGCAGCTACGATGTTGGCAAGCACAAGTGCTGATCTTGTCATCGTTAAACGAATAGGTGGTCGATAGTAGAGAACTATACTGAAGATTCTGTATCGAGGCAAATTGTTGTTTCCTAGTGCACTTAACCCACGAATGTACCCATGCACAATTGCTTCTGCATTGTCCAATTTGTACCAATTGTACCAATTTTGTACCAACAGTCAAAGTATTTTATCTACCTTTGATGATAAAGTATCCGTTTATTTAATTTGGGGTTAAAGTGCACGTTAGCCTTACATTTCAGGCCGAATAAAGCACGCTTTAAAATTTGCTATAGAAAAAAAAAACGAGGTCAATTCCAGGGAAGATTCCTATGAGTTATGAGGCAAAACGAAGTGATAATTTTAGATGGAACATAAAATAAATTAAGTCATATCACGATTTTAATAGTTAGAGCACAAGGTTAGCACAGTAAATTATCAGAGGTTTTGTAGCGGATTTGACCCTTAACATTGTCACGTCCGACCTTTTCACACCTTATTTATTGGCGTTCCAACTGCTAACCGATCGTTCATCTTTATTCCAGAAATATATAAATTAAATATTTCGGAAGTGAACATCACAACAGCTTCCAAATAATAAATTTCGTCGAAACGAACTAAAATAAATTCCTGCCACAAAACAATTTTCGACCCATTGCTCGATGTTATAATAAATTTTGAAATTTAGTTTTAAAGTTTAATTGTGTGGTAGAAATAAATTATAAAATAAATGAAAAATTGTTTAGTATTGGTAACGGTTGGTGGATTTCACTGCAAAATTAACCTACTAACAACAAGTAAAAAATTATTGTAATATACAGAAATTCTGTGTGACAACAGAAAGTATTTTGCTCCAGGAAACTGTTATTTAATTTTATTTTTTTAATTTTTTGTAAGAGTAGCTTAGAGAAGCCATCTTTTCATCACCTGATTCCAAGGGCGGCGCCCCTAGATTGCTCGGAATTTAATGGAAACTCGACTCCCGGCGTAATTTAATTACGTGAAATGTTAAAATGCAGTTTTATAAGAAACAGAACATCGCAGGATTTTAAAGAGTTAATCGTGACCAAAAATTGCCGACGAAGCCGGTGTAGAGTTGCAAATTTAACTTATTCCCTTCAGCCACCCCAACATCCCGTGCATAAGCGCAATTAAGGTTCCTTCAACCATTCTTATTCGCTGAATTTACAAGCGAATTAAGAAAATTACTGCGTCTGGCTGTGTTATTAACATTGTTCGCAGGATGCGCCACTAAAATATGACTGCTACGCGATTTTATCCACTCTACATGTAAATATGCATCTTACTCGTCCAGCTGAGGAGTTTTTAATTTATTTTTTGTAGTGAAGTAACAGCGCGATGCCAAGGTCTGTTTCTGATATGAGTTAATTAGAACAGGTGCTCATTCGGTAGAAAAATGGAAAACGTGGATAAAATAATTAGTTAAAAAAAATTTAAAGCGGCCTGTCAGGAGTTTCTTTATTTATAACAACGAAATCGGCGGTCTGATTCGCCTCAAGAATATGGAAAACCCATTGAAAACCTCGCAGTCATCAAGTACGAAAAATGCACTACATTGGATAAAATTGTCAATAAATTGGATATAGAAAGAAGCAAATCGCTTCGTTCTGAAACTACATTTGCAACAAATCATTCGCTGTTCAAACCATCGATATTGAACATCGTAGTCGTCTTATTCTTTTTATGAAACACGAAATAAATTCATCTCGTCCCTGAAAAATTACTAAACCACTAGAAAACTTAAAACGACATAAACATAAAACTACTTTTAACCAAATGTTCAAACCGAGCTTTTGTCACCAATAAATAAATAAAATCAGTTGCGACGCATTTTGCGGTAATTGAATTATTACCATATCGATTAATTGTTGATGTCAGTCGAGCGTTCATTCAAAAGGACAAGAGATTTGGGGTGTAATGAATCATAGCAGACCGGGGCTAGCTACAAGTGTTTCCTGCCCGGACTCGCATCAGTGTAAGCACTCTATTCGACCGGAATTAAATTCCGGTGTCTTACAATAAAATGTCTAATATGATTAATAACAACGGTTCCATTGAACATGATGCAACATTTTAATCAGATTAACTGGACCTAAGGCCGGGTCATCTAAATTATGTTCAACGAACAACACCAAAAGCCTCTAAAGACGAAAGTTAAATAAATTATTCAAAGTAATAATCGATACGCCAGATGGATTTTTTATATTAAGAATAAATTTGCACCAGATAGGAAAAATCAATCTATGACAATAGGAATGTTTGTAGAAAATTAGTAAATACCTTTACAATTTGCTGAAATGGAATGTGATACGTGTTGCCAGGATACACAGGTAAACTGTTTCATCAAATGTGAAGCAGTCATGAGTGGTAATTAACTAAAATGAAAATTCAATATGCAATAGGTAATTTATATTTTTATAACGTTTGAAGTTAGATTGTAGCTGCCAAATCTTATCAAAATATTTTGGAAAATGAAGCTGAAAAGTGATTTAATACATAATTTGAATTGTGACAGTATAAATTTTAGAAGTCACTCCCATGTATGTACCTCAGTTTAATTAGCTTAATTCAAGAAACTCATTAGACAATGCACTATTGTTTGTGGTAAACTTCAATTCAAACATTGTTATAATGCGTGTTAAGCACGAACTTTCATCAAGATTTCAAATATTTTATTTTTAAGATTTGTTTTAAACAATTACAAATTCTAAAGTTTTTCCAAATTCTAAAAAAATTTAAAGTTTTCGAAAATCCGGAAATAGAAGTTTTCGATTTTCAAAATTTGATCTATTGTATTTTTGTTTGTGTTCATAGAAGTCTCTCCAAAACTAAAAAAAAACAGCGATTTTAATATTTTCAAATTAAAAGTCGATTTTATTATTTAAAAATTAATTTAGTTTTTTACAAGAAATCTCAAAATAATTTGTAAACGCGCATTAAAAGTTGTAGGAAATTTAATAATTATCAGAAATGTAAATTTTATACAGACAAAGAAATAGTTTATTAAGAAAAGTAGAAACCAAAAGTTGCAGTGTTTTATTATTCTGATAAGTTTAAAAATGGATAATAAATTATTGGAAAATCAAAAATAGTAAAAAATAGAAATTTGAAAAAAATAGGACATACAACAATAAAATTTTAAGAATTTTGCTATTTTACAAATTTTAAAAAATTTCTGAACCTGAAGGCATAATCTAAAAAAAACTTAAATTTTAGTTATTTTAACAATGAATATCGAAAAATTATTTTGGTTTTTGTTTTTTTCGTCTTTTTTTCTAAAATCTTCAAATTTAATAATTTCATAAGATGGTTAAAAAATATAGAAAATATTGGAAAATTAAGAACCCTAAAAAGCTAAAGAAATCTAGGAAATTTTAAAAACCTGGAAAAGCTATGGAATCTAAGAATTTTAGAAATGTCTGGCATTACAGAAATCAGCAGAATGTAACAAATTCGAGAAATTTGAAAATTGTAAGAAGAATATAAAAAATTCATTTTTTTTAAAAAAGTTTGTAGAAAATAAAGTATCAAAAAAATTTAAAGAAATATTTAAAAACTGTAAAAATAAAACAGGTCTGAGAAATCTAGAGAATCCGTAGAAATTATAAAACAAACTTATTTTTTAAGTTTAAGATGCTTATTCAATCTGAGAAGATTGAAAAAGCAACAAAATCTATTTTTGTCAAACATTTCAATTAATTTTTTTAAGAAGCTTGATATGTACAAAATAACCGAAATAATATCTAAACGGCAGTTTTGCTTTATACGAGATTCCACTAATATTACGGTGTGTTTAAACAAATAAATGACTGTAATTATTTAAACACGAATATTTATTTTAATAATTTGTATGTTTCATAAATAAAATATTTTCAAATAATAATATTTACGTTATTAGCACAAATAACAGTAATAAAAACAGTACGTAAATAACTTTGTCACAGCAGCTTTTTGACTGTAATTAAAAAGAATTATTAAACTGTACTCTAATTTTAATAACGTGGCAACGTTTAATTTTGTCTTCAAATTTGTGGTTAACAATCACTTGGAAATAAGTTCTTTCGAATTCTGCCAGAACATCACGAATTACACTTACTTTAGGTGTTGTTCGTGCATGGAAATAAAATCGTTATCTACAGCAGTTCCGACTTGGAAAACAGCTTCTATTATTGTCCACTAGGTGCATGCACACTCAAAAAAGTTGGAGTAAAATCTGGCATATTTAAGACTTTCTTTTTTATAAAAGTACTTCATTCAAGTTTCCAAAGTTATGTTAGCTAATGAGATTTAAAAGCTTTACTTACACGTTAGTTAGATATTTTAACGAAAAATATGATAATGGAGCGCACAATTTACCCGTGAAAATGAAATTAGATATAGACAAAGTTCCGCTTTGCTGTAGTTAGACGATAGAAATCTACGACTTTAGTTTGGCCAACATTATTTTAAATTCTCTTAAATCTACCACAAATCTGCTTTATCCAAATAAATCCTTGCATATTCCAACGTGTTTCTGGTGCTAATTGCCCTTAAGTCTAATTAAAAGCTCAAAATATTTAGCCGCTTAATTAAGTGTCAAGACCAAAATTCTGAGGTGATTAAAAAACTTTGCGCATTTTTTACCAAATCTTAAGAGTAAATTGTTTCTTATTCTTTTTGTTTTTGGAACGAATTTCTCATGACTTTAGAAATGTTAATTAATATTGTGATGCTGGCGAAATTGGAGGTTAGTGGAGCTTGCGAGAAAAAGATGAACATAAAGGAATCATTTTTGCATTCTGCCGCCGTTCCTGTGTTGGTTAACTATATTAGTCATTTCGTGAGTGGTGCTCTGCCAGCGTCGTATTTTTTAATTATTGTGAGTGCTGAGAGAGTTATCGTTTTTGCGTATGCATTAAAGAAATATATGATTTGATAAAGGCTACAAATTTCGATAATGGGAAGTTGGTGAGCGCTCTTCCTTTTATCCCTAAATTCGCCACCTGTGTCCTCGGCATTGTCTCCCTCCTCCCAAATATAATTATTCTATTTACGCATTTTGTTAATGCAAATAAAACGAATTACGAAAGAAGTTTTATTTTTCGAGCGTAAAATCGCGATTTATGGCCCGGGCGAGCTTTTAACGTCGCAGTTGACCGTTTCATTTATTATTTGTTCAACACAAAGATTTTCTGACCATTATAGAAGGACTCCAAAGATAAAATCGTCCGGAAAGACAAAAGAAAAAGCGATAAATGACAGGAAGTACGAAGGAGCGGAAGGAACTCTGTGACTGCTTGTCTGATCTTGGGAGCCACTTACCGGCAATAGCCTCCGCTACATGTCCAGCGATAAATATGTTGCGTTTTTTTTCAAGAGGAGACCAAGGGCTCCTGCATTATATAGCGGAGGCATAAAAGAATCTAAGCTTCTTAAAATGGAATATTTGCGGCAGTCACGAAAAACGGATGGATTCAGCACAATTTCGGACAGCGCATAGTACTCATAAATTTAAACATGAGCGGGACGAAAAACGCTTGTACCGAAAAGAAAAATTGTCATTTAAAGTAAGTGCCTCTGTAAGAAATAAAAATTGCATGTGAAAACACCAATTTTTTTCTTCTTCTGAATTTTGAGGAGATAATGAAACATGCACAATTCAACAGTAAACAGCCTCTAGACAAACTCGTTCCGTTTTACTGCGTCTACATCAAAACTTTTCCATTTCTCCTTTTTGACACGACTTACGAAATTTGTAAAAATACATTGTCGGCGGAGGAAAGAATCAATAAAGTGCTCAAACAATTTATTGAGTTTGAGTGTTGTAAAGGAAATGTCGACGTGTTCTTTTAACTGTATCACGTCTTGTGTATCTATTGCACTTCGCAAGAGTTCATCTTATAATTCGAAAGACAGAAATGTCTATTATTTTCTTTGTAACAACATCATCGAACTCGGAAAATGACTGATATCACGTTGCGTTGTCTTTAATAGTCCAATATGTGTGCCGTTACATTTTATCTTATTGGAAACAGTTGCAACATTTCAGCTCAAAATTGGTGCTTGAGTCTGCACTTGCTTTTAATAACCCCAATATAATTTTCTGCAAAAGTATAGAAATCCTGTTTTATGTTATAGCACATGCAAATTGAATGTCAAAAGCACGCATTATTGGTGAGGAAATAAAAAAGTTAAAAATGAAGTAGTATAATTCTTTAAACCACAAAGCGACTTCAACTCTTCATGTCCATAATGTAAACAAAATTTTCTTAAACAGATCCTTTCAAAAGCAGCGATTGTGAAAAATGGTGTTTATACGAAAACAAGAAGAAAAACACTCATCGCCCACGTTATTATCTCTGAAAATGGCGCCCATAAAAGAATAGATCATCGTCTTCGCGAGTTTCTGGTTAGAATAAACAGTTTCCACAACATATTTTACAAGCTGATACAATTGTGACGACCAAGTTCACATTCGAAGGGTCCTTTTAACTAATATTTATGTTTATTTTTCCACGGCAATCAAAGCGTTTAATCTCTGTCCATAATGCTTTCTTTTCGTGAGAGCAAATCAAGATTTCCCTGCCAAGCATTGAATTAATAAAAATGAAATATGTTTTAATTTACCGCAATTGGACATTAACTTCTATTATTATAAATGCAAATGAATTCATAACTGTCGTAATTTCATCACAACACGCCATCACAATATTTCCTCTAATTAAATTTTTACAAACGGCCGGAATTAACACTTTTGTTGCAAAAAACTGTTTTTGTCTGTCGCTTACAGTCCTTGGGTTTTTATTTTTCACACCGAATTTACTCTTTTCCAATAACAAGAAGATCATAACCTCTGCAATGTAAGTGTCAAACTGAGAAAATAACGAAGACGGGAATACCAAAAGATCATTTGAGTTTACGGCCTCGCACAACTTACTTCATACCAATAAAATAATAATGGTAATTGAGTCCGTCGACAGCGGTTTTATCGATTTCGTATTATTCGGTATATTCGTGATTATGACCGTGCAATTATCGTTTCTCTTGTTTGTTTATTTTCTTCTGTCAACAACAGGATGAATCTATACAGATGAGTATCTTTTGTTTTAGAAGTGGTTTATACAAATAGAAAACATCCTTTTTGTTTATGTGAATTTGACGTTTAATCATTATTTCTTTCCGGACAGACGCGCATTTAGCTGAAAGTAGAAGCATTGTTTGAAAAATTAAACACAACCGGAAATACGGTGGCTGACGAGAATGTCGAGTTTGATTATAGATGAGAGAAAACAACATACGACTAGAAAAATTGTAGAAAAATGAAAAATACGAGTTGTTAGGAGCTTGGACAAATAATAATTTTATTATTGAAATAAAACCAGCACGTCAAGTTATTTAGCTCTGCACGTAGTTAGTATTTGCCTTCAGTGCAAAATTAATATTTATTTAATTGAGCAAAAGTAGTTTTCACTGTTTTCTAAATTCGTAATTGGAGATTCTTTCAGAGACACCTGAGGGTAGGCGTTTTTAGTAGTAACGATTAACTTTCTTTTTAAACTTTGTTAAAATCGTAAAATGGTGAAATGCGGACTCGTGTTTACGATGTTCACATTTTTTACTAACAAGATTTATTTAACGGTATTTATTTATGAAAACATATCTGCGTGCTGGAATGATTTAAAGTTGATTTAGAAATTGAATTCAGTTAAATTACAAGAAATTCATCACCCTTGAAGGATTTTTTTTTATATTAAGAATGATCTAAGAATCGTAAATTTATGAAACCAAAAAGGTTAAATTTATTAAACATTTAAATCCCAACATTCTATAATCTGAGAATAAAAAATAATATCACGAGTAAAAAATCGAAAAATTTTTATTAAAAAAAAACTTCAAAAATTTTAGATTGCATACTTTTTATTAACAAATTGAGATTAAATTTTCACGTTCAATACTTAGATTAAAATTTTTGTAAAAAATTTTAATAATTAAACTTTATTTCTTTAAGTTTAGTATTAAAATTACAAAATTAATTCTAAATTAGTATTGTTACGGATGTTTGATTTTTAGAGAGACAAGTTCTTGGCTGCTTGACAATGCTTTTCTATTAAAATTTTTCTTGAGTTTATATCAAATAGAAAAAGACAAATTGTATAGGCTAGAGATTATTATTTTTGGCAAGCTTTCGTCAATTTATTATATTTTAGATCCACTTTAGCCAAGAATATATTTTAAATGAGCTATCTAGTCAATGTTTATCATTCAATTTTGTATGATTTTAGAGATCTATCAGATAATCATGCATTAACATATAATATATTTTCACATTTCGTACCTCCCTTCGATCAACGAGTGCTCGAAAGTAATAGAACGCTTCACACCTCGTCTTTTAATTTATTCTTTACTCAGTCATTTCTGTTAACAGTTGGTTTAGTTTAGGCATTGTACTTTTGTACACACAAACAAAAAAAAAACTAACTATTTTGTTCTCGTCGAATTAAATAGTCAAGCGCAACGCTTCGAGGTCGATTTAGAAGTGATTTTTTTTTGAATAAATTAAATTTTAAGCCACCAATACAACAATCGAATGTAGTTTTTATCAACGTCAAGTTGGGTAATCGTAGACAAACTACACATTGTTTCTCAAGAATTCTCTGTTAGGTCGAAAATGGATACGAAGTTAGACATCCACAACTTGACGGAGAAATGAATTGATCCTATCCAGTACATCAAAGTCATCGTCAAATCTCCTACGAAGTTTCAATTAATTTACTTCTATTTAAGAAGTTTGGGGGTGCTACAAATTTCACAATAAGTTTATAGTCTATAGTAATTGTTTATGGTTGTTATCCTTATTATTGCTTATGCTACTTCTAAGCGTGGACAAATGTGGTGGTTGTTTGGTCCTACCAAATTATTCAAACTGCACGATAGACGTCTTATGTCCTTCGAATTTTTTCGAGATAACTCGGAACCCCGACCTCCTACGTCAATCTTGAGTATACCGTTGGATTCCTCGTAAAATTCTGCTTCATTTGGGCCAAATTCATAAAAATTTCGGCAAAATTATACGTTCTAGAGCGGCTGTTATATATTTACGACTTTTTATCCGTAATTTAAAAATTTTTTTCTTAATGATGACGCGATTCACGCCGATTGTTTTGTCGTCGATCAACAGCTCGGATCAAGAGCTCTAAGCGTGCAAAATTATATTCCTGTACGTAGACCTGTTTAGAAGATATGAACAAATTTCTAAAAATCAACAAATCTTCATCTCCATATTTCGCCATATCTCCCCTGACTTCGCCTGACTTCCCCAGAACTCGCCTGACCTCCTCTGACCATGAGAAACCACCCCTGACCCCGCCAGGCCTAGTCTGACCCCGCATGACCTCGGTTGACCCCGCCCGATGACCTCGAGTAACCCCTATCCACATACTATGACCTAGGATAACATCGCATGTACTTCAAACCCAATTATCTCAAAACCCCGAACTCGTATGTCAATTTCGAGGATACCGTTGAATTCCTCGTAAAATTCTGCGTAATATAGGACCAAATTTATAAAGATTTAGGCAAAATTAAACGATTTAGAGAAACCTACCATGACCTGGGTCAACATCGAATAATTAAAACCCATTTAAATCGGAACCCCGAACTCGTATGTCAATTTCGAGGATACCGTTAAATTCTCCGTAAAATTCTGCGTAATATAGGACCAAATTTATAAAGATTTATTCAAAATTAATTTTTTTCGAGCGGCTGATATGTATTTATGACTTTTTATCCGTAATTTAAAATTTTTTTTCTTAATGATGACGCGATTCACGCCGATTGTTTTGTCGTCGATCAACAGCTCGGATCAAGAGCTCTAAGCGTGCAAAATTATATTCCTGTACGTAGACCTGTTTAGAAGATATGAACAAATTTCTAAAAATCAACAAATCTTCATCTCCATATCTCGCCAGATCTCCCCTGACCTCGCCTGATTTCCCCAGAACTCGCCTGACCTTCTCTGACCATGAGAAACCTCCCGTGACCCCGCCAGACCTAGTCTGACCCCGCCAGACCTAGTCTGACCCCGCATGACCTCGGTTGACCCCGCCCGATGACCTCGAGTAACCCCTATCCACATACCATGACCTAGGATAACATCGCATGAACTTCAAACCCAATTATCTCGGAACCCCGAACTCGTATGTCAATTTCGAGGATACCGTTGAATTCCTCGTAAAATTCTGCATAACATAGGACCAAATTTATAAAGATTTAGGCAAAATTAAACGATTTAGAGAAACCTACCATGACCTGGGCCAACATCGAATAATTAAAACCCATTTAACTCGGAACCCCGAACTCGTATGTCAATTTCGAGGATACCGTTGAATTCCTCGTAAAATTCTGCATAACATAGGACCAAATTTATAAAGATTTAGGCAAAATTAAACGATTTAGAGAAACCTACCATGACCTGGGTCAACATCGAATAATTAAAACCTATTTAACTCGGAACCCCGAACTCGTATGTCAATTCCGAGGATACCGTTGAATTCCTTGTAAAATTCTGCGTAATATAGGACCAAATTTATAAAGATTTAGGCAAAATTAAACGATTTAGAGAAACCTACCATGACCTGGGTCAACATCGAATAATTAAAACCCATTTAACTCGGAACCCCGAACTCGTATGTCAATTTCGAGGATACCGTTGAATTCCTCGTAAAATTCTGCATAATATAGGACCAAATTTATAAAGATTTATGCAAAATTAATTTTTTTCGAGCGGCTGATATGTATTTATGACTTTTTATCCGTAATTTAAAAGTTTTTTTCTTAATGATGACGCGATTCACGCAAATTGTTTTGTCGTCGATCAACAGCTCGGATCAAGAGCTCTAAGCGTGCAAAATTATATTCCTGTACGTGGACCTTTTAGAAGATATGAACAAATTTCTAAAAATTAACAAATCTTCATCTCCATATCTCGCCAGATCTCCCCTGACCTCGCCTGACTTCCCCAGAACTCCCCTGACCTCCTCTGACCATGAGAAACCTCCCCTGAAGCCGCCAGACCTAGTCTGACCCCGCATGACCTCGGTTGACCCCGCCCGATGACCTCGAGTAACCCCTAACCACATACCATGACCTAGGATAACATCGCATGTACTTCAAACCCAATTATCTCGGAACCTCGAACTCGTATGTCAATTCCGAGGATACCGTTGAATTCCTTGTAAAATTCTGCGTAATATAGGACCAAATTTATAAAGATTAAGGCAAAATTAAACGATTTAGAGAAACCTACCATGACCTGGGTCAACATCGAATAATTAAAACCCATTTAACTCGGAACCCCGAACTCGTATGTCAATTTCGAGGATACCGTTGAATTCCTCGTAAAATTCTGCGTAATATAGGACCAAATTTATAAAGATGTAAGCAAAATTAAACGATTTAGGGAAACCTACCATGACCTGGGTCAACATCGAATAATTAAAACCCATTTAACTCGGAACCCCGAACTCGTATGTCAATTTCGAGGATACCGTTGAATTCCTCGTAAAATTCTGTATAACAT
Organism: Cynaeus angustus; assembly: GCA_030157275.1. NCBI lineage: Eukaryota > Metazoa > Arthropoda > Insecta > Coleoptera > Tenebrionidae > Cynaeus > Cynaeus angustus. The sequence goes on from CM058059.1 coordinate 25,497,577, forward strand.
AGGACCAAATTTATAAAGATTTAGGCAAAATTAAACGATTTAGAGAAACCTACCATGACCTGGGCCAACATCGAATAATTAAAACCCATTTAACTTGGAACCCCGAACTCGCATGTCAATTTCGAGGATACCGTTGAATTCTTTGTAAAATTCTGCATAATATAGGACCAAATTTATAAAGATTTATGCAAAATTAATTTTTTTCGAGCGGCTGATATGTATTTATGACTTTTTATCCGTAATTTAAAATTTTTTTTCTTAATGATGACGCGATTCACGCCGATTGTTTTGTCGTCGATCAATAGCTCGGATCAAGAGTTCTAAGCGTGCAAAATTATATTCCTGTACGTGGACCTGTTTAGAAGATATGAACAAATTTCTAAAAATCAACAAATCTTCATCTCCATATCTCGCCAGATCTCCCCTGACCTCGCCTGACTTCCCCAGAACTCCCCTGACCTCCTCTGACCATGAGAAACCTCCCCTGAAGCCGCCAGACCTAGTCTGACCCCGCATGACCTCGGTTGACCCCGCCCGATGACCTCGAGTAACCCCTAACCACATACCATGACCTAGGATAACATCGCATGTACTTCAAACCCAATTATCTCGGAACCTCGAACTCGTATGTCAATTCCGAGGATACCGTTGAATTCCTTGTAAAATTCTGCGTAATATAGGACCAAATTTATAAAGATTAAGGCAAAATTAAACGATTTAGAGAAACCTACCATGACCTGGGTCAACATCGAATAATTAAAACCCATTTAACTCGGAACCCCGAACTCGTATGTCAATTTCGAGGATACCGTTGAATTCCTCGTAAAATTCTGCGTAATATAGGACCAAATTTATAAAGATGTAAGCAAAATTAAACGATTTAGGGAAACCTACCATGACCTGGGTCAACATCGAATAATTAAAACCCATTTAACTCGGAACCCCGAACTCGTATGTCAATTTCGAGGATACCGTTGAATTCCTCGTAAAATTCTGCATAACATAGGACCAAATTTATAAAGATTTAGGCAAAATTAAACGATTTAGAGAAACCTACCATGACCTGGGCCAACATCGAATAATTAAAACCCATTTAACTTGGAACCCCGAACTCGCATGTCAATTTCGAGGATACCGTTGAATTCTTTGTAAAATTCTGCATAATATAGGACCAAATTTATAAAGATTTATGCAAAATTAATTTTTTTCGAGCGGCTGATATGTATTTATGACTTTTTATCCGTAATTTAAAAATTTTTTTCTTAATGATGACGCGATTCACGCAAATTGTTTTGTCGTCGATCAACAGCTCGGATCAAGAGCTCTAAGCGTGCAAAATTATATTCCTGTACGTAGACCTGTTTAGAAGATATGAACAAATTTCTAAAAATCAACAGATCTTCATCTCCATATCTCGTCAGATCTCCCCTGACCTCGCCTGACTTCCCCAGAACTCGTCTGACCTCCTCTAACCATGAGAAACCTCCCGTGACCCCGCCAGACTTAGTCTAACCTCGCATGACCTCGGTTGACCCCGCCCGATGACCTCGAGTAACCCCTATCCACATACCATGACCAAGGATAACATCGCATGAACTTCAAACCCAATTATCTCGGAACCCCGAACTCGTATGTCAATTTCGAGGATACCGTTGAATTCCTTGTAAAATTCTGCGTAATATAGGACCAAATTTATAAAGATTTGGGCAAAATTAAACGATTTAGAGAAACCTACCATGACCTGGGCCTACATCGAATAATTAAAACCCATTTAACTCGGAACCCCCAACTTGTATGTCAATTTCGAGGATACCGTTGAATTCCTCGTAAAATTCTGCGTAATATAGGACCAAATTTATAAAGATTTAGGCAAAATTAAACGATTTAGAGAAACCTACCATGACCTGGGTCAACATCGAATAATTAAAACCCATTTAACTCGGAGCCCCGAACTCGTATGTCAATTTCGAGGATACCGTTGAATTCCTCGTAAAATTCTGCGTAATATAGGACCAAATTTATAAAGATTTAGGCAAAATTAAACGATTTAGAGAAACCTACCATGACCTGGGTCAACATCGAATAATTAAAACCCATTTAACTCGGAACCCCGAACTCGTATGTCAATTTCGAGGATTCCGTTGAATTCCTCGTAAAATTCTGCATAACATAGGACCAAATTTATAAAGATTTAGGCAAAATTAAACGATTTAGAGAAACCTACCATGACCTGGGTCAACATCGAATAATTAAAACCCATTTAACTCGGAACCCCGAACTCGTATGTCAATTTCGAGGATACCGTTGAATTCCTCGTAAAATTCTGCGTAATATAGGACCAAATTTATAAAGATGTAGGCAAAATTAAACGATTTAGAGAAACCTACCATGACCTGGGTCAACATCGAATAATTAAAACCCATTTAACTCGGAACCCCGAACTCGTATGTCAATTTCGAGGATACCGTTGAATTCCTCGTAAAATTCTGCATAACATAGGACCAAACTTATAAAGATTTAGGCAAAATTAAACGATTTAGAGAAACCTACCATGACCTGGGTCAACATCGAATAATTAAAACCCATTTAACTCGGAACCCCGAACTCGTATGTCAATTTCGAGGATACCGTTGAATTCCTCGAAAAATTCTGCATAACATAGGACCAAATTTATAAAGATTTAGGCAAAATTAAACGATTTAGAGAAACCTACCATGACCTGGGCCAACATCGAATAATTAAAACCCATTTAACTCGGAACCCCGAACTCGTATGTCAATTTCGAGGATACCGTTGAATTCCTTGTAAAATTCTGCATAATATAGGACCAAATTTATAAAGATTTATGCAAAATTAATTTTTTTCGAGCGGCTGATATGTATTTATGACTTTTTATCCGTAATTTAAAATTTTTTTTCTTAATGATGACGCGATTCACGCCGATTGTTTTGTCGTCGATCAACAGCTCGGATCAAGAGTTCTAAGCGTGCAAAATTATATTCCTGTACGTGGACCTGTTTAGAAGATATGAACAAATTTCTAAAAATCAACAAATCTTTATCTCCATATCTCGCCAGATCTCCCCTGACCTCGCCTGACATCCCCAGAACTCGCCTGACCTCCTCTGACCATGAGAAACCTCCCGTGACCCCGCCAGATCTAGTCTGACCTCGCATGACCTCGGTTGACCCCGCCCGATGACCTCGAGTAACCCCTATCCACATACCATGACCTAGGATAACATCGCATGTACTTCAAACCCAATTATCTCGGAACCCCGAACTCGTATGTCAATTCCGAGGATACCGTTGAATTCCTTGTAAAATTCTGCGTAATATAGGACCAAATTTATAAAGATTTAGGCAAAATTAAACGATTTAAAGAAACCTACCATGACCTGGGTCAACATCGAATAATTAAAACCCATTTAACTCGGAACCCCGAACTCGTATGTCAATTTCGAGTATACCGTTGAATTCCTCGTAAAATTCTGCGTAATGTAGGACCAAATTTATAAAAATTTAGGCAAAATTAAACGATTTAGAGAAACCTACCATGACCTGGGTCAACATCGAATAATTAAAACCCATTTAACTCGGAACCCCGAACTCGTATGTCAATTTCGAGGATACCGTTGAATTCCTCGTAAAATTCTGCATAACATAGGACCAAATTTATAAAGATTTAGGCAAAATTAAACGATTTAAAGAAACCTACCATGACCTGGGTCAACATCGAATAATTAAAACCCATTTAACTCGGAACCCCGAACTCGTATGTCAATTTCGAGTATACCGTTGAATTCCTCGTAAAATTCTGCGTAATGTAGGACCAAATTTATAAAAATCTAGGCAAAATTAAACGATTTAGAGAAACCTACCATGACCTGGGTCAACATCGAATAATTAAAACCCATTTAACTCGGAACCCCGAACTCGTATGTCAATTTCGAGGATACCGTTGAATTACTCGTAAAATTCTGCATAACATAGGACCAAATTTATAAAGATTTAGGCAAAATTAAACGATTTAGAGAAACCTACCATGACCTGGGCCAACATCGAATAATTAAAACCCATTTAACTCGGAACCCCGAACTCGTATGTCAATTTCGAGGATACCGTTGAATTCCTCGTAAAATTCTGCGTAATATAGGACCAAACTTATAAAGATTTGTTCAAAATTAATTTTTTTCGAGCGGCTGATATGTATTTATGACTTTTTATCCGTAATTTAAAATTTTTTTTCTTAATGATGACGCGATTCACGCCGATTGTTTTGTCGTCGATCAACAGCCCGGATCAAGAGTTCTAAGCGTGCAAAATTATATTCCTGTACGTGGACCTGTTTAGAAGATATGAACAAATTTCTAAAAATCAACAAATCTTCATCTCCATATCTCGCCAGATCTCCCCTGACCTCGCCTGACTTCCCCAGAACTCGCCTGACCTCCTCTGACCATGAGAAACCTCCCCTGACCCCGCCAGACCTAGTCTGACCCCGCATGACCTCGGTTGACCCCGCCCGATGACCTCGAGTAACCCCTAACCACATACCATGACCAAGGATAACATCGCATGTACTTCAAACCCAATTATCTCGGAACCCCGAACTCGTATGTCAATTCCGAGGATACCGTTGAATTCCTTGTAAAATTCTGCGTAATATAGGACCAAATTTATAAAGATTTAGGCAAAATTAAACGATTTAGAGAAACCTACCATGACCTGGGTCAACATCGAATAATTAAAACCCATTTAACTCGGAACCCCGAACTCGTATGTCAATTTCGAGGATACCGTTGAATTCCTCGTAAAATTCTGCATAACATAGGACCAAATTTATAAAGATTTAGGCAAAAATAAACGATTTAGAAAAACCTACTATGACCTGGGTCAACATCGAATAATTAAAACCCATTTAACTCGGAACCCCGAACTCGTATGTCAATTTCGAGGATACCGTTGAATTCCTCGTAAAATTCTGCGTAATATAGGACCAAATTTATAAAGATTTAGGCAAAATTAAACGATTTAGAGAAACCTACCATGACCTGGGTCAACATCGAATAATTAAAACCCATTTAACTCGGAACCCCGAACTCGTATGTCAATTTCGAGGATACCGTTGAATTCCTCGTAAAATTCTGCATAATATAGGACCAAATTTATAAAGATTTATGCAAAATTAATTTTTTTCGAGCGGCTGATATGTATTTATGACTTTTTATCCGTAATTTAAAATTTTTTTTCTTAATGATGACGCGATTCACGCCGATTGTTTTGTCGTCGATCAACAGCTCGGATCAAGAGTTCTAAGCGTGCAAAATTATATTCCTGTACGTGGACCTGTTTAGAAGATATGAACAAATTTCTAAAAATCAACAAATCTTCATCTCCATATCTCGCCAGATCTCCCCTGACCTCGCCTGACATTCCCAGAACTCGCCTGACCTCCTCTGACCATGAGAAACCTCCCGTGACCCCGCCAGACATAGTCTAACCTCGCATGACCTCGGTTGACCCCGCCCGATGACCTCGAGTAACCCCCATCCACATACCATGACCTAGGATAACATCGCATGAACTTCAAACCCAATTATCTCGGAACCCCGAACTCGTATGTCAATTTCGAGGATACCGTTGAATTCCTCGTAAAATTCTGCATAACATAGGACCAAATTTATAAAGATTTGGGCAAAATTAAACGATTTAGAGAAACCTACCATGACCTGGGCCAACATCGAATAATTAAAACCCATTTAACTCGGAACCCCCAACTTGTATGTCAATTTCGAGGATACCGTTGAATTCCTCGTAAAATTCTGCGTAATATAGGACCAAATTTATAAAGATTTAGGCAAAATTAAACGATTTAGAGAAACCTACCATGACCTGGGTCAACATCGAATAATTAAAACCCATTTAACTCGGAACCCCGAACTCGTATGTCAATTTCGAGGATACCGTTAAATTCCTCGTAAAATTCTGCATAACATAGGACCAAATTTATAAAGATTTAGGCAAAATTAAACGATTTAGAGAAACCTACCATGACCTGGGTCAACATCGAATTATTAAAACCCATTTAACTCGGAGCCCCGAACTCGTATGTCAATTTCGAGGATACCGTTGAATTCCTCGTAAAATTCTGCATAACATAGGACCAAATTTATAAAGATTTGGGCAAAATTAAACGATTTAGAGAAACCTACCATGACCTGGGCCAACATCGAATAATTAAAACCCATTTAACTCGGAACCCCCAACTTGTATGTCAATTTCGAGGATACCGTTGAATTCCTCGTAAAATTCTGCGTAATATAGGACCAAATTTATAAAGATTTAGGCAAAATTAAACGATTTAGAGAAACCTACCATGACCTGGGTCAACATCGAATAATTAAAACCCATTTAACTCGGAACCCCGAACTCGTATGTCAATTTCGAGGATACCGTTAAATTCCTCGTAAAATTCTGCATAACATAGGACCAAATTTATAAAGATTTAGGCAAAATTAAACGATTTAGAGAAACCTACCATGACCTGGGTCAACATCGAATTATTAAAACCCATTTAACTCGGAGCCCCGAACTCGTATGTCAATTTCGAGGATACCGTTGAATTCCTCGTAAAATTCTGCGTAATATAGGACCAAATTTATAAAGATTTAGGCAAAATTAAACGATTTAGAGAAACCTACCATGACCTGGGTCAACATCGAATAATTAAAACCCATTTAACTCGGAACCCCGAACTCGTATGTCAATTTCGAGGATACCGTTGAATTCCTCGTAAAATTCTGCGTAATATAGGACCAAATTTATAAAGATGTAGGCAAAATTAAACGATTTAGAGAAACCTACCATGACCTGGGTCAACATCGAATAATTAAAACCCATTTAACTCGGAACCCCGAACTCGTATGTCAATTTCGAGGATACCGTTGAATTCCTCGTAAAATTCTGCATAACATAGGACCAAATTTATAAAGATTTATGCAAAATTAATTTTTTTCGAGCGGCTGATATGTATTTATGACTTTTTATCCGTAATTTAAAATTTTTTTTCTTAATGATGACGCGATTCACGCCGATTGTTTTGTCGTCGATCAACAGCTCGGATCAAGAGTTCTAAGCGTGCAAAATTATATTCCTGTACGTGGACCTGTTTAGAAGATATGAACAAATTTCTAAAAATCAACAAATCTTTATCTCCATATCTCGCCGGATCTCCCCTGACCTCGCCTGACTTCCCCAGAACTCGCCTGACCTCCTCTGACCATGAGAAACCTCCCCTGACCCCGCCAGACCTAGTCTGACCCCGCATGACCTCGGTTGACCCCGCCCGATGACCTCGAGTAACCCCTAACCACATACCATGACCAAGGATAACATCGCATGTACTTCAAACCCAATTATCTCGGAACCCCGAACTCGTATGTCAATTCCGAGGATACCGTTGAATTCCTTGTAAAATTCTGCGTAATATAGGACCAAATTTATAAAGATTTATGCAAAATTAATTTTTTTCGAGCGGCTGATATGTATTTATGACTTTTTATCCGTAATTTAAAATTTTTTTTCTTAATGATGACGCGATTCACGCCGATTGTTTTGTCGTCGATCAACAGCTCGGATCAAGAGTTCTAAGCGTGCAAAATTATATTCCTGTACGTGGACCTGTTTAGAAGATATGAACAAATTTCTAAAAATCAACAAATCTTCATCTCCATATCTCGCCAGATCTCCCCTGACCTCGCCTGACATCCCCAGAACTCGCCTGACCTCCTCTGACCATGAGAAACCTCCCGTGACCCCGCCAGACCTAGTCTGACCTCGCATGACCTCGGTTGACCCCGCCAGACCTAATCTGACCTCGCATGACCTCGAGTAACCCCTATCCACATACCATGACCTAGGATAACATCGCATGAACTTCAAACCCAATTATCTCGGAACCCCGAACTCGTATGTCAATTTCGAGTATACCGTTGAATTCCTCGTAAAATTCTGCGTAATATAGGACCAAATTTATAAAAATTTAGGCAAAATTAAACGATTTAGAGAAACTTACCATGATCTGGGTCAACATCGAATAATTAAAAACCCATTTAACTCGGAACCCCGAACTCGTATGTCAATTTCGAGTATACCGTTGAATTCCTCGTAAAATTCTGCGTAATATAGGACCAAATTAATAAAAATTTAGGCAAAATTAAACGATTTAGAGAAACCTACCATGACCTGGGTCATCATCGAATAATTAAAACCCATTTAACTCGGAACCCCGAACTCGTATGTCAATTTCGAGGATACCGTTGAATTCCTCGTAAAATTCTGCATAATATAGGACCAAATTTATAAAGATTTATGCAAAATTAATTTTTTTCGAGCGGCTGATATGTATTTATGACTTTTTATCCGTAATTTAAAATTTTTTTTCTTAATGATGACGCGATTCACGCCGATTGTTTTGTCGTCGATCAACAGCTCGGATCAAGAGTTCTAAGCGTGCAAAATTATATTCCTGTACGTGGACCTGTTTAGAAGATATGAACAAATTTCTAAAAATCAACAAATCTTCATCTCCATATCTCGCCAGATCTCCCCTGACCTCGCCTGACATCCCCAGAACTCGCCTGACCTCCTCTGACCATGAGAAACCTCCCGTGACCCCGCCAGATCTACTCTGACCTCGCATGACCTCGGTTGACCCCGCCCGATGACCTCGAGTAACCCCTATCCACATACTATGACCTAGGATAACATCGCATGTACTTCAAACCCAATTATCTCGGAACCCCGAACTCGTATGTCAATTTCGAGGATACCGTTGAATTCCTCGTAAAATTCTGCGTAATATAGGACCAAACTTATAAAGATTTGTTCAAAATTAATTTTTTTCGAGCGGCTGATATGTATTTATGACTTTTTATCCGTAATTTAAAATTTTTTTTTCTTAATGATGACGCGATTCACGCCGATTGTTTTGTCGTCGATCAACAGCTCGGATCAAGAGCTCTAAGCGTGCAAAATTATATTCCTGTACGTGGACCTGTTTAGAAGATATGAACAAATTTCTAAAAATCAACAAATCTTCATCTCCATATCTCGCCAGATCTCCCCTGACCTCGCCTGATTTCCCCAGAACTCGCCTGACCTCCTCTGACCATGAGAAACCTCCCGTGACCCCGCCAGACCTAGTCTGACCCCGCCAGATCTAGTCTGACCCCGCATGACCTCGGTTGACCCCGCCCGATGATCTCGAGTAACCCCTATCCACATACCATGACCTAGGATAACATCGCATGAACTTCAAACCCAATTATCTCGGAACCCCGAACTCGTATGTCAATTTCGAGGATACCGTTGAATTCCTCGTAAAATTCTGCATAACATAGGACCAAATTTATAAAGATTTAGGCAAAATTAAACGATTTAGAGAAACCTACCATGACCTGGGCCAACATCGAATAATTAAAACCCATTTAACTCGGAACCCCGAACTCGTATGTCAATTTCGAGGATACCGTTGAATTCCTCGTAAAATTCTGCATAATATAGGACCAAATTTATAAAGATTTATGCAAAATTAATTTTTTTCGAGCGGCTGATATGTATTTATGACTTTTTATCCGTAATTTAAAAATTTTTTTTTTAATGATGACGCGATTCACGCCGATTGTTTTGTCGTCGATCAACAGCTCGGATCAAGAGCTCTAAGCGTATAAAAAATTATATTCCTGTACGTAGACCTGTTTAGAAGATATGAACAAATTTCTAAAAATCAACAGATCTTCATCTCCATATCTCGTCAGATCTCCCCTGACCTCGCCTGACTTCCCCAGAACTCGCCTGACCTCCTCTGACCATGAGAAACCTCCCGTGACCCCGCCAGACCTAGTCTAACCTCGCATGACCTCGGTTGACCCCGCCCGATGATCTCGAGTAACCCCTATCCACATACCATGACCTAGGATAACATCGCATGAACTTCAAACCCAATTATCTCGGAACCCCGAACTCGTATGTCAATTTCGAGGATACCGTTGAATTCCTCGTAAAATTCTGCATAACATAGGACCAAATTTATAAAGATTTAGGCAAAATTAAACGATTTAGAGAAACCTACCATGACCTGGGCCAACATCGAATAATTAAAACCCATTTAACTCGGAACCCCGAACTCGTATGTCAATTTCGAGGATACCGTTGAATTCCTCGTAAAATTCTGCATAATATAGGACCAAATTTATAAAGATTTATGCAAAATTAATTTTTTTCGAGCGGCTGATATGTATTTATGACTTTTTATCCGTAATTTAAAAATTTTTTTTTTAATGATGACGCGATTCACGCCGATTGTTTTGTCGTCGATCAACAGCTCGGATCAAGAGCTCTAAGCGTATAAAAAATTATATTCCTGTACGTAGACCTGTTTAGAAGATATGAACAAATTTCTAAAAATCAACAGATCTTCATCTCCATATCTCGTCAGATCTCCCCTGACCTCGCCTGACTTCCCCAGAACTCGCCTGACCTCCTCTGACCATGAGAAACCTCCCGTGACCCCGCCAGACCTAGTCTAACCTCGCATGACCTCGGTTGACCCCGCCCGATGACCTCGAGTAACCCCTATCCACATACCATGACCTAGGATAACATCGCATGAACTTCAAACCCAATTATCTCGGAACCCCGAACTCGTATGTCAATTTCGAGGATACCGTTGAATTCCTCGTAAAATTCTGCATAACATAGGACCAAATTTATAAAGATTTAGGCAAAAATAAACGATTTAGAAAAACCTACCATGACCTGGGTCAACATCGAATAATTAAAACCCATTTAACTCGGAACCCCGAACTCGTATGTCAATTTCGAGGATACCGTTGAATTCCTCGTAAAATTCTGCGTAATATAGGACCAAATTTATAAAGATTTAGGCAAAATTAAACGATTTAGAGAAACCTACCATGACCTGGGTCAACATCGAATAATTAAAACCCATTTAACTCGGAACCCCGAACTCGTATGTCAATTTCGAGTATACCGTTGAATTCCTCGTAAAATTCTGCGTAATGTAGGACCAAATTTATAAAAATTTAGGCAAAATTAAACGATTTAGAGAAACCTACCATGACCTGGGCCAACATCGAATAATTAAAACCCATTTAACTCGGAACCCCGAACTTGTATGTCAATTTCGAGGATACCGTTGAATTCCTCGTAAAATTCTGCATAACATAGGACCAAATTTATAAAGATTTAGGCAAAATTAAACGATTTAGAGAAACCTACCATGACCTGGGTCAACATCGAATAATTAAAACCCATTTAACTCGGAACCCCGAACTCGTATGTCAATTTCGAGGATACCGTTAAATTCCTCGTAAAATTCTGCATAATATAGGACCAAATTTATAAAGATTTATGCAAAATTAATTTTTTTCGAGCGGCTGATATTTATTTATGACTTTTTATCCGTAATTTAAATTTTTTTTTCTTAATGATGACGCGATTCACGCCGATTGTTTTGTCGTCGATCAACAGCTCGGATCAAAAGTTCTAAGCGTGCAAAATCATATTCCTGTACGTGGACCTGTTTAGAAGATATAAACAAATTTCTAAAAATCAACAAATCTTCATCTCCATATCTCGCCAGATCTCCCCTGACCTCGCCTGACATCCCCAGAACTCGCCTGACCTCCTCTGACCATGAGAAACCTCCCGTGACCCCGCCAGACCTAGTCTGACCTCGCATGACCTCGGTTGACCCCGCCCGATGACCTCGAGTAACTCCTATCCACATACCATGACCTAAGATAACATCGCATGAACTTCAAAACCAATTATCTCGGAACCCCGAACTCGTATGTCAATTTCGAGGATACCGTTGAATTCCTCGTAAAATTCTGCATAACATAGGACCAAATTTATAAAGATTTAGGCAAAATTAAACGATTTAGAAAAACCTACCATGACCTGGGCCAACATCGAATAATTAAAACACATTTAACTCGGAACTCCGAACTCGTATGTCAATTTCGAGGATACCGTTGAAATCCTCGTAAAATTATGCGTAATATAGGACCAAATTTATAAAGATTTATGCAAAATTAATTTTTTTCGAGCGGCTGATATGTATTTATGACTTTTTATCCGTAATTTAAAAATTTTTTTCTTAATGATGACGCGATTCACGCCGATTGTTTTGTCGTCGATCAACAGCTCGGATCAAGAGCTCTAAGCGTGCAAAATTATATTCCTGTACGTAGACCTGTTTAGAAGATATGAACAAATTTCTAAAAATCAACAAATCTTCATCTCCATATCTCGCCAGATCTCCCCTGACCTCGCCTGATTTCCCCAGAACTCGCCTGACCCCGCATGACCTCGGTTGACCCCGCCCGATGATCTCGAGTAACCCCTATCCACATACCATGACCTAGGATAACATCGCATGAACTTCAAACCCAATTATCTCGGAACCCCGAACTCGTATGTCAATTTCGAGGATACCGTTGAATTCCTCGTAAAATTCTGCATAACATAGGACCAAATTTATAAAGATTTAGGCAAAATTAAACGATTTAGAGAAACCTACCATGACCTGGGCCAACATCGAATAATTAAAACCCATTTAACTCGGAACCCCGAACTCGTATGTCAATTTCGAGGATATCGTTGAATTTCTCGTAAAATTCTGCATAATATAGGACCAAATTCATATAGATTTATGCAAAATTAAATTTTTTCGAGCGGCTGATATGTATTTATGACTTTTTATCCGTAATTTAAAAATTTTTTTCTTAATGATGACGCGATTCACGCCGATTGTTTTGTCGTCGATCAACAGCTCGGATCAAGAGCTCTAAGCGTGCAAAATTATATTCCTGTACGTAGACCTGTTTAGAAGATATGAACAAATTTCTAAAAATCAACAGATCTTCATCTCCATATCTCGTCAGATCTCCCCTGACCTCGCCTGACTTCCCCAGAACTCGCCTGACCTCCTCTGACCATGAGAAACCTCCCGTGACCCCGCCAGACATAGTCTAACCTCGCATGACCTCGGTTGACCCCGCCCGATGACCTCGAGTAACCCCTATCCACATACCATGACCTAGGATAACATCGCATGAACTTCAAACCCAATTATCTCGGAACCCCGAACTCGTATGTCAATTTCGAGGATACCGTTGAATTCCTCGTAAAATTCTGCATAACATAGGACCAAATTTATAAAGATTTAGGCAAAATTAAACGATTTAGAAAAACCTACCATGACCTGGGTCAACATCGAATAATTAAAACCCATTTAACTCGGAACCCCGAACTCGAATGTCAATTTCGAGGATACCGTTGAATTCCTCGTAAAATTCTGCGTAATATAGGACCAAATTTATAAAGATTTAGGCAAAATTAAACGATTTAGAGAAACCTACCATGACCTGGGTCAACATCGAATAATTAAAACCCATTTAACTCGGAACCCCGAACTCGTATGTCAATTTCGAGGATACCGTTGAATTCCTCGTAAAATTCTGCATAACATAGGACCAAATTTATAAAGATTTAGGCAAAATTAAACGATTTAGAGAAACCTACCATGACCTGGGCCAACATCGAATAATTAAAACCCATTTAACTCGGAACCCCGAACTCGTATGTCAATTTCGAGTATACCGTTGAATTCCTCGTAAAATTCTGCGTAATGTAGGACCAAATTTATAAAAATTTAGGCAAAATTAAACGATTTAGAGAAACCTACCATGACCTGGGTCAACATCGAATAATTAAAACCCATTTAACTCGGAACCCCGAACTCGTATGTCAATTTCGAGGATATCGTTGAATTCCTCGTAAAATTCTGCATAATATAGGACCAAATTCATAAAGATTTATGCAAAATTAATTTTTTTCGAGCGGCTGATATGTATTTATGACTTTTTATCCGTAATTTAAAAATTTTTTTCTTAATGATGACGCGATTCACGCCGATTGTTTTGTCGTCGATCAACAGCTCGGATCAAGAGCTCTAAGCGTGCAAAATTATATTCCTGTACGTAGACCTGTTTAGAAGATATGAACAAATTTCTAAAAATCAACAGATCTTCATCTCCATATCTCGTCAGATCTCCCCTGACCTCGCCTGACTTCCCCAGAACTCGCCTGACCTCCTCTGACCATGAGAAACCTCCCGTGACCCCGCCAGACATAGTCTAACCTCGCATGACCTCGGTTGACCCCGCCCGATGACCTCGAGTAACCCCCATCCACATACCATGACCTAGGATAACATCGCATGAACTTCAAACCCAATTATCTCGGAACCCCGAACTCGTATGTCAATTTCGAGGATACCGTTGAATTCCTCGTAAAATTCTGCATAACATAGGACCAAATTTATAAAGATTTAGGCAAAATTAAACGATTTAGAAAAACCTACCATGACCTGGGTCAACATCGAATAATTAAAACCCATTTAACTCGGAACCCCGAACTCGTACGTCAATTTCGAGTATACCGTTGAATTCCTCGTAAAATTCTGCGTAATGTAGGACCAAATTTATAAAGATTTAGGCAAAATTAAACGATTTAGAGAAACCTACCATGACCTGGGTCAACATCGAATAATTAAAACCCATTTAACTCGGAACCCCGAACTCGTATGTCAATTTCGAGGATACCGTTGAATTCCTCGTAAAATTCTGCATACCATAGGACCAAATTTATAAAGATTTAGGCAAAATTAAACGATTTAAAGAAACCTACCATGACCTGGGTCAACATCGAATAATTAAAACCCATTTAACTCGGAACCCCGAACTCGTATGTCAATTTCGAGTATACCGTTGAATTCCTCGTAAAATTCTGCGTAATGTAGGACCAAATTTATAAAAATTTAGGCAAAATTAAACGATTTAGAGAAACCTACCATGACCTGGGTCAACATCGAATAATTAAAACCCATTTAACTCGGAACCCCGAACTCGTATGTCAATTTCGAGGATACCGTTGAATTCCTCGTAAAATTCTGCATAACATAGGACCAAATTTATAAAGATTTAGGCAAAATTAAACGATTTAAAGAAACCTACCATGACCTGGGTCAACATCGAATAATTAAAACCCATTTAACTCGGAACCCCGAACTCGTATGTCAATTTCGAGTATACCGTTGAATTCCTCGTAAAATTCTGCGTAATGTAGGACCAAATTTATAAAGATTTAGGCAAAATTAAACGATTTAGAGAAACCTACCATGACCTGGGTCAACATCGAATAATTAAAACCCATTTAACTCGGAACCCCGAACTCGTATGTCAATTTCGAGGATACCGTTGAATTCCTTGTAAAATTCTGCATAATATAGGACCAAATTTATAAAGATTTATGCAAAATTAATTTTTTTCGAGCGGCTGATATACATTTATGACTTTTTATCCGTAATTTAAAAATTTTTTTCTTAATGATGACGCGATTCACGCCGATTGTTTTGTCGTCGATCAACAGCTCGGATCAAGAGCTCTAAGCGTGCAAAATTATATTCCTGTACGTAGACCTGTTTAGAAGATATGAACAAATTTCTAAAAATCAACAAATCTTCATCTCCATATCTCGCCAGATCTCCCCTGACCTCGCCTGATTTCCCCAGAACTCGCCTGACCTCCTCTTACCATGAGAAACCTCCCGTGACCCCGCCAGACCTAGTCTGACCCCGCCAGACCTAGTCTGACCCCGCATGACCTCGGTTGACCCCGCCCGATGACCTCGAGTAACCCCTAACCACATACCATGACCTAGGATAACATCGCATGTACTTCAAACCCAATTATCTCGGAACCCCGAACTCGTATGTCAATTCCGAGGATACCGTTGAATTCCTTGTAAAATTCTGCGTAATATAGGACCAAATTTATAAAGATTTAGGCAAAATTAAACGATTTAGAGAAACCTACCATGACCTGGGTCAACATCGAATAATTAAAACCCATTTAACTCGGAACCCCGAACTCGTATGTCAATTTCGAGGATACCGTTGAATTCCTCGTAAAATTCTGCGTAATATAGGACCAAATTTATAAATATGTAGGCAAAATTAAACGATTTAGAGAAACCTACCATGACCTGGGTCAACATCGAATAATTAAAACCCATTTAACTCGGAACCCCGAACTCGTATGTCAATTTCGAGGATACCGTTGAATTACTCGTAAAATTCTGCATAATATAGGACCAAATTTATAAAGATTTATGCAAAATTAATTTTTTTCGAGCGGCTGATATGTATTTATGACTTTTTATCCGTAATTTAAAATTTTTTTTCTTAATGATGAGGCGATTCACGCCGATTGTTTTTTCGTCGATCAACAGCTCGGATCAAGAGTTCTAAGCGTGCAAAATTATATTCCTGTACGTGGACCTGTTTAAAAGATATGAACAAATTTCTAAAAATCAACAAATCTTCATCTCCATATCTCGCCAGATCTCCCCTGACCTCGCCTGACTTCCCCAGAACTCGCCTGATCTCCTCTGACCATGAGAAACCTCCCCTGACCCCGCCAGACCTAGTCTGACCCCGCATGACCTCGGTTGACCCCGCCCGATGACCTTGAGTAACCCCTAACCACATACCATGACCTAGGATAACATCGCATGAACTTCAAACCCAATTATCTCGGAACCCCGAACTCGTATGTCAATTTCGAGGATACCGTTGAATTCCTCGTAAAATTCTGCATAACATAGGACCAAATTTATAAAGATTTAGGCAAAATTAAACGATTTAGAGAAACCTACCATAACCTGGGTCAACATCGAATAATTAAAACCCATTTAACTCGGAACCCCGAACTCGTATGTCAATTTCGAGGATACCGTTGAATTCCTCGTAAAATTCTGCATAACATGGGACCAAATTTATAAAGATTTAGGCAAAATTAAACGATTTAGAGAAACCTACCATGACCTCGGTCAACATCGAATAATTAAAACCCATTTAACTCGGAACCCCGAACTCGTATGTCAATTTCGAGGATACCGTTGAATTCCTCGTAAAATTCTGCATAACATGGGACCAAATTTATAAAGATTTAGGCAAAATTAAACGATTTAGAGAAACCTACCATGACCTGGGTCAACATCGAATAATTAAAACCCATTTAACTCGGAACCCCGAACTCGTATGTCAATTTTGAGGATACCGTTGAATTCCTCGTAAAATTCTGCATAACATAGGACCAAATTTATAAAGATTTAGGCAAAATTAAACGATTTAGAGAAACCTACCATGACCTGGGTCAGCATCGAATAATTAAAACCCATTTAACTTGGAACCCCGAACTCGTGTGTCAATTTCGAGGATACCGTTGGATTCCTCGTAAAAGTCTGCATAACATAGGACCAAATTTATAAAGATTTAGGCAAAATTAAACGATTTAGAGAAACCTACCATGAAATGGGTCAACATCGAATAATTAAAACCCATTTAACTCGAAACCCCGAACTCGTATGTCAATTTTGAGGATACCGTTGATATCCTCGTAAAATTCTGCATAACATGGGACCAAATTTATAAAGATTTAGGCAAAATTAAACGATTTAGAGAAACCTACCATGACCTCGGTCAACATCGAATAATTAAAACCCATTTAACTCGGAACCCCGAACTCGTATGTCAATTTCGAGGATACCGTTGAATTCCTCGTAAAATTCTGCATAACATGGGACCAAATTTATAAAGATTTAGGCAAAATTAAACGATTTAGAGAAACCTACCATGACCTGGGTCAACATCGAATAATTAAAACCCATTTAACTCGGAACCCCGAACTCGTATGTCAATTTTGAGGATACCGTTGAATTCCTCGTAAAATTCTGCATAACATAGGACCAAATTTATAAAGATTTAGGCAAAATTAAACGATTTAGAGAAACCTACCATGACCTGGGTCAGCATCGAATAATTAAAACCCATTTAACTTGGAACCCCGAACTCGTGTGTCAATTTCGAGGATACCGTTGGATTCCTCGTAAAAGTCTGCATAACATAGGACCAAATTTATAAAGATTTAGGCAAAATTAAACGATTTAGAGAAACCTACCATGAAATGGGTCAACATCGAATAATTAAAACCCATTTAACCCGGAACCCCGAACTCGTATGTCAATTTTGAGGATACCGTTGATATCCTCGTAAAATTCTGCATAACATGGGACCAAATTTATAAAGATTTAGGCAAAATTAAACGATTTAGAGAAACCTACCGTGACCTCGGTCAACATCGAATAATTAAAACCCATTTAACTCGGAACCCCGAACTCGTATGTCAATTTCGAGGATACCGTTGAATTCCTCGTAAAATTCTGCATAACATGGGACCAAATTTATAAAGATTTAGGCAAAATTAAACGATTTAGAGAAACCTACCATGACCTGGGTCAACATCGAATAATTAAAACCCATTTAACTCGGAACCCCGAACTCGTATGTCAATTTCGAGGATACCGTTGAATTCCTCGTAAAATTCTGCGTAATATAGGACCAAATTTATAAAGATTCAGGCAAAATTAAACGATTTAGAGAAATCTACCATGACCTGGGTCAACATCGAATAATTAAAACCCATTTAACTCGGAACCCCGAACTCGTATGTCAATTTTGAGGATACCGTTGATATCCTCGTAAAATTCTGCATAACATGGGACCAAATTTATAAAGATTTAGGCAAAATTAAACGATTTAGAGAAACCTACCATGACCTGGGTCAACATCGAATAATTAAAACCCATTTAACTCGGAACCCCGAACTCGTATGTCAATTTCGAGGATACCGTTGAATTCCTCGTAAAATTCTGCGTAATATAGGACCAAATTTATAAAGATTCAGGCAAAATTAATTTTTTTCGAGCGGCTGATATATATTTATGACTTTTTATCCGTAATTTAAAAATTTTTTTCTTAATGATGACGCGATTCACGCCGATTGTTTTGTAGTCGATCAACAGCTCGGATCAAGAGCTCTAAGCGTGCAAAATTATATTCCTGTACGTAGACCTGTTTAGAAAATATGAACAAATTTCTAAAAATCAACAGATCTTCATCTCCATATCTCGTCAGATCTCCCCTGACCTCGCCTGACTTCCCCAGAACTCGTCTGACCTCCTCTGACCATGAGAAACCTCCCCTGACCCCGCCAGACCTAGTCTAATTCCGCATGACCTCGGTTGACCCCGCCCGATGACCTCGAGTAACCGCTATCCACATACCATGACCTAGGATAACATCGCATGTACTTCAAACCCAATTATCTCGTAACCCCGAACTCGTATGTCAATTTCGAGGATACCGTTGGATTCCTCGTAAAATTCTGCTTCATTTGGGCCAAATTTATAAAGATTTAAGCAAAATTATACGTTCTAGAGCGGCTGTTATATATTTTCGACTTTTTATCCGTAATTTGAAAATTTTTTTCTTAATTATGACGCGCTAGACTCCGATTGTTTGGTCGCCGATCAACAGCTCGGTCCAAGAGCTATGAGCGCGCAAAATTATATTCCTGTACGTAGACCTGTTTAGAAGATATGAATAAATTTTAAAAAATCAACAAATCTTCATCTCCAGATCTCGCCAGTCGTCCCCTGACCTCGCCTGGCTTCCCCTGACATAGCCTGACCTCGTCTGACCACGCCTTACCTCACCTGACCCCGCCAGACCTAGCCCAACTTCGCATGACCCCGCTTGACCCCGCCCGATGACCTCGAGTAACCCCTATCCATATACCATGACCTAGGTTAACATCGCATCTACTTCAAACCGGAATAATTCGGAACCCCGAACTCCTACGTCAATTTTGAGTATACCGTTGGATTCCTCGTAAAATTCTGCGTAATTTGAGACCAAATCTATAATGATCCAGACAAGGGTAAACTTTTTATGGCGGCTTATATAAATCTGAACCATGACCTAGCACAACATCGGATATACTTCAAACCGGGATAACTCGGAACCCTTAACTCCCACGTCAATTTTGAGTATACCGTTGGATTTCTCGTAAAATTCTGCTTCATATGGGCCAAATTTATAAAGATTTAGGCAAAATTAAACGATTTAGAAAAACCTACCATGACCTGGGTCAACATCGAATAACTAAAACGCATTTAACTCGGAACCCCGAACTCGTATGTCAATTTCGAGGATACCGTTGAATTCCTCGTAAAATTCTGCGTAATATAGGACCAAATTTATAAAGATTTAGGCAAAATTAAACGATTTAGAGAAACCTACCATGACCTGGGTCAACATCAAATAATTAAAACCCATTTAACTCGGAAGCCCGAACTCGTATGTCAATTTCGAGGACACCGTTGAATTCCTCGTAAAATTCTGCGTAATATAGGACCAAATTTATAAAGATTTAGGCAAAATTAAACGATTTAGAGAAACCTACTATGACCTGGGTCAACATCGAATAATTAAAACCCATTTAACTCGGAACCCCGAACTCGTATGTCAATTTCGAGGATACCGTTGGATTCCTCGTAAAATTCTGCTTCATTTGGGCCAAATTTATAGAGATTTAAGCAAAATTATACGTTCTAAAGCGGCTGTTATATATTTTCGACTTTTTATCCGTAATTTGAATTTTTTTTTCTTAATTATGAGGCGCTAGACTCCGATTGTTTGGTCGCCGATCAACAGCTCGGACCAAGAGCTATGAGCGCGCAAAATTATATTCCTGTACGTAGACCTGTTTAGAAGATATGAACAAATTTCTAAAAATCAACAAATCTTCATCTCCAGATCTCGCCAGTCGTCCCCTGACCTCGCCTGGCTTCCCCTGACATAGCCTGACCTCGTCTGACCACGTTTTACCTCACCTGACCCCGCCAAACCTAGCCCAACTTCGCATGTCCCCGCTTGACCCCGGCCGATGACCTCGAGTAACCCCGGCGCATGACCTCGAGAAGCCCCTATCCTTATACCATGACCTATGTTAACATCGCATCTACTTCAAACCGAAATAATTCGGAACCCCGAACTCCTACGTCAATTCTGAGTGTACCGTTGGATTCCTCGTAAAATTCTGCGTAATTTGAGACCAAATCTATAATGATCCAGACAAGGGTAAACTTTTTATGGCTGCATATATAAATCTGAACCATGACCTAGGTTAACATCGCATCTATTTCAAACCGGAATAACTCGGAACCCCGAACTCCTACGTCAATTCTGAGTATACCGTTGGATTCCTCGTAAAATTCTGCGTAACTTAAGACCAAATCTATAAAGATTCAGACAAATTTAAACCTTTTATGGCGGCTTATATAAATCTGAACCATGACCTAGCTCAACATTGGAAATACTTCAAACCGGAATAACTCGGAACCCCGAACTCCTACGTCAATTCTGAGTATACCGTTGGATGCCTCGTAAAATTCTGCGTAATTTGAGACCAAATCTATAATGATCCAGACAAGGGTAAACTTTTTATGGCCGCATATATAAATCTAAACCATGACCTAGCACAACATCGGATATATTTCAAACCGGGATAACTCGGAACCTTTAACTCCCACGTCAATTTTGAGTCTACCGTTGGATTTTTCGTGAAATTCTGCTTTATTTGGGCCAAATTCATAAAGATTTAAGCAAAATTATATGTTCTAGAGCGGCTGTTATATATTTTCGACTTCTTATCCGTAATTTGAATTTTTTTTTCTTAATTATGAAGCGCTAGACTTCGATTCTTTTGTCGCCGATCAACAGCTCGGACCAAGAGCAATGAGCGTGCAAAATTATATTCCTGTACGTAGACCGGTTTAGAAGATATAAATAATTTTTTAAAAATCAACAAATCTTTATCTCCAGATCTCGCCAGTCGTCCCCTGACCTCGCCTGGCTTCCCCTGACATAGCCTGACCGCGTCTGACCACGCCTTACCTCACCTGACCCCGCTAGACCTAGCCCAACTTCGCATGACCCCGCTTGACCCCGGCCGATGACCTCGAGTAACCCCGGCGCATGACCTCGAGTAACCCCTATCCATATACCATGACCTAGGTTAACATCGCATCTACTTCAAACCGGAATAACTCAGAACCCCGAACTCCTACGTCAATTTTGAATATACCGTTGGATTCCTCGTAAAATTCTGCGTAATCTGGGACCGAATCTATAAAGATTCAGACAAAGTTAAACCTTTTATGGCGGCTTATATAAATCTGAACCATGACCTAGCACAACATCGGATATACTTCAAACCGGATTAACTCGGAACCCCGAACTCCTACGTCAATTTTGAGTATACCGTTGGATTCCTCGTAAAATTCTACGTTATATGGGATTAAATCTATTAAGAACTTTATGAAATGCATCATAAAATTAATAGTACATATTACACAATTAAATTATCGACGTATTAATTGGCCAAATAGTGATAAACACATTTAAAAAATAAGTAAAAAAAAACAGAAGATGGACGCAACAAAAGTCTTTCTGCTTCAACAAATTTTTGTTTTACATGAGTATCCAAAAGTCAAACGACGCAACAATGTTCCAAAGTACAAATTTTCAAAGTTTTGTTTAAAAATGATGTGTTTCAGAAATAATTAGCAACTTAATTAAATAAGCTTGTTTAGATTATGTTTCAGTTCTAATTAAAGTACATAATAATGTCTATTGATACAAGGCTAAGATTCTTGCTTGTGGTCATTCTGAATATTATTTAAATCAAAAAATAAAAATTAGAAAAAGCGATTTTTTCATGTTAAATTAAAACAGCAAATATTACCACAAAAAGAGGGCTGACTTCAAGTGGGATTGAAAGCGCGAACTTGTGTTTTCATTAATAATAAAATGGGAATTTGGATGAATCTTGAAGAGACTTGATTGACTTTCAAACTCGACTTACCAAAAGCACTTAAAAAAAATATATATAAATCGAATTTGTACCATCTTAATCAAAAAAGTCTGTGAGGTTTTAGAGTGTAAACCTGTAATTTATTTAGTTTAAAATCACCATGTTTGATATCTAAAAACTCTACCAAAAAAATAATTTTTTTACTCGCATTTTATTCAATTTTTAGATACTTTCTTACTGTAGGATAGACGGGGGTCAATTATAACATAGGCAATTAAAACAAGTCAAATTTCTCCAACGATTATAGATATCGGTGAGGCAAAGAAGGGAAAAATGCCTCGAGGGCGTAGTACAAGTGACATAAATCAGCATAAAGCAGCGTATCAACATTTATAAGAGAATATTTTTTTTTTGGGAACAGAAACTGCTGTTTTAATTGAGCCAGGTATGAAATAAAACACTTGCTGTTTCTTTTAAACTACTTCTGACTACCATGAATAACACAGCTCTTGTTGAGGATAAAAAAAAAATACAAGCTCAGTAAATGTTTTTTTTCAAAAATGTTTCAGTTGTTCTCAGATCTCCCACTTTCGTTTAATTTTTTAGGTAATCGAAAGTTTTATATAAAATTATTAATTTAATGGTTTTTCAGGTTAACGTCAACCTGAATCGTTAATTTAAAGCGAAATTGTGGAAGTGTAATAAAAATTATAAAACACTTTATCACGTCAACTAGCTAAAATTATCCGTGACACACACTCACACAGCTTTTGATGCATTGTAAATGTGATGCATGTATAAATTAGCGTCACATCGTTAAATTATTGCTGGATAATACTAAAGCAGGTTGTCTACTTCACTTGAATATGGTAGTTTAAAATTAATGATTTATTAAGTAAATTAATTTTTTATATAAAATGCTAATTAGTTAGTGGGCGTTAAAATTATTTTGATTTATATATTTTAAGAAAACATGGAATGAATTTTTAAAAGAGCTTCAACTGGAAGTTGAAAGTGTATCTCACGTTTTATTTAAAATTCAAAATACTTTAATACTTGAGAGGAAACCTCCTCCAACCGACCTCTTCCACGTTATAAGACGAAAACTCATTCTCAGCCACCATTTTGGTTCCCACACCCTCTCTCGCCGTTCACCCCCCGAATTGTATTAAAAACCGCTCTTCTGTCCCAAAACACAGCGTAATAATGCAAATTTCGAAGCTAATATCCATCATACACCTCGTCTCGGACACTTTAAAAAGGACGAGTTTTCTTGTAAAATTTCGGTATTGTGTCGTACGCGAATTTGATATTCCGAAGAGAGAAAGATGAATTGCTTTCTGAATAATCATATTTCCCCGTTAGATAACCTAATAACACGTAATAAGGGAACAATTCGTCATTAAGTTTGGTAGCTGGTACGTAAGACGATGCTGGCGGACGAGTTTCCAGTTGGAAATATGCAAATGTCGCGCGATGATATAATCCGGCAGACAAGCGTGCTTCATTTGGACACTGAAAGCCTTCTGGAACGGGCTTTCTACGTTTTGCAGTTGCGCATTTTCACACATTGCACTAATTTTATCAGAGCAGAAATGTGATATTTACGAGTAATTTACTCTCTTTGCCTAGTGAAAGCGTCACGCAGCGAGGAAGGATTTTCGGGATTTTATACCAAATAGCGGACGTGCTGTGCGTTTCGTAGAAAAGAATACTTACCGACAACAAAAAACCCACAGCGCTTAACAAAAATTGCCACTAAAAAAGCTAGTGTTATCGCGTCAGTTTAGACCCTCCTATACTAAAATTTTATCGATGGAGCAGCGGGCTTTGCAATATTCCGTCTACGATTACAATTAAAAACTTTTAAAATCATTTTTGAAACTAGTTTTTATTCAGAAAATTGTTCGTGTTCTAGTTTCGTCTCTTTCAGCTGGACAGACAAGATTTTATGATCCAAGCTGAACAAACAACTGTATTTTTTTCTCTCAGCGGCTAATCGTAGTTTATATTCGACCAACGATTTTTTTATTGGCGCATTACAAAAGGAACTAAAGTTTATGCACATACAAATGTCTTGCCAACGGTAAATAGAATAATTGGCTAATATGTATGGAGCCGCATTTTCTAGGTGATTAAAGACTAAAATTTGCTACACCGTTAAATGTGAGTTTTTAATTTAATGACGGCAAGTTCGAAGTCTGATTTACTCGTGTCTTCAACAAAGCAATAACCTTAAGCATCTACCATAAAAGAATTTATGCTCGAATGTGACACTTGTTTTCAGTTTTGAGGACTAGCAATGGTGGCTGTCGTTTCTCTTTATGAGTATATAAAACCTATGCGCTTGTTGGGAATCGTAAAACTCGACTGCTACCCTTCCAAAGGGAATCTCGACCTCTGGGATACGTAAATATTTCGGATTGCCTTTTAAATTGATGTAATGAGACTTGCCCTCGTTCGCTGATGGGCGGTTTTTATTTTTAACGGCAAAGCATAAAAACACTAAAAATAGAATAAAGAGAATAACAAAAATAAAACACTCGTAAAACTATCTCGTCTATCTTTTTCCCGCTTATTTGCGATCACCTTTTTCCAAAATCTATCAAACACTAGCTAGTTATCGTAATGTAAAATTACGGCTTTGTGGTTTTCCTCGAGAGAATTTTTGCATATTAAATTGCCAACTTTTATGCATTTTGCATTTCGGAAATGCATCCTGCAGTTTTCCCATCGTGGAAAGAACGTTCGAACTCAGCCAATATAACGAACATAGCTGGCTGTAAATACCGACTAGGCAACTTTGAAATCGCCGTGGAATACACTCCCGGAGCGCATTTATATTCTCAACCAAGTTTTTATCACAGACTTTATTGCTTCCAAATCAGATAATGCTCAGCTCGACTTTTTTCTAACAATGCATTTGCAGCCAAACATTTTAATTAAAAATTGCCAAGAAAAGAGTTTCTGAAAATTGCAGCGGATCATAGCGAAATGATGATCGCGAAAACAATACATATTTATTATTGTGGAAAATGTATTGTCTTAATTTGTTTTAAATAAAACAATTTTAAAGCATTTCTTTGTAATCAGCGCAAACTATGTGAAGCCTATTTTTATTTCTAAAAAAAATCAGTTTTTTAGCTTCCACATCCATAACTTTAGGCGCGTAGTTTATTTGGCTACTTCCGGAGATTATATCATCTCAATCCATTTGAAAACCTCAGATACTTCAGTCATAGAAATAAATATTTCAACACTGACCCTGAGTAATGCGCTTCACCATGAAGTTTGAATTGTGTGGGGCTGAAGCCATTTATCATTTCTAACCTACATGTCTTCATCTCGCGCCTTTATGATGCATGTTTGTAGCCAGTATGTGCTATTAGTTTATTCGAAAAATCAAAGATTTCTACAATAAAATCGCAGAGATTTCAGGATCATAAAATATTTTAACCAGTGAGCTTTTTGTTTGAATTTCGTCGTGAGCAGAACAAGAAAATTGCATTGACGATGCAATGCGACGTGATATCTCCAGTGTCTCACCAACATAACGTCACTCAGAAGAGTCATAAAGAAAATTATTTAGTTTCTATTTGCATTGTATAATATTCGTTATCTATCATCCGTCCGCAAAATCCAAACTTTCCCATGCGAGAACTAAATTTCTGAAATTGTAACTCAAAGAATTTCTACAAAACGTTGTTCATTCAAAGTAAAATTTCACAATTTCTTAATGAGGAAAAAAAGCGGAACAAAACCGTTGCAAGTTTGTAGCTATATTTTCTTCATTTGATGACGATCCTGTTCCACTAAACGATCCAACACTAAAATCCATGGATGTTGTTTCTTTACTTTATAACTCTGCTGTTGAACATCCTTTGTCTCCTCTCAATGTACCCACAAAGTTTGCAATTAGACGAGCAATCCGATCTTGTGAAAACATTCTCATTGCTATGAATTTCGTTGCAACCGTCAACATTTCAAATAAAGCACCTTCTCAACAAAAAGTGTACATAATGCACTATTATTTTAGATTTTTTTTGTGTAATTTGTATCAAATTATGTGTGGTTCGCACAATTTATATCTCTCTGTGATTTGATTTGTGCATAAAAATGCATGTAACAATGTTTTTGGATACACAAAATTTACAGTTTTTGTGAATAATTTTTTTTTACAAATTATAGTGAAAAATAACATATTTGTGCGCCATTTACATAAACTATACTACACCTAAGATTTGTAATTTTGTCTCTGTCTAAGAAAACAAAACAACTTTATAATGTTTTTGGTACAGAAATATTTATTATTTATATACAATATTATGAATTCATATTTGTGACCCGGCGCATCCACCATTTTTGTAAACAAGTTTTAAAAGCAGCTTGTTTTTATTCTGTTGTTTTAATTTTTTGAATCATATTTTTTTCAATATCATTTTACATAAAAAATATTAAGCAAAACGTTCAAAAATCACATGTTTTCAATACAAGAGATACATAAGCCTCTTTGTTTTTTGTGTTTACTAGTAAAGGTTCAATTTTTAGCTAGCTTCAATAAATCAGTTTGTTAAGTCTGCATTTATAGGTATAATAAACTAAAAATTGTAAAAAAATCCATCAGTTTGAAATAACTGAAGTACAGTTTGTGCCATTTAAAAAAAATTCTGCGAAGATCCTTTAAATTTGGCGATCATGTAATTTGAACGACTATTTTTACGATTCAAAATTAAGCGTGGATATAATAAAATAGATATCCTAAAGTCAACCCGACCAGAAATACACAAACTACAGCGAAAAATAAATTGAGGTTTTATGACAATACATAAATTTATCAAAGTTTTACATAAAGTTTTATGAGTATGAAAATATTCAACGCGACCTAATATTTTTATGATAGGTATTTGTGCATAGTTTGAGCATAAAATTCTGCATTAAGTTAAACTTATTTCAGCAGGAAGCCAAAAAAAGCGATCATGGTAACAATAAATTATGAAGAGAGAAAATGCTTCGATGCCTGAAAAACACAAACAAAAAATCGAACTGAAAATTAATTACGGAAGTCAAGTGCATGCGTTACACTAACCACACCCCTGCTCCAGATTCTACCAACTTTAGGATTTTAAACGGCAGTAAATAACAAGTTAGAAAAATAATGTTCGTTGAGGGGTGGAATTGCAGTCAATTGCACGATTGCATTTGTTGGGTAGCAGATTACTTTTTATTTAAGCTCAAAACAGAAACTTTGTAATCAGATCGAGAGCTTCATTTGTATTACTAATGATGAAAAACGTGAATTCTAAACTAAGCAAAGTGATAGAAAAAACGTTTAACTTCATGGTTTATTAAATTTAATTGTGTGACCGATGTGTGACCACTTTCATTACATTAATAGAATCCGAGCGACGAATGTAATGAATGTGGTTGTTTTAACTTTCAAGAAAAACACCGTTCAGGTGGAACTGATCCTTTGCCAGGACTCAATTAATAAACGAGGATAATCTGATTTCGAAACTCGTAAAACAATTTAGATTTAAAAAGATTATTGATTTTACACTCTACGAGATTCCCAATAATTGGTTTAGGTTTTATGACAAAGTGAATATATTCCCACGCTTTGTTTAGTGAAATACAAGTATTTTGTTGACATGTTTGTTTAAAAATATAGCCGCTTGTAGGTACACATTGTACATGTTTTATATTCATATATTTTGCTTGAAATGTTGAGCGCCCTGCAGTTTATGTTTTTTTTTGACCATAACACATGATGAGAAAAATTTAAATTTACGTGTACAGAGCCCGATTTTATTCCTGCTACAGACGTGTAATCTTTATTACTGTTTTTGTTAAAAAAATGATTTTTTAATTTGACGATTGGGTTTTTGATCACAAAGTGTAAGTAAAAATAAAATTACAGCCAAAAATTTTTTAGAGTGTGGTATAATCGGAGTCGATGCTCGGAAAGAAACCCTGAAAAATGAGCTCGACACCCAATTTAATAAGGATCTTGCATTGGAGTTTATATAGTCGTGCTTCATTCGTCTTCGGAAGGATGGATTTTATCAGCGAGAATTAAGTTTTTCAGTGCGATACAAAATGTGGAAATTTCTAATTATTTTTACCATCACAATTCAATTTTTTCTTGTTTCTTTTGTGATGTACACTATTTTGTTTTTTTGTTTTTGTTATACAAACAGGATACAATCTTCACATAAAATTACTCTTATGAATGGAATAAAGTGAATTGGAAACACATTCAATTTTGATTCGTTAATCGTAATAAATATAATGTTTTAAATTGTGTTGGTTTATTCCCTTTAGGCTACAAATCTTTGAGTTTTTTTCACAATTAAGTCGGTTATTGTTATAAAATGAATTTTATTGAAAGTAAATTGGGTTGAAGTGTTCGTAACTTTTCGATTTATGAAAACGTAAATAATTGTTAAAAATAAGTATAATGTATAAATTTTTAATTCAAGTCAACTTTTTGCGTTTGTTTGAATTTCTGTTGTCCAAAGTTCGTACAGTATCTCTCAAATTTATGGAGCAGGAGAAGAAAAAAATTAAATTTTATGCAAAACCAGGAAAAAGGACGAACGATGAACATGGCGTAATAAAGACGGTTCATGATGTAAAACGACAAAGGCAGGCGTCGTTCACGTCAGAAAAAAAGCACCACAGTCAAAATGGCCGAAATGGAAGAGAAAGACAGAACTGTTTCAGGAAGCTATCTGCATGTCCACGTAGTTGACTGTCTAGATATGAGTTTTATTCATGAATTCTGAGGATACCTGGCCTTGCATTATGTATTTAAATGTTGAAAGTCACTCGGAGATAGGATCTTACTTCAACGGGATAAGAGACATTTTAGACAATTTTTGCGAAGACAGCAGTCTTTGGAAGTAATAAAACATCTCAGATCTTGTTTACATCGTTTTATGTTTATATATGTATTGTTTAAATAAAGTGATTCATAGTGTTTTATCTACCGCAAATAAATTTCACCCGTAGCTTCCAAAATGTTCCGGAAACTTTTTGGAGTTAACGAAGCGATTTGTTTCGATAACTCAACTCTCGAAGCAATTTATCTTACGTGTCTCAGCGCAGTATTTCTATATTCATTTTAAAATCGCGCTGAAATGAGAAAAAAGTAACTGGATGAAGAAGATTTATTTAAAATTTTTATCCATCAACGAGATGATAAAAAGCTTCACTGATCCGTTAGATCCTAAAAGTACTTAAAGACGAGCAAGTATTTCAATTAAAGTTAGGCCACGTTTGAAGTTCTCTAATTTAGTATTTTTATACGTACTGTAATAATAGCCAATCGTGGCAGAAAAATGAGCTCGTTTCCATCATCGTCCATAAAATTTTGCTCGTATTTTGAATTACCAAGCGTTAGCTTATGATCTATGCTTCAATCGTAAAATTCTTCGTTGCCTGTTTTAACAGGATCGCTTTAGCTCGTTATGTGTCTGCAATTATTTTTTCAAGTATTGACGGTTCGCGTTTTTACAACCGCTTTAAAACAAAAGGGAGTCTAAAACGGTATTAATCCAACTAGGGTGACAATTTCTCTCAGCGCGGGGGTGATGTTACTAATACAAAAGGGTGTTAAAAGTTGGCCAATGTCTCATTATTTTTTGTTGTGCCTTCGAGAGAAATGATAATGTTTGTTTTTTATTCCGGTCGAACGACAAGGACGTGAGTATTTGCATTTTTATGCGAGTTGTTCCTTTTGTGGCCATAACTACACTGTTATTTTAAATTAAGATAGATTTTGCCAACTTTTTTATTTCTTATGGTTTTGTCAGTTTACGACAAACAAGTAAACTTCTTCTATCATCCGGGCATTATGCATGGTAAATCGCCGACTATTTATTTCCCGGAAATTTCAGCCAGTATTTTACTACCAGACAAATACACTTCGTTCCATCATTGTACTGCATGTTCACAGAATTTAATAACTTACTGGAAAAAGCCTTGTCTGCAACAATTCGAAATTAAAATGTCAATACTTCATCGAATTGTATACAAACCTTTATCTGTTGATGTTAAACGAAACTGATGTTCTGGATGTTATCAATCTACAACACGGTGTTAAAATTTTCCGGTTCAAATTGTTTTCTTTAAAGAACTTTTCACATAAAACTTACTAATTACTAAAAATAGAGCAAACAATTTACTGTTTATTTAGAAAAACAAATATACGAAGCCTGTATTAAATAAAAATTGTTTGAACTTGACTACTGAAAAAGCTACATTTTATCTATAGGTAAAAATAATATTTAGTTAATTTTAATTAGTCTGCAGGTAGCTATCAGTCAAATAATTACAATATTTTAATTAAATAACAACATAGTTCGATAATTATATACATTTTTTTGTTGCATATTGACAGATAATAAATATTTGGTTTAGTCCATTATAATTTATGAACACCCATAATTGAAACAGCAGCATCATTAAAAACGTAGCTGTGGATTTGTAGGGGTTGCTATTATTTTATTTATTATCAGTAGGCATAACAGGGGCTCTTCTAATTGGACATAAATTTTCATTAAAGGGTTTTTAGTGGCCCCTTCGTCCCAATTTAAATACACACCTTTTAGTATTTTCGAACAAATGAGAAAAGTTCCGCAATAAAAATTAATTACTTTTTTTGTTTAAATGGCGTTATCCCCCTAAAGAAGCGTTTTTTGAGTGTCGGTTACCAGTAATTTACTTCGAATTAAATTTTTCCACTGGTAAAATTAATGAAGATTTTATTTCAGGACAATGGTTGGATCGTAATGACCGTTCTTTTTTCGAGAACTGATGTGAATGTTGTAAGACATTCTGACGCTTGTTCACTCTGGAAACATCCCTCTTTTGTGACACTACCAGACGAGATTTAATGCTTAGTACACTTCCGATTGTCATATATTTTTATGAGGGTTGTTCCAAGTCCCGATGACAGAGGATAGAAAAAAGATACGCTGCTGATGATTCAATCCTCCGACCGATGATCATTTATTTTATTTAAGTGGCTGATGCATTTTTCATGGTTTTTATAAAATAATAAATTACCCTGTGCCGGCATAAATCCAAATTGTCTGCTTATTATTATAGAAACTTACTATATATTAATGAAATCCTTCATAATCACAGACAAATTAACCAGTATTTGTTTTGCGGTAATTTTTCGATACCGGTCATAAAATTAATAGTCAATAATTTTAATAAACGTTACTTTGAATGGTTACAAAAACTGTTTTTAGAACCTTATTTTTTCCATGTCACATGAATAAAAACACTAAAAAATTTGTTTATTCCGCCGAGTTAGAACTCTCACGATTCAAATTCACAAAGTGCCACGACAAATACAAAAGACGTGTTAACAAAATGACAGATGGTATTCTTAGATAGACTCCGCTAAGCGACTAGATGAAAAATAGATAAATTGCCTAGGGTGACGGAAGTCAGCGACGCCTGTCGGAAGCACACAACCTTCCAACAAACATATAAATCACTCCCGAATTCTGAATCATTTAAGCTACAAAACCAAAAAAAATAATAAACACTTTCAAATTGATTTGGATGCCGGTGAGATAGGATAGCGTTCGAGGTAATCAATTTCCAATTGGTCACGATAGACTAATGTTTTTCGATGTAAAACGGGAACAAAAGAAAATATTTTCGCTAACAGCTTCCGGATAGGCGATTTTATGGCTAAAAGTCTCATTCGTGGTTATAAATAGCAACTCATAATGTGATGTCATTTATTTTGTTCAAGTTACAATGACATAGAGTGTAGGGTTGGATCATCGACTTTATAAAGTGGGGATGAGCTGAGACGCATTAATGATGAACCGAACTTTTTTAGAGGCAAATGTTTTCGTGTTCGGGTAATGATTTTTTAGACTGTTTTTATTTAACATGGAAGTGGCCAATGAAGAATTCATAGTGGCGTGTTTTTTTTTAAACGAAATGGATTTTTAACGCTGCGTTAATTTCTGCCTTCATTTTTAACGTATAGATATTTTACTACTATTCGTCTATAAGAAAAACAAGTTTAAAAATAAAAGAAAGTTATCAAGTGAAGGTATAGGTATTAAATAAAAATTTTCCCACTTACTTAGTCGTCCTCTTTCCGCGCAAAACTAAATTAAAATTAAGTTAATCTTTTCATCCTTTTTTTTCTACAGCTTATGAAATTTAATTTCTTTATCCTCAGTTTTTTTCTTCTACAGCTTTTTTAAAATCGCTATGCGATTGTTGTATTAGTCTCCCATTTTCTTTTCTTTTTTGATTTAATATATACTGATTTTATTTTCTTTTTTTTTTTAAATTTTATACCTTTATGTAATGAATTGTTAATTATTAATGCTGATCTTATAATTTGATTAATTATTTCTGTTATGATTTGTTTCCAGATTTTTCTTCTTCCTAGAGACGTTGTTTTCATCGTGTTCTTATTTATACTGATTATTTATATTTATATAATTCTCTACGTGTTCTGCAATTTTCCTTGTAATTTAATGACATGTACTAAAGTTTTGGAGTTTTTATTGGTTTGTTTTTTTGTAAACTTTGTTTCAGTTTTTCATGTAAAGCTATTTTTACACCTGAATTTTAGTTTTCTACTTTGACGTTTGAATTTTCGACTATTTTTTTTTTGCACCTTGTTTTCTTTTCTTGCATCGTTTTTTTACACCAAAAATGTTGTTGACTTTTAAAATCTTTTCAGTATTATTTTATTTATACTGTCTTCTTTAATTATATTTTTTAGTTTATCACGTATTATAAAATATTTTCTTCTTCTTGCTTTCATCTATTTTTGACCAAAATAACGAGTGGGTGATTTAACGCCATTTTTTTTGTATACTTGATACATTTACATCCTGCTTCTTATACATTTTTGTCTTTTTTTATATTCTTGTTTTTTTTTCTTTTCGTGTTGTTTTATAGTCTGTGATTATTTTTCTTTTTGTCTTTCATAGTTTTTTGCCTTGGTGTCTTTTTTTCTTCATTTCCCATTTATATTATATTTTTTTAATCTCCAGGTTCATTTTTTATCAATTACTTTTTTGTTTTTCTGCTTCTTAACGCTTTAGTGCGTTTTTTAATTTTTTGTGTTTTTCTTTAGTCAGTTTATTGTTTATATAACTTTTTTCTCTATACTTTTATTATTATCATTATTTCTTTAACTCTTGTATTTTTTGGTTCAATTTTGTAAATCATTTTTAGATTTTTATCTCATCATTAATTTAGACGTGTTTTTTTTTAATATATTACAATATTTTTTTAGATTTTGCATTTTTTTATTTAATTTACTATTAATTCTATGCTTTTCACCTTCTCCTTCTTTCCGCATTAATTTTTTTGAATGTTTTATTTTTATTTCTTAATTCTTCTAATTCTTGTTAGTATGAATTCTAATTTTATTTTATTTTTCATGCATCAATCACTAGTACTCTAAGTGACTTTTTTTGTTGTGTTGTCATTATTTTCTTACTCTTCTCTTTATTTTATCTTTCTTTGTTAATTTTTTTTTAATCTTCTGGGGCGCAATTATTGCTCTCTGTTATTGTCTTTGCTGGTCTTTACCTACAGGTGTAAATAATTCAAAGAATATAGAGAATATAGAGAATTTAAAAAATATACAAAATATAGAGAATTCTGAAAATCTGAAAATTCTAATAGCATTAGCGTCAAAAAGTTGAAGAATCTAGAAACCTGACAAATTCAGTAACTTTGGTGCTCCCAGAAAATTCAGAGTCTACAGAAGACACAAAAAAACAATCTAAAAGTTCTAAGTTAAATTGAAAAATGTTCAAAATCTAGAAAATATGAAAAAGTTACGGATTCTAAAGAGTTTACATCTACATTAAGCATCCACTGGATAAAAATATAAAATTCACATCATTTTGCAATGGATCTGACGAAATTCAAAAATACGAAAAATTCCAAAAAATTAAGATTTATTTTTTTTTGCATATTTTTCGCTCTTCAATTATTGTTATTGTTAACTAATGTAATGTCAACTAAATGTTGCCACTGTTGTGAAATATTTATTAATTCCGCAGAAATAAGAAAACTGAATTGCACTGAAAACTGCTGGAGAGGAGCAAGATTTTTTTCGTAAAATCTGAGCTGATCTAAAAATACTAAAACGAGAACTTGGCGATCTTAGCGTGTTTTGTAAAATAAACCAGTTCCAACAGGTGAGCAAAAATTTTCAAAAAAGAATTAGCTCTGAGAATTTTTGTCTTTCATTAAAACAAAACGCTTTTAAAATACGAAATCTGTGCAGTTTTTCAGAACTTTTATGCTAAGATTTAATTAAGCTACATGTAGAGTAAGTTATTGTATGAGTATATGTTTTAATAAATTTGTAATTAAATGTTTTTAAGATTAACTGTTAAGCTAAAAAATACCTTTCGAGCAATAAAATTTCAATACAAATGTTTGCATACCAAACCTCTTACTGCATCGATGACCAAGCAGCAAATACAGTAGTTGTAATGACCATTTCTCCCCCGGCCTAAAGTTGTTCAAATATCCGTTTCCCGGATGCAATGATCCGAAAAGAAACATGATCTGAGAATGCTCTTCCAACAAATTTGCTTTAGGACCGTTGATTTTTATTACTGGACCCACTTAATGTAAAATTCAATAAGGGTAGGTCTGCTTAAAATGTCTCCTATTAGGTGGGTGCGCATTTAAAATTTATTACTTTTTGATCCTGTGGCTAAAAGAGTTGTCCAGAATAAAACCGAACCAAGTAGAAACTCCAAGCTTTTCCAGATTAAACAATGTTACTAAAAGAAAATAGAAAGTAAATGAAAGACGTGCACTTGCTAGCATGTGGGCAGGTTTTGCGTAAAATGCTTCGTAGCTAGAGAAAATTAGGATGAAGCGAAAAACGGTGTCAACAATTAGAAGCAACAAAAATTGCTGCATGTTCTTTGTTCGTGTGCTTCAGGTATTAGGATATTTCTGATGAGAGCAGTGGAATTTTTACATGAACATCGATCGAGTTATATAAAAAGTAGTTTGATGAAATTCAGTACATCTATTGTAGTGAGGAACTCCTGTTTGTCCATTGTAACAAGTATGTTCGCTACACAAATTGCTAAATCACAAAGCTTTTACCAGGTGTCCGACCGCCCAACCATGCATTGCTCTGCTAAATGTGCATCATGACAGTAAAGTCTTTCAACCGCGACATATATACCTCCTCCTTTAAAAGCAGCGCGATTTTTACCAC
The DNA here is from genome assembly GCA_030157275.1 of Cynaeus angustus. NCBI lineage: Eukaryota > Metazoa > Arthropoda > Insecta > Coleoptera > Tenebrionidae > Cynaeus > Cynaeus angustus. Next base: position 25,533,699 of record CM058059.1, read on the forward strand.
CAGCAATTGAAATTTTTAATAGAAAACTGGGTTTTTCTCACTTGGAATCGCTAACTAAAATTGTTTAACCTGCTTGGAGATGGTGGGATAATAATATCTCGAGCTCTAAAAACTGCAACAGTTCACGGAGCAAAGCCAGTTTTAGATTGTTTCACGGTGGAAGATTTTTTTTTCCAATTTTCTGGGCACATCTTTTAAAATTTTTAATTTCATATAATTTAAATATATTTTTTTTGGGACCGGTACTCAAAGTTTACAAAATCTCAATTTTTTAGTTCATCACTTTTGAAAATCTGAATGGCAGAATAACACAGTAATTCTAATTTGGTATTCTCTGTAAAATCTTAAACACATTCTTGCGTGAAGACGACACCCCTTTAAACAATCTTTGATCATGATAAGGTCTACAGGGGCCTCGTAGAAGATAGGTTGGGGTCACTATCGCTCCCACGCCAGTGTTTAGTGGGAGTTGGGGGTGGAACAGATACTCAGACCGATGGGGCACGGATGAAGTGCAGTGAAGTGAGCGACGTTCAGACCGGCGATTCAATGGAATGCTAGGGTTGGGCCCTTTGAACCCTGGTCCGATATTAAATCAAAACAGCCTTCATCTCTCTGTGTGTGTATTGAAATAACCTAGCCACCAACTCTGTGTCGACGACGGTGGTCGTAAGAATTTTCATAGATACAACAATCCCTTTCAACACGAATTTTTGCTAATATTTAACGCTCCAGTAGAGAGCAATTGCACTTGAACGTTTCAAATTTACTGGAAGAGATACAAGTACGGAGGAAACTCTGGAAGTACACCTCGGATGAATGAGTTTTTATTTTCAAGTTTCCATGTACTCAAAGAATCTATGACATCTGAAATGTGTCAACGTGCATTTTTCTTTTCAGATCTATTTTTAACTGCGGGCAAATGTAATAAAAAAAATGCTCATATGATGAAGTGTCTAAAAATATTTTTCGATCATTTTTTGACGATGGTAATAAATAAATTGTGTCAATACCAGACGCCAACCTTTATAAACTATTAATATGTCTGGAAACAATTATAAATTTTATACAACTTTAAATGTAATTATACTGTGACAACAACATTAAAATTATTGAAATTAGTTATAAATAATGCCGATGATTAATTTGCATCATTTATCTGGGTTTCGGTTTCAAACAAAAAAATTATAAAATGTCTGTAAAATTTCAAGATTGAAAATTTAATAATTCGTCACCTCTGTTTAAAATTTATAGATCAAACAAAAAATTTTGGCTCCAAATAAAAGTAAATCGTTGGTGAAAGTCTATTTACAGTTTTTCAATTTTTTAGTTACATTTTTCGTTGATGTTTGAAAATTTTCTTGTTTCTTTTATAATACATAAAATTTATACAAAAGCCAAAATTTTATAAAACTAAAGCTTTTGGCAAAAAATTTAGAAATGATTCTACAATTTTTTTTCTGAAAAAATAATATTTTTGTCTTTTACGTAAGCTTTTTTGAAAAATTGTTTGTTTTTATATTTGAAGAGATGAAATTTGCACGAAAAGTCCTATTCTATCAAAAATGTTAAATTTTATAAGAAAATAATTGGCTTAGCACATTATCATTCGTATTTTGTGTGCTAGACTGTTGAGCTCTACACTAAAATCTCTTGATTGCTTTTGAAAATAAAATTATAGCAAAATTAGATGCAAAATAGCTACCGTTTTTTATTTTATATTTACGATCTTTATAACTATTTAATAACTTTAAGAATTAAACAAACGACCATCACTTACAACACAAAAATTTGCGCCAAATTTTAAAAAGCACCGTAACGTCTATAACCCTAGAAATTTCTTCTATTTACCAACAGATGACCTTGTCAGGTCAATTTCAACCAAAAGTGACCTTTGATGGTAATTCTCCTAGACTCTCAACTAAAAAACATCAAAGCAAAATGAGTAATTGTTACTTATACAAACATACAAACGTGGTAAAAATGTAGTTCCAATTGTGTACAAAAAAAACCAAACTTTGTTACGTACACTAAAGATTTTAAACAGAATTTTTTAGAAAAACCTGTAAAGTTGCATTTTCTTTTCAGAGCTGCGCTTTATAGGTTGAAATCGACGTAGTTTCGACTTTTTCATGCGTTTCGTTTTTTTATTATCCTCGTTAATATACCTATCTCTTGAAAGAAAAATACTGAACTCATAAAATCAGCGTATAAAACATGCATTTACAGTTGAGGGCAATATTTTTCCACTTATTGCCTCCGAATTTGCAACCGAATATGAATACTGAAATATTACATTTCGCTCGATCTAAGTAAAGAGAAAACGTGAGTGGAAACTTCAGCATTTCGTTGATAAACGACGCAACAAGAAGAAAAAACAAAACATAAAACGCTCTTTTTCCCCGTTGAATTTGTTTACGCTCATTGTGTTTGGCGGTATTACCGGAGGGTGTCGAATATCGAGTGAGGCGACCCGAGTTTGCAGACTAAGCCGATTATACTAAATATTAGATACAATTTGTCCAGGATTAGGAGCCTGCAGGACTAACTCCGGCACCGGTCCGGTCGCCTTCAATTTGTCTCTGATCCTGCTAATAATCACTGGGCCGACCTCAACCCCTTCCAAACCGGACCTGGCAAAACACACAACCCACACGTGTCTTTATTATTAATTAATTCATCGCCTCTGCGGGCGATTTTGACGGGCTGCTGTTATTGTCGCATGGGGGTAATCCCAGCCTCGTACATTATTCATAAATTAATTCATTATAATTCATTGCAGGAGTACCAACACAACAAAATGATACTAAATCGCTAATTTCTGATAACATTAATAATCGGTACTAATTGATTATTTTGTTAAAGATAACCGAGATTTACATTAATTATCACACGCGTGCGTAGGCAATAAATAAAGGTATCACACAAACCAACATCAAAACTGGGAACTATTTAATTTATTAAAAAAAGGTAAACAGGAAGTGCTCGTTATGGATGAGGAAATCCATAGCTGGTGTGGAACTTTCCTCAGCTAATATTTTAAGTGAATGTAAGCTTTCAAGAAAACAGCATTTCCCAGTTATGCTTATTAAATGATATTCAGAAATGTCGTTCAACTCGAAGATTTCATTTCAGTTGCAGTATTTGCGTCTGGAGAAAAGCTCTTGGGTTTGCAGGGCAGCTCGAATGTTTTTCTTTACGTATGAGTTCGAAGAAGGATACAGCACAATAGCGGGTCTCCTCCATTTCGACAACACACACCACTTTGTCTGATCGTAAACTTCCCCAAGAATGCTGCTTTACACGGGAGAGGTTTACGGATAATTCCTGTTTACGAGCGTACTCTCAGGGAAATTGGCTGCTCGCATTTATTTAAATATTGGTAAAGTGGTTTAGTGTGAGAGTGGAACAGGCGTTTCAAGCGATTGCCGATCAAAAACGTGCCAAATTGTCGGATTCCAATACGAGACTAATAATCATTTTCTAGCAGAGCATAGTGAAACCTGCTGTACTTTACAGTTTTTATTAGAACATTTCATCACAAAATTATGAGCCAAGATTCGAGGTTTAATTGAATTTTTTCCTAACAGATGATGGATTCCACATTTACCCTGAAAAAACGTGCTGGTGGTCAAATTTCGGTTTATTTTTATCGCGGCAATTCGGACCAAAATTTGTGTATTTTGTATGGATAATAATTCAATATTCCTCGCTGCGTCGTCTTTTCTGTCAAAATTAGACTCGTAAAGCTCGAACACAATAGCCTACGTCAAATACGTCTCATGTAGAGCGGCCTTTAATGCCGCTATGATTTCATTTGGTCGGATATGGGCCCCATTCCAGAAATCCAAGATCGTTCAATAGTATTTTCATTGGACCATCAGACTGTCCATGCGGCTTTTGTCCAACTCCTACTGATTTCCTTGCCAACCCCCTATCGCACTTTATGTTTATATAAGAACGCTCTTTTCCACCCCGTCCGAAATAGATGCCATCAGCCTTTCATATGGAAATTCGACTTTTCAACCCCAACTTATATTAATTTGTGCTTACTTGCAAGTTTTTCATGGAAACACCCTTACAGGAAATGTGACAATAAGGGATGCACCCCCGCGACATTTTAAATAATTAATTGAGCTTGCATTAATCATCTAATGAGCGTTGGAAGTACAGAACTTAAACGTGGAGATTTAAAAGGGAAGTCTTGTGTGTCTTTGACAGTGTGAAATTTCAAGTTCTTGTCACGAGTTATGGCTTCCTCGCTAGAATGCGTCGCTTTGTGGTCGATATCTATCTGTGTTTAACAAAGTTTCCAGAAATTGCTCGTTATCTAATTAGACATCCCAAAAATTATTCTTCTTGTATAAATGTAGTCGCTAAATATTTAATCCGTTCTTTAGGAGCCAGTGGCTAGCAGGAACCGATAATTGTGTTTGGTACTTAAAAAAAAGTAAATTTTTGTTGACGTGCTGTTGGAATGTCATTCCTAGTGTCGATTATCTCTTAAAACTTTAATAGTTAATAAAAGAGCATCTACATTTACTCTGCACTATTCAACGTGTAGTTAGCTATACAAAATCAATTATTCAAGCTCTAGATGTGGAACGTATTTGACATTATTAATAAGTAAGCACAGCGACTATGAATACTTTATAGCCGGCAGAGCAGCAGAAAAACGTGTGATGAACTGAACACCATGAATAATAAATCTGAAAATAAGATCATTTAAAAGGATTCAGTAATAATTATTCCATTGTCGGGCGTCCTTATTATTTTATACCTATCTAATCAGTTACAAATAATTAATTCAAAAGCTCTTAATACCTGAAGTTTGAAAATCAGATTTAAGTGATGAAGCAAGTGGTTTGTCCAGATTTGTAAATTAACATGAATTTAACTATGCAACAGCTGTAGCTGGACAATTTAAGTTTGGTCTGAGAAAAGCAAATTTCGTCCGGTTTTAACACGGTTCTACTCCAATTAGTAGCCTCCATTTCTGTTCTGGCACTTTTTCGTAATTTATTACCTTCGCGTTGGTTCGCAAAAAATAAAAATTTTAGATAAGCCATTCCTCTTATCTCCCGATATGTGTATACAGATCAAATATTTTAAAATTCAAATAGAACTAGGTCCCTTTCAGCCTTCGATGCAAATCAAATTTTATCCACCTCAGACCACACAACCACATCGTCTAAAAACCAACTGCACTTTTCTGACGCTGTTGCAACTGCAGTCTGCACTCGGACACGAGTAATTCCCACAGGCTTGCACATCCGAATTCAACATGGTGAAAAATTGATTTCCTGTGGAAATATGAAAACTTCTTAGAGTTGTGAGGATTTGGTAAAACACGGCTAATTTATAGGACTTTTATTTTGTCTAGAGGCTTAGAGACTATTTCTGCATAGCTTGAGAAGGGGGTTCTATCAAATATTCAGCCCTTAATCCTAGCAAAGTCCATCGCTCCGCTGTAATACTGGCAGCCCCTTGGTCCCGTTCTAAGCGCCCTCTGAGAATACACATTGTCCAGTTTTTGGGATAACTCAACCGATATATCAGGAATTATTTAGCGTGGATAATTCTGACCGTGGCACTGGCGCAACCGAGGTTTCACAAACGGAAAATTTATTTAAAGAAATAAGCCTTTTTCAGGATTAGGTATCAATTTCTGGAAGTTTCGCACCTCATGTAATGAAGTCATCGAAAACACTACTATTGTCGTTCGAGCAGGAAGTAATATTAACGGGTAAAGAAAAGGAAATCAATCATTTTGCTGAGAGTAATCCTGGCGGAGCCGCTTTTCACTAGTGCCGTCTAGACATGTGGATTGATGTCGAGCTGACAACTTGGATAAAATATAAAATCAAATCTATGTTGAGACATCACATCATGACTGTACTTTATTTGTTATTCGCCTATTTTTCCAGTGAAAGTCATAATTCAACAATGCAATTCCTCGGTGTTTTGTCAGTTTGTTGATAATCATGAACGAAATTTAGAGGTGCACTCAGAACGGAGCATTAACGTCTCTTACAGCAGTGTGACATTAAACCGCTTCCATTTTCAACTTATAGTTGGTCTTTATTAAAATATTATGTTACTAATGCAAGCACATAATACATTTACCTAGTTATTTAACACTTTGAAACAGTTGGAGGAAAGCTGTAATAGATTCAAATTAAATTGGCAGTTTTAAAGTTTTTCAAATGATAAACTGGGAAAATGTAAGTGCAAAGTTAGGGATGCACTCTCTTGCTAATTTAGTTGCTAGCTGCTAATTTACAACAGCTGCGAGTATTGTTCGGAATCCGTTTTAAGAGCGCTATCTCGTTCTAATAATGCACGCATTTTTCACAGCATAACAGAATAATTTACATTCGTTATCTGTCTATCTGAACAACAAACAAAATCCGTTCCTTTCCGCCTCTAAATATTAATTAAGAAAAAACAGGTCTCCTTTCACTGTGGTGCTGTAAAAACGGAACGTTGCAAAGTAATAAAAATAATAAACAAAAGGAAAGTAGCTAAATAATACACAACGTAAATTCTAGAGGAATATCCAGCAGAACACCGCGCCTTATTTAATACAAGTCAGTGCGTATTCTAATATATTTTTATCATGGTATTGTTGTTTCACGTCATCTATATCCATTTTTATTGCGTCCACTTTTTCACACAGAGCGAAAGAGAGAGACAAAGATGAATTTTTAGCTGCTGAAATAGAAGGCAAGAAGCTGCGATTCTCACGCAATATACTGGAGTTGTCAACTGTGTTTATAAAGGAAACAGATTTTTCTTGTTTTTCTTTTCTTTAATCTACTTCATGCATGCAAAGCTTTTTCCTCACATGTACTTACGCAAGGGAAACATGTTTTAAAGCGACAGAGTTTCTTTTTATTATTGGGAGACACTATCCTTCAAAGTGACGTCAAATGTATTTATAAATCATATTTACTTAATTCTTATGCAAAATATTCTCAATAGGTCGATTCGATATTGTCCGAAGAATTTCTAATTTTGTGTTTTATTTTTATATTTTTTTCGTTTTTTTTAAATTTATTTCTATTTTTTGTAAATTTTACATTTTATTTAATTTAAAGTTATAAGATATTCTAGTTTTTGTGTTCATTGTTTGTTTATTTTCTGTTTCATTCTTAATATATCTATTGTTTATTCTAATTATAATAATTAATTGCTCTTTTGTTTTCTCTTTTAATTCGTAAATTATTGATGATTACTGAATTTATTTAGTATCTAATATTATGAGAAAGTCAACGATTTTGTATTAATTTTTTCTATCTATTTTTTTTATTAATTAATTAATTAATTAATTTTATTAATTTATTAATTAATTAATTTTATGTATAATTCAATGTTATAAAAATATATAAATCAACTATTTTTTTGTTTATAGATTTTGTAAATAAACTATCCATAAATTATAATATTTTTATGAGAAATTAAAATCAACAATTTCTCTAAATATCTATGATTTATCCAAAAAGAAGGACAAATTATGATAAGTAGATATGATTTATTAATATAATTTTATTGCATTTATATTTTAACAATTTTCACGATTGTTTTTGGCTAAATAGATATTTTTGAGTAAAATATCTATTTCATACTTTTAATTAATTTTATCAAAAGGCAATAATTCGATAATTTTTAATACTGTTTTATAAAATTAATTATTTTTTAAAGTAATACTTCTAATTAATTTATAAAATTCGGATATTGTTTCTTCATACGAAAAAATTGTATCGATTGATTTCAATCTTAAAAGCATTCATTAAAATCAAGTTTCGTTAGCTTCTTGCCATCAGTTGCTATGTCACAAATAATTTTAAAATTGTCAATTTGGTCATTTCAAATTAATTAGTTAAATTTTAAAATGTCCGGAGACTTTTCTATTCACGGCTCATCTTTTGAAGACTTTGATTTAAATCTAGAAAAAATTAAAAGTGTAAGTAAAAATATTAATATTGAAAAGTATGATAGTTATTTTCAGGAGGTTTTTAAATCTAAATCTTTCGACATTTCTCCTCTGAAACTGCTGTCTCCAGAATCTTTAGAAAAAGCTTTAGCAGAGTGGCGGACAGAGCAACTTCAAAAAGTCGAAGAAGAATTAAACTTGTTGCACACCATTGAAGACATGATGAAGCATTTCGATGGCCAACACTTCGAAGGTTACACCGACGAGAAAAAATTTGCTGAAATAATAAAGCAAATCCGATCTGTTCCAAATCAAAATAAAAACTGAAAATTTGGGCGTGTTCCTGTTTCGTTTCTTATTCAAGTGAGAAAAATATTTATGTTTCTGAAAAAAAAATGTGAAACGAGAGACCATTTTAGCCGTTTGTACGATTTCATTTCCGGAACTTTTATTAGTTGCTTTATCGGTTAGGCTACGTCTTTTTACGCCCTTTTACCTCTGAAGCAGCTGAAATTTGCAATAATGCTACGACTTTTGCATACATAACACATTCTCTAGCAACCGGAAGTGAGTCTCGAAGGAGTTGCGGCTCGTCTTCGAGGCTTCCTCTTCCTGTAATTATTAGACCGGATGTTGCAGACTAACAGGTACACTATTAAATCGCTATAAATCGCTAAAATTGCCACGTTGGATGCATTAATAAAATAAACTGTAAATGTGCAGAAGACTTGGAAAAGATATAATCAAGAAACGACAATTTAATAAAAGCCTAGACTGCACTCGAACGATTCGAGCAAGCGAACCGCTCACACCGCTCTCTCATTAACTCGGAAAAAAGTTAAGCAGAAAAAGAAGACGTCTCCGAATGCCAGCAACACTGAAAATCGATACAGAAAACCGGCGATTGGAACTATCGGAGATGTTTGTTAGAAGGGAGGAAATTGTTGTCATTAGTTTCGAGAATAGAGAAAAAATAATGCTCAAAAACAATGAAAATACGATAAATGTGGAGCACGTAACTCGCCATCTTTAAGTAAATTGAACATTTCTGACAGCTTCTGTACAAGATACGCAGGCTAATTGTACCTCGCGATTTATGATTTTTTATCCAGGAATACGTCCGTCGTAAAGTAGAAAATATTCGGTCTATCACTGCAAGATGACGATAAATATCCTGTAGGATATAACTAAAATTTCCTGAATATTTTCGCTAAAAATCACTTCTGACGTCATCGTTGATATAAAACGAGATAAGAACAATGTTAAAATTCATTTTCTCTTAGACTCGAGGAAAACTAAATCACTTCACAGAATGATCTATAATCCGATAAGCAGTTGCGGTTTATGTGTAAACGTTTATAATTTTTTTTAACAGAAAAGCACAGTAAGTCTCCAGATTTTACTACAACATTTTGAAGATAACATCTGAAGCTTATACACAACGTGTGCAAAAAAAGTTTATTACCTCTTTCACATAAACGTAACTTTTTATTTATAAACCAATTTTGACAAAATTTACGGGTTTTACGCGGGCGTATATTAACTTTAAAGAGATGTAAAAATATTTGCTAGCGCAGTTTTTATAGTGATCGTAAATAAGATATTTTTGTGGGTCATCGTAAAATCATTGCAGAAAGGTAGGAAATCGGTAGCTTAATCAATATTAATATACAGGGTGAATCAATAATGCGATCCTGTCTTTCGCATTTATCATGAGATTTTTTAGTACGCAAAAAAGCATGTTCTAAAAATATTTCACTTTAGACAGGTGTTCCAATAGTTCAGCATCGTATTTAACTTATTTATTTTGAAGTATTATTATTCAAATGTATATCTCGCTTTTAAATTTTGAATTGAAGATCACCAAGTTATTCATATTTTTACAAAAATTTGAAAATTGATGTGCGAAATTAGGGTACATTTTTAGTATTCTTCCAATTGATTGATTGATTACTGAAATTTGCTACGAAGCTAAAAAAGTAATTGCTATTTCGTATGGCACTAACATACAATTTTTTAAATAAAATGACTAAGAGATAAAAGAAAGTAAATAGAATTGCAGTTAACTTAAATGAAACAAATACTTTTTTGTGTGTCAAATTTAATCTAATGTGATGGTTCCCAGGCCCCAATTTTTACGGTCAGTCCGAAATATTTGGTTTTTATTTTTTTACTTCGGAGAAGACCCTAACGGATGGTTTATTGCGGGAGCGGTCCTTTAAGAGAAAGCGTCCGATGGATTTTCCCAGCGGGTACTTCAAAGCGAATTGCTTCCAGATGTCGTCCCTCCGAGAATGGTCAAATTCCAGAGTTTGGGCAGGGTCAGATTTCTTAGAAAACTTGCATTTTGTCACGTACGCACAAACCCTTGTCTCAAATTGATAATTTTGTGATATCAAACCGATCGAACGTACTCTACGGTTTGAGCAAAACGCGGACACGTCGGAAGCATCGTTTTGAATCGGACTTAGATTAAGTTAGAGTAAGATTAGGGAAGAACCGAGTTGTACCTGTTCCTATCACTCGGGGAAGATGCTTAATTAAGTTAGTATCATTTGTTGTTGTAATTTGGGTACCGACCGTTCCTTAATTAGCTTTGCAATTTGGCAAATTAGCAGAATCCACCGAGTAGGGGTAAGACGACTTACGGGGGTAGTTGCGGACCAATAGGCAGAGCGCTTCCGATTAAGCTCGTCGAAGAAAGGGAAAGACGTTACAGGGGGAGTACCACCCCAAGAGAGTTGATAAAAGTTCGCGACAGATAGCAGTGGGGATCTTTTTCCGATTATCTTTTCGAGAGTTTGTTTAGATCTTTTTGAGAGTTTGTTTAGATCTTTTCGAGAGTCTTTTCGGGAGTCTGTTTTAGACCTTTTTGATAATTTTGCGAGACTCCTTTTCGCGAGTCAAACCGTCTTTGCGAGACGATCAATTAATCTTGGAAAGTCAAATCGCGATCAGAATAAGTGTTTAGTGTCCAACGTCCAGGAAAAAGCGTAAGTCTTTTAATCTTTTATTACTTATTTGAGTAAAATAAAATTTCGGCACAATTCGGGCACAAAAGGTTGGAGTTATTGTGTGTTAACCGTGTAATATTCGGAATTCTAAATTGATTTTAATTTAACTATCTTATTAAATTCCACGTGCAGTCGCAACGTTCATTCTACGCACTTTTGACTTGATTATCCAATCAAGTACCACCGACGATTATTTCCAAATCTAGAAATAATACTCCGAGTTTGATCGTCTCACGCCGTTTCATTATTTTCTAACTTTTCCTCACTTTGAGACGATCATTAAATGTCACTGAGATCATTTTTTATTTTGATTATAAATTTCTCATCTATCTAGCACCATTGTATTTCTTTGAACGCTAGTGCGACAATTAAACGTTTGTTGTATAAAGAGTTATCCAGATTTTACTAAAATCCATCAACTACAATAGAGGATTAGAGATGAACACTATGACCAAAACCTGCCACCTAAATTTCGAGCGAGTAGCTCCAGCTAAATTTTGTTATGTTGATAATGTCATCAACACCATTTACCACTACAAATTTACGCCAGGTACTGGCCACTGCAGTTAGAACACCACTGCCGAAAATGGCCATCTTTAACAGTATGACAAATTTAAATTAATTATTTGGTCCGACAAAGAAGTGGCAATGCATATTGGATCCATTAACCAAACATTCCGCCTACGCCTCCTAACGTGCCCATCTTTCCGTGTGGTCTGAGCTTGGCATATTTTGCCCCAGCGCTCACCCACGGCGGTAGTAAACCGAGTCTCTGACTGGCGATAAGCCCACCGAACAATACATTTATCTCGTGCCGCCGTCGCGAGGGTCTATCATACCAAATATCAAAACCTTAGTGTTATCAGTGAAAGGGGTAACTCCTATGCAAACCGCCAAATATGCAACCCTTCTGGCTGCTCTATTGTAGAATACCATTCCGCAAAGAAAATTTATCGTAAACAGCTCTTATAGTTTCTGTCATTGAAATTTTCTTAGAAAGAAAAATTAGAACATTTTCTTCTCGACTGCACAAACACCAAATATCTGAAATATTTCCAAACAACTCCAAAGTTTCGCTATCATTCGTTTGATCCGCGCTTAGTCTAGATTTTCCTTTCTTCGTCCGGATCAAACACAAATCGTGAATTCACGTGTGACATCCACCAACACCAGATTCCGGTAACGTTAGCCATCGACAAAATTTGAGTCACGAATTTCATCCAACGTGACAATTCGCTACAAAATGAGTCGTTGACAGTCATAATCGTGCAATAATCAAACTCTTTCCGACTCATAATTAATTTCTGTAAAAACAACACTCAGTAAATCTCGTACGAATAGAACACCGGAAATCACACAATGCTCTGACAAAATGCCAACTAATCTACACTTAGAAGCAAAAGCTTTGATCAAAATCTTAGAAATCACAAAATTTAAGGGGATAAATTTTGAATCTTATTAGAGAACAAGGAACGCATTTTAAATTAATCAAAATCAGTTAGGGACTTTGACGGTCGTACCCATAATCGATGATTGAAAATTTGTTAATAAAGTATAAGTGAAGTGTGCCCATCTGTTTTATTACACATTCCTCTCACAAGACGGCCTCACTAGAATTTGGATACTATGATAAGTTTTTTTTCTGCAATACAACAAAACACAACGTAGAAATTTGGGTCCATAATCTTTTATAAAATTCTTCATCTTCCCGATGAAGTTAAGTTAAGAAAGTTTCAGTGCCATAAGGTCACTGCTAAGTTACACCGAATATTAATTAGCGATATTTCGCGTGTGTTACAACAGGGTTAGTAAATCTTGGTGGTGGCGCCAATCGTAAGTATTAAACGCCAACCCCAAACGAACGCCGTCTCCAAAGGACCAAAGGATTGCGTAGTCGACCAGGACAATCGGGGATTTCCAAACCTTCACACTAAGAATCAATACGTATAGAAGAAAATTAGTTAAATGCAGTTAAATATTTAAATTTTCTATGGCATTTACTGAGCGGTAATTATTTTATCACTCCTGAAGATGTTTATTTTGCAATTTTTGATGTTCTTTCGAGATTTGTTAAGGATCATTTAGCAAATTAGCGTAAATAAAAATTCCGGATATAAATCGGAATAAACGCACAGGATTCGATCCCCGCAAGATATATCAATCTCTATTGGTAATAAATGTCAAGTTCATCGTTATATCCTCTCACCCCTCATGCATTAGTATAATAAAATCGTATATTACAGACTGTCGGTGGTCGGAACCTCACATTACGTTAAAAAATGCGGCCGATAATATAGATATTTACAATAAATTTTGTAACTATCATAAAAGTTTTCTACGAGCACCACCGGAAAGCATTTAAATGACAAAGTCGCGGAAACAATAATTTTTTCTGTAGCCGGTCTGGCAAGTTGCTGAATTTTTAAAATAAACAGCCATTAATCTTTCAGTTTTTCCTATAAGGAACGCGTCAGTTGATTGTTTTTTCATTTCTTATACGCGTCGCTTTATTAAATCGCTATTCACTACCGATCGGTGACGAAAGAACCGACAAAAGATGGCATAGCAACCCGCATACCTGGCATAATAGGGGACACCCCGGTATTTACTCATTACTACCACTACACACACCTACGTCGCGCCCTTACCACTTGATATTAAATCCTTGCATTCCTCCAACCCCTTGAAACTCAATTCGCTTGCACACCGAGGTGTTGAGTAAAAACAATTAATATTATATAGAATTCCACAGAAATATTTAGAGAATTGTTATACCGTCGCAGGCTGGTTAACAATGTTATTTTGGAGGGATAGACTCAGATTATCGAATTCAGTAAGGTAAGATGTCTGGAAAATAGATAAAAAGATTTTATCTTAGAATTTCACTTTAGGAAAATACTCGAGACGTTGAACATCTCCCACATAAGCATTAGAGAAAATTAAATGTGAACTTTTAAATTGTGTCAACAAACCAAGCTAAAATAACAGAGAAATTGCTTAAAATGTGAGCGTCGTAATAACGTACACCATCTTATTACCTGCTGATATTAAATTTTCCAATTTTCATTCAGCGAAATCTAGCGATAAAATTTTTACATATTTTATTGTGTGCGCTTTTTCAATTTTCATCCCTCACTGTAACTGCTGATATATCGAATTTATGTAACTCAAATCGTATTATTTCAATCCCAAAGGTTAATTTAGTTTGAATGTGTATTCTGTTTCGCTCCAGCTGGTTAGTTCTGAGACTTGAACTGAACTTTAAGTTAAGTTTCATAACTTCTGAAGTAAGGATGCTGGTTATAGGCGTCGCTTCTTAATAGGCAGAAGAAGCCGGAAATGATCGCCTGTGGGGCTCTAATTATTTCCGGGTGCTTTCTGCTTTCCGTTCTATAGTCGTCGATCTGCTATATTATCGCACTGCAAAAAACAGACTATAAAATCACGTTCGGAAGACATACAAAAAAGCACAAAAATTAATATCGAACAGTTATGAATCAAAGCGATTCTGAACAGAAAAAGTTAAGAGAAAATTTTGTTCAAACCTATAAAAGGACGACTTGGGTTAAAAATGTTTCGGTACGAAAAAAACAGAAAAAAATTCAAACCCACTGTTGATAACTAACTAAATTAATTATTAAAATAGTTCTAGTTCTAATAAAATTAATATTTAGACCGTTTCGATGAGTATCTAAGTTTTTGGGTTCAAGTGATATTTTTCGAAAAAGTATTGCTATGTTTAAGTGATGTGATTAACAAGCTTTTCAAAAATTGACTAAAAAATTGAATTTTTTTTTTTTGTTTTAATACCTCAGTTACAAGCCAGTGTTGGAAAAACATTACTTGAGCTTTATTTTTGACGAAGTTAATTCAAATTTTGTTAAATAATTTTGCCTTGGCAAGACGAGTCCAAATTTGTTTGTTTTTCTCATTCAAACGCACTTAGTTAAACATCGCCATTTATTTATAGCTTGCGCTGGTCAGTGGCAAGTGTTAGTAGAATTATAAAATATTTACTGCAAGCTTATTAATGAATCTCGCTGTTAGAGCTGTAGCATGTTATAAGCTAAATGTATAATTAGGATTTCGTAGCAAATGGTTGACCTTAATTAATACAAGTTAAAGCCATTAAATCAGTACAAAAATAATTTAGAATTTTGTTTATGAAACTACGCTCGACTAGCGTATTTTCTGAGAGCACTTTTTCAGGTTCGATATCGAAAAGTAATCTTATTTCTTGATTCAGATGTACCGAAGTCGTAGTAGGGGCAGACATATTATATTACTATTTGAAACTTGTCTTTCCAACAGCCTGACAAGTTCCTATACGGACGTTATTAAAAAATCTCATATTCAAAGTTTGAAAAGACAAGAAGGAAGCGGAAAACTGTCCAACTTTCAAGGGCTGCTCGAATGGGAAGAGTGCGGACCTGGAAAAGTCCTTATCTTTTATTTGGAAACTTGGTCCATATCTCGCCTGTTTATGTCCGAGTAGCCCTTGTCTGTGTTTTATAGCGCGAGAATTGTCACGGCTTACAGAATTTTATACGATCGTGTGTTATTGATATAAAATGTACGAACAAACAACAATTCGAGATTTTATTAGTGGGCAATATTTAAGTGCAAGGTCAACTGAAAAGTAGAAGACGGAAATATTAATCTTGACAGAATTGAAAATTGTAGTAATTCTAAAATTGCAACGAACTGCAATGCAAGACACTCGTGGCGTGCATTTATCAAATTTTCGACACGACAAGTTATTTTATTCTAAGGACGAGAAAAATAAACTAAGATGTCATAGTCAATGTAGTTTGTCAGAGTAGACACATGTGCTGCACCAGCTTGAACATATTTCATAGAATCCTGTGACAACTGACTGAATCCAGATCCACGGATGGTCACAGTCCCTTCTAATTTGACCAATTCTAAAACCGCTGACTACGAGATTTGATACTGAAAAGCCTTGAGAAAGCCGATATTCGGCCGAAGTCTGATAGTATCGGCATTTCTCTAATGAGTTTTCATCTTTTAATCTCCAGCGAGCAGGAGGAAAAAAGAAAAAAAATATAGAGTAAAATATAATTGCAAATAATAGCGCAATAAAAGCGTTTATTTCATTTATAAAAATTTATTGTTTTGTAATTTACCTTACGAATTATTATTTTTTCCGTTATGTTAATTTACACGTTTAGTTTTTTAGTTTAAAGTTAAGTTAAATAAATTGTTTTACCAAACCGGCGGTTTAGATTAATAATAAATTGCCCGGCGCATCCACCATTTTTAAGTACATTTTTTTATTAATTTTTTTCTGTTCTAAAAGTTAAAAAAATATTACATCTATAAAAGGTGGGACAGCAAAACGTCATAGTTGTGTCAAATTTTGAACTATTTGGTGGTGTAAAACTTAACTTAATAAAAACTCGGAAATTGCTTATAGGCTCAACTTATACAACTAAACGTGAATAATTGTTCTTTAAAATTAATTTTGTTTAAGCGTATTTCATATATACATTGAAAATTGACACTTTAAATGTAAAGTTCAGTTCAGTCGTCGTATTTAAATTTTTTAATCCAATCTTAATTTTTCCTAAATATGATAATACTTATTAGGAGAAATACTAAAATTATTTCGCAATTATTTGGTTTGTAGTAGACTTTTAAAAAATAGTAAGTTGTTGACAGTTGTCCAAAACTACTATTTATTTAGAGTTGCAGTTCTCCAGCCGATTACATTGTGTTAATTAATTTTAAATGTTAGTTACCAGTTAGTTAACATGACACAGCAGTTTTTATTTTGTTTGAAACATTTTAGTTAATGAATGAAAATTGCTGTAAATATTAACTCAGTGTTACCACAACTTTTTCAACTTGTTTTTTGTATGGAATTATTATAAAAAAAACGCTGTAAAGCATTTATTTTTATTTCAAGCGATACAAAAAGGTTTTAACGGAGGCCTACGTTTAGTAAAAGACAAAAACGTTTAAGAGAAGAAAAAAGAACACGCTATAAATAAATTTATTAATTTAAACAATTTTCGAGCCTGTAGCAAACTTTAAAACTACTTTAGATGTATATTGAATGGGTTAGATTTTTTTTTAATTTATTGTATAACACTTATAATAGAATAGTTATTTATGTAAGACGATGTAAAATGCTGGATTAAAAGTGAGTCTATAAAGTTTAGCTTCACGATCGCAAAAAAACAAAATATACGCTTATAGACTCATTAAAATGTGGAAATTCATTAAAAATTACATTAGCTAACGTTTTTGAAAATCAGAATTTGTTTAATTAAAGTGCAAAAATGTTGTTGTGATTCGCTTTTTTTCATCATAATTAATTTATTTTTTATAAGCAGGAAAAGTAAAATAAATTAACTTTACAAAAATTGGTATAAGCAAAGTTTTGATTCAAGTAAACAACGTTACATTTGAGTGTTTGTCTTTCTGAGAAATAATCTTCACGTCATTCAAAAATAAACAAGGACGAAATTTGCATACGGTTTATGATATGATATTACTTAAAACGAAGATTTTGTTGTTTGTTTCCACATGCTTTGGTCTTGTTGTTGAACGAATGTTAATTAGTACTCAGATGTTGAAAAAACTAATCACTTTTCAAACAATTAATATTTGTATCGAAACAGCTAGACCTAATTTTGTTTTCTTTAGTAAACGAGCGAGCACAAACTTTTCTCATTTAGCGACGCTCTGAAATCTTTAAAACTTAAGTATTACAGATATTACTGTTTATAATAATAGTCGCGGCAGTAATTATTTCAGTGTTAACTTGCTTGCTGATGCTTCTGACGTATAATATAAGCTTTAACAAACATTCAAATTAAATTATAAACTCACAGAATGGATACATCTGAGTTTACGCCAAAGTTTGTGCGGTTCACGATGAACTACATTAAGTGTGTTCTATTTGTTGGATTAACAACACTGCCCTAAATATCTTCGTTTCAATAATTATTTTGCCAAATGTGAATTGCCCAAGGCTACTTTGGGGGTTCAGATAGAAGCAAACTAAATTGCGCTCATTACAAACTGAATACAGTCAATTAAACACCTGAATAGTTTTCTGACAAGCTGTTCCCCAACAGTGAACCGTATTTTTATACGACCAATTTGAAAATCAAACCTAAAAAAGATTATCTGAAATAGTCCAAAACAACGGTTTTCAAATGGCAAATGTGTTCTGTAAAAGCAACCACGATATCGTGTAATCGAAGAAAGAAAGTGAGGGATCAAGGAAACCACGAAATATCCATTCAACGCAGACATCAATTTCAATAAAAATGTCGATAGGTAAGCTTCATGCAAGGCGAAGGATCCTCTATAGTTAGGGAGAACGTCCGACAAGTTTTTATCTTTTTTAGAATCTGGAGTGCCAATATCAATAAGATGATTTTGAAAGTTTTCTTCCAAGAATATAAAAAATCATTAATGGCGAGGAGCGAACAAGGTCAACTTCTGCATGCATACAAAGTGATTTTTAAATGAATATGCACGATTGAGAAACGATGAATGCCCAAACACCTTGTGATAAAATATAGACAATTAATTTTCTATAAATTGGAATTAAGACTGTCTCAAAACTTTATTTCTTTTAATCTCGTAAAAACTCTACTCTTGTAGATTTCTGTTTAAAAAGTCATGTTCATTAACAAACAATTTTTCCGCTTTTAAAAGAAAAGTCTTTTGTCTAATTAGAACTACTTAATTACCGCTCTGTGAATATAACAGAAAGTTTTTATAAGATGCTTTGGCTTACCTATTGTTAGTTCTTTTAGTGAACGTTTTAAACCAGAGGTTCCCAAACTCTCTTGCTCTACCGTTCTCTTGGCAAGACAAAAAAAAATTAAAACGCCCGCTTCTTCTTTACAACTCGCAAAAAAAACACAATCCAGTTTTTAAAGTAAACGATTGGTTCAAAAAAACACAACTAAAATAAACTGGAAGAGAAAAAAAACACATGTGCCCGAAAAATTTAGACCAAAATTTAAGTTGCTCAGAATTTTAACTAAACACGTGCGAAAACAACATAAAAACTTAAAAAATGTTTATACATATTAATTTTTTTCTTATTTTTCTTTATTTTATGTATATAATAAATTGATAAAAGCTGTAAAACAAGTTAATAACCAACCAGGTCCGTTAGACCCCGGTTAGGTCTCAATACGTCCTTTCCCGGATGAGGGTTAAACCGTCTCAGCGTTCCCCAATTGCTTCTGAAGCCGCTACTGCCCCCCTGGATGTCTTCAAAGCCTACTAAGGGGCGGTAAGGATAACTTTGGGGCTATTAAACTTTTTTTCTTAATATGATTTGGAAAAATCAAGTACGTAGCATAATACTTATTTAGTTCTAAATTAAGGAATATTGCGCTTTCGTAAATGTAGCTTTTAACCTAATTTGGTTAGAAACTAAAAAACCTTAATTAAGTTGCAACACGATTTTGCATTTTGCGGTACAATGCACCGTTCCGCTTACAATGTATTTGGATATTGCGGTGTAGATTCATGTTTGCCATATTCCAGCAAGCACTTTTAGTGAGTGATAAATTTTAAAGACAATAAAAACGTTACCTTTTGAGTGAACATCTCGCTGTAGATGAGCATGATCTAAGGAAAGAGAATCCATTGCTCGGATGATTAGATCGAGCACGCATAAGACAAGCCCAAATACTGGCACAGTTCATGCAAATTGAAAATTTCAACCTCTCATCAGATCGTTACTTCATATGCACATACATATTCGCATCAATGAATTCACAAAGAAAATTCAAAGAAGAAAATTTAAAATTCTTTAGGGAGAGGAAATACGATGTTAAGAGGAGATGGAGCTAGCTATAATCTCTGATTAATTTTATTTTCGCTTATTACATTTTTTCATTTTCTGGAAGACCGCCTGGAACATAGCGTTAATAAGATGCTTAATGACCTAGTTTTCCAGAATGTTATGTAGTGGCTGAAAGGGTAACGCGATATTAGCTTCGGTCTACAGAAGCAACTTCTGTGGGAAATCATAAATTAGTCCGTGAATAATTGCAGTAGAAATTGCGATCACTAAAGTAGGTCTTAGAAATAATTAAGTTTATTATTTATTTCTTTGAGATAAACAGTGAACGAGTACAAACTCTTTTATTGCTCGCATTGTAAATATTCAAATTCACTGCACTAAAAATTCACCGTCAGAAATGCATTTACATATATAATAAATAAATGTTAACTTTTAAATATTTGTGCTTAATTTTTCAACTCCAGGGCTATTTCGCAATTTATTTTTAAGTCACTTTTTTATATTTTAATCCCGTGCAGTTCTGAACGATGCGACTTGTCTACCCCAAGATAAAAGCTAAACATAAACAAGTTTAAAAGAGAACGCTTTAGAGACAACAGGCAATACAACGACGTTGTTTTTAAAGAACAGCTCCGACAAGACTCTTTAACTTTTAATTGTGCCCTTAAAAGCCAAATTGGTTCGTAAAGTAACCAGATATCACAATAAGAAATAATTAACTTTTGTCCAATATTTTTATATTCGGGAGCCTTGATAAGTGTTTTAATTAAAAAATTCATAACAAAAGTTTAGTTATGATTTCAGCGAGATTGTTTTTCTTATTGAGTAAAAAATTAATCTCGTTCCACCAGGAAACATTTACGTCAAACGATTTTAATGCAATTATACGATTCCAGTTTTAAAAGATGAGATGACCGAAAAATCAATACAAATGGCGCTGTAATTTAAACTAACAATACATCCTGCGTTGAAAGCAATGCAAAATAAGACTTGAGATTTCTAGGTGGAGTATGACGGTTGAACAATTTTAGCTGAATTCTAGCATGTATTAATTCAAATTGAATTCGATTGACTGCAGCTCTAGTTGTAAGCTGTGGTGCAACTAAAACGATTCAATTTAATCTCGAATACAATTTCAAACGAAGACGATACATAATTGTAGATGTAACGAGAGTTTTGTTTAACATGCTGGAGATTTTAAATTGAAGGTATTTCAGCACAAATGATGTGGAAAACGTAAAACTGTTTTACAGTGTGGATATAAAACGTTTGCAGTTTTTCAGAGTGCCAACACCTGCACGAATTGAAATTTCAATGCACTTTCAAATCTTCATGTATTTTGTTACAGTCAAAGTAAAACAAAGTTCTTTTACAAATTCTGGTTATTTTATTTAAACAAACATGTTTTATCTGTGATTTCGTGTCATTAAGCTAAGTATTGCAAAATGATAAATATTCTGAAAAGGTGAGAATGAGAAAGGTTTTCATAAACTGTTTTTTTTTTCCAGTTCAATTTAAAATATGTACGTTCTAAAATTATCTAGGTGTACGTCGATTGGAACTTACAATTACTTGTATTGCTTTATAGTTCAAGAAAATTATCAAAAAAATTCGTGTAACCAGGACAAGCGAATTTAAGGAAAAAATTCTGTTTTTTTTTTATTAAGAGCTAATTTAATATTTTGTGTATTTGCTAATTGTATTTAGAAATTCTAAAAAACTAAGATCTGATTTCAAACTTATTTTAACAATTGATTAAAAATTAATAAAATCTAGAAAAATAGAAAAAAATGGAGATCTAAGGTGCCAAAAAAATGCAAGTTAAAGATTTTAAAGGCAGTTTAAAGAATCTAAGAAAATTTAGTAAAATAAATGATTGAAAATATTCAAATTACACAAAATATGTTAAAATAATCTAAAAATGCAAAAAAATAAAAATATAAAAAAATATAAAAACGTAAAAATCAAAACGTTTACAAATTGAATTAAATAATTCAAACACCTACACTATTTAAATAATTCAGAATATTAAAGAACATTGAAAAATTGAAAAAAATAAAAAATATTGAAAAATTAAAAATAGCGTAGAACGCCAAAAATTTGAAAACCTAAAAAAAAATTTCAAGCATAGCTATAAACATTTCAAAAAACGCTTGTGAAAGTCAAAAAAACTTTGCATGAATTTAGAAGATACGAACGAATTTCTTAAAATTAACAAATTTCTATCGATTTTTGAAATCGAGATAAGACCGGATCTTTAGGATTTGTGATCCCGGAAATACGATGGCGTTGACCGCATCTAGATGTTTGCTCTAAAAAGTTCGAATAATTCTAGAAATCGCAAAATTTTCTTCGTTTCGACGCCAAATGCAACTTTTCAAATTGTAAATGCAGATCCAAAAAAATCCGGATCTGGAATTCCAGAACCCGAACTCATACACCAATTCCGGGGACACCGTCGTGAAATTCCACGTAGGAAAAAAAAAATCTGAAAAATCTGACAACAAAATTTCTAAACTTAAAAAAAATAAATTGTATACAGAGTGTTTAAAAACAGATGCAACAATCGAGCCAAGAAAGATACTATTAACAAATGTTAGAAAGCCAGAAGACTTTATGAATCGGTGCGTCGTTAAGAATCTTACGCGGGGTCAAAACACATGGAAAAAGTTTTCAACTAATATCTTTATAACGGTGCGCCTTAGGGTACATAGTACATCGAAAATGACGTGTAATAAAACTCTCAATCCTGCGAAAAAATATTGTGGAATTTTTGTAAGAAATTTCATAACATCATGAGCTACAAATTTGATAACAATGTTTTAATCGTTGAGATATTAAACAATTTTTATGTATTCTGCGATTGATAAGAAATTTTAAGATTTTATTAAAATTAATAATTGATGCGCAATGTCTATTTTGCCCAGAATATTCAAATCAAGTTTAAAAAAATCTACATGTGAACAGTTTGATACATGGCAAAATTTATTACCTTTTGGCAATGTTCAATAAATATTGATTTGTTGAGCCCTATTTGATTTGTCTATTAAAAATGTTTCAATAGCACCAAATTAATACGAGCATTTATAAAGTTCAAAGTACACATAAATAAATATGTAATTAAATTTCAGTATTAAAGATTTTAATTATTCATGTTTGTTTTTGATATTTATTTTTTTTACATGTATATCACATATGGTTAATAATAAAAAAAATCATATTTATAAATTAATATTTGTAATTTTAAGGAAGTGTTAGCAGTCAATTGACAATTGACAGTTGACATACAAAGTTTCAAAATATCTAGACATTTTTCTCCTCTTTTCATTTTGCTACGATTTTTTTTTGAAAATTGTTTCTTTTATCTACGGCTTTTTGTATCTTATTTTGCCATTTTTTTTCTGTAATTTTGTCTTTTTTTCATTCGACGTCAATTTTTTTTCTTTGCTTTCACACATATTATCTCTGTCTTTCATTTCCAAGTTCTAATTAATATAGGCATTTTTTTTTGAAATTTTTGTTTACGAGTAAGTTTTAAAAATTTGTGGTTGCTGCAGCTGTTTTTCAAAATTATTATTAATTCAACACTGATGAAAAATAGATGTGAAAAAAATTAAAATTATAAGTTTTCTTTCCCAATGTCAATTTTTTAACCTTCAAAAACTAGACATACATTTTTTCCTAAATTTTTAATTTTCGATTTTTGGAAAAAAGTTTAGATTTTCCAATAAATAGAAATCTATTTCGTGCCATTACTTCCAGTTCAGAAACATATTTTTAAACACACGCATAAGAAAAATTTCTATTCTTCTCACTTGTCACATAAACAGTCAATTTCTCATTAAAACCTTTTTTATGGGGCGTAATCAGTCACTTAATTAATGTAAATTTAAAGTAGGTATTTCTATGTTATTATTATGCAACCGTTGTCACAGCGCTTGTCTACGTCAGCGCTAGATCCGAATACTAATTCAACAAAAACTAATGTACAAGTCAGAACTGCGTAAAAGCAGGGCACTTCATTTTTGTGTTATTCTAAACGTTTTTTTCTCCCCGTGGTCAATGTAAACAAGACTTTAAAACAATTCAGTTTGCTGTCTGTTTTTCGAAACATTAAATAAATAAATAACATCTTAACATTTGACCCCGTGTTTTGAATATTTGTAAATGAGATACGCCAGCGTGGATATCGATTCCAGTCGATACAATTCGTGGTTACCTATTTTCATTTTTGAAATGACCTTTTGACAATCTGCAGTTCTTTGAAAAACTTGAAACTTTCTTCAACACCAGGAAAGCGTTGTATATTTAAAATCGTGATTAAAAATTTATCAATTTTTTCCCGAAGCTGTCCGTTACCGCTTAGTTTCATTCATTCACACCGTGTTCGTTTAATTTCAACGTTCTTATCATTTGGTACTCAAAGATTGCATCAATACGTTTACTTTTGATAAATTATGTAAAATATAAAGACTAAATGACTGTTTTTACCCGTTTTTAAAATACCTGCATTTATCTTGAATAAAATATTTATTTGCATTGTAAAAACTGTTTGAACTGAAACTACATATATATTGATTATCAAACTATTTAATAAATAATATTCCATGTATGTCAGCGTAACGATTTTCAATTATTTTTAAAATGCAAAGGAAATAATTATTGTCATTTGCTCGGTTTCCATCGTCTTTTTAAAAGAGCGAATTTACACTTTTGTGACGAAAAAAAAAACGAAAAAATATATTATGTTATATTTTTTAAATTTGATCGTTTCAGGGAAACAATCAAACGTACTTATCATTAAGACGACTGTCAAAATAGTAATCAGTTAAACGCGATCGATTTAGTTCCTCTCCAGTCATAAATAGTGCCCTGTCAAACATGACAATCTTGTTCGCTCCGAAGTTAGAGAATAAAAATGGACCGGATCGCCAGCGTCGAAGTGTGTTCATAAAAACTTCTTTCGTTTTGATCCCCATAATTTATATTGTCTGTATGGGCGGTCTTTTATTCAAAGTTTTCGGCGCGTCAACACCGCTAAAACTAGCTTCTAAAGGTGAAAAATATAAATAGCACGCAAAAAAGCATTTTTCCACCGAACAAAAATCACAAAAATCTCGACGTAAAAATTTATTAAACACATTTCCCGTTTTCATTCACTACACACGAATCCGCTATACTGGCACGTCCGGACATAAACCCACTTTTATTTTTAAAACCGACAGAAGTTTAAATTTTAATTAAATCAAAGAGAAATTTTAATTCGCAGCTGGACAAACTCGTGGGGTGACAATAATACACCCCAAAGACATTCGGAAAGAATTTGTTCTGTTGCCTCCCTTGACTAGATAATAAGGGTAGCGCCTGCGCCTCATATTCCACACTTCGCGATTACAAACGGACCGCAGTTCTTCCGCGTTCTTCGTTAGATGTAGGTGCGCGTTGGAGGGTTGAAGTTCGCTGTTAACGCGTGTTCTTGTGGACGTTGTCGCGATCTCGAGGAGGATTTTCATGAAAAAATACGCCAAAGTACGGAAATTGAGAGTATTCTAAGAGGAAATCCATGCTAAAAGTAATTTTTTTTTATAAAAAAACCCAAAAAAAATAAAGGTGTAAATCAAAGTTTGTTTGCAATTAAGCGTTGTACGTCTCGGGAGCAATTCTTTGTCAGGAGCGCACCGACAATATTTAAAGTTTCATTGCAAGGTAACAAGTTAATTCGAACTGTTGACTCTCATCACACAAGGGACGAACTCAAAGCTAATTAAATCAGAGAAAAACTTTTCCTCCTGTTTTCACATGACACTGTTGATTAAAAGAGGAAGCATATCACAAAAGCTCTGACTCTTTTACTAACACTTTTTTTTTTCGTTTTTAGGTTGTAATGGCAATGGAAGCGTGGAAATCTCGAGTGTTTACCTAAAATGTCATCTTTGAGTCAAACACCAAACTAGTCGAAAAACTCGTGTGCAAATGTGCTGCGCTCTAATAAAACATTAGTGACTTGGAAATATAATTTCAGCTGAAGTTTTCGTGAACTGATTTGTTTATTTAAGTGCAAAATAAACTGACAGGATGTGTTCTTTGCTTTGCACGTTGTTCGTTGTTTCTGCGTTTCTGCTACAAGGTAAGCTTTTTCTTTGTATTCCGTCAATATTTTTGTTATTTTATTCTCAATTAAAACTTTCCGCTTTGCCATTCAAATACATACCGCTAACTTTGTCCATTAAAATATGAGATTGGGTTGCAACTTATCTCGGTAATACTAAAGAGATTTTTTCCAATTTCCGGTTAAACCGATTTTGCCATCCTTGTTTGACGAGTTGATGAATATTCTATTAAACCGACGTAATAAAGAAAGTTAGGTAAAAGCATTTTGCCTTGATCCACTTACTCGTGCAAAAATTGATATCCTATCAAAATTTCGCACAAATTATGGCTATTAAATCTGTCTTTTTATAAATGCGCTGTCACCTGTAGAAACCCATAAAAATTTTATTTTCGCATTTCATCAAATTTTATGGACCGCTAGTAAAGAGAGGAAATTCATCATAAAATCCGTTCATTTGGGTGCTAATGGCAATTCAATATTTTTTGATTTTACGCGAAAATGACGGCGCCAAGGTAAGCCGACTCTTTGAGGTGAAACTTTTATTTTAAAACTATCTTCAAAGTTTCGTAACCGCTAACCACATCTATGCTTCACTAGAACATCGTACATTATAGCGACTTCGATGTGGTAATTTTGCGAAGGCCTTATTTGAAAACACAAAAAAATCGTAAATACATCAGAGGGATTTGACAGCAACGTTTTTGCTCGGAAAAACTGGTGTGGCGTTAAAATCTGTGAAAGCTTTAATAAAAGCGTGTAATTTATTTGTTTTTTCATTTTTATTTGCATAAAAATGTAATGATGTAAATTTTTTGTGAAAAAATCGGTAGTGCTTTTGGATGTGACGAATTTTCTGTTTCTACACAAGAAAAAAGTCTTGTAGATGTTTATTTTTTCCTCTCAACGTTAATAGACGATTGGTCAGCACACCGTTAAACCAAATTGTCTATAATTACTATAAACATCCAGCCCAGTTTAGTGGTCCCATAGAGGTGCAATAATAGTAAAGAGCGAGTTTGTATGATGTTTATCTCCCTGAATATTTAATAATAGTAATGGCAACTAAAGTAAGCTCTAACACGAAACAATAATTCGCCGGACAAATTATAGCGATTTCTGTGTCGGTACATTCATTAATTACAGCAACAATGCGTGCAAAATCGTAATGAAACTAAATTGCGAACATAAACAGGATCTCATCAACGTATTTTAAATACAGTAAAAACGAGCTTAATTACACAAAACTAATTTGAATCCATCTGCTAACATATTATTTTCATTTCTTCCTTTTCACCACACCGAATGTAGAATAAACGAATGAAATGCCTATTCGCTGGAAAATGATATTTTATTCAAACGGAACACTTCGCATCTGGTCGCAGTGTTTTCAAAACGACCAATTTTCGACAATTTTATTCAGCTGGATTTTAGGTGTTTTTTTGTTTTACCTCAATAATTCGCATTCACATGGAACGAAAACAGATTGTAAATAAACGCTAGGCTGTTTGTTCAATATTTACATAGTAATTAAACAATAACACGTTTTTAATAGCTTAAAAAAATTGAACATTTGAAATCTAAGCAAGTGGGGCTAAATGTGTCAAAATTCTTTTAATAAAGTGTGAGTTTTATCTCTTCGAATCTATTTTAAATGAAAATGTGTTGATGAAATTATTATCACTGATATTTTATCGCCTGGTAGATTAATTTTCTATTCTTGAAAAATTCATATTTCATGTGTAGGTTAAAAAATAAAATTCACAATTTTTAAGTTAATTAAAAAAAGTCGTAGATTACGTGTTGGGATCATTTTATTTATTTTTTTGTTGGAGTACATTTTCTAGATTTTTTGTACGATTATTGTCTTGACTGTTATGACAGACTTATTGAAGAACGAGAGTTAAAGATAACAATCGGTTAAGTGACAATTTTACGCATTTCAAAGTCAAATTTACATCAAGCGCACAATTTGGAGATTGATAACTGATTTTGATTTTTACAAAGTTTTGCATGGAATGATGAATTAGATCATTATCAAGCATGATTTTTTTCTCATATACAGGTGTTCGGAATGGCACGTACGTTTGCGAAGGCACGATATTGAACAGTGTAGTACAATGCGAAAACAAATATTTAAAAAATGTATTGTATTTTATTTTCGGTTTACAACCAAATTAAAAGCAAAAAAAGAAGCAACATTGTTGGAAACTAAACCGGAGAATTTTAATTAAAATGTTGTTAATTACTGTCAATGCTCTCTCTACTCAGTGAGTCCAACATCCAGACACTTCACAGTTTACAAAAAAATCATGGATATTATGGTATTACAAAAATCTATATAATTATTTTTTTATTAAACACGAAGCTAGAGACGATTTGCAACTGAAAAAAAAGGACTAATAGGTACAAACCTACAATGGTAATCATAAAACGAAGTTAAAACTTATTTCCAATAAATGTTCAAAGTTTCGACGGCCATTTGCTCTTTTTGTGATTTTGCCATGGATACGTTGAAGCGTTTCTGATGTTACCGTCGAAGAAGTAAAAAAAAACTTTTAAACTTTATAAAAGATTAAAAAATTAAATAATGAAGAAAAACTTGATTCTATAATTTTATTTATTTCATTTGGTTTGTCGTATTACCACCGTGTTACATAACAAATAAAGACATTTTTTTTAAAACATTTTTCTTGTTTTTGCAGCTTCAAGGATGTGTGCGACATTCCGGACACTCTGCATAAACAAATATTGATGAAAAATAAAAATTGCAAAACATTTAGGAGCTACCTTTATGTGCTATTTTCTAGCCAAATCAGATTGACAGTTATTGAAAATTATATTGCTAAAATTAAATTCATTCAATCAATTTATAAATAGAACATACGTAATAAAATGTATGAAGGTAATAAAAATTTGTGTATCAAATTGTTTTAAAATTGTAACAAATTTATAAAGCTACGAGGAGACGTGCAAAAAATATTTTAATTTTTGAGATACTTTTTTTTGGTCTTCTGAATTTTAATTATTCTTTAAAGCTCAAATTTCAGTTTTTTTGTAGCATTTTTCTTACATAATCTAAAATGAAATTAGAATTCTAAATTTTTATTATTTTTTTATTTTTTAGAATTTATAGATTATTTGGATTTACAAGGAAGAAGAAATTATTTCGAAATATGTAGACAAAATGACTGAAAGTTTAAATTTGATTATGGAAGTTCTAAATTTTAGAATTAAAAAAAATGTAATGTAATTTTAATTTTTTGAAATTTTAACTTTAACATTGAACTATTCAAAACTTTATTTAAAATTTTAATATTATAAGTGGAGTTTAAGTTTTTGCTCTCAGAATGAGAAATTTAAGCACTTAAATGTTAAGAAACTGACTATAATCACCATTTTAATTTCATATTTGATATTGCTAAAAACTAAAAACTTTATAAATATAAAAATAAAATCCATTTTATAAAATCCAAACTTATAGGAAAAAAGTAGAATTTTTAGAACTATTTTTTTAAAACTTTTAAGAGTTTCGGATTATTATGTTAGGGATAATCTTGAAAAATTTTCAGAAAATTTTAACTAGTTGCAATTTTTGATAATTTTTAAATTTATAGTATTTAAATCAGTTTTACAAAACTCTCAATATTGTTGACTTTTAGAATTTAAAGTTTTAGGGCACTAAATTACATGGTGTGATTTTTAATTTATACGAATAGTCCCCAAGGTCATAACAACTTTTGGAACTTGTAGTATTTACCGACTTTTTGTATTTTTTTAATTTTTGTAACTATTATAGTAATTATTATCATTTAAAATCAATCAAATTATATTATTATTAAAGATACCAAAGATACTAAAAAACTTTTTAAAGTTTTAAATGTTTAAAAAATGTTCCTGATTTTTTTTGGTTTTTGCGTTTAGAATATGAGAGCAGAATTACGAAAAGGATAATAAAAAGCTCCATAACGTTTACAAACCTAGAATTCAAATGTTTTTCTACAGATTCTGAATTTGTTAACTAAATTCTTGAAAGTTTTTTTCCGGCTTAAAGAATTTTTTTTGATTTTTTAGATTTAGAATTTAAGGTGAATATTGGAGAGATAAATAGTTCTAAAAATCTAAATAACTGTTTCTGTAGCAAAACGAAGCTGAATTCGTACACACATAAATATGAAAATCTAACGATTTCCTACGTGTTACGTACAAAATTTTATCTATTTTTAGTCGAAAGAGTATTTGTTTTGTTTATTTTTCCGACTAGGTGGGAAAGTTGCATTTTTTAACTAAGATTAATACTTTGATGTAGTTTGTAATAATTTTAATACTGCTTTAAAGCTTCAAGAAGTTGAGAGCATTTACAGGATTACACATAAAATGTAGATATTTGGCACAATCCAGATTTTAAATTATTCTCACCACTCAATAACGTTCCACTTAAATGATGTTCATTATGAAGTATTTGTGCAGATTTAAGTTGTTGGCAAGTTCAGATTTTAGCATGCAAAATTAAGCATAGGTATAAAGTTGCAACAGATGTTAGTTCCACATTATGCACTTGCTGCAACATGCACGTTTTCCTGAAAGCTTGAAGCGTGAGTACAGTGTGCATTTTTAGAGTGCAGTCGTTCGGTTGATGGAAGTGACGTTTTCGTCCGTTTTGTTTTAAAATTGTACGACAACGGTGGTTATTTGGCAGCAGATCGAACGGGTGTTGACTAGAGAGCACGAAATGTATTTCGCATTTTTCTTTATGAAAATGTTTGGTTTTACGACTTCTTAGTGACAGTCACGCTGAGGACTCTAATGGATGGAAGAAAAGAATAAAGTTTTTCCAAACTTTGATTCTGTAGGTTTGTAAACTATTTACAACGTTTCTTATATAAAATTTATAGGAAATTATCTAAAGTTTTGCTGTTGTGCACACCTGCAACTCTCTCTTTGTTTATTAAAAAAATAAGCTTTGGTAAAAGGTGCTTGAGATCAGTCAGGGAGATTTATATCGACACCGTTAATGTTCAAAGCATCGATGATCATTCCTTGTGGCAAGTTATAGCAACAACGTTGCAAACACTTGGGAATTCCAAAGGATAGTCGATGGTTTTATAACTCTTGCGTGTTCAGTGAAGTTCAGTTTGATAATGTTATAAAACAGCAATAGTTTGGTATCTTCCCTCGTTGTAGCTTTCACGAAGTTGCGAATAAACGCTTTAATTAAATTACATAAAACGCTTTTTGATGGTAAAATAAAAATCCTACGGCGTTTTGAGAAAATACGGGTCTGCGGGCCCTATCTCCAACTTTGCTTTTTAGTTATTTTCTAAATTCACATGTCAAGCTGAAATAAATGCTTCATTCAACTGGGAGCTCGTGTCTAAACTTTTCTGATAAAAAATTCAGATTGGATTTATTTAATTACAAGTTACTTTCTAAGTTGATTAGGAATCGATTCGACGTGTTTATAATTGAGTGGTCTAAATAATTCTATAATCGATTTAAAACTGATCGCCGCCCCTGATAAAAAATTTACGCTTTAACAGTTACGATTGATATTTTTGTCTCTAAAAGTCACCACCTGATTTACCAAGACGCGAATGAAACTTTTATCACAACATTCGCTCCGATTTTACGTTTTAAAAATACAGAAAGGATAAATAAAGTGAGGTTGAAAAATTTAATAACCTTGTTTCGTCGCTGGGCCGTTGCGAATTTATGTTTCGAGATCTTATCTCCTCATTTAATTTGTTAAAAAGACACGCCAATAAATTCCGAGATAAGGGAAGAAAATGAATTTCATTAACTCTGGAAAAATGTTAATTGTTTTAGCAATAATGGGCGCCGTGCCATTAGAAAAGGGTGAAAGAATAATTAATACAAATATACGGAAGACGACTGCTGTCAACGTTCCAAAGAAATCCGCTGTTGGGAGAAGAAACGTTGATTACCCTTTGCTATCTGACAACTAATTCGGCACCTGAATGACATTCATTTGATCATCGCCGGTTGTTTCTGAGCCCAAGACATTTTCTCTGTCTTTAGTCCCTGAACAGGTTTTATTTTCCCACAATTCATTGCACCTTCTATTCAGTCCTTCACATAACAAGCTCGGGTAAAAATAACGAGATAAAGGATTTAATCTTGGTATAAAATGTTGTTGAAAAAATTAATGGACATATTCATTAATTTTTGCGGATATTGTAATGAAATGTATACACAAATGTGAAAAAATGGAGTAAAAATGCTGACGCCTACACAGTAATTATCTTTTACATAATTAACTAAGAGAACTTCGTTTCCTAATTAGGACATTCTGAAAAAAGCAAGACATTGATTATTAATAAGGGAAGACCCTTAGTAGAGTAAAAACACGGAATTGCAATTAGACCCTAAATCAAATCGCAGTTCATTAGTGTACTTTAAAATTTAATTGACAATTATTGAATTTGAATATCTCAAAGTTTGCGGTTACAAAAGTGTGTCAGGGTTACATCTACGAAACTTAAAAAAATCAAAAGTGAGGGAAAACAGAAACTTGAACATTTTTTCACCCGAACAAGCTTTAAAATCAAGTTTGTTTCGTAATAAAACAAGTTTTTCTAATTGAATTTCTGTCGTTCGATGGCACTCGTGTTAATAGGTCGTAATAAAAGCCACTACAGTTACAAAATAAAAGATAATTAGTGATAAACACGACAGAGGAACGTACCATAATCCATATTGGATTTGGTAAATGGGATTCTGTTGCATAAATAATTAAATCCCGCTTACATTATGCACGATTTCTGCCATCTGTAACTCTCTTAAGATTTCTCACTCTAAGATTAATTATTTGGAAGTGCCTATGGGTTTTTGAGTTGGAAAGAATTGTTGAATTTACCCAGAGTCGCGTATAAAATATTAAAAGACGAATTGGCTTTTTTAATTGTTTGGACTTTTCCAGATGTTTAATGAGTTTCTCAAAGTTTGATTGTCTTAAATAAATGTAGACTGTGTGCGCGTAAGACTCAGACTTTTATTTTGAACTAATTCTTTTTGAATCGGGGGCGTTTTTAATGAAAGAAATTTCAATCATGTTTATATCACAGAATTACAAAAAGAACAGAAGGAATGCGATGAAGTTGCACGTATGCCAAGCTCTAGAAATACGTCTGCCCTTATCAGAAAGTTTCCAAGTTGTCACAATGGAACTTGCATTTGTGATTTGAACGAACAATTGTTTAGTACCAAGGATATCGGTTCTTGCTTCAAATCAATTACAATTAGATATAATAGCTTTGCAAGTCGGGAATAATTCAAGAGTAGCTTTGGATTTTACGAGTTTCACAAAGGAAAACAAAACGTGTAATAAGTCAGACCTTTGTCTTTCTTAAGTGGTTTTCTCGGCGGTGTTCCAACGACAAATTAAAAGTTGAAATTTAGGAGAGACTCAATTTCTAGGCTACAATTACGGTGAGGTCGTATGGCTAGCACAATTAGTGAAGGGTTTTTATTAATAATCGACGGATCATTGATCAGTTTCATTAATGAATAAATGTAGTAAAAAGTCTTTGGAAACTAAAACTTTTTATTAGTTACACAGATTTTTAACGGGGCCCTAACAATATTTCGTACCAAAAATATGGTCCCCATTAGCTCGATAAAAACGTGTTTATAACCAACAGTCAAAATGTTTTTCTGCATTAAAAGAATTGACGAAAAGAGAACGGATGTCGTTAATTAACACGAATGTCAGAAAGTATACTTCCAGACATCTCTAAGCGTTCTAAAATTAACCGTACCTATTACAAAAAGCGACCGATGAAAATTTACCATTAAATTATTCAGCTGTTGAAATTGGGGGCATATTTATAAATAAAAAGCGGAAAATATTATGATACAGATGCACCAATTTTTTGCAAAATATGCAACAATCGCTTGTTTTTAGAACTCAATTTTTTTATTCTTAAATTCTTTAGCTTCACTGAACTTCTTTTTAGATTTTTCTGTTTCTAAATTTATCGCATTTCTTAAATTTTTGAATGTTTCGTTTTTCTTTTCTTCAGTTTTCAATTTTTGACTTTTAGATTGAAATTTCGACATACTTAAGCCTTCAAATTTTACAAATTTGTTACAGTATTTATAGACTGTTTTTTTCTTTTTTAGATTGTTTAATTAATTTAATCTTAATTATTTTAATTAATTTTTTTTAATTAATGATTAGAATTTAAAAAATCTGTGGTTATGTCGAGGAGGCAACCACCTTTAAAATGATGAAATGATTCCTTGTGCTATTTAAATTTTTTGAAGGGGCTGCTGTAGATGACGAGTGGGTATCGTTTGATACCTAAATTTTATGTCAATTATGTAATTATTTTTCGTCCGTTTTAAAACCTAAATTGATGTTTTTCCGCATTTTTTGATAACTTTTCATTTTTCACCTTCTTGGATGGGTCAAATTATCCTAGGAAGAAAATGTATAAAACATACAAAAAAAAACAACAAAGAAATATTTAGGGTTTTTAGTTTTTTTAGGTTATTTGCTATTGTCAAATGTTGTATTATTAAAAAGAGATATTTGTATTAATTTTACTTCTTTTTTTTAAATTTAAGTACTCATTTCTTTAATTTTACGCAACTATTGATTGTTTAGAGTTTGTCAATGTTAAAGGCTTTGTAAATTGTCTTCAGAATTTTTGTTATAAGTTTACGATTCTTCGCATACTTTGAATGTTTCGGGATTTTTGAATTTTTGTGATTTAGATCTCTTTTGAGTTAATTTGATTTTTTAAGATGTTTTGAGGTTAAGTTCTTGTTCAGAATTTGCAAGAGAGGAGTTTGTTTGTCAAAGGTGAAACGATCCACTTTTTTTCAAAATGCGTTTATTTACAATTTTTTTCATTTGTTTTCAACCTCACTATTTTTCTATCGAGTTAAATATAAAATTTTTGTACTCATCTATGTGGAAACGATCATTTTTTACGACCTTTTCTACTGGAAACGAAAATATTTTTTGGGGACTCAAATCAAATTTCCCAGGAACATAAAAATATAAAAATATAATAAAAATATTCAATTTACATTTTTTTTAAATTGGTAGAAAAAATTGTATTTACAACTCGAGATTTTTTTTTTGTTCAGAGAAATTGCAAACTTTAAGAAAAGAAACCAGTTTTTCATTTTTATACAGATTATTACTACCGATTCTGGATATCTGATCGTTTTTTAATCATCCTTGTCCCAAAACAAGGTGAAATATTAGCTATTGTAAATCGCTTTAGAGGCAGTTTGTTGTTTACCAGATAACGAATCTTGGTCGAAGATGAAATTTTAATTAATTTCTCAGCACTACATGTTGTAATTCAGGCTTCAATTTCATTTTCCTGCTTTTCAAAATAAATGATTAAGTTTGCTTTTATTATTGTTTTTGGGAAAATAGATTTTTTGCATTTTCTCAAATACTGTTAAGTAAGGAGAAAATGTGATTGGGTTAGCTTGTAGGGCTACGTTTCTTTTATATGTAAAAAAATATAAGTTAATGGAATGAGTTTTAAGGCGACTCTGTACAAAGGTTGGAAAATTGGAAAAACGCATGTCGGAAAAGAGTGAACTCCTTAAATATTTTGTGTAAGGTTGTTTTTATATATTTCTTATTTTTTGTATTTTTTTTTGGCGTTTTCTAAACTTTCTTGATTTTCTAGTTCGAATTTTTTGTTGTTATTTTAAGAAAGAATTTTTTTTTTGGTTTTTTGATTTCTACTGTTTTAGTCTACAATTTCGATACCATTTCTTTAAAATTATTTAGGAATCAATAAATTTGCAATTATAACTTAATTTCGAGTAATTTTGCCATTCTTGATACTTCATAAACAATGTGGGTATAACAACGAATTATTTTTAAACCTCTCTTATAAAAAAAATGTTTGCCTAAAAATTAACCGATTTGTGTTTACAAATCTATAATAATTTTTGATGTTGGTGCATTTCGACTGATTCAGCTTGTTAATAAACTGCTGAAAAGTAAAAATTTGAATCATCATCAGCTTTTATCGTGAAACCCATGCAAAGATTTTGTTTTTATAAAAAAATTAAAAAATTGAAATATTTATACATCTGAGAAGCAGCGTCAGTGAAGCTAACCGTTCTAAATAGCTCTCCCGAGCAGGTCATCTAGTCGGCCATCTCTTGTCAGATTCGATGGCGTTGTTGATAGCACAAATAGCGAACGTTTCACATAATCTCGAGCAAAATTCTTCCTTTTGTTGTATTTATGTTGTCCAATAACAGCATTTCAGTCTGCAAGAGTCTAGAATGTCTGGCTCCGGTTGAAAGTGCATAACTCGACGTATTATTAAGTTGGCGCATCACGAGTCTTCTGTTTATCAACGCTATGAGATACAGTAGCGTCGGTATAAAAAGGTCGATTGCTGGGATCAGACTGAAAATCCAATCAGTGTTCGGCAATCAACGGTAATGGGGAGGCATCGGTCGCGGATATAGCGGAATTGAACCACCGTTACCGTTCTTATACTCTCCACCAATTCGACATCAGTCCACACACGATTTAGACAGTGGCGGAACAACGAGTTTCTTCAATTAAGACGTCTTCTTACTTTCGGTAAAAGAAAAAGCGCCGCAGAATAGAAATTCTATTGTCTTTATTGATCAAAATTTTTCGTTAGAATTTCTCCGTGTTAATTGTAGGTAATCATAATCAAGGATGGAAACATTCCTCCACGCCTCTGTTTTGTTTTCTTTCTCTTAGTCCCCCTCAATTTGATTAGATCAAATTTGGGATTCATGCAACATTCATAAAATTTACTTGGCGTGTTTTTTAATCGGAACTGCAGTGGCATCCGGAAATCGGGTGAATCAGAATAATCAGATCTCTTCGGATTCCAATCAGTTCGACTGTTGTCAATTTTCTGTAAATAGTTGGGTCGGACAGGGATTAGGGAGTCCATTGGAACCTTTGCAAATTACAAATGCGAGGTTGTTGGAAACCACAATGTTCCCTTTGATACTAGTTTCTTTCACTACGGAGCTTCCTGTTATCTGAGTTTGCGATGATTTTGTTCAGACCAACTGGAGCAGAAGTGTGCTAGAAATAACAGTGGTGCTTAGAAAAGGGTGAATTATAGACTTGCTCCGAGTCTAAATTTTATACAAACAATTGAGTAGAGACTCCAATCAATCCAAACAAATCAATGACTACCTGTTGACGCTTTTGATAATACATCAAAACAATACCCGCAGCAACCACTTTAATTTAGTTTTAATTTAGTGGAATGAAGGACAGGAAGTCGTTTAACGGGAATTATATACTACCCTGATGTTTCTTCGTTGCTTGTTGTCTCAGTAAACGTCCTCCTATGTTCAAAATGTGCAGTATTGTAGAACTCATCAGTTCTCCTTTATTATCCTTCTGCTTCACAGCAAACAACGTATCTAGGTAAATGTCTCCATAATTAACATCTTAAATGCTTCCGCACCATTTCTTAACATGAGGAGTGCGCACTGAAGCTGAAAAGTTGCTCCCTTGATCGAAATAATTTCCAAGTTGATTTTTGCGCATACGAACGAGCTTTCAAGACGAAAATTATCTATCAAAGAAAATCGACCTTCAAGCTGTTTAATCCAAGGATGGCGTGTCATGTACACATATTCCTAACAAACTTTAAAGTTTCAAATTTACGACGCCAAAAGGAAAACAAACATTGCAAAGTAGGTGAAGCCGAAAATAGAGTTTTTTTTTCTTTCTAGAAATAGTTACTAAACCGGAAATCTCTGTTTTCCGATCAATTACTTATTTGGTAATCAACTTAAATTAATTAATGATTCGATTAAGCTGACACTGATTAAACACAGATCAACGAAATTTTCTTTAAGATTAAATTAAGCTAGGTATCGGAAAAGCCGCTCGATGTGAATTTTAATATTAATGAATATTTCACCCTCGATCGACACTAATTAAATTTTTTAAATAAAAGTGTACACACAGGCTTCACATTTTTGGCTCATGATGTCAATTAAGGGAAACAATTAATTATTAAATTAATTACATGGAGATATACTTCCGTTTTCGTTTGACATGTCTCTGCTAACATCACTGCTGGTCCAACTTTATACTAAAATCAATGAAACTTCTCAATTTAAGCTGAAAGCAAAATTG
The DNA here is from genome assembly GCA_030157275.1 of Cynaeus angustus. NCBI lineage: Eukaryota > Metazoa > Arthropoda > Insecta > Coleoptera > Tenebrionidae > Cynaeus > Cynaeus angustus. The sequence continues at coordinate 25,571,709 of CM058059.1, forward strand.
TGTTGCTACTTTTTACATACTCTTAGCCTTCGGCAAAGAAAAAAATAGCACAACCTTCTAAAGTTTGTGCTGTCTATAAATATCCTTTTAAATATTGTTTTGGGACTCAATTATGCTAATACCGACTGTTTCCTTCCATTTACTTCTTTTAAATTCGTTGAAATAACGTTCTAAACATTCTACAGAGACAAACAAGAACATTTTAAGTTATCTGCTTTAGTCAGTTACGGGTCATTAGGTTGAAGACGATCTCTGCTTGTATATGCAGGACAAGCATGTTTATCCTCGAAATTTTTGCCTAATGAAGCTTTTTGTATTTTTTAATATAAATTCTGTTCTTTTATTATTGAAAGCCGTAGTTTTATCAAAACAAATTTCTCAAAAAAAAACATATAATAATAAGTAAGGGTTGAACATGAAAAAGTCCATGGGTGTTAAATCTGATCAGAGCGCTGGCAGGCTCTACCGATTCAGCGATTTTGGTAAACTGTGGAGAACCCTCATCTTGTTAAAACCAAAAATTTTGAAGAATTTTATAAAATTTCTAAAACATTTTTTATACAAAGAAAAGTTTGACGATTATTATGAAAGTTATTTAAGTAGTTCGCAATCACCACAACAGAATGATTTTTACAATGGCTCATTTCTACTTTATCGGCTGAGCGCCGACGGAAATAATATTGAATGTGGAGAAAAATATAAAAAATATCAACAGTGTGAACCCCAGAGGCAATAAAACGGGTACATTTCCGACATCTGGGACGATAATGGAGTGTTGACACATTTGTATTAATAATTATTAGGCTATAGATACGCTTTTTACTTCGTCTATTTTTATCGGTGGGATGACGTGAAAATTCTCTTCGCAGACGATTTAGTGTTGTCGTTTAGATACGTTTGCATACTTCTGTACATTTCAACGAACGTTAAGCAAGAATAGAATTGTCAGGAGGTTTTGTTTATGGGTGAACAAAATGATAAAATTATTTGTGGGTACAAGGTACAATTGCTGCACTGGCATTTTCAAGTCGTTAATTTAATTTGAGACACGCTCAACAAGTTATGAAATTTTTTAGAATTTATTTTTTTTTAAATGTCGACACCCAAAAAATTCGAAATCAATAATAAATAATGGAAAGAATCTCTGGAATTTTTTTTTACCATTTGAGACATATAGCCGTAGACTAGAAAGCTCTTCAAATTTGTGTTACTTTTTTTAATCACAAAATATTTAATTACTTTTAACAAAGACATTTTTCGACGAAGCATCTAAATTTAACAAAGACAGTATCTAAAATCTTTTGCGATTTTTGCTCTAATTTATGTAATATCCGGTTGGTTTAAATATGACGAAAAAAAAAATTTGCTTGAATAGATTTTTTTTAACAGTATAACATTTGAAGATGTACTTGAATTGCTGATTTGGAAATAAATATAAAAGAAAAGTAGTAGAGAAATAATTGTCTTGTAATTAAAAAGGTTGTAAGAGTTTTAACTTGTTCAATTCTAGATTTGGATTTTTTATGCTTTCTAAGATTTTTGAGAATTTAAGATTTTTTAAGATTTCTAAAAAAAATTGCTAAATTTTACAAGAATTTGAAAATTGCAAGCTTTTTCGAGAATCTAAATTTAAAGAAATAGAATTTGTTTAGATTTTTTTAAGCCCGCTAAAAATTTCTAAGAATGATTTTAATTTTTCCAAAATTGGCAGTTTAAAGTTTTTTATACTTCTTGAGATCTTGAGATTAAAAAAAGTTTGCTAAAGGTTATTAAATCTCTAGAATCTTAGAAATTCTAAAATGTCAGATTTCTAAATTTTCTAAAATTTAATTTAAAACTTTTTCGAGTTTGCTAAAACATTTTTTTTTTTTTTAATAATTGGTATATATCTAAGCTTATTAAAATTTCGGGAAGTTTTAAAATGTGCAGAGTAGAAATTAAAAACGGCTGTAAAATATTGGAATTTGGAGGTTTATGATTTTAGAATATGAAAACTTTCTGTAATTTTCTAAATAACTGTAATTTTTATAAATATTTTTTTAGATTTTTAAAGTGTATAAATTTGAAAAAAAAACAATCATCAAAAAATCAAACAAGTTTACTAAAAATTAAACTTAAAAATTTTTGTTTTTTTTTTTTGGATTTTCAAAGCGTACAGCTTTATCAACTAGATCAAGTCTGTTAAAGATTGATAAAATTGTTTTTATGAAATTCTTGAAACTTTTCTTTCCTCTTTTTAAATTTTAATTTTTTTTTAAATATTTTTTGAACACTTGGGATTTCTAAGTCAACAAAATTTGCTAAAGAATGGTGAATTATAGATAATTTCTAAAGTAATTGAGAATTTATGTATTTCTAAAATTTATTTTATGAATTTTTTTATTTTTCTAAAGATCTTAATTTATTATGACTATATATAAATTTTTAGAATCTTATATTTAATTAAAATTTTAATATTAAATTATCTTTGCCAAAAAAATATAGTAGTAAAATTTTTAAAATAAAAAGGGTTAATTATTTTGTCTAGATTTCTTAGAATTTAAAAAAAATAGAATATATGAGATTTTTAGCTTCATTAAATTTCCTAAAGATTGCTATTTTTAAGATCCTAAAATTTCTAAGATTTCTAGATTTTATACTAGTTCTGAAATTAAGAAGATTTCAAAATTTCTCACATTGGTTATAAGATTTTAATTCCACTGATTAAATAAAGATTTCGAGAATCTTAAAATTGCAAACGTTCTAAAATATTAAAATTTATTGAATATTCTAAACTTATTATTTTTTCTTAAAGAAGTATAGTAGTACATACTTATATATCTAAGAATCTATTCTTTGTAGAACGTGAAAGTTTTCAAAAAATTCTGAAATTCTGAAGAATAAGGTCTGCAATTTTAAATATTTTTTAAACTTAAATTTTTATCTTGACCAAGTTTGGTAAAAGTTTCTTTTTAAAGCTTCTGAGTGTGCTAAAATCTTTCACAGTAGAAAAACTTTTTAGTTTTTCTAAAATTCCAGTTGTCCTCAAATAAAAATCATTTGTATAATTTTTTTATCAAATTTTAGGGAGCCCCAACTTGACCAAGATCAAAATTCTTATCAAAAATGTTACCCAGTTATAGGACATTAAAAATTGCTTGACCTAAATAATCATCAAAAGAAGAACACAACGCGATATTTTGAAGAAAACGCAAAATTTTATGGAAATATTTTGACGTTTCAATAACAAACAAACTGTTCTTTGAAGAATAAGAATTGTGGCTTTCTCTGTTTATAAAATGACTTAAGTGGTCACAGCATTCTATTTTCTGTTATCTGTATGCTTATGTAATATTAAATTTATTGTTCCTCAACTTTCAGATTTATGTATTTAACTGTATCCATTTTGCATCTGAAATTATACTGATACGTAGACACTTTTTTTATTTTTCATCGTTATGGCGAATGTAACGTGAGTCAGTTCGTAATTTTAACGTCGCGTCTCTAATGAAGCAAAGCTAAAATTAGCTAACGTTTTTGTCCATGGAAAATGCATTTTTCATGCTTCTGATTAGTTTGTATCAACACTGTTTGAAGTAGTGGCAAAACATGCGATAAATTATGCATTGTTGTAAAACAAAACGCTTTGTTTCTCTATTTTTCGCTAATAATTCAGAAGGTGAAATCGATTTCTGTTGTATCATTTGAATATATGTATTCAGTTCGTCTATGAAAAACTAAGTTTTTTCGGTGTCTGGAGCCATTTATCTAAAAGCTTTACAGTCGTGCGCAATCCGACAATGACACTACTGACGTTCCCCGAAATTAGTTTAAATGAATTTCAGAGATGCGTGTAATAGTGCCGCATCCAATTAGAGATAATTTCTATGCATTCTACTGTGTGTTTAAATTAGGAACACTTGTTTTCGTGCTCATAAATCGTTTCGATTGTCTGCTGCCGCCAAGAAAGTATAAAAACTGATTTAGTACTAGCACTAGATGACATCATAAATACTGATGCGATGGCCTCATAAAACCCGAAAGCCCAGCGAAAGCTGTCTATAATAAGGAAAAAATAGATGTCTCTTAATAGGAAAGATGTGAAAGGCGGAGCTTTAAACGGAGGTAGCTGAAGGAGTGGATTATGATTATTAATGGGAGGAGGTAGAAAACGCCTAATTTCGTCTCCCATGTTGTCTATTTGTATTTTCATTTTACATTGCATGTGGTGATCTGAAGTTTACAATGACTTTTCACTTGAAGTTTTATTTTACAATTTGTTGTTGAATGTAATGAGAGGAAATTGAAATGTTGCTGAAAATGCTTTAATCAGGGTTAGTACAAAGCGGGAATTTGTGTGCAAGCTTGCCGCTTTCTGACAGATCTCATTGACTGCAGGATTGCGGTTTCAAGTTTTCCTTTGTATTTTGTCTATTGATAAAAGGCTCTTTTTCTCGATACATTTGAAATTTCATGCAGACAAACTCGGTTTAAATTAATTGGAAATGCATCAAAAAGTATAGCCTTGAATTAAAATGTTTCAGCCTTGACTCTTTCTTAAATAAGCAGAGCTGTGTTTGCTGTTCGAGCGGATAATCGGCGTAACGAACGAAATTTTTTACTCTTTAAAATGTTAACACAAGAAAATTGGAAGAACATATTTTGACATTAATTAGTGTTTTAATTGGAACCAACATTTGGCAATTAACAAGTATTTTAAGAAGTCTACGAATGTTTTTATTAATTTTTTTTTTTCATTATCTCGCTTAACTTCACCGAAAAGAAATTGAATAGTTTAATTTTAGTATCATGAACTCTTCGAAAATCAGCCTCAATTTAATTACTGGTAAAAAAATGAACAAGAACTGTAATAAATCCTATCGTTAACAAAAACTGTTTTAGTTAACGAAGAATAATTGTCCTTTCAGCTTATTCTATGATTTTCCCAATTTTTTTTTAAATTTTGAAAATATATGCTTTTTATTTTTAATTTTTTTAGATTATTGTGAAATTCTAGAATTTTTTGTATATTAGAAATTTTTCCTTTGACCAAGTTTACTAAAGATTGCTAAATAATTCCTAAAATTCAAAAACCCTAAAATTTATAAGATTTTGAGAAAAAAAACATTTTTCACATTTTTTTATCTTATATTATGAGCACTGAAACTTTGGCCCAATTTAAAGAAAATTTCAAAATTTATCACAATTAGTTTTTTTACTATATATTATGACCACCAAAACTTTGCCTCAAATTAAAGCTAAAAAATTTTAGAAGAGATTCGAAAAATATAAATAATTATTAATGCATTGGTAACGAAAACTTTAAAAATTGCTATCGCTTTTGGGTTTTAGTTCATCCTAATTATTTCTAAAACAGACTCTGCAATTTATAACGTAAACACTTTACAATTTTCCTTTGTGTTCTCCGACTTGAATTTTTTTCTTTTCGTTAATTATTAAAATGCTCTGGTGGTCAGGCCAGAAAATTATTTTTTCACGAAACAAATTAGTTTTTTTTTATAAAACAAAATCCACGTTTCAATCTAATTTTTAAATACAAAAAACATCTTTCATGGAATAAAAGAATGTGTAAACAAAATGAGGGAAACTTATTAAATTTCATTACTTATTTACAAGCTTTGAAAAGCGGATTTATATGTTTAGGTGTACGGCTTAACAAATTACGGAATAAAAGCTTTGTGATCTGGAAATCAGAACAAATTAAATTTTATTCGATAAAGTATATCGTATCCACGTTCCTTGTTATTTTCTGCTTACGGTTGTCGCTTTCGCTTTCCTTTCTTATTTTAACGATGGATTTATAGAATCCCTGAAATAATGACATTTTGCTTACATCTGAAAGTAGGTAAAGCGGAAAATCTCCTGTAATAGGTAGAACTTAATTCCATATGATAGAAAAATTGTGTGGAAGAATATGAAAGTATCGTCGTCCAGAAAAAATTACGTTTTTTTGACATCTTAACCATAAATGTTGGGCGAAACCTACATTTCGCCAGGTCCGGATTCAACTCACAATAATTTTCTCAATTTCTTCTCTTCTTACACGACACTTACGTTTAAATTCGGGGTTTAATTATTTCTTCAAACTGATTAATGTGTAATCAGGAAAAAGTATTAATATTATGAGCCCGTTTTGTTTAGTTTGAAAATTAGAATTGTCTCTTGATGAAGGTGCCGCCTTTTTTTCCACGAATTTTCTTTGATGCCCATATCTTCCCGCCAACTTGATTAGAAGACGCATTTTCTTCTAGATTTTCATCTTCAGTTAGTTTTGAAAAGGACTGGTTTGTTCAAAGTCACTGTTTTTTTACTTACGGATCTACCCACAATAATAATGTTCAAAGTGAAACTACAAGCTGTCCCGGTAAACTTAACTGCAATTTAATGAGGGTTGGCAAACTCAATTTCTTAGAATACGTCTCTGTAAATGTTGCAGTTCGCCAGATTTTTAATCCCACTAAAATATTTTTCTATTGTAGTAAATTATGACCATCGTAATGAGGATAAAGATAATTTTTTCCGGTCACTTTTTTGAACTTTGTTTAATTTTTTTTATGGCTTTTCGATGCAAATGAAGTTTCTAAATCTAGCTCAGAAATGGATTTCCATACTTTTTAATCATGAAAGGAAATCTATGATGTAATTTAAAAAGTTTAATTAACAGTTAAATTGTTAGTATTTGCTTTTCGAAGTTTTCATGTTGGTGCTATTTAGTTTTAGTCGCAGGACTAAGTTTTAGGGAACTGTATTTTATTAGTATTGTGCTCTCTCTTGCACTTTGTAGTGCATAACATATTTAATAAATTTTTATGAAAAATGCGATCCAAAAAAATTTTTTACTCGTTTGGTTCTATTTTTAATTTTTGGACTAAAAATGTCAATCTCCCGCCGAATTTCCTTTATATTTTTAAATAAGCCAGCTGATCCCCGCAACTAATCAGCGTCCATTTTGTTCGAAATTTTCTGGCCCACGCATCCATTTTGTGCACCGCTGCACGCGCCCTCAGCGGAAATAATGTGCTCATCGATACGTGCAGATCCACAGTTGACAGGTAATAATTTAATAACGTCCATCTGAAAATCGGCGATAAAAGTGGGCAGTACTGGAGGAGAAAATCACATTATTGGTGAATATGTTTCATCCCGTGTTCATATCGGTTGTGACGTCTGCACAATACAACTAGGTCCGAGATGAATACAATGTTAACATAATGACACGGCAATTACGAGCCGGGTCTGAAGGGCTCTCTACTCGAATTCTCTCAGGAAGAGTGTGGCCGCAACGTGTCCCATTGGATCTCAGGCACGCGCGTAACAAATTCACAGGATGCTCGACTGGAAAATTACAGGAGAACAGCCGCAAATGTGCATATACGTTACGGATTAAATGTCGATTACTGGATTTTAAGCGGTAATTGCGACGGCTGTGCAATCTGAGGTCGTGGTTTGGTGAAGCTTCAAAGAGAGGTGATGCATTGAAAGAGGCAAAGTCCGACAAAGTGATGCTGAATGAGGATGCATTTCGCCATTTCTAATTCTCGGTATTTATTCCGCTAACAATTTATTCTTTACTCCTCGCAAACTCTTATTAAGGTAAAATTTTCAGAATTTTATTTAACCAAAGGCAATTAGCTAAGTCAACAAGAATATTAACTTGTGATAATTACAAACTCCGAGAAGAATAATAAAATTATCACGATTTAATCAGGTTAACAGAATTTAATACTTAATAAACTTAATCTTCTAATTGAATTTAATTAATTCATTAACCTAATTTGCCCCCGTTTCTGTTTAGCTCATTTTAATAATGAACTATAGTCACGTCTGAAAGAAAGTTGAGAGGAAACTAAGAAGGTGAATATTTTCCGATTTCGTATTTTAATCACATCTACTCTTTCCAATTTCAGCTTCCTTCCTTTCTTGTCACACCATCCCAGCTGATTACCACCGTGTTATGCGGAGATGACTACTAGAATATTTAAAATATCTTTTTGACATATTTAATAATTTAAACCGAAATTGGGAGCGAACACAACTTGTATCTCAAAAAGAATCGTGTCATAATAAAAGAATCGTTCGGAATTTAATTATAAGTTTTTAATTGAGCACAGATTTAAGACGCGACTTTTATACAATTTTAAAACACCGTTTTAAGGAGTTTTGCAGTAAAACTGGGAATTTATGAATAAAACTGTACATGTAATAAACTTAAATTTCAGACTAGTTCGTGAAGATTTATTACGAAAAGTTTAAGATGCCACTTTTTAATTGGATACAACTTTAATAGAGACGCTTCCAACCAAGTTTTTTTTAATTACTGGTATCGGCATTGTTTCGGTATAATACCGGAAAAAGTACACGTATCTATTATATTATTCGGGGTAGTTAACGAAGAACGTTTCGTGTTGATTTTGCCTTATTTACCAGCACAACCAGTGAGCTTGTTTTTACTCTGATCCTATTTTCTCTGTGAAGGAATTTTTTATGAGTCAGAGGAAAAATCGTTCAATGAAATGAGTTGAAATGATTACAGCAATACACTGATTGTAGCAATATATTTTAACTTCAATTGCGATTGCAGAAGTGAAAATTGGATCATAGATTTTAAAATTGCGGGGGCTGATTCAAAACTGTATGTTTGGAACGGTAGATTTAATAGCGATAGTTTGCATGGTTCTAGGTAGATGTCGTTTCTCGAAATTTGTATGCTGATCAACGCCTTTAAAAATTTTACATTTTCTAAACTCGATTAAAAATATTTAATTGATAAAAAACGGAGAAAAAAGTGTATAAAAATTTTTAAATCTAAAATTGTAAGTAAGTAATGTTTATTAGTCTGCACACTCGTCGGAAAAATAATTTTTACTTGTGGTATCGTTAGCAAATAATACTGTCAAATAGTTTGACAGAAAATGAAGAAGATCATTAATGTACATTAAGAAAATGTAAATTTTAGAAGCATTTATCGGTTTGTTCAGCTACTTCAAAATTTATCTTTAAAATTTTTTTCTGATTTTTTTTAAGAATTAACCTAATTAAAATTTCCAATTTTTTTAAAATTATTTTATTTAATATTATATAAGAACAAATATAAAAAAATTGGTTATTCCTAAATGCCTAAAAACTGTTTTTTTTTTCAAGTTTTTCAGATTTTTTTACAAACTTTTTTTTTTTAAATTCAGCTTATAGTAAATGGTTTGTAGTTTTTGAGAATTTTTAACGTACCCTATGCAATTTCCAGAACCTGCCAGGTTTTTAAAGCGATTAATATTTTTTCCATCTCTAAAATTTATAAGTATAGATCTTAGAGTTTTTCTTAAAATTTTCAGCTCTTCTCTAGTATTAAAATTCCTAGAATATTTAGATTCTTTGGCGTTGTTCGTTTATAAGACCTTTTCATCTATAGATTTGTACATATTTTTATGCACTATATAGATTTAACCATTTTTAGGTTTTCCAAAATTTTTAATATCGAAAATGCTTTTTTCGAATTTTTATCAAGTTCTCTAATTAGATTTTGAATTTTTACAATTTTTAGCGTTTACCTAAGAAACTGTTTAATGACAATTTCAATTTTTTTAGAGTTTTCTTTTAATTTTAAAATTTCTAGATTTTTTTGCCACACCTAAAATTCCGAAAGCGCAAGGGTCTTAAAATTAATTCCGTGGAATTTCCATTTTCATGCAACGTTGTATTTATTGTTACAGTTTGAAATCTTTCCGTAAGGTAAGAAACTAGTTATTAATTTTAAATTTTTCTCGTGGGAAACACTATGGAAGGTTTGCTAAGAATCAAAAGTGAGAAAAATTTATTGCTTTCATAAAGTTGGAAGCAGGGAAATCATTATCATTCTTTTTATGTAAAAGAATGACTGTAGCAATTAAAAAAAAAGTTAAGATAGTTTTTTCTATACAGTAGTAAATTCATTTTGTAAGTGGTGCTATTAAATTTTCAACGGATTTTATTACAAAATTGTCTAAACCATGAATGCCTTTACTGTTTATTTGAAATTTTAATAAGGGTGTTTCTTATTTATATTTTATTTACATTCAAAAAGGGAAAAAACGATTCTGAGGTATTACTTCAGTTTTGCATAATTTTAATAGGACCTAATTTAGATTCTGGCGAGGAATTAACGACATCTTCTGCGATATTCGTAAAAAATGTATCAAATTTATTCAGCGATATTTTCAGTTTAAAACAGAAAAATTTAACACTATGAACCTCAGATATCGCAAATATTTTATTATATTTTTTATAGAGATTTTGAGATTTTTAGTTGATTGTTTCTGAAGTGGCACGCATCAAATTTTATAAAAAAAATTAAGCACTAATAAAAATACCCCAACTCTCTTAATTAAGTGAGAACGTTTCGTTCAGTTTCTGGCTTCTTTTGTTTGTCATAAATATTCTAGGACGGTCTGTGACGACTTTTATAATGATTTATATTTATACATAAACGAGGTTACACTAAAAGGAAAATATTTGGTTCTACTCCTGGGAACCTTGTGCGCTGCCAGACAGTCGTCCAGCTTTGTTATGATTTCTTCATAGAAAATTGTCAAAGGACAACTGCAACTTTTGCTCGAGCAAAGCCGAGTAATGTAGATAACAATCTGATGATTGAAGTAAAAATCCTTCTACCTTTTCCAGTCCACTATACGGTTCTCTAGGTAGTCCGATGTACTTAAAATTTCGCTTCGCTTCCATGTTAACGAAGAGCTTAATGCAACGTCATCATTAATTCCTTTGCTCTCTGATTCGTAAAGAAAGTTGCAAATTTCATCATCACCAAAAAAACTCTCGCATTCGTCTTTTTAATAGTGCACTTTATTCGTTTTTTACATAAGCGATCTAATCAATACGGCCACAAACAAAACGTCTAAAAAATATTATTTACCGGCACCTCCATTCGAGTTCAACCACGCTTCATCGGCTCCAGCTCCTCCAACTCCTCCATTTATACAAGAATCATCGAAAACATTTGACGCACATCGTTTTCCTGGAGAACTGCTTTGCAACCAAGATTGATCCGCTGCGGCTCCCGAGACGATTCCGTTGACGCAGCCTTCATCGAAAGTGTTGCTACATCTTTTTGCTTTAGAACTCAACTGTTCGAAAAAGTCCGCAAGTCCGCGGTAAACTTGTTGGTTTTCGTTATGGATTCTTGATCCAGGATAAGGATACATATTTCGGCCGTAACATACGCAAGTTATGGCCAAAAGCAGAATCGTCGATTTCATGGTACTGAAAAATTAAATTACTATAAAATTTAGTGGTAGCAAAGTTGTGGCTTACCTAATCTAGTAAAGTAAACTTGCACGAGTGTTAGTAATGCGGTTTTGCCTGCTATTTTATAGAGATCCCTATCGTAAAGTAAATAACCGAATTATTTTAATTTATATCGGGTTAAGGGCAGATGTCTCTTTATATCCTCATTTAATATAATTATTTATCCGGATGATATTGTGTTTTTTATGGAGGTAATTTGTTTGAATAATGGAATGTATGGGGCGCCGTTTCGAAGTTTATATTGACGGCAATAAATTCATATTGGTTTCATTAAACTTAGGAACATTGATAGAGTAAAAGTATTCTTCTTGTTTATTTCTGTACTGTAAGTTTCTTTGATATTTACATCAAACAGAAAAGAGCTACAGGGGGAAAACAAAAAGAACACGTTTACTAGTATATACAGAATGTCTTAGTAACCAGCGAATGGTTTTAACATAAGTCACGAAAGTGGGTCACCCAGTATAATTAGCTTGATGACTTTACACTTCCGTAAATTGAAATTCTACCTCCAGTAAATTATTTCCTTTATGCACGTGAGGTCACATGTCCATTTTTAAATTAGCCATTGCGTTTCAATGTTATTATGCATTTTCCTTTCTGTGTTCTAGGTGAGTCCCCGGGTCCGTCTTGAATTCCCCAGACGTCTCGGCAGTTAGGCAACATGAGAAAATTGAATTGGTCACATTGGTCACGCCAACTAGAATCGAACCCGTAACACTTGTGATCCCGTGCGATCCTCTCCTGTGTTCTCCCAACTTCGCTAACTGTGGAATTGTCGGTAATTCTCATCGGCTAATTAGAGTCCCTCTTGGTCAGGTACCGAAGAGTTCGCTGCTTCGGTTCAGAGTTGAACAATTGGTATTCTGAACGGACGGTAAACGCGCAGATTCGAATCAGTGACCTATGACATCGTCACGCATTCTAGCTTTATTCTACGTCTGTCGCGATTCCAAATCAAATCACACAGTATGTTCGCCTAATTACGTCCCGGTGAGCGGACGTCCGGGTTTTTGTCCACAGACTTATACAAAAAGGAGCTATTGTTTAACTAGGAAAGTATTTCGAAGAATAACTTCCGAATAAACTTTATCTGTCAACAAGATGACCCGAACAAGAGGTTGTTAACTAAAAAAAGAAAAGGAGATAAAAGGACTACTTCCTTGGGTACTTCACCGAGAGTTGTAATTAAGAATCTAAAACCTTTTTTTAGTTCTTTGATTTTCCTGAAAATTATTCAGGATCAAACGCCTCATCTATAAAAAGATTGCTGCCGATAACAACAATTTGTGTTTGTTCAAGCAAAGAGGTTTGAATCCTCGCGGACTTGAATTAATTAAATTGGGAATCCCACACTTCTACCGTCGATCGATTAAATATTAATTTTTTTCTAGTTTGGATCTCTGCGAAATTACCAATTACCTTCGACAAAGGAGAACAGGAGAAGAAAAGATATAAATTTTCTAAAGTCGATGAAAGCCAGGAAGATAGTGATTGTTTATATAGCATGTCGGGAAAAGTTTGGAGTTAGAGTATCTCTTCAAAGTTTAAATTAAATCGTACATTGGCCATTACTGCACAAGTAATGTGTTATTTCCGTTAACACTAAAGTTGTAGTGGCGGAGTTTATAAGTCTGGTAAATAAAATTGAATTTGATTCTCCAGGGTTGCTATAACGTCACATATAAATATGACTTTCAAATTATGATCATAAAAAAACGGGAGCAAACAAAAAACCGAACCATTAATAAAAGACTGCAGTAATTAAAACACAAAAACCGCAAGGAGTAATTTTCTAACCGTTTCATCAAGCTGACGCTCTGAGAAAAGTTATTGATTTTGAATTGACGGATTGACATTCTACAAGCTCTACTTATAAAGTGTTTACAATTTGTCATTTAAGTTGAAGAAGTCTTTTATTAAAAGTTTAATTAAACACCGCTTTTTTCTTCATGGATAGAAATTTTAGGGCACCTACTTTATAGTTACTTTCAAAAGAGGTTTTAAAAGGATTACTTTGTTAGACAGGTTTGGATGAAATTGCGTGTTGATTTAAGATTTCTGTAAACAGAGTGGAGAGGCTCTTCGTTGACTTCTTAATAATGTAGACATAATTTTGAATGTATCTTACTCTTAAAATAATCTGCTCTATACCAAAAAGTATACTAAAATGGCTTAAACCAAATTTTGTTGAGTTAAAACGGACTTCATTTGCAATCACTAAACTAAATTGTCGTAATAGTTTAAATTAATCTACATTAGACTAAATCTGATCAAAACTGAACTAAACAAGGCAAGACTGGACTCAATTAAACTGCAGTCAAGTAGACTAAACCTTAAAATATCCAAATACGCTAAATTAACTAAAATTTGATTAGTCCAATCACTTAAACTGAATTAAGTTGGACTAAATTTAAAGTGGTACACTTTTGATAAATCGACTGACGAAAATTAAACTAATAGAAAAAAAGAGACTCACATTAAGTTGAACATTAAGTAAATGTCGTACTATTTAAGACAGAACTAATTTGAATTAAATGTTGCAATATTCAATTGTTATATTTCTAAAATTCAATTATAAAATATAACAATTTAGACTAATAAATCTGTCAAAAAATGTACTAAAACACCTTAACTAGTTTTTGTTATATTAAGATAGACTTAATTTGAAATGAGTGAACTAATTTTTTCGTAAAATATTTTAAATTGGTCCGACTAAAATTAAACTAAAGCAAGAAATTTGTCTGAATTTAACAAGAATTTGATTTAACTGACTTAAAATATTTAATTAAATGTACTGAATGAGAGTAAATCTGACTAAAATTAAAATGAACTAAAGTAAACTAGTTCTCAATAAAGAAAACTTAATTTGAAATAGGTCGAAGATATTTTGAGTGAAATGAACTAAGTTAGAATGAATCTGAAAAAAAACTAATAAAAAATGGATTAAAAAAGATTGAACTCGGTAAGATTAGTTGGACTAAACTAAACCAAGTGAGCTTCCTACTATTTCAAATTGCACTATTATAGATTTTTTTTTAAATATTTGCTCAAGTCAGATTCTTAGAATTCAGCTATTCTAAATTAGACTCAATTTGTCAAAAACGGGACTAACATAGACTAAATTAGATTTCGTTGGATTGTAATTTAGAATTAGTAAACCAAATTTTAAATTAAATTAAATTTGTTTAAAATTAAACTACACTTGACTAGATATAATTAGATTCAGTTAGATCAAACAAACGCTAGACAAAATTCGTAAAAATTTTAAGTGAGTTCGCTTAAATTGATTCTTAAAATATTTAACCAAATGAACTAAATAAGATTAGATTTGACTAAAATTAAATTAACCTAAGTAGACTAGTTTTCATTAAAAAAAAAACTTAATTTAAAATAAGCAGACGATATTTTTATTGAAACGAACTAAGAGTGAATCTGAGAAAAAAAAAAAAAATGAATTAAAAAAGATTGAACTCAGTAAAATTTGGTTGGACTAAACTAAATTAAATGAGTCTTACTATTTCAAATTAGACTAAAGTAGACTTAATTTTTCAATATTCACACAGGTCAGATCCTTAGAATTGAACAATACCAAATGAGACTAAACTTATCAAGAACGGTTCTAAAATAGACTAAACTAGAACTCATTCCTTGTATTGCAATTTAGAACTAGTACATTAAATTTTAGTAAAATAGTTTAAATTGGTCCAATTAAATAAAATTAAATTTGTCTAAAATTAAACTGATGCAAAAAAATTGAACCAAATAAGACTAGATATCTAATTAGATTTAGTTGGACTAAACATCGCCAAACAAAATTTGTAAAATTTTAAAATAAATTATATAAAACTGACTCTAAAATTTTTTAACTAAATTGACTCAAACTACATTTACTAAAAATTAGACTAAATCTGCCCTAGAGTAGACTATTTTTCATTAAAGACAACTTAGTTTAAAATAGGTAGACATTCAACTATACTAAATCAAACTAAACCTGTCACTCTATTAAAATAGATTTTTTGGATTCTTGGAAGTCTTAGTTTTGAATCAGTAAACCTAATTTGAGTAAAACAGTTTAAAATAGTTCGATTAAATTAAATAAAATTTGTCTAAAAACAAATTGATGCAAAAAATTGGATCAAATAAGACTAGATCTCGTTAGACGAAATAAACGCCAGAAAAAAATCGTAAAATTTTATAACAAATTTTATGGAACTAGCTCTAAAAATATTGAACCAAATCCCACTAAATCTAACTAAAAATAAATAAAACTAGTTGATCAAAAGATGACTGCGAACGGTTCAGTTATCCACTGATGGAAACTTGTGATTATCAGCCTCCGTTCCGTAATACCATTTTTATTCTTGGGATTTAAGGCCGTAATATGACGTCTAGCAAGTTTATCACCGTAGAGAGCCGACCTAAGTTGCACTTGTGACAAGAAAGTCGCCTCAACAGCATCAACCATAATGTCTCTAGATACGAAAGCCTCCATTTACAATGAAACAGTAGTTGCTTTTTATTTTTCTTGCAAGTTTAAGAAGGATATGGATTTGCTCGGTAGTTTCGTCTTTGTCGTTGCTTTGCATGTCGATCTTTCTATCCGCACTCCTAGCTGCTCTTTTATCGGGACTTCTTATTGAATTCCGAATATAAGCAAAGCAATAAACCCATTGGCAGAATCTCAATGCGGCAAGCGTTCCGTTTTGTTGATCAACCGACGGACGGAATATTTTTATTGCGCCGGTTTGACTCCTGATATTTGTTAGTGGAATATGTGCGTGCTTCACTGAAAAAATGGCTTCGAGGGACATTAAAGCTGGGATTTACAGGATAAATAAAATTTTAAAGATTTTCAATGGGACGCTTAAATTTTTACGACGATTGTGCTGACATAAAGTTTTGGGCAGAAAGGGACGCTGATCTAGTCATAAAAACGACGACGTATTGGGGACATAAGCGGAATTGATGCATAAATAATAGCGGTTTGACAGGTTAGCATAAAAATTATATCTCACTGTCAATTCAAATATATTTATTTGTAAAAACTTAAGAGCTGAAGGAATCACGAGAAATAATTGTCGCGCGGTCAAAGATATTTGTTACTTTTGAATCAGTATGACCAACCGAATCTGAAATTCGCTTAAACTCGATGCACGCTCAGCTGATGTTAAGTATCGGCGAGATTAAAAGCTGTAAACTATCTTTGAGAGCAATGCGTCGCGTCGTACAACTCTAATGAGAACCGAGAATGCTTTGTTCTTTATATTCTTGACCTATATTCGTTGATAATATCCTCTTTCGGGACCTTGCTCGCCAATCGAATCGAAGTGTAATAAGTGTCGTGAAAATAACGTTCATTTCCGCGGACAATGTCTTTTTATTAAACGTGTGATATTTTTCTTGGCAAATATTTCGGCGACTGCGTCCGCTCGATTCTTTTTCCTCGTACTTGTTTAAAAAGTGAGTAGCTCAAGTCTCGGTTTCTTCCCGGAATTGCTTTGTACTTTTATCTGGTTGCATTTTTAAAATATGAGCAACCGCAAAGAGCTCCATCTTACCAGACTCGAGGATTATTTGCGGCAAGGCGAAAACGACGTTTAAAATGAAAATGAGTGCACAAGTGCTTGTCGATGAGATTAAAACCTCGAGGGGATTAGCAGGAAACTGCGAACGGCATGACATATCTAATCTGTAGGTGCTAATGAGAACACGAAATCTCGTAAATGGTCTAGCCAAGTGGCATCTAAGGCGGCATCCTGGAACAGGACCAAGTCGTTCACTAACTGGAATTGTGTAATTTCCGCCGGTTTATGACTGAAGTAGTGGGGGAAACGTGCCATACTCCGGACCAGGCACACTTGATTTGATTGGATTTCGGTAACAGCCGCCTGAAGACTCGTAAATTGGACTTGGATCGGCATGTTGCTCATAGAAATCGCGCCGATTATTTTCCCATTTTGGACATTATTTCCTCCGGGATATTAGCAATGCATCAACAAAAGCGCTCCATCGTCCAATAAATTCAAAAAAAGTCCAAGGTTTGCAGCGATTGTTACGCGACGAAATGTCCCCAGATGAAACAAGAACACTAAAACTGAAATCCAATCGTTTAATGCAGTTGCTGAAGTTATGAAAAAAAAAAATCCACAGGGAAATTCAACGATTAAGCACGGGATAATATATCAACTTTTTTCAACAGTGCCCGCAAAATCAAAAAATCATTCTGTTTGATAACCAACAAGTTAGGTTATTTATTATTATTACCGACAACAGAGTCCGTGGCCGCAGGTGCTCAGCGAAAAATCCGATTTCTTTGAGTGAAAAATCAAACGTTTAGCAAGGTAAACGTTTGATTTTTTATCCCAAATAAAAAAAAATCTGGGTCTATTATTAAAATAGAAGTGAAAGGATTGGAAAAATAGTACAATTTTTGCCCCACTGATAGAAGTTAATTGATTGATTTATATTTATAAATCCTATCTATTTAAATATTTTATTTCATTTTAAACAAATGAAAATAGTCGTTTTTTGAACATTTTAATAAATTTTTGTGCAAAACGTTTTCGATATTGTTCGAAAATAATTTTATTCTAATTATGATTATAATGGTTTTGTTATTATTATTTTTCATTTTTCTATTTTAATTTATTTATTCTGCATTCAGTAGAATTGTTTTCTTGTAGTAATATTTTCTTCTTTGATTTTTGTAGTTTTATTTTATTAATAGTTTGTTAGTACTGTTTTTCATGAAACTGCGGATAAAGTATGTGTAATAATGGAATATTAAAAAACGATTTTTTGTATTTTATTTGGCTTTTGTTTTGTAGAATCACTGCTTCTTGTGCTTTTTATTTATTTTTTTTTATAATGACTCAGATAAGGAATAATTTGAATATTTTTTTTAATTTCGATTATTGCTATAGATAATTATAATAAATATATTTTCGAACAATGAATCGATGTATCTAGAATGTTTTGCCCAAAAATCTGTTAAAATATTTAAAAATCAACTATTTTTATTCGTATAGAATGAAATAGAAAAATATTGAAGAGATATGGTTTATAAATTCGTTTGTAATAATGATAAATTTATATCAGGCAATAGCATATTTAAAAAATGTTCCCGATTGTTTTCCGCTAGATAAATATTTTTTACAGTTATTTTGGAACAAAAATATTAATTTTATACTATTAATTCACTTTTATCAGAGGGGCAAAAATTCGCCCATTTTTAACATTGTCCTTTGTGTTTATTACCTCCGTTTCCCGTTCCCATTCTGGCTCGTTTAATTTTTTTTTATCGTTTGGAAAACAGATTTGCTTTATCCCAATTTCATCTCTTCCCTAATCACAGAACCTGCTGATTTAAGTCATTTCGGCTCAGATGAATTTATTTTGGGCGTTTCGGTCGACCGAAATCGGTGCAATCGCGTGAAATTCTGGCCGCCGCCACACGTCAGCATTTTATTTTATTTGAAATAAAAGGGGATGCTTTATTTGATATGCAGATAAAAAATTCGAAATTCACTATCTCGAAGTTTGAGAATGGAATCTCTCGACACGACGCGGCGTATAGCTTTAGTTGACTCGTATCCCGAATGAAGACTGCGTAATGACCTCTCTATCCCTGTCTAGATCGACACCCAATATCGATGGGTTATTGAGCTTCCAGGATTTAGCAATTCCGAAAAGGACCCGCTTACATACCGTCCGCGATCTTTCACTTTATTATGTACGTGACACCTCATTTCAAATACGTTCCATATATTTTTTGCAGGAACGGAATTGCCTAGCTAATTTAACACGGTGCGACGAGCAGATCTAGATATTATTGGGCCTTCGAGACAGCTTCTTACATCGCCGAGTGCACACAACTCTTCAATTACTTTCAAAGCGAATTTTATCTAATGGAACACCCATTACTTTATTAGCAGCATGTCTTCTTTGATTAAAATAAGAGAAGGAATTGCCTGACAAGGTAGCGCTCAAAGTAGGGCAATATGCTACGTAGAATAATTTACTTAGTATTTCTTTGCGAACTTAAGACTCTTCTTCATAGTTCAGACACTTTTATCTTTGATCTGAACTTTTGCCGATCTAAAAACGAGACGCTGACAAAAATTTCACAACTTTTCACCACCAAAAAGAAGCCGTTTTATGTAAATTTCTACAGCTGCCTAATTCCATACTTTAATTCTTAAAACCGCTATTGATATTAAGATAAATTTCGTCTTTTTGCTGGATTAGGACGCGAGCTCCAATTACAACTCTCTCCGACAAAGTGGGCGCCAAGGTTAACCAATCGGCGGTGTTTACAAGAACTTAATCTACCCTTAAGATGATTAACAAGGGAATTAGTTGTTTGTGAAACCATCAGTTTAAATCACGAATAACCAGAGGATCAGCTCCGAAGGGATTGTTTGCGAGGCCAAAGACAACTTTCATATTCGTCGAAGAATTGATTCATCAGACCTATCTCGATGGAAACTTTTTCCAGACTTTCTATAAAGTAACCGGCGAAAGAAAGTTTTTTGTCGTTTATATGGGTTAGTCACAATCTATTGATGAAAAATGAAAAATAGGGAAAAAAGTAAAACGTTTAAGATATTCAATCTGAACAGGCTTTTAGCATGTAAGCTCGTAAAGTGTTCATTGGAGCGTGATCATTCAATTTATGATTTATTTTAGAATAAAGGAAAAACTGAAAACAAATTACGTAAAGTGGGAACTTAAACTCCAGAACGTTATTCCTTGATGGTCATGAAAAAAAATATATCGATTGGGAATGGAGCACAAACTCGTTCAAATAAATAATTTGAATTTTTGCGGTCGGTTTAAACTTTTTAGTGAATTGTAACATTCCACGGTGTGCACAATTAACACAAATATTTAAAACGGGTTTTAATAAAAAAGCTATTAATTGAAGTGTAAATAATCTAGAGCGTCATAAAATTGGTTACGTCCACTTTAGAGATCTGCAATTTTGATTGGATAATTTTTAACGTGATATTTAATTGTATAAAAGAGACAAAAATGCACACACTGTTTGCATTTGGCAAGCTATAAAGGTAAACTATTTGATAAACAACATTACAATGACCCGAAATGAATTTCTCATTACAATTCACCGTTTTGAACTGATCTATCATCGAACGTAATAACATTTGCACAGTGCTAAAGTGTCTCTGACATTTCAGCGTATTTTCTCTATAAATTTGCTCATTAAACTGTGCGTCATTGTTGGGGTAGCGACATTCTTAAAGTTTGCCATTACGCAGTTATGTCACACATGAATCCCTAGTTTATAGTTAAAGCGGCAAGGGTACTAACCGCAACACCCGCAGCACGTGGGGAATTTTAATTATGTTGGATTTAATTAGATGAAATACACACTTGTCCCGTGGTTACCCGCTTAATCCTGTTGAGGAATCTTTCCGGAAAAGTCGCACACGTCCTGCATTTTCTGTTGTCACTTTCTACCGTAAATTCTCTTAATCAAGCATTGAACGTTGGGATAGCGATAACAGTTCAACAGCTCTTTGTACATAAATTTTTTCCCATATTGGAAAATATCACATTTAATAGCGCAATTTCGGGAAGCCTGTCCCATAAAAGCCTCCCATGCAGCAGGAATATCATTTTTGCGCTCCTGCTGCTTTCAAACAAACAAATTGTCTGATGATGGGCTCACATATCGGATATTGCGCGGCAGGTGGAGGGGTTTAAACGATTTTTGCGAGCACAAAAATGCCTCCGATATGAAACTGGAAAAGAAGTGGTAGGAATTAATTTGTGTCATAACCGTTGCATTTATGCGCGGGATTTCCCCGTTAGCTTGTGCATTTTCGTTTATTATTTCCGTAAATTAGGTTGTAGTTATAATTAGATAAGAAAATTCAAACCGCGAGATCCATTCATACCTCTCGTCTTAGTAGTAAATTACTTAGTCTAAACAGACCGTGACAGTAGACTAAATTTAATTAAAATCGTTCTATTCCCTAATATCTCTTTGGAGGATCTATTATTTGCATAATATAATTAAATTTCTTAATTTCTTAACAGAAATCTGTTTCTTCATTCTGAACGATTTCATTTTTTCACCTACATAAATTGCCGACTGATTTGTACTCTTCATCAAGTTCCACAGGAGCATGTTACATTCTTTGAAATAAATTACTGCTATTAGTCTCTTGTGACATATCCTGCGTTTGGATCTATAAATTCTCGGGAAGTTTACTGAAAATAACGAATTGAAAATGCTTCTAGACATTAGGCTTTCAATCAATTCAGGTGGGTACTAAATGATATGAAAAGCGGAGTGAAGTTTCCACCAACAGTGATAAATAATTATCTATAAATCCCAGGTATGTAAATACCAACGATTCTTTACAAAATGTCTCCCGAACAATTTACCAGTTTTGTTATTTTCTGAATACAAATGGTTTTTTTTCAGCTTATTATGTAAATCAAAAATAATTTGTAAAGTTCAATAATAAATATATTTACAAAGCTTTCAAATTGGCATATTTGCGTTTTAAACATTTTTTATTCTAATGATATTACGATTTTGTCGAATTTTGTTGTTGGAACTTGTGAATACGCCGGAATAAAATTATTTACTTTAATAACCAACTATTTTGTAAACAATTTAATAAAATAAATTTTGTAATTTTTGTTGAAATTTAGTTAGTTTCCTCCATTAAATTAATGCATTTTATTTTATGAAAAAAATATTATTTCAGTGTCTTAAAATTAGATATGCTCAAGGAACTAATTTTTCAATTTTAATACGTTTTTTTTTTAAATTTATGGAAATATTTGTAAGTTAAATAAATCAGTTTGAAAATAATAGGATTACTAAATACAGATTAGATAGTGATTTGTTGCAAAATAATAGATGGACCCAATTTTTTTATTATTTTAATATTTGCATAAAATTATTTGGAATTTTATTTTTCCATAATTATTGTATTATTGGAAAACTCTTGCATAGCAATTGGTACACTCTACAATTAATAAGAACTCAAAAGTTGATTTTTTTGGCAAAAAAGACGCACGGGAAAATATTTTTTATAAACTTTGTCAAATAAAGGTAACAATTTAAATGTTGTCAACAGCTCTTGCGTTGAATTTTCCGAAACGGCAACAATGGCACGTTTCAGATTTTCTGTAGGATGGAAATCAGGTGAACGTTGCAGTCACTCAATTCAATTATTTAGGCTGATTCTATGGAGTGGGGCATTATCTTGTTGAAAGACCAGTAAATTTTGCCGATGTTTTCCTTAAAATTGTATTAATTGAAAATTGAAGACATTTTGGTATTCTTTGCTGTCCACATAAGTAGGAAATGCCTTCTTTAATAAAAAAAAAACAAAAATGGGGGCGGTATTTTTTTTAAATATTTATTTTATTTTCTTAATAACGCAGCATTAGCCGAATTCGGGACAATTTTACGAAATTATAATAATTTTTAAACAAGATTTTTTTTTCATTGTGGCAACAGTAGATCGTTCGCTTCCCGATTTTATCTTTTAACTTTCGTGCTTATGATAACCATAACTATAGTATTCCATTTTAGAATACTAAAATTTTTCTTCCAATATTGTTTTTTACCTTATCGGTCACGGCAATAAAACTCATAAATAACTCTTAATAAAAGTACTACGTTGAGGTCTTACAACTTTTACATCGACGCCGTTACCAGTAATCCTGGCCATAACGACAGGACTCGGGTCTTTCGTGACCCTACACGACTCCGGGTAATTGCCAATGAATTTGTATTAGAAGATGCAATAAAGAGGTATATGTCCCTGTTTCCCAGAAATACATCACAACCATAACTAAACATCTTAAAATGTGCCATATATCGTACACAACCTGAAAAATACATGAACTCTGTTTGCTATTTAGTAAATCAATAGTTATTCCAACAATTTTTTTTGACGTTGATAAAAAAAGTGAAGACCGTAACGGAAATATCAAATTAAAGAGTTTTCGCTCAGAAAAATCAAATCACTCACGTTTAATTTTCTTTAATGTGAATTGCTTGCACTCGGTTAATGTAAGAGCTAAAACGCTTCTAAAACAAGACTAATTGCATTGTCGATGTTAATTTCAATGAAACTGGGATAAATTGTTAAAGTTGTCTGATATAATAATGTCAAGAAAATTGCGCGAGCTTGGCCGCGGACCAAGAAATTAAAATGTGCAAATATCGACTTTAAATAGTTTATGTTTTCATCGGCTCCTGTTTAAAGTTTTTGAAAAAGAGAATTAAATTTTTAAAAGTTTTTAAACTACCTCTCTACACTTTTGGTAGGTTCCGTTGGCTGTTCAGAATAGCAAGTGGGAGAAGAAATACTAAAAACTGTGACACATTTGCAATTCAGAGAATAACAAGTATCGACATGCCACTTTCTTGATGCCGCCACTTTAATATTCTTGTCTGCATCTCTGTCAAAAACACCGTCTACAAACACTAGTTATCCTGAAAGAAGCCATAAATTCTGTGTTGATTCAAGACAAACGTCAAGCTTACGATTGTTACGACTCGGCGGTCTTCCTCAAGACAAATCTTGTAACGAAATCGGGATGATTTCAAGTGAAAAGAATAAAAAGATAATTTAATAATGGATTTTAGTCCCGTGACTTTTTCCCGATGCTCTGACACTGTGTAAAGAAAAGCTGCTTATAAGAACGATTTAAAATGTAAATTATTATGGAAGTTCAGAGCGTCGTGTGGCTAAAATAAATCCCACGAATAATTGGAAAATCCATGGAAGAATTCGAAAAGCATTTATGGCGTACTTAGTGAGGACGAAAGAGGGTATCTCTGATATACGAGCGATACAAATAAATAGCCTGGGCCAAAATGAAATGCTAGCGTTTCTCAGCTGCACGAACATCCTTTTAGGAAAGAGTCCTGGGAGAGCCGGGCGCGAACAGGAGGCAATAGTGGCTAGCAGGAGCACAAGTCTCTAGGGAGTCCTAGTGATGAATCGGGCCCAATATTCAGTTGTTACTCCTGCCTCGTTCACGTGTATCCCTAATGGAACGGGATATTTTTATGTTACTCTCGAAATATTACCGGGAGAACAACTTATATACGACCAGATGTAATATTTATCTCCGCCGTCAAGAAAAACCATCGTTTAATTACTGCTGGCAGCTACAGCAAAAATTGTCAAAAAATAAAATAATCTAGGGGCTCCTAAACGTGTAAAAGTTATATGTTAGGTAATTCTGGGAAAAAAACAGCTCTGATTTTCATTTTTGTTTCTAAGGAGAAGAATAATTAATGTACGAACCTGAACTCTACTCTACAAATCACCGGCATGGACAGTAGCTGTGGTCAATAAATTGAATTTTACGTGAGAGTTGTCCGTTGTTATCGAAAAATAGATAACACTTTTAGAAAAAGCAATTTTTTTTTAATAGCACGTTTAACATTTAGTTTTCTAGCTTCTATTTATTTTTTGTATTAATCAATTCTTGTTATTTTGTACACGTCAGATAAATTATTCCATTACAGAGAACTTATTCTCCGAGCAATTCTGATTAGTTTTTTCATTTAATGTAATTAGCTAGCTTTTCTGGGCAGAGCAGGTAAATTAAAGTTTTTTTTTTTTTATAGCTGATTTTTTGAAGTTCTACCTACTTTTGCACCGTATGGAAAAAGCTACACAGTGCAATTGAACTAAATCCTAGCAAAAAATTTTTTGATTTGTCTGAACAAGTAAGTTTTAATGTTATAATAAATAGTGTAAAAGAGATTCTCTTGTAGGAAGGAAATTCAAAATGTCATTGTATTTTTAGTGGAAAATCGTGTGGATTTAAATGGTTTTGCTGTTATTTGTCCTATTTGCTATTCTAGATATAAATTTTTTTGTTAGGTTTTTCAAAGCGCTTGTATCGTTTTTCTTAAGATCTCTTGCAAAATTTTCCAAATTTGTTAAGTTTTGATGTTTCCTTTCCGTATGAAGTCTTGGAAAACGGCGATGGATTGACGCCTGTAAAATCAATCTGGATGTATTACAAAGAATGTTTAATTTTGTTCCCGACATTTTTGTATATAATGTATAGGGTAAATATTTTAGCTAGATGGTTTGTTCAACACTCAGACAAAAATAACGTCTGTCGCTGGTTGCTTCTGTTACCATTGTGGTAACGGTGATCTCTCTAAATTACATTCTAACAATTGTTACATATACAATTATTTACTAAAACTTCAAAATTTTAGTCAGAATTAAACTTTTTTACCAAACGTGTATGCAAACACTTCTTCTATTTTTGATTCTCTTTATATTTTTCTTCTTATCTATTTTATTTTTAGCCAGTAAAGTTCCAAACTTTAGTCTTCTTAATTCACATAATTTTGACTTGTTCATTTATGCCGCGTCATTATCAAGAATTTTTTATTATAGATTAAGAATTATACCTTCTAATTTAAGGGTTCTTTTTCGTTTTCGTAAAAAACAGTCTTGAATAGTGATAGATTACAAGAGCCATTATTTGTAAATACGAAGTTTAGAGTTGAAATAATAGGTAGTGGTATCAATACTTTGGTGGACTATACTATCAATCAACATTATCTGTCTAACAATACGATAATTGTTCTTCTGATCATTGATAATTCGTGCTCTAAATAAGTTTTCTAAGTTTGAATTTAATTTACACCGCAGTCTGGGTTCACTCGGACTCTGAATTACTCTTTTTTTGTGCTGGGAACGTAATCTGCAAGAATATTTTTATTGAATTTAACTTCTCTGACTTGAACCGCTATTTTTCACTCGGCCGTTTCTGATTTATACCAGAATGTTATTAGGATGTTGGGGCATCCTTGGATGTCTAAAATTCGTATAAATCAATTTCTGCGGTAAAAATCAGTGCAGTAAAATATTATGATTATCAATCTGGATGTAAAATTTTTAAATTAGCCCATCGGAAAGTCTCCATCTATTTATTCCAAATCTCTGAGTAAACGTGATAAATCGACAACCTTAAGATTAAGATTAGATTCTTCCTAATCGTAAAAAAATAAATTATCACAGTACATTATATTTAATTGTTGATATTGCGAAAATTTGTCGTTGCGCCCTCATTTCGTCACCAATCATTTTTTTTTGGATAAACTCATTTTCATTTTGTGAAGATAAAGTTAAAATATATGGAAGTTTTATGGTCGTCGATGTACCTGCCAAGTCTCGTTCAAATACTAAAATTCTCTTTAATTTCAACGAAATATGGCTCTAGTTTTAATACAGTTGACTTGACGTTAGAAATAAAACTTTTTTTTGCATCTATGCTGTTAAATCACGCATTTTATTTACTTATTTTAAAACACAAAACTGCACTTAACTAAATAATTATGACTCGTCTCTGAAATAAAACAAAAACTTTGGTAATAACCGCATGCATTTAAAAGCTTTTAAACAGCACATTCGTCTAATAGAAACATTAATAAACTCAGGAATAACGTAGAAAGAAAACGTGGCGAAGTGACACTAATCTGCTTTCAACACGACATTTTTAATACTTTTACAGCAGATACTACAACGATGGCTACTTAAAATGCCTATTGTCGACTTTTATGTTAGTTCCATCACATCGTTCCGCAATTTCTGCTACTATTCTATTGTTGTCATTCGTCATTGCAATTAACTGAAATTTATGTTACTAAAAACACACAGCGATAATGCTTTTATAAGGCTGAGAGGGGTCGCTAAAAGCAATATCATATGTGAGGATAATTTAACAACTTTCAGCTGTGTCGTAACAAGCACATTTCCCTCCACTTCTAACTATCGAGAAATGACAGGGGAGCAAGTACTGGTCGAACGACAATAGAGTGACAGCAAATAGCTGCTCCCATTAGTCCTACGAGGGTGTTAAGTCTCTTTTGGACAGATTCTCTACATCACTAAAGTTCCGCCAGTTTTCTCATCGGAAGGGCAGTTTTAAAACCTTCTAACCTAGAAAGAATGATCGACTTTTTCGCAATGCGTTGCGTTGGCGGTTCATAAATCTATATTTAGTTTATATTTCTGTAGTTTTTGAAACATCATTCTGTCCACCGTTATAGTGGTAACACTGGCGATAAACTTGTTTTACAGCAACGAGTAATCGTGGCATGTTTTATTGCTGGTGGTTATGAATGGCGAAAGGACTTGGTGAATACATTCTTGGGACGAAATTATGAGATCGTTTTAATTTGTAAATGTGGTTTTTATTGAAGGAATCAATCATTTAATTTGCAAACTTTCAGGAGCTTAGACGTGCATTAAGGATTAAAGGTAAGCTCCAACACATTTTAGTCTGATTAGAAAATAAGTTTGCGAAACAAATTCTCAAAAATTGCGTTATACAAGTATCGAGAGAACTCGTCAACATCAATCATTTGCATGTCGGGGGAATTATCTAGAAAATAAGTCATCTGTAAATAACTGAATTGATGAATTATCAACTAAGTGTATGAGAACATAAATGATGCAGAGTAAATACCTTTCGTAATTTTGAAATGTTGTATGAATTATTGGGGTAGTAACACTCCCCCTTTCGATAGCTCATGCTAACCTCACAATTCACTAAAAACTTTCCGACTAGTAATTGCTCCATAAACAAGCATCTAATTCTAATCTTACGAGATGCACACGCCATCAAAACTTACCTCATTATGCGTCTTTCATTTAATAAAACTAATAACGTATATCCTGGTTCTTGTCATAAACCCGTTCAACACAAGAGTCGTAACTAGAAGCATTACGGCGTTTTATTCTTACCACGGACGAAAATGACATCTCTGGATTCTCGATTTTCGGATCGAAAACTTTTCCCGTTGACATTCTTCAAGCCAAAATAAAGTAAATTAAATTAAAGTGGAATAAACATTGATTGAAAGAATTCGGGGAAAACCGACAACAAACAGAAAAATTCTCGAATATAAACCGTAGAGTGTTATCGAAGAAGAGTGTTGGCACACCTGGATTAGCCATCAGTCGTCGGGGATATTTGTTTTGCGCTAGACTGGATTCAAATACTGAAGAAATGAATTGTTTGATTTGAGAATTGCGGTTTTGACATAATAACGGTTGAGAGACACAGAGTTGGCATTTGCCGAGTTCAGTTCGTGTATTATAAGTCTTATTTACATTAAAATATCAAACATGGGTTGCATGTATTCTCTGGAAATTGTCAATCGTAAACTATCACAGTTTTTGCGGAAATATTGAACCGAAGAATTAATGAATTTTTTCGCTAAAATTGAGATGACCTGCGAATGCAACAGACACCTGTCAGAAACCACTGAAGTGCAGTTTTAATTTGCTTGGAAAAATTCCTAAAGACTTGTTCAATTTATATGTTTACAATGTTGAAAGCACGAGCTGAAGGCATGAAATGGACATTTTTTGAATATTTAACCTGACATTCTCGCACAACTTGAATGACTTGAAATCGATGAAACGCGGAAAGCTCTAAACAAACAAATTTAAATAATAATAGAGAAAGGCAGTTACGTATGACGAAACAATTCGTTACAAAGTGATAAGGAAATCTGTGTCATCGTTTTTATAACGTAGCATCATTAAAACCGTTTTACTCGCGATCCAATTTTATTCGCCCAGTTTATGACACATAAATGGTGGTTTGTGAGGACATATGCATTTTATGGGATGCCAGAACTGCGCCAATGTCCTACTTCGAATTGTAATATAACACAACATTTGTCTCGTCTGTTTCAATGAAAATTTACGAGTTTTAATTTGAATGGTCGGTGAGAGGAGTTTTTTTCGAAGTAGTCATAAATGGAAGAAATAGCGTGTTGAAGCTTTGAAAGTTTCCGTTTACTCTGGTCTTCAAAAATATATTAATATAACGAGCTCACTAAAAAAGGCGAAGAAAAGGAAATATGGAGTAATAAATATAATGGTAACCGGTAACGGAAATTTACTTTGAAAACTTTTTATTATCGAACCGTACGTTATTAATTTTCTAAGAAAACTTTGGAGTCTGGAAGGCGGATGAGGTCTCTGGATTATGATGTGCATCTGCACAAATCATGTCAGACGATTTGTCTTTTTGAAAAGAACGTGGAAACACATTCTCGGTTCTCAAAGGATCAGCAGTGCAGTTTAGAATTTATTGCGCCAGCTAAACGTTAATGCTCCAAAAGACTATTCAGTAAATCAAATCTGCACCTCAATCTGGGTCCTGAACGAACATAATGAAATTTAGACAAGAGCTCTTCGTTTCGAACAAACGAGGTTATCTTCAGGACAGACAGGGAAAAATTATTGATGCACTCTGTTAAACAGCAGATGCGCCAATTCCATTCAAACACAAAATAATTAATATGTAATGTAGACCGGGATAAATCTTCCGTAGAATCCCCGTTGTTCCACTTTCGGGATTCTTTTAATAAGAAAGTATACCCTCAGCATCGGACAGAGTTTTGGTAATTATTCCGTGAGATATAGCATTTGCCATTAAGCCAGTATGGAAGTTGGAGTGTTTGAAGAGCACCTTTATAGCTAGAAATTAATTAAAAAATGCAGTCGTAAAGTTTAAACGACGTTCTCTTACTGTTTCATTTTCAAAGTGGAAAAAAAGTAAAGGATGCAGTATTATATCTCCAGAATGAGCCTAAATTATTTAACGAGCGCTGTTTTGAAAAAGTTTTCTCTGAGTGCGTTTAGTTTCAAACTTCATCAATAATTCTCCACTTTGAAAGCTTTAGGCAATATCGAATATCTTCTACCTGCAGACTTTTGTTTTAAATTATGAGGGCATCCACTATTATTAAAACATTAATCTCAACCACCGAAAACATTCTTTGTTAACTTGCTAATTAAATTTATGAGCTGTCGGTAAAAATCACTTTAATTAATTTATAAAGTTTGTTAGAAGGAAGTTCCCTTACAAACTTGATTTTGGTGTACTTATTGTGGAGACTCATACTCGGCTTTCATCAGACTTTGGATATTTGTATTTTCGAAATTATCGTATCAAACTATAGTCTTGCAGAATTTAATAAAGGTTAGGGCTTTGATAAGAGTTTTTAGAGCGTCATCACCGTGTTTGTTTTATATATGAAATTTTATATGATGAATCAGATTTTGATTATAAAAGTGCACAACCGGATCAGCACCTTTTTTTCTCTTTTTAACTTTTCATCTGCAGATAATTGAAAATCGCGTCCCTGAGCCAATTTCATATCGGAAGGGGCAGAAATGACCATCCACAATTTCTGATTAAATCCCAATATCATCTTTCAAAGCAATAATATCAACGTGAACGATATTTTATTTAGAATCTCTTAAAGTCCGCCCAAGAGATCACTCCTGTACGATTAAATCTCCATTAATTAGTAATGAGCTTTAAAGAGTCTCGAATACGTCACGACTGGAATCTGAAATGGTTGTAGAAGTGACACGAAGCTGGGGTGCATCTATAATTAACCTCTCTTCAACCCGATACATGTATTTGCTTAGTCTGTTCTAGCGAGTGTGCAGAAATTAACCTCAAGAGAGCCGAATCCAGCCAGATTGGCCCGCAAATTTGGTTATCGTTACGAATATTACGCCGATGAAATATTAATGGCGATACTCTATGCTGGGTTTCATTATGCGAGGTAATTAAACCATCAATTCCTTTGTCTTGGGTCCTTTATGTGAACAATAGAATTTGCTACCTGCACTTTTACTAGCTGATACACAAGATGTTACACGTCTGAAGAACGAAATTTTAGTTGAGATACTGGCGGCTGTTATGTTGAAATAGTTAGAGATTATTAAAACAATGGGATCGTATAGCATGTAATGGAAACTTTTTAATGAATGTGAACAAAAGACGTGAAAATGATAGCGCAAAAGTTGGGCTTTCACGGTCTCTTCAGCGAAACGAGAATGAAGCAAACAAATGTCCAACTATAAGTACGTACACACAACAGTCTTGGAATTTTATGGCATAAATTTTCTCCGGAAAATGACAAAATTTGCTCCCATGCTGGATGCAGTTTTTCTTCGCGCGTTTATCGTGTGGCAAACGGGAAAACCACTTCCATTTGGATTATTAAATATTAAATGAACTTTTTGGTTTAGGCGTGAGCAAAGTTACTAATTTGATTTATTCAACTAAAATTTTTTTAGTACTTCTAGTTCGTTCCACGGTGTGCTTATGATCTGAAGTAGATCAAAGTGAGGATTCGAAGCTAAAACAGAACTAGATTTGCATTCTAAAGTATTTAAATTTCAAAACAATCTATACGAAAATAACAAAAAACTTTTTCAATCAAAATAATTCGGTTTTAGTTTAATTCAAACCGTTGCGATCCGACTCGTCTCTTCGTTTCGTAACCGGAAACAAACTGATCAACCGGATCGATGTAATTAATTGTTTTTTCATACATTCGCCGTGCGACGAGAGCGTGATTTTGGCGTCGAGCTTTGACGTAGCGCTTTCGAATTTAATCAATAAGGAGTAAAACACCTTCGACACGAACCGCAGATAAACAGCGTGGGGAGCATCGCCATAAACAAGGTTTCAGTCTGCTTTCATATTGAATATTTTCGCAAAACAAACGTCGAACACATACATATTTATGTCGTAGACCCACGTATAGACGTGTAATGTGATGTTGATGCAGACGTATCAGCGGAAAATGGTAGCGAGGCCGTCGGAGAGCCGCAAACGAAAGCTTTTCGTTTGTGTAAGAAAACACTGCGTTGTTTACCAACCACACCTGGGGTTCCATGATCGTCACCGCAGACGCCGCCACTTAGTTTCCCTTGTTTACCTAAATTTTGCATAATTTATCCGAATATTATTATTTTACCGCATGCAAATGTCATGCCGAGTTTCGCCAGCTCCTATTCCGGGACTCAAATTTATGTTTGTCAGAGATGCGTAAATTCCAGAGGTAGATGGGAGACGAGCAAGATACAAAAATATTTATTTCGTCGGAGCTTAATGGACGGAGCTAAACTAGACGCAAAATTGTTTCCAATACGCAATTCAATAAGCAGTGATACTTGTTGCCTTGAAATTGCTTACGAACATGAAGATTTCGGGAGCGGCCTCAAGGACGACAAACATAAACATGATGAAAATCGGCTCGAATATCTCTTACTCGGAGGATAACGGAAATATTAAACGGACGACGGCAAAACACGCAAAAAGAGGAAGCATTTACTTCCGGGATTTTTTCAAAGACCACATCTTGCGGAAAAATAAGCCTCCCAAAAGAATTGGACACGAGAAAGAAAAGAATCATTTTAGAACGGAGCGCTAATGCTAAGAAAACGAACTGTTCATAGAAACAATGATGAATGTTTTACTTTATGTTAAAGCTCTAATTACGAAATTTAATAGGATTTAGAGACACTATTTAAAACTAAATTAAAGGAAATGGTCTCCTCTAGACTGCTTTTAATTACTACAGGGTATCCATCAAATTATTATTAGGAAGGCTCTCGAGATGGAGTAATTTCTAGTTTCCAAGCACTGACTACCTAAACGAAGGTACATGGGGAACTATTAAATATTATTTGAGGCTGCATAAAACATCCAAAAGATGCAATAATAGTTATCTTCAACGTAGAAATTCCTAATTGCTTGTGTTATTTTAGGTCATTTTTTGTTTGTTGCATTTCCACTGAAATGTGATAAATGATGTTCCAGCTTTTGGTTTTGTCAAAACCGTATTTCTCCGTTTCACTGGTGAAAAGTTGAAGTTGCCAGACTATCTCGACTTCACGTTATTGACTGGTACAACTGCTTTTTATGATTGCGGAAATAAATTCATATCTGTGCAAATAACTTCCAGATTTTCATCCGAAGAAGCCTGTTTATATTTACCGCTGAGTTTAATGTGACAGGGACTTGATTCGAGTGGCTTTATCAGAATTTGTCAGTTGATTGACAGCTCCGTCTATTCTAATCTGAACTGTTGTTGCCTGTACAGTTCTAAACAGCTTGGATTTTATCTAGAAAATATCACTTTGTAGCCAAATTAATCTGTTTGCCTTATTGTGATTAATATAATTAGCAGATTTCGTAAACACAAGTTGTACAAATTGTACTCGGTGAAAAGTTCACCAAACTTTGCAAACAAAAGAAAAAATGTTAAAGGTGAGTCACGCTAATTGGATAATTTTTAGTTTGAAATTCACAGTTTTAATAAATGTTCGTAACGTTCTAGTTAACACCATCTTCAAAAAATAGCAGCTCTAAACAGACCATAACAGTTACTTTTAATAGCGACGTCGATTTTTTTTTTGAACGAGCTTCCACTGAACTCATAATTACAAAGTAGTCAATAAAGTTCTATCTTAAGCCGAGAAATAAAACTAGATCATGATTTATTTAAATCGATAACATTCATTCATAAAAACTTCAAAGTGGCTCTCGAAATAATTACAGTTTACCTAATGTCAGCTTAAATAGCTCCTGAATTCGACCAGAATAAAGTGGAAATCGATCCTCAGATAAAACTGGAAACAACTCAATCTTATAAAAAATGAAAGATGAAACAAGTTTTTTGTTCGAGCAAAACGAAGAATTTTCCAGTACTTAATGGAACTGACATGACGGCGTTATCTAAAATTTATCTTTTCGCGAAGTTTATTCTTTATTAAAATTTTAATAACGATGTGATGCTGAGTGTTCAACATGCAATGTAAACATGATGGCAGAACTTGCTTATGTAATTTATCGATGTAAACACAATAACCAACTCAGG
This sequence comes from Cynaeus angustus, assembly GCA_030157275.1. Taxonomy (NCBI): domain Eukaryota; kingdom Metazoa; phylum Arthropoda; class Insecta; order Coleoptera; family Tenebrionidae; genus Cynaeus; species Cynaeus angustus. The sequence continues at coordinate 25,605,739 of CM058059.1, forward strand.
AAGACTTTATCTATTATTCATGGCTTATTAAGTAGTTTGTGTTCTCATGTTTTCAGTTCCTACGTAATAAGGATAAGAAGATTAAGAGAAAATCACCTGAAGTTTCGACTTGGTTCGATTGTTAATTTTAAGTTTTAATTACGCTCTCCCTAATTCGTCGGATCTAGGAAATTTCTAGGACGGATTTAGTGAAGTTTAATGTGCGACGTTTAGTACCCGGCGCATCCACCAGAATGCAGCGATTAGTTAATTTCAATTAAGTTTATTTTTTCAAGGACTACAATCTCACGTTTTGCTGCGATCGCATTCTATTTTAGGCTTTGTGTTCTCATTATTAATGCGACACGCACAGAGTTCGGAGATAATTCAAGCTGAGATAACTGAAAAACCAAACAAACATTATCATCCATCTCTTTCTTGTTCCCTGAGATCTTATTAGTTCTGGGTCATCACCTGCAACGATTCTCTTTCACTGAGCTTTGCCGCATTTATTTATACTTAGCGTGTACGGCGAGTTACGAAGTAGGTACTAGATTCTCGTTAAATATAAATTAGAATTTAATGAAAATTTTGGTTTGATGCAGTTCGTGCGGTTGTATCGAAATCATATTTTCGTGTCGTAGTTTTATTCTTCTGAGTGTCGGTTTGATTAAAGAAGTTTTTCCTCCGCATGATTGTGATGGTAATAGTGGTGGAATTTGAATATCGTCATTATACAGCGATTTGCATCTTTTTGTGAATGGATCTTAACGCTTCGAACGTTTCTTTACAAGTTTTCTCGCTTTCATGTTTTTGTGTTTTTATTAATCCGAAGAAATTATACTTGCAGTATTTAAGCTAACGGCTTTTGTATGGTAATGTTATCGTCATATCGTCGGCGTCACCTTATCGGAATAACACCTGAATAAAAAAATATACTAGGAGTTTTAATGAAACGCCGCTTTCGCGCTGGCTTTCATCGAATTACGACCACGAAAATAATTTACAATTTTGATGCAACTGCCGGCGACTATTAGCAACTATTACTTCCGACAAACGCCGTTTGTTTTCTTCGTTTAAATATGATTTGCGCAAATTCACAAGAATGCAATTAATATTTCATTTGTTTCATGATTCTATTTCTCTTTGTGCATGTACAAGAGCTCTGCACTTCACTCGGAATACAGAATTATTTCCAACTAACATCAACCGTCGGGGAGCTTTTTATTCATACTAAAACGGGCAATGACTGGCAAGTTTTAAAATGCATCATCAACTTGTCATATTATTGACACATGTAATAATGGAGCGGCTGTAAAAGGGTGTACAACATAATATGATGATTGCTAAATTTATCGCAAGGGGGAGTGTTTCGAATTTTTCACGGTTGCTTATTTAATTTATAGCCGCAGACATGAGCTTTCTGAATTTAATTTCTGGCTTTGTGCTTTGGATGAAATTACGGAAACATGCTTTATGGCTTCCATCGATTATCGGTTATCACAAAAACATTCCAATAAAAAGCGAGTTTATTTTTTGTTGAATTTAATTATAGTTGTATTGTGTTCTCAAGTTTGTGTCAAAGAAGTAGGAGGCGTTGCCGGACAAATTATTTAAACATTTTTCCCTACATTTACTTTTTTTTATAAATTTATTCTCTGTTATTCGTCTTATCAAATATTTACATTCGGGCGTTGCTTGTTTTCGAATATGTAATAATCAATAGATACATGATTGCTTTCTAACAGGGTCAAGGCAGTTTACAATTTGAATCAAAACGCTCAAAGAAATAATTGATGGGTGACAATAATAAATTTTGATTTTCAGACAGTTTTGTTATTGGACTGGTTTTTAACTTATAAATCAGAGCAATCGTTTGTTACGTTGGGAGTATTGAAATTGTAATCGGACGACAAACAAAACGTGCAAAAGTGTAGCTGTGCAAGCCACCGAGTGAGCTAACAAACAAATTGAGTGACAAATAAAATCGTTTCAGTTCCTTTTGTCAGCTGCTTACGTATTTAAAAGTACCTGCACCGTTTTGAGTTTCATTAATTTACTTAAAATTTATTTTGGTTTTTAGTTCGTACGTTTAATTTTGTAGTTAAATGTTGTTTTTCTTTTATGGAAAATAAGTTTTGTATTGATTAAACCATTAACAGCATAAAGTTTTAAAAACTACGAAATATACAAATTACTATTTACTAAAAAAATTCGGCTTTCTTTAAACACAGTGTTTGTACGCACATTATTGCACATATATTCATGCTTCCTCATTTTGTCTTGTCACCTTTTTATTTAGAAAATAACGGCAAATAAATTATTACCAAAGCTCGGAAAAAATTACTGCTGGGTAGCCTAAATATTCCATGTTTTTATTTGATTGACTGCTGTATTCTGACACCCGAAATTAATGACATGTGATATCGGTGACATCGTTTCCGCACGCCATAATAAACAGCTAAAATTACAAATTTCATTTTCTTCATCAATCAAACATTAAACAACGACATTGTAGTGTTTGTACTCAAGTAGGTATTGATCAATTTGTCAAATTTTACGAATATTAGTCTGCGTTCGCTTCGTTTCGTCGGAAATTAAAGTTCCTCGGAAGACCAACCACAAAATGAAGTCATTATTTTACACCAATTACCTCGAAGTTGGGCACGCATTTGAGTTCAGACTTTTTTGGTTAGTGTTGTGTTTCGAAACAATGAATCCATCGAACGTTCGTTGAATCAACATTTTGTAACAGCTCGATGTGTTAATACAGCGGTGTTATTTTACGAAACCGAAGTGAATGTCTGATAGGTAATATTTTTTTAATAAAAAATTCATAGTCGGGTAAGTAGCGTAAAAAGTGAATAATGCGGCGATTTTTGGTGCCGAATGATAAGTTTGTTCGCTGGCGAAAGATACTAGGTTATTACGAGAGCGTCAGGAATTAGGTTAAGTTTACAGAACTGATAAAGATTATATCTTAGTGAGTTTCGTGTTGCTGGAGATTTTTGGTTGAGAACACGCACAAAAGGAAGACAATAAACTATCAAACTGACTTTTACTATTACGAAAGTAAGGCCGATAATAAAAAAGACAAAGGATTTGATAACTTCTTTTACTGGTCTCAAGAGACGCACCGAATTTAAAAGGAATTCGATTAGAGATTCCGTCTGGCAATGACAAGATACAAAAAGATGAAAACACTGCTAATTTTAAAAATAATTCCAATTAAAACAGTTATAACTTTTGAGTTGACAAATTAGCATTTTTTTCTATTACGTAGTTTATTTTACGTACACATGTATGGGTGGAAATTGCTCCTAGAAATTAGTTTTTTTCTAGCGTAGATTTTTCTTTATTATTATACAATTATGATTTATTATTGTTCTCGCTTAGCTCTAGATTTTTTTAAAGGACTCATTTACATGTTGCATGTCACCTTATTTTTTCCACAATTGATCTAATCATAAAATGAATATCAATGAACTTAACGTTTTGCTTGTTTCTTATCGATTACATCGAAAATGCAGTAATTTTTCTGACCTTGGAATTTTGATGAAAATAGTCTACTCACGCTTTTATTGAATAACAGATTTATTCTAAGGAAAAGTGAGGATGTTTGTTCGGTTTTATTTTGCAATTTCCGTTTAGACTAAAAAAGACTACGCAGTGAAGAGTCGAGTCTGAAACTTCGTGTTTTAACCACGTCGCTAGAAATATTGCTTTAATAAAAGTTTTAAGTAGTGTAAATTCTGTTTCAGTTGATTTTCCCGTAAGTAACGTCAGCAACTCGCGTTCTCTAATAACATCCAACATTTAAAGTGGTGTTATCAGGGATAACAATTAGAACTGCAGCTATTCGCCATAAGTGCATATCAAGTTTCTGGTGACTTTTTTTGCTAATTAACTCTCGCAAATTAACTCACCTGACAGCGAATTTATTGCTTGAAACGGCGAAATAATAGTCTGATATTTCATGTGTTCCCATGTGAAAACGTGACATTTAATTGTCGTTGTCATAATTTCCTCTATTGTTGAGCACAAATATTGTTAAATTTTGATCCGGGAGTTCCGGCTCCGCCCGGCTGAAATTTTCGAATAAATTTCGACTCGTAATTACAATTGCGAAACAAATGGTGATCTTGATGGCTTGATGGTAATATTTCATGCGTGACAAAGATCTTTAACTTTGAAACTGTCTCGACTATAATATCGCGTTTTTGGAAGTAATAAATCTCACCTTTTGCACTCGGTATTTTTATACAGTTGCGCGCAAGACCGTTGAAATTTATTAAGTGAAACATGTCTCTGGATTGCCACGTCTCGGATTCTGGTCGGAAAATTTAACACGTTTTTCTCGAATTTATTCTAAGTTTACATGAATTTTATTGTAAGTTTTCATTTATATGGAAATTCGAGGACTATGCTCTTAACGGGGGAGATCATCAGTTTTTATTCAGCGCATTTTCACTTATAAATATTTATAAAAGTTTTTCATAAAAAAAACTGAAAGGAGAGACGATATTTTGACCTGATTTTCGCGAGTTTATAGTTTGGATACACGGATCTGAGGCGCATTCAGTGCATCTCGTTTTCTTACCAGGTAATAGCGTAATAAATTACAAATTTCATGGATTTGACGTAAATAGATATTATTTTCCTTGTGATAACGACTTTCAAGTTATATTGAAACATTCCATGCTGAAATTATAATTTTTTTGCAGGTAAGGAGTTTCTGAATAGAGTGTAATTCTAGTTCGTAAGTATAAAATTTTGTTATTTCATTCGCAACGACGGATTTCATTTTATGAGTTTCTTAATAAAGCTATTAAGATATTTCAATAAACTCTGTTCAAGTTTGCTATTCAAAGGACCATAAAAATGCTAATGCCATTCAATGCTTTCTTGCACGCAATCATAGCTTTCGAATAAAGCACAAAGTGGTCATCTGAAACAAAATCAAGCTGTTTGGGTACTATTTTTCTTTCAGTTAATGTAGCAATTTAACCGGCTGATTCTATCCAAAGCAGGATGAGCCGAGTTCTGATTTAGGTTCTCAACTTCAGCCCAACTTGTAAGTAATACAAACTAGTGACGTGCCCGTGATTGGTAGGTAATAATTTCTCACTCCATTGGCCTAAGGGTTGGAATGAAGAACCGTACGGAAATTTATTACAGACTAAAACGTAATGGATTTTCTGGATACTTTGGTGCCCAACAAAAATTGTTTGGAAGCGAAATTTATAATGTTCAACGTATTTCCGTTAAAAGAAGGAAGTGGGGTATTTTGACCACGCTTTTTTTGGGTCAGCGTGGATTGAGTCGGCCATAAATCTGGCAATCTTGATAAAGCAAAATAAGGAATTGTATAATATCCAAATATTCAGAGTGCTTTTGATCGTAAATCGAACGGGGATTTATTCGAGATGAATTAACATATTTATTAGATTTTTTTCTAAAAAATTTCATATTTTTACGTTAGAATTGATAATAAATTTATCTATTTTCTAATTCGGGAGGCGTAAAATTACTTCCATAATTGTCGAATCGCTGCTTCTAACTCGTACATTGTAATTAAACCATTGGGGAACCACCCGATCTCTGCCATACTTTATAACTAAGTGCAAACTGCTTCGGCGACACAACATTAAGCAGTTAATGCTTGTTAATAGCGCGACTTCGGACATAAATTAGCCATAAACACAGGTAGCGAAGCACCAGACCGAAGCGCACACTCGCGCCCTCAACAACTCACCCTCGTCGCGTATTTCACATTTTAACTAAGTTTCTTTCTGAGGGTTCGGTAAATGGTCTATTAGCAATTAAGTGCTGATTTAAGGCAGTCGGCTCCACATGGGCTCTTGTTGCTGTTCTTATTAGCATTAGCAGGGAATTATGCCTACTTTACGAAGACAGTAAATGTCAACCCTTAGTGCCGCCTGTCAGAGTGGAAAACCCGTTATAAGAAAACTCGTTTATTCATGGTTTCAGAAAAAGGCGACTCTGGGGGCGGAAAACCGTAATGAAGATGTTGTACAAGGGCATGATTTTTTTCTGAGGGGAGAGAAGGATATTAAAGCGGCGATTAAATGGCTGTTACATAAAGTAATTAGGAGTCTAGTTAAGCGTTTTATAACGGCGCTAATATTTTATAAAATATAATTACATCTTGTATTTATAAAAAACAAAGAAAATTATAAATATAAAGTGCAACTTGTCATTTTTTGTTGTTGTAAAAATGGTGGAGGCGCCGGGTCAGCTTTATAAACTGTTCTTACCGTTTATGATTTTCTAACGACCTTTTTTTTGAATTCATAACGAGAATTGTACAGAAAACGTAATTACGTGCTTAAAAAAAATCTGAATTTTTTTGTACGACTTTGAATTTAGCTTGAAGGAAAAATGCCTACTTAACAAATTTAATGTTTTTACTACGTAATCTTTGGTTTGTTATTCAGTGAGAACGTTGGGCAATCTAATTTGTAATATAATTATGCTAAATGTAATTTACTACAAATCCAATTTGTCTTGTTTACATATAATAGAAATTGAATAAAATTATCTCCAATTCATCCATCAATCGCGCATTATTCGTTCGTTGGTGGACGGTAACATTGAAACCACTCTGTTTAATATAAGTCACAAATTTCTTTTGTAAATAAAAATAAAATGGTAATCAAAAACTGAAATGCAATGTTGAAATGCACACACTTGTCGTAAACATCATTATTTCATGCTTTTGTAAGTGCAGCTTGACCACGGTTATAAAAGCGATGAGTTCAACATGTAATATCATACTGATTACTCGTAATTAACATTTGTAGATAGAAGATAAAACCCGGGAAAGTTTCCGGGTTTCCGATTTCACGTTCGTATCAATCATGAGTAGTTACAAATTTTATCACTACTTTCGTTTCGGGTCGTTAAAACTTTCGTACTAAAAAATTTTCGGGTAATTACTATCAATAAACTCAACTTTTGCTTCATTATTGTTTCTGGACCATAAATAAAAAAAGTTAGAGAGACTAAGATTTACAGAAGATCTTCCGAATTTTAAGATGGTGTTTGACGTAAAAGAGGTGGAGAATTTCCACTGGATTACGCGTGAGGCAAGTTTTTGTATTGATTTATTGATTAGGAGTGAAAACTGAAGATTTATCGAGCGAATGTTTAAGAAAAAAGCGCCGAAAAAGGAACTTTTTAGGACTACTTTTGATTTATTTTTAATTCTAGTTGTGAGGAATGATTAATTCGTTTTCGGAGTCATCGGTGGACGAACTTTAATATTTTTAAGAAGGATAATAATTTTCTAGGAAAAAGATCCTGTGATGAATTCGACGTTGTCCTGGCCGTGGAAACCAGTTTTATTACCTGGTTGAACCACATAGAGTCGTTTTCTGACCGAAACGGTGCACCTCACTGCCTATCCTTGCAATTAACAAATATTTCAATTGCGAAAGCTTTACATAAATTCCCGAATGTTCCTAGTCGGAATTGCTTAATTCCAAGGGCGTATCCGCCCTAGGCCTAGTATAAATTTCGGTTCAATTGCTGAGGTGGTGGCGTCCGCTTATGGCTGTGCTAAGTCACGGCGCCCATAACGAAGCGTCACACCGTGGCTCATATTGAATTTTTTATGGGAGTTGTTGGAAAAGTTGTGCCGTAACAGCGATGCTCTGACGTTCAGACACCTGAGCTTTGGCCCACCGCACTTGAAATCGTCCAGACTTATCGAAAAAATACGGTTCCTCTAGTATCCGATAAATTCGGCTTTTGATGTTGGAACTCGTACGTCTTTCAAGTACTCGATGGAAAGTGAATTTTATTGAGATTTTACGTGGCAGCTTTGACGCAATCTGTGCAAACACTAAGGAAGCTCGTGTTGGCAGAGCGTGAAGAATAGGGATGGGCGATTTACTGAAAGGCACTTTGTGGATGGGTCGAAAAGACGAGGATTTTTGCAAGAGAGCTGCAGCGATCGCTTGTTGGAAAGTAATAAGGCTTTGATTACAGCAGTAAAATCTGGTAAATACGTTCCTGATTTGCGGGAAGCACGTCGAGATAAGGGCAATTGTATTGGCATTTACGACGCATTTGTTAGGTACGGGTATTTTCAGATTCATCTGTTATAACAAATAGATGGAATACTAAAGTATTTTTTGGCATGTTGTTCTTAAATATTTACAATTTCAAATTGGCATTAATTTTTAGTAGCATTTCAAAGCGTTACCTGCAGTCTGAAAGAAATTACACACAAAATTGTGATGTAAGTCATTTTCAACATTTTTTCTCTTTTTCTAGACACAGGTCAGATACGTACATTGGTAGAGTATGAATTAAACAAGAGATTTTAATGGAAATGTGAGCGCAAAACGTTGTTAAAAATGCTGATAGTGGTCATAATCTGACGTCATAAAAGATTTTTAATCTTTAATAGCTTTTAATGGATATTTCTCTTCAGTCTCTTGAATACTAAACTAAATTAAATCATGTTGAATAATAGAAAGTATCAGCAAAATTCAGTGTTTTAGGAATGTCTCCAATTTTTTGAGTTTTTGACCAGACAAACTTTGGTTTTTGATTTTTATGTCTTAGAATAAAATCACAGACGCTACAAACTTGAGTTATTTTTATTACAAACAAAATTAGCATTAAAACCTTCAATAACAGAAGAGGTTAATTCACATATTTGGATTTGGCAGCTTTTATTACTTTTTTATAATTTATTAGTTTTAGCAGAAAATTTTTGTAAAATTTTATTATTGTTATTTTAAAATTTTCATGAATTTAAATTCTTCAGATTTTGTAAAAAACACATTTTTAAATTGTCTCTATAAATGAGCAAAAATTTTTATGTAAACAGTTTTTTTAAAACGATAAAACTTTTTTGAGTTTTTTGAAATTTTAGACATTTTGAAGAATTGAAATTTAAGAATTTTTCTGAAAATGGAAAAGTTTACAAGCTTTCTTAACTCTAAATTCTTGACATCTAGAAATTTTTTTTACGAATTTAGATTTTTCAAAATTTTGAAAATTTCTATTTATTTTATAAAATTTTGTGATCGTTAATATACAAATTTTTAGATTTGTTAAAAATTTTCAAAATTTTCATGCCTTTTATAGATTTCTGCAATTTATGTAAATAAAAGTTTAAAAATTACGCTGTTGTAAAAATTAGTAAGACTCTGAAATTCAAAAACTAGAAATTTAAAAAATTGGCTGGCTCAGAAGCTCAAAAATTTCAAAATTTGAGAAAAAACTTTAACTAAACCTTTTGTTATTAAATAAAAAATTCATTGTTTTCATTTCCAACAATATACATATTTCTCATTTATCAACAAATAATTGATAATTTGTATTTGTACTCGTAATTAAATTTAGACAGAGTTAAATTTTTCATTTATACGCCACCACAAAAACCGTATAAATAAATAAATAGTGGAAAAGTTTAATAGCATTTTATATACAAATGACAAATTTTGCAAAAGCTTGATGAAACTTATACGTATATTTTCATATATTTATATAAAAAAATAAGTATTGATTTTTTTAATGTATGTAAATTTACACAAAACGTATCAAATTGTAAACTGATATTTATTCAGGTATTAACAAATTTAGGTTTATTTTTAGAGTTCCCACTGTAATAATATTTCTATTTTATTATTGTTGGTGGAATATGATACTACAAACTACCATAAATAAATCGTTGTAGATTTAGTGACCTCTGTCTTTTTTGCAACAAAAAAAGTGGTGAGAATGTAAAAAAAATAAAAAAATAATTGAATGTGTTAAACTTTTACAGAGAGCGATCTCTGAAAAATTAATAATTGGAGTAAACGGACGAGTAAAAAGGTAAAGCCGCTTTTATTTATATTTACTATTTATTTGTTTTGTTACGTAAAGAAGAACCCTCGATTACTATTGCCGGACCCGTTTAAAATAATGTTAAACACCTGAAGTTTTTGGTTTAAACTTCTTAGAAAACTTCCCAGTCCAAGAGCAACCGCACTTGTGTATTCAAGTCTTTCCCTCTACTATAATAACAATCAAATGAACATAAGTTAGTAAACAATGTTATAGCTAGTACTTGGTCTGCCGGGAAATGGTCGGTAGTTACCAACTTCTTATTCCGCCAAACACAAGTAGGAAATGTCATTTGCAAAAGGAAACCTCCAACTTAATAACATCGCGTTTACAGTCATTTATACAAGCTTTATATATTTTTTCCTCCGGAAACTTCAGCGACTACGAAAACTTTGATGTTTTTAATGGGAAAATGCATTTCTTTACTGCTTCGCGTTCGACTCTAAATTGAATTATACAGTTTTAAAGCTGCCAATACCCGATTTGAAAAACGGGAAGTTCACTTTAGTTTCCGAGTGTTTTGGCTGGCAAGCATTCGTAAGTAACTTTTCCTGTGATTAATTAGCGCAAAACGACAGTCATACGTCTTTTATGACTGCGAGGCATGAAATGTTTCGTGTGCGGTTTAAATAAAAAGCTCAGTAACGTCAAGTACTTGGGTGACGTACAACGCCCTGCTTATTATCTCACGGTGATTGTGCTAACAAGCATTAGACGTAATGAGTGGTGCTAAAATTTGACAACAAGAGGCCATAAATTTTTTACATGATTATTTTATGTCTTGTTAGGGAAGATTTATAGCGTGCAGCGAGAACAAATTAACCTTGTAACAGGTTGCACCATGTTTTAGCGAATGCAAGCTCAACTTTGAGCGGTTTTTTGCTCACATGAGAGTATGTGCCTCAATTACGCGTTAATTTAAGACTACTTGAAATTATGCATGGGAATATCATGTTTGCAAGCATCCACTGGTTGCTATGGATGAAAGTGAAAGTAAAGTGTGGCGACATTTTTTTTCTTGCTTGATCCCGGGACATAAATTTGTATCGAAGATTTCCTTGGTGTCATTACTACCAACGAGGGCGTTAAATCACCCTTTCTGATATTTATGGTCAGAAGGAGATAAGGCATTAAGTTAATCTCCTTAACCTGAGCCATTATTAAATTAGCTATCATTTATCTTGCATTGACAATGCTAAATTGGGGTTGGTTTCGCACTCGAGCTTAAAGTTTAAACTGGTTTCTCCACCTGTTACACATAAATCCACAGCAAAAGACTAAATTTATAGCTCCTTATCTACGATATACAATATTTATTTCTGAACAAATTTGAATAATCTCACTGAAACCAGTAACTACACACGTAAAAATCCGTTTTCATCGTCGGCGTTGGTTCTAAGCACCGAAAGTGATTTTGGTCTACATTATGCATACGAAGTTCGCCCCGGCAATAAATAATGGACATTAAAGATTTACGCTCTTACAAATTTTCTGAAAATGACTCATCTGCCTTGAAATTGCTTGTTTTGAATGCAGTCCCCTTGATTACTTAGATACTTTTCAGTTCGTAAAACTGGATGAGACACCCCTAAAAACTTCGTCCAACTGGTACTAAAATCTTAGAGCTGAAAAGTTTCGAAGAAAGGGGAAGTCCAATAAATCTGTAGTCGTTAACGGCATCCTATTGCATACAGAACAGTTTGATTTTTTATTGTTAGGTCACGGCCTCGATGGACTTAGTCGGATCCCCTTGCGCCATCGATAGAAATGTCCCCTTCACAAAAATATGTTCTATCAAAATTCATAGGGAATAAAGTTAAATACTTTTTTATCGATGATAAGTTTATACTGGAAGAAGGGCGACTTTCGGACATAAAAGTGCCACAAGTTTTCTTATCAGGAATACTTCACTTCTTGTCTTATAATAAATTGCCGAGATTAAGCTCTCTTTCACCTTATTTTCAAAAAGTAGTTATCTCCGTTTCGTGACTGGCTCACCATAAAAATATCCTATCATATTAATGGCAGTAAGTTGAGTTAATAATAGGTGTAATTTAGCGTGTAAACACTGGCCAATAATTGATGTTATTGTGTCGTGTTTGTTAAATGTCTACTTTGTCGACCTCTATTATTGGACTTAGAAAAGCAATTATTCGAAGCTCGCGGTTCGAACTCAAATATTGATGACTCCGAGCTGGTTTTTACAAGAATTCGGCTTTTTTCCGTCATGTTAAACGCTGCATTAGACAGTGTCATGTCACTTTCCCACTGCAAAAAATTCCAGGATGAAAATTAGCATAAGTTGCAATAAAATTCACCACGAAAATGTTCCTGCAGCCAATACTATTTGCAGGTTATAAATAACATCCATAAAATTGTTTTCTGCTGTTTCCGGTAAAAACATGAGCAAGTAATTTAAGTTTTATCGAAAACTTGGAAGGCGTCCAATCATTCTGATTGTGTTCAAAAATTTAATCCATCTTTGTTATTATTGATTTCGTTTGTTCACGATTTTTATGGGCAATTGTGCAATGTTAAAAATTATTATTAAACTAAGATCATCACTTCACCGTTTCACGAGCTGTTTACTGAAATACGACACTACAAAGTTCCTCGTTGAAAACTTTCATGGCAGGTAAATGTTGGGTTTTATGACAAACAAAGTAATTAATATCCTAATGGAACACTATGTAAATAGTTGCAATAAAAATTTGGGTCAACTCTGCTTTGTGCAATGTCCAGGAAAATTACCATAAGTTAACAATTTAGAAAATTGATATTTATTTTTCAATTAGAACTTGTGGCAAAAAGACGAATTCCTTGGTAAATTTACTGACCATGAAATCATAAAACATCACTTTTTCGTTTAATGGAACGTAAAGCACTCTCAAGAGTTCATCGAGTAAATTAGAATATACACAAAACATTCCATTACTCTTCCCGTGTTCGTTTAGCAAGTTCACTCGTTATAACTTCATTTTAATTAAAAACAAATTTTCACTTCTTTAAATCTACAGACTTTGAGCGTCTTCTACACTTAATTAGAAGGTCCAGCAATATACATAATTTGATTTTTGTCTATAACTTTCGACTCCATCATTAGCCGAGCAAGAAAGCAGGAGAAAAATAAAAACGACTCAGCTTTAAACCAATTACAGAAGAAAATTTCAGTGGCACTCTTTCAGCACTGCCTGTCTGAAATTTATGTTCCGCGGAGAAAACGCACGGGAAAAAATATATGACCTTGAGCAAATCAGCCCGGTGTATTCGCCGAGGTGTTTTTCAGAGACATTTCTCAAGGGGATGGAAGTATTAAAATTTCACACTTGGTTTCGGCCCGGGCAGATAATTTTCGTATGAAAATGAATACAACTAAATACCGCCGCTAGTAGCTCATTTATTTTTTTACAATTTTTTTCAGCTCTGCATTAATTCAAGGCACGATGTAGGTTTCAAGGTTTTCTAAGTTCACATTTGACTTTCGCAAATTTTTAGTTTTTCAAACTTCTTAAAAATTGTTTAGGCTTCTAGATTTCCCGGGTTCGGTGATATCCTGTTTTAGATTTTTAGATCGATTTTTCAACGTTAATCTTTCTAGGTTTTCAGGTTTCTTCGACTGTTTGACTTTCAAAATCTTTATCTGTTTTTTCTAGGCTTTCAGTTTTACTAGTTCCCTCAAGATTTTCTTCCCTTCATGTTTCTTGAAATGCTCTAGGTTTCAAAGTTTTCCAGGTTTAATAATACATATATGTTTCTTGCAAATATTTTGGCTATCGCAGACATTGGTTTTTTAATGATTTTTAGGTTTCCAAGTTTCTTCTTGTGTTCTTCAATATTTACCTTTCATTTTTTTAAGGCTCAAGTTTACTTATCAACTATAAATTCACATGCAAGGTTTTCAGGCTTCGTAAATTTATTTTTGTTTCTAAGTTTTCCAAGTTTCGTAATATTTGTTTTAACAACAATAATCTTCTAAATTTTTAGGTTTCTTCGATTATTTAGGTTCACAACATTTATCTGTTGTTTTTTGACCTCCAGGCTAATTCATTCTCTAAAGTTTTGCAAAAGCATCAATTCAACGCATGCTCTAGGTTTTCAGGCTCTTACAGATTTGTCGTTCTTAAACACTTCCTAGGCTTCTAAATTTCGCAGGTTTGGCATAAGCTGCGCTTTTTGAATATATTTAGTTCCGCGTTTTCAGGTTTCTTCAATTAGTTATGTTCTATATATTTCTTATATACCTTGTCTAACCTTCCAGGATTTTGCATAGGCATTGATTGTTCAACGCATATTCGTCTAGATTTTCGGTTTCTTATGCAAAATCCACAATATTTTCCTATTTTTTCTAGGCTTTGTAGGTCTACTGACTTTCTTAAAATTACATTAACTTTGAATGTAAATTCTAGGAAGTTTATCTATGAGCGTTTTTTTTTTGTTTTTTAAAATAATCTAGGTTCCAAGATTTTCTAGGTTTAACAATATATATTTCCTATAAGCTTACTAGTATATATTATATAATCATTAATTTTTTAATAATTTTTCCAAGTTTTTACGTTTCTTTAATATTTATTATTTTCCACGTTTTCTTTTTAAGTTACAAATTTAAAGATTCCCTCAAATTTTACGTAGGCATCAACTATCTATGAGTGCTTATTCTAGGTTTTTTGGCTTTCTAAGATCATCTTTGACACCTTGCTCTAGGTTTAAAAGTTTTCTAAATTTTGTTTACAAGATTTGCTATTAGCTTTCTAGTTTTTGCGTAACCATCATTTTTTGTACGCATATTCGTCTAGGTCTTTGGGATTCTATTATTTGATTATTTAGCTTCAATAAGTTCTACAATATTGACTTTTAGGCTGATTCATTATTTCAGGATTTGTAAAAGCATCAACTCACTGTTGTTCTAAGTTTTCAGACCAATAAGCTTTTCCTTGGCAGACTTCGTTTTTAGAGTTTTTTTTAAATTCTTTAGGATTCTAAGTCTTCCAGGTTTGGCATGGCTAGCAATTTTTAGTGCATATTGTTAAAGAATTTAAGGTTTTCAGGTTAAATGTTGTTGAACGCATATTGTTTTAAATTTTTAGATTTCATCATTAAAAATTCGCAATCTTTATCGGCTCTTTATAGGCTTTGCCTTATGTTTTACACAAGCATCGAACATATATGTAGACCAAGTTGTTGCTTCTGATAATTGGTTCCACTGTGTTAGTTCGTCCACTCCTGCAGCTGACCTGTATAGTAAATGCAGCTGTCCAATTTCTCGTATAGTTTTGGGTATGAGTTCAATTATACTTGTAATCACATTTAAATATTGATTCTGTTCATTCAAGTTTATCAGACCAGAGCAGACAAGCATCACGTGTAATTTGATTAAACTGTCAATTGCAAGACCTCGTAACCAAATCCGTGTAGACTCTCAAAGAAGACCATCAATACCAAATCTTTATCAAAAACAAACATCTTCTCTCTAATTCGTTCATTCCATGCAACCTTAAACTTCTTTCAACGACACAAATTATACGGTATTGTCCTCAAGGGAAAAGAGGGAATGTTGAAAGCAGTGTCTCGTTTCAACAGATGTAGAAACAGCTTTTAAATAATCCAACAGTATTGTCGTCAGATTGGATTCGGACAATACGCACCACTTACCCAATTGTCCCTTAGTATTGGCAGGTAATAATCAAAACCGGTAGTGCGTATGTATTTGTTGTGACATTTATGTTAAGTGTTCAGGTAGGAGAGGGTGACCCCTGGGGCCGCAACTTTTATCCTGTTCAACCCTCAGATTTTTCATTTGATATCGGATTCTACACAGAACTATGAATGAGGGGTGGTACCATGAGATGGAAGGGTTAATTATTTCAAAATGGCGACGACTGCTCTAATTTAATAATGGTCGTTGTGTGTCGTCATCGGACCTTATGCAAATATAAATTCGTAATGGAGATTAGCTGGAGATCTTACAGACTTGACATAATTGCTTATTCGCCATAATCCCAAATTGCTTTGCTTCCCGGACACAAGGAGAAATAGAAACAAATTGGACTGTTATTAGTTTCCGATACAAATTAAATTCTCGGATATTCAAATGAGTTGTAGAGCGGTGTTTGGAATTACTCTGTTTTACTGACGCAACTATCTTCATTACGTAATGAAACTTTAATACCGGATTTCAAAGTTGATAGCTCTACGTTAAATGTTAAGAAAAAGATTGCAAGGCAAACTGGAGGGTGTAGAAGAAAAAAGGACGACTTCGAACTAATTGAACATTTCAATTTAATTCTAACTTTGCGGAGATTACCATAGAATTTTAAAAGATTTTCGCACAAACTGCTCACGGCTAATGAACAAAATAGTTTGGGAGAAACTAAGATAATTTGCATTCGTTGCTCTCACAAAAATATTTTACAATTAAACTTAGAAAATCATGAAATATTGTACAAGTAATAAAATTAGCTAAAAGACAGAGAAAAACATTTTTTTAAGAAAACTGAAGAAGAACGGGAACAAAAAGAGAAAAAACGTGTGTTTCTTGGAAAAAGAATGTTTTTCTTTTGATTTCTTCTAACGCTGATTTCAGAACTTATTAGTTTGCTATATTCCGTTGCTGGAAATTGGCCATAAAAATGTTAAATATTTAATATTTTGTTAAATAGTTTCTACTTTTGAATATTTAAAATCGTAAATTGGAAAAATTATAATAATGGGCTCCCACAGAGATTTTAATTTCTGAAAATTTTACCAAATTTACGAATTTAAATTTTTTGAATATATTATAATAAACTAAAAGAGTTTTAATAATTTGTAATTTGGCGTCTTTTAAGGATTTTTTTTTAAATTGTAGACATTATCACAAAATCTTATTAATTCTAAAAAATTGAGAATAAATTAACAGAAACGATTTAATTTTCAGAACTATCCAAAGAAAATCTGCAACTCAGTCCCAAATTTAATATTTACATATTTTACAGATCTTCCAATTGAAAATGTAAACAATTGGAAAATTTGAATATTTTACAGATTTAAGTTTCTGGAGATCTGAGTGATGTCGAGATTTTAAGTTCTAAAATCACATATTTTTCTGAAATTTTGATAAAATTCAAGGATTATATATTTTTTAAAATTGTTTCCCGCTTTTCATTTATCACGAAATAAAAGACATGCAGAAAGAAAAAAGTTCTTAAAAATTAATTAATCAAATGTTTATGTGAATGTAAACTAATAACGAATTATTACGCAACGCGTTTTCACCGCTAGAATATGTTTAATAATTCATATGCTCCCAAACTGAAGCAGTGTTTGGAAATAAATTTTCAGTAGTTTCGGAATAATGCGATTAGTCTATTCGACTTTAATTAAATTGCTACGTTAATGCAAACGTACTGTTAGCTTGCTAATGCTTAAAAGCTCTGACACCATTAGTGATCTAGCGTTAAAAAATTATATAAAATTGGTAGCATTTAGGTAGGATCTAGTTTCTCCACGTATGAAAAACATGCAGATTTTGTGGGCAAAATAAAGTAAAAGTAATATTGTTGGCGAAATTGGCCATAACTAAAGTCAAAGCTTCAAAGCGATAAAATCGGCATTATTAAAATTATCATTGAAACAGTTGCTTTGGTCGTTTACCGTCCAGTAAAATATTTCGGTCGATTTCACAAACTGCACACCGATCGCCGACAATTTCATCAATTTTTCCGCACATTTACACGAAAAAAATCACTCAAACCGCTAATGCCAACAAACGAATCAAAGAGAAATTCACATAAAATAATTAACTTTTGAGGGCGAACAGCTAAAAACAACGATCTGTTATTGACAATAGCACAAAATCGTGACCGTTTGCGACCTATCAATCAAATCGGTTCGCGGATAATCGGTATAATTGCCGGCTGAAGTGGGGATCGGGGATGGTTTCCGCCTCCGGCCCCCAACTGCCACCAGTCAGGCAGTTCCGATTGGGAAAACGAATTCTCTCATGGATTTGTAGTGTGAATTTTTGCTGGTGGTCATTTTAAAGGGGATCACGTTCGGTCGTGAAAAAAAAAGAGGAAATTTAATTTTAAATTAATTTCACGCTTACAATCTTCATTCGCCAATTATACAAAGCGTTAGCAAAATTAATCGCCGACCTTTTTGCTGTAAGCACGAGGAAAGTGAGTTCGGAATTGGGAGAACGAACACTTCTCGAGAAATTTAATCAGGTGCTAGGTTTCGTGAGGGAATAAATGTTTTTATACTTTCAGGGGTTGCCAGTGTGTGTATGTAGCTCAACTAACTTTGAAACTACGTGCATTAGACGCTATTACAAGAAAATTAATATTCAAGTGTTTAACATTAAACAGATTTCCGAGTGTGTACAAAAAAATGTTTACAACAAAGCAGATGATGAATAAAAAATATTTCTATATTATTTTTAAGTTAATCGGTTATTCGCAGGCAATGTTATCGTGGGGCTTTAATTACATCTTCAAACAATAACGATAACACAGAATAAATCTATTCAAATTTACGGTGTGACAAATTGGACAGAATCATGGTGTAAAAGTCATTTGTTAGACAAATCTGATCGCTACAAACTCTATTAATAAATTATAAAATGACAATGAAAATGTATTAAACGTTAGTGACCACCCATTGGTAAAAGATTTATTGCAATCTACTCCATCACAGACGTCCCGGCGTGCGCCAACTGCTAGGAATGATTTAATACTAATAAATTTCTTACCGGTGGGCAAAGCCCTACACGGAATTTTTATTAGGTTAGCAATTTGATTGATTTACCTTTGTTAATTTATCGTAATAATTGTATCGAATTGTTTTTTTATATACAGAAATATATCCAATCATTTACAACTCAAAAACCTTTTTTATTTGCTATTGTTTTCATTTATGTAATATTTTTTCTACTTTCTTTATAATTATTCACTTTATATCAAAAAAAAATAAAAAATAACTGGGGCAAACACTGTCCAGTCGAAGACAGAATTTGATGCGACGTGGATAAAAAGTTTTTTTTTGATTAAAGTTTTTTTTCCATTACGGTTGACCATGGTATTAAATTATTTTTCCCCCACTGCGTACATTTATTTTCTGTTTCATCGTCCACGTCACTGAAGGCCCTGCAATATTAAAATTTAACTCCTACAAGTTCTTAGAAGTTTTAGAACCTGTTTGTGTTTTTCTGAAACTAAACGATTTTTCTAAAACTGTGTCCTGAGGCGTGCAGACATCAAATCCGTTATAAAATAAATAATAAATTTTCAGCTAATTGTAAATTGTTGAATCCGCAACAACTTTTTTCTCCGTGTGGCAACAACACCACTTCTCTCCGTCCATCTGTTTAATTTATTAGTTTTGTGTCCCCCGAGCACCACTCCGTGGATTTAAACATTAAAAAAATAAGCTCTCCAGTTGTAAAATTGACCCAGTCTATTCAAAAGTCTAGACTCTAAAAAAATTCCAAACTAAAAGTCTCGCATGTTACGTGAAAATCTATTTTTTATTCGCCGTAATACCCCAACCGTAAAATTACAGTGTATTACATGTTAGCATACGTGTACATTTCGAAAAAATGAAGATTAATTTTCTCCCACTGACCACCGCGTCGTCGGAACATCCCCCTTAAATTAAAAAAAAAAACGTGTTATCACTGAAAAAAATTTAAATTACAATTTATTCCTCCCATTACGACATAATTGTCACGTTTGTGTCACGTTGACCTGTGTTTTCTGTGGCTTACAAAACGGTGTTCACGTGTCGTGTTATTTAATAGTGAATGAAATGGTGGTGAGTTGTCGTTCCCGGGAGGTATCGTACACATGTGGTGGATCGTAATAAAGAATCCCTCATGGTGGTGCAGCTTCACCATCTCGTTTTTATGACATTTGAAAATGACGAAAGAGATAGAAAGTAATTAGTTGGGTTTTTGAGACAGACTCAGCTTCGTCTGCGTATCCGAAGGGTACGCGCTACACTCTTCAGTTGATGATGAGGATGAGTCGTGAAAATCCGTCTGCTGCGATGTGTGTGGGAGCTCGCGTCTGGAGACGTGGATTTTTTAAATTATTTTACTTGAGTTGAAAAGAGGTGTTAGCAAGTGTCACAGCTCATTAGAGTAAAATACTCAAAAAAGTGAAAAAGGAACAAGGAGAACGGAATAGGGAAGAAGGATATTTCATAATTTAGTCACGGTTTAAGAACTCACAAATAGTGTGTTCTACTTTAATGTAATAATTTTTCGGTTATCTTCTTAGCTGGATAAGAATACCGAGCGATTATTTATTTTCATGATTACAAGTCAAGATTTTTGTTTTTGCTTATACGAAAAGAAATTCGCAAAAACATGCAGTAAAATTACTAAATTTTTAAGAATTGCTTTAAATTTCTGAAAATTATTTAGTCTGAAATTTTTTTTATTATCGGCAAATTTTCGAGCTTTCGATTTTTTAATGCTACAATTCAGACTTCTTTTTGTGTAGATCTTTCGAATTTTCGATTGTCTCTTTCGCTTTCTCTTACTTTTTTAATTTCATTGTTTATTTGGATTTTTAGATTTTTTTTTATATTACCTATCTATTAATATCAGATTTTCTTACTTTCTTTGTTTTATCAAGATAATTTCAAAGTTAAATTTATAGTTTCCAAGTTTACATATTTGATGGAAAAAACAAAAAATAAAGTAAGCAGAAATATAAAAATAGTTTGAAAATGGCAATACTCTACGGTTCTGAATTGAAAAAAAATAATAAAAGTTTTAATTATTTAAAAAGTTTAAAACAGTTATTAACAATAACAAAATTTGAAGATTCACAAATATTTTTAAAAATCTCAAAAATTTTCTAAAAAAAATTCTCAAATTAAATTACGAGAACAATTATATCGAAATTACAAGACGTAGAACAATCTAAAAAATCAGAGAATAAGAATAATTTGAACAGAGCAGAAATATTTTATAGTTAGAAATTTTTAGATTTCTCAACGCCTTATAACTTTGAAACATTTGATTTGAAAATTTTCTAAAGATGAAAATTCTCAAATCAAATGTTTCGAAAGTACAAGACGTTGAAAAATCTAGAAAGTGTCTATTTTTTTTTGCTTTGTGGAAATTATTTCTAATTTCTAATAAAAAAGTTACTTATAGGAAACTTAAAAAAATTGGACGAAAGAAAATTCTAAAATGATAAACGATAATAAAAAAAAACAATAATCTCAAGGAAAGTGATAAAAGTTTCAAACATCGCAATCTTTACTATTTTAAAAAATTCTGAAAAATTAAAAATTCTTGAGATTCTTTTTAAAAAAAAAATCTTACAATAAAATCGCTATACTCTTAATTTCTTAGGAATCTTTAAATTGGTAATAACAAATATAGAATCTAATAGAAACTTTAAAAAATATTTACATCAACCTATGTCAATATTTTTGGGTAGAAAATATTTTTAAAAGCTCTCTAATTGTTTTTTTTTTCAAATCATCTCCATCGTATACATTTAGATTCCTTAATTTTTAAGGTGCTCGTTTGGATTTTTGCGCTTTTTTTAATGACTATTTTTTGTATTTAAATTTATGTAAATTTTTAGATTATTGAAAATTTTATAATTTTTTTTTACATCATCTTTGGAATTTTTTGTCTTTGGAATGCCCGACTTCACCAGATCCTTTACAAATATTTCTAAAGTTAAAAACGATATTTACTACTCGTAGAATAATGATTTTGAAAATTTAACAAAATTTGCAGCTTTTTATAAAATATTAAGAAACATCTAAATCTAAATTTAATTTAATTTAATTTAAACTTGTTTCATTAAAATAATAAATATAATAAAGGTAAAAATAAAACCATGAATATTGGTGCAACGTTGAACGTAAGTGCCTTTTTCAAAAATTACAAACTACGCTGACAAAATTTTTGGAAATAAAAACAACAGTTTTTCTATACAATCGAAAATTTTCTATTGCGACTAAACTAATCTGAAATTGTTTTAAATTTAATGGTGGTCGGTTTTTATGTCGGCACAAAATTGGATTTACTGATTTGACAAATCGAGTTTTGCCACAATTTATTAGGTAACCAATTTAATGTTTAATAATTACGATGAATTTTTGAATAAAAAAAAATACTTTTTAAGTATTTAAAATAAATGTTTCCACAGATGTTTAACTTTATTCTTTAACATTTCGACTACCCCATTATCTATTCAAACATGGAAGCCGTATTGACCTAATACATCCACTGTTTATGCAAGATAATTAATATTTAATCTGAATGTTCCGGTGCATTTTGCAGCCCGAATTACGAGCTTGTTTGTCGCATTAATATAACAAATTTTCGCTAACAAAAGTACCTACATCGATTTTTCATTAACATGCTAGCTCGTGTTGACCAACAATTAATAAATTATTAGCTTAGGGACTTACCTTAGTTTTGTATGCCGGCTTAGCGTCGCCCAAAGGTGTGACACATAGATCCTAAAAATAAATCAAAGTTTTGCGGTGGAAGCCGTACTTTTGCATTTGATAATTCAATCTCGAAGCATTGGTATTCCGGTCCTTGTCCATATCTGCTTTTGCAAACGGAATTAAAGATGACAACGTACTTTTATATCTAAACTTGCATCGAAACACAAGTTTTGATTGTGTTCTCAAAGTTGTGTCGGGCATGTTTGAAACTCACAATACCTATCAGTTCGATGGAGAAAACCTATGAAAGAGTGCCAGATTCCATCAAGGTAAAGTTTTACAATAAAACATCAGGACGGTCGATGATTTATAGACTCGCACGAACACGGTTTTCCATTAAGCTTTTATTAAAAGTGCGGTGGAAGGAAATAAAATATTGACAAACGTTTATTTAATTATTGCTCGGTGGGTCGCGTGGAGGAACGTTTACGGTGGGAAACGTTTTAAGTTGTCATAACGCACCTTTAGTTGCAGTCTTTTCCTAACTGCATCGTCTAAAAAAGTTGTGAAAGCTCATTTATTGTTGCTCTCCCTCCGGAACTGTAAAGTAAGTATTACCCGATTTCTCCGATCCCCGCCCGAGATTTGATAAGTTACTTTTATAAGAAAATCGGAAAAGAACGCAGGAAACTACAAAGCTTATTAAAGTTTTCACATATGTACCAATTTTCCGAGACAATATTTTCAACTTTATTGACAAACTGTTTTGAAGTTGAAACTGTGTTGTAGCGACTCGTGCATTCGCAAAACTTTATAAAAATGATGAACTTCAATTTTCTCTTTAAATGTTAATCAAACCGATAGCTTACATCATCTATTGATTAATTTCATTTAATTACTAGCGCATAGGTTTCCAACGAAGTTGCATGACTAAGTCTATTGTTCTAAACAAGAAACTTTTATCTTTCATTTCCGGTGCGACGCTTGCGTATTTTGTCTCTTTCTTGCAATTTCTAAATTAATTCGGTTGAGTGAGGCTTGATTTCGTTTAATGTTTGCGTTACTTAATTTTCCAAAGTTTACACTGAAATATTTTCTTAATTATAATTTATTGCTTTCTCTATCGACTGTGCATGTTTATTTATTTGCGTCAATTCTAATTTGTTTCTTATCTTTGTTTTGTCAGACAATTACATCAAACAGTTTTTAAAAAGCACTCGTGTACGTATTGAATTTGCTCCGTGTGGAATAAGAGTAATTATAAAACAACGTTCGCTTAATTTGTGATGTTTGCCTTTTAGCTTTGTTAATCCAAAGACAACAAAACTAAAACTCGATTAGTTTTGAGATCAATCTAAAAGTACGATAAACTGAAGTTTTTATTGTGCAAAAAGTTTATTTTAAAGCTGGCGGGTGTTTCGATACTGTAAATATATTTTTATTGTCATTCTCAAAGCGATTTTACAAGCTTCTGGAGAAGGAGGCTATTAATAGTATATTACCTGCCGAGGTGGAAAGTTTTTCATTTCTGTCGAGAGATTAGGGAGTTTTAACAGAGAAATAAAACTTTTCATTGAGTTTTGTATACTTTTTTATTTACAAGTTTTATTGTCAATTCGAATTAAAATGCCTTAAAATTTCTAATTTAATGCGATATTTTTTTGGGCATCTTTTAAGACAAAATTACCGATGCGATTATTTCCACGTATGTATAATGTATGAATAATGAAAAGTATGCAATAGAATCACAGGATTCTAAAGTTGTATTTATTTCGTTAAAAAATTCTAAAATATTTCTAAATATATGATGAGAAATTTGTGATTTTTAAAATACATTTTTTTATAATTTGTTGAAATAATTCAGAATCTGAGAAAGTTATTATATATATGTGCAGGAATTTTAAAAATGGAAAAAAAAAAACTGACTTTAAAATTTTTAGATTAGTTTCCAAATTTTGATTTAATACAAGGATACAAAAATTTATTGTAGTTAAACTTAAACCGTAGAATTCAAAAAATATAAAAATCTAAAGATTTATTATCAAAAATTATTTGAAAAAATCTAAAGATTTTAACAAGTTTGCAAAGTCTAGAAAATCTGAAAAATTGATCAAGCATATAGAAAAATTATTCAAAGCTTGAAGAGATCCTAGAAAATTAAAGAAATATATATAAATTTACAACAAAATTAGATTAAAAAAAAACCGAAAGTAAATACATATGAAAACTCAGCACGATATGAAAAATCTACCAAATCTAATAAATACCAATTAAAATTCTACACGATGTAAAAATTTTTACAAATTTAATAAAACGTAATTTTATTCTAATTTTAGAGCAATTAAAAAGAAATAAAAAATCAGGAAATATTAAAATTTGTTAAGATAAACGGATTTTATTAATAAAATGATAATTTTTACAGTTTTAATACGCCAAATTTTTAGATTTTAGATTCAAAATTCATTAGATTCAGTTTCTTATTTGATTCTAATATTCTAAAAAATATTTTTTTGAATAACTGAAAAAAATCTATAAATATATTTCAAATATTCCAAAACTTACAAAAAATTGTAGAAATTCTGATTTTTCTAGCGATGCTAAATATTTGTAAAAAAATTTAATTTTTGAGGCTTTAAATATTTCAAGAATTTTTAAATTAAAAAAAAAATGTAGACTTCAAACAACATAATTTTTTTAAAACATTTTTTTGTTTTCTCGAGGTTTTAAAATTCTCCCTCCATAATCTAAAGGGAAAAATTTAATAAATCAAAAATTTTCGGAAACAGAAAATGGGGATACCAACATTTAAAAATGTGCAGCTTTTTAAACCAAAATAGAGCTATAATTTTTCTGGAGAATTTTAGGTAATTCCAAATGATTTAGCGTTTTATGTCTCTAAAAAAAATTTAGAAGAGAAAATATTCCAAAGATTTTCAAAATTTTGATCTCTGTCGTTTTAGTTTTTTTTTTGATTTTCGAGTTTGTAAGAAACTTTCTAAAAGTTGTGCAAAAATTCAAGCACGGCAACCAACGAACAATATCCAAATGTAACTTTTCAAAAAAAATCTTTTACAATTTTTGATAAAAATTTGCTAGGAACAAACAATTTATTCAAAAGTTTGAATTTGCTGAGAAAAATTATTTTTATGATAGCCAAAATTAAAACTTTCTTAGAAAAATAAGAACTTTTTATTTAAAGTAGGAAATTTTGATTTTTAACACACTTCGAATATGGGATTTAGTTCTAAACATGGCACATTTAATATATGTCTGAACATTCTATAATCATTAATCACTTATAAATTCTAGAATCACAGTATTCTAATTTTATTGAGTGTTTTCGATGTAGATAAAAAATCTTTAAATAATAATCTAAATAATTGAATAACTGTATAACCAAAAAAAAAAAACGAAGCTCGCGATTATAATAATAAAAGTCTTGGGAGCAGAATTTTGTTTTGAAAGTAATTAGATTAAGAAAAATGTACGGAAAGAAACTGATAAATATGTCCGATAAAATACAGTATAAATGCTAATTGAAATTTTTACAG
Source organism: Cynaeus angustus (assembly GCA_030157275.1). Classification (NCBI taxonomy): domain Eukaryota; kingdom Metazoa; phylum Arthropoda; class Insecta; order Coleoptera; family Tenebrionidae; genus Cynaeus; species Cynaeus angustus. The sequence goes on from CM058059.1 coordinate 25,631,538, forward strand.
CTTTTATCAGACTAGCTTGATTTCCATATAAAGCATTCGAAAATTCAATCTCCTGTTTAAATAAAATTTTATATGCTTCTAGTTTAACCCCGTTATTGGGTTTGTGACTGTCATTCAATAAATTCGTAATAGAAATATTGACTCGCTGAATTTTATATAACCGCGGAGCATTATAAAAAGCAAATCTCCGAAAAGTGCAGCCATTCATTGCGTTTTTACTATAGTCCTAAACTCCTCAAAATATGTTCGTCACACCTGAATAATAAACGGTCACTCTTAACCCCAGCGATTCGTGAATTTACGAAATAAATACGAGGATATATTTTAAACATGCTTTATTTTATCGCTCGAATTTATAGTATAGGGAGTCAAATGGAATGACTAGCGGTATTATTTATGTGACTGTAACACGATACTTAAAGTCACGTTAGCATTTTTTCGCGATGTTTTTATGTAAATTCATTAAGGAAAATATTGCCCTGCGCTAACTATTGCTGTTTTCAATTTATTATTTGTTATCTGCGAGTTTTATGCTACCATATTTTCTAGGTGCATGCGGGCTGCTTCCATGCGAGCGAAAATACGCCTTTAATTAATTTGACGCTGGTTTAAGTACAGTTTTATAACAACTTTTGTTGCTTACGTGATTTACTTTATATTACGGAAAATTTTCAAAGCAGAAAACTACCATGCTGGAAACATTAAACTTATTTTTACATAAAAGGTGACAATTTCTTTTGACCAGACTCGCCTATTTTTTGTGGTTGAAATAAAATTTGCGTCTCCTTGGAAAAACGGAGGCAAAATCGAACCCAAATAATGATCTCGATTAAAGACCTGAAACGTCGCTCTGACCGATTAATCTAATTATTGTTCGAGAACAAAGCCAGAAGCCTTGAAACAGTCACCCTCTGACGAAAATATCGAAAGCGTTGACTTACGTTTTTGTATTAATGCTTTCACATTTTATGTTAGTCTTAAGTTTATGGTTGTGTGTTTTTCTCAATTTTATTCGCGTTTGCGCGAGGATAATAAATTTCTTCAACTATAAACGTCAAACATAAACAATTTCTTTTACCCCGTGTCCGACATCAAAATGAAGTTGTATATTTTCAAGTGAATAGAATGTTGCGGGATTTCATAAATAATGAAGTTCTATTGATTGTTAGTTTTCATCAATACTCACTGTGATCAACTAGCGATAAGATATACATTTTTTTCATTTCTATTATATTTACAGTAATTATATGTAGTTTAATAAGGACCGTCGATGTAAACAAAACTATTTTTTACATGTAATCGCATGTTGAAGTTGCCTTTTTACACATTTTTGACGCTCTCACTAAAAAAGTCTGTCCAATTAGAGCGAAGAGCTCTTCGTTCGTCCATAACTTTTCGCTCTTAATACACAAATACCTATTGATTTATCTGGTCTGTTTTTCTTTCGTGTCTTCTAAACTGAAACAAACTCACTGAGCAATTGTTTATTAACGCAGAATTTCCACGGTCCTATATTAAAAAGTCTTGAAAACAACGTTGGTACGCTTAATGGTACATTAAAAATTCTGAGAAGCTCCGATTCCGCACTGTCGTCCACATTTCCATAATGAAGATTGATCTTTTCTTTAATAAAATGCTCATTCGAAAAAAATTTTATCGTCGAAATTCGCCGTATTTCATCTTGATTTATTCTTTGGGATTCGCAAAAGTATTTCCTGGGAGTTTTCCGCCTGAAATAAACGGTCACGGACGAAACTGTGTCGATGTTAATTAAATTACGATCGGATCTAGGAATAATTATTTGCGAGCGTAGTGGGTTCCTTTTACTTGGTCAGATATCAGGGAGAATTTGCAGAGTCAGTTGTGGTGGTTTATCTGTCTCAGTGAATATTCCTCTTGCCAAAAAGTAGAGCTTTGACTGAAGGAAATAAAAAGCAACAGCTAGTGGTTGCTTATCTCGTGAAATGGAGAAGTTCCGTGATGTTAGAGAAATCATGTTCAACAAAAGACAATGCATCTTATTTCGTGCAGCTATTAAATTCAAAAGTTCCGTGATTTGCAACTTTGCTTGTTGCGATTTTGTAGTAATATAATTAATTGATATTATTTCTACTATTAATAGATTTCAACGAATTTTCACTATGACGTAAAACGGTTCAGAAATTTTTAATTACCACGGTTGTTTGAAATTTTAGCTCTTCTCAAATTCAAAAATTCTTATTTTTGTGGTAATCGAAAAGCTGGAAAATTTAATACAATTGATCCTACAGGCACGAAAATGAGTGGATATGTTTTCTACTTTTTTATTATTAATATAGGCTAAAAGCTTTAGTCCACTAAATCAACTGGTTTACAACGCGTTTATACTCCGGTTAAATTTTTTCCAATACTAATTATTTTTTCATTGCGTGTATTATTGTTGGTAGTATGCATTTTGCAGATTTGCAGCTAGATTTTTCCAATGATGCGTATTATTAGCTGTAACAGGATCCTATAAATTAGTGTGAATAATCCGGTAAAGCAACAGTTGTTAAAACGTACGATTTTTTTTAAATATTGTGCATGCAGAAACTGACCAGTTCACTTAACCTAATGATGCTATCGAAACAAACCTTTAAAAAAATGTAGTTTTTATTAATAAGATTTATGATATTAACTGTTCAGCTATAAATTGCCTATGAATTTCTTCTTTGCTGCTTAAATAGTAGCAAAAGTAGGATCGTTGTAGAGACGTTCAAAAAGCTGTAAAAAAGCTGCAGTACCACAGGTGCAAAATTTTTACGATTGTGGACGTACTGAAGGAAGCTTTCAAGGCATGTGAGAAAAAAATTGAGATTTTCAAATTTGACAAAAAATTTGGGAATATTTTAAACACAAATCAAAAGTTGGAAAATCTAAAAACTTAAAAAATCGCAAAGTTGGAAATCTGAAAATCTCAAAACGAAAATCTGAAAAATTAAAAAAGCTGTGAAGATGGGACCTGAGATGTTTATCCAGAGTTTGTGAATTTTCCGATTCTCTAGGAAAAAAAATCTCTACTTTTTTTCTACAAATTCATGAGCTATCGCAATTGAAAATTCCTTTGCTTGTCTAACCTTGAGGAACAACTGCTTGCGATTCTTGGAAAATTATTTAAATGCTGAAGCAGCAGACAGTTTTTTTCAGGTTATGACGAGCGAATGAAATTAAATAAATTGAAGTAATAATTTGTCGGGATAAAATGTAAATACTTTTGTTATAGAGAATCACATGATCTACAGACCTACAGCGAAGAGACAAGAATTAGCGAATTTTCTGAAGATTTTCTGAAATACTCTATTTACTTGTGAGTGTACTTATAAAAGCACCCATTACATCAAAATTACTGGACGGTAAATGTTTAAAGAGAAATAATTAATAATCGTTTAAATGAACCTGCCAGAAATTTCTGTAAATACCTTTTTCGCGTCTTCACGCTTCAGTTTAAGCAAAAACAAAAATTTAGTTCGGTTTCTAGAGAATTACCAATGATGTTCATCTCCAGAGCCTCGTTTTCATGCCTAAAATTGTGCATTTTTTTCAGGGTGGTCTTAGGATTTTTTTTGGACAATAAATTTCTGACACAAAGACCTCTCATCTATTGCCCATCTTCACCGTATAAATTTCAACGAGATAAAAAGCAAACTACCGCATTTAAAAACCTTAGAACAGACCGTTTCAATTTAGCTAATAGCACCATCAATTCTTAGATGACAGCGTCATGCCCACGGTTCTTAAGAAAAATACACATCTATCTTAGATAATAATTCGCTCGACCATAATCCAATTTTAATCTGAAATTCAAGCGGAAGCGCACCGTCAGTTACATAATTGCAATAACAACGCAATCAGTCACTCAAGCAAAAAATGCCACCTCAAAATCTCACCCGAATCTCCATTTATCCGATTTATCTCGTGGCTCATGTCAAATTCATTATCATAATTTCATTCATGCCACGAATGATTGAGGACACGGTGTTTAGATTCTAACCACAAGACCGTATAAACGGCCGTAATGGAACTAAGCGTGACGCTAGAAATATTTGTACTGGCGGTGCTTCGTTAAATATCCATAATTTATCATAATTTACTGCAATTTAATGCATGTGTCGGGGCTCATTTCATATATCACTACCCAACACATCTGCCGTCCTTGGTCCTTTTCTTCCCTACAAGGTGCCACATAACGTTATTTTTCTCATACATGACTTGCGTGAAATTATTCAGTATAAATGTCAGACTTTTCGAGGTCCTCGTTTACGACGAAGGGATGACGGTTCGAAAAACACGGGATGATGCTAACAAAAGATATTTTTATAACATGCGGGACGATGGTCAATGGGCCAATGGCTAACCACATGCTGGGATCTATCAGTGGCGGTTGTTTATTTTTTTAATGTCCGACCCCCTGCTGATTGTTTTGCCCAACGCTATTTTCTAGATCGGTTTTGGATCGTTTTCATGTCGGAATTAACTCCATTTAACGCATATTTATTGTGGTCGACGCTGTCATGTCCGACATGAGCTCATTTTCGATGGTTTTTATGATTTGTTGGAAAAAGCGCCCACCGCAATTCTAAAACAAACAAAAAATCGGTTTAAAAATGCATTTATGTCACATATCTAGCCGGTTGTAACACAAACTATTCGGTGGAATTATTTAGAGCTGTTTACGTTTGTCCGCGTTACACATTACTGTGTTGTAACATAAAAGCATTATTTTATGTGGTAGACCGACGTTAATGTAATATTTAATAGCTGTTTAAATAAAGAGGAAAGAAGGTATTAAATAGCGGCACTTACCTAATCTTGATGGCAGTAATGTAACAAATAAAAATTTAGTTTGTCAAGTATTAAACTATTACAGACGTCGGGAACGTCCGTTTTTCTACAAAATACACTTTGCAGCAATCGCTCCAACTTCGAAATCGCTGTTTATTGTAAACTTTCCCGAGCTACAGAATAAAGTTTGATGCACTTTTTTCAAAGTTACAAAACTCGTTAAGTCCACTTAAAATCGTCACACATACACCAATTCTTTGAAGAAATTTCTGTCGCGTTTCCAATTTTTCAACGGAATTCCTCTTCAGTGCATCGAAGTCTCTAACGAACAGATATTCGTAAAAGCATCATATTCTCGAAATGAAATATTTACATTTGCAACTGCGTCTACAAGAGGCAAACAGAAATTTATATTTAATAAGAAAGGGGGCTCCGGATTATTGCTTCGCCGCCCTAACACAATCAAGCCTCGATTTATTTCTGTTTATTCATGAAAATCAAACATGAAAATCTAGTAATGATTTGATGTGGGATCGATATGGCAAAGAGGAAGTTTGCTGTTTAATTCCTAATGAATAATACAAGTTCGATGGGTTTAGGATAGACCTGTTGGAAATGTTGCAGTCAACTCGGTCATTAAACAATTTCCGACGCCAACAGACAACACTACTGTCTCGTTGATTATACAAACCTAATTGACATAATAGAAGCTAAATGGAAGCGGGTAATCAGGATTTTATGTCGTCCAAGTATCGTTGACTAGATGACTAACATCAAGATCTATCCAGAATCACGAAAGTTTTTAAAAAATAGTGCCGAAAACGGTCCCAAAAAATCATCTTTAAAAATTGATTTATAAAACATGACTACTTATTATTCATTCTATTTTTTACACAAATAAAAATTGTTGATTTTTGAACATTTTAGCAGCATTTTATGCAAAATATTCTTGGCACATCTATTCGATATTTTTCGAACAAAAAAATTCTTTTACTTTGAAATGTTTTATTCTGTTATGAATTTGTTAAGCTTAAAATCGTTTAAACTGTAAATAAATTATTTATAATTCAATCTCATGAGATGAGATTTTTTTACTTTCACTGATTTTTCAATAAATTTTATACATTTTATTTTTTATTTTTAACTAATTTTTTTCGTCAAAATCACCAGATTCTGATGACTACGATGAAAATGCTCTCTAAAATAGCCATTGAAAAATTGAGGAGAAATATTTATATTATTCAGAAATCTTCTGGAAACGAAACCACGTTGCACCACTTTGCAATTGCGATAATTGTATTGAATACAATTTAATTGATTTTTTTGTTCGAAAATCTAGATTTGACGCATCGAGAATGTTTTGCATAAAAAGCTGTTACAACGTTCATAAATCAACAATTTTTATTTGTCTAAAATGAAATAGAATGAATTTTGAGTAGACATGTTTTATAATTACGTTTGTAATTTTTATACTTTTGCTTAACTTTTATCGAAGGGACAAAAGGTCGATTATTTTTAACATTGTTCTTTCTAATTTTAAGTGTTAACTGGCTTTTGTTAAAGTTCACGTTTTCATGTAGATTTTGTTTGAGTCATGTAAAATTTTAGTGTAGGTAATTCAGAGAAAAGTCCAATTTTGATGAAGGTTTTTAAAACACGTTCATAATTCAAAATTGTCAATCAACAAACCAGAAACTAACGAACTCTAATGGTAGAAACTCTTCTTTAATATTTTTTTCTAATTTGGAACTAAAATAACTTTAGTTTTAATTGGAGCGTCTTTAAATATTTTCTGTTACCTATTTTAGGTGCTTCCACCAACGTTGATTAAACAAACGTAGGAAGAGAGGATAATTACAGTGGGATTGTGAGATTTTGTGTCTACACATAATATTGTAATATTTTTAATCGTTCGTCCGTTTTAAGTCACATAATGATCGTTTCAACTCGTATTTTAGTCTCGTTATTTTGAACGTGATTAAATCACCCGTTACATAATCAAAATCGTCATTTTTAATTTACTTAGCATCAAATCGAGATTTCACAACGTCAAAATTAATTCAATCACGGAGGGAGTTATATCCAAATCCGCATCTACTCTTCAATTATTTTTTTTTAATTTTTGACCAACAGGATAGACACGTCCGAGAGATGAACTTCATTAAAAACTCAACAACACTACCAGCAATCATTGTCAGTTCGCGCTATTTCATATTTGGTATTCAGTCGAGCGTGGTTTAATATTTACCAAGTTGTCTATTCCAATTCGCTGAAGCGCTGTTTCACGAGTGGGATTTCGGAAGGCTGTTAAGTTTGTTCCCAAGGAAATACTTTCGGAAACGTATTCATTTAGGAAATTTCGAATATCAGGCATCCATAATATCCTTGGAAAAGGAAAGTAAATAAACACATTTTTGGTTAAATATTGAATAATCGTAACGTAAATTTGACTTTCATTATAAACGGATTCGAGTAATGACCGAATGAAATATTAATGAAGCAAATTAAAAATACATACACAATTAATTATGGTAATTAACTAAAAACATTTATCAGCAGAAAAGGAATATTTAATCATTAGCGCACAATGGTGCTAAAAGTGTATTCATAAATTAACAGGAATCAATTTACGGAGTATACTTGTTATTATTGTTCGGTGCAAGAGATCATTTTTCTTAATTAATTATGTGTCTCTTTACTTATATATAAACAAGTTAATTCTGTTAACAATTTTGTAGTCAGTATTTATTTTTATCAAAATGCAATGACATAACGTTTGTTAATCAGAAAAAAATGCATCAGAAAAAGTTAATAGGTTTTTACCGCAGAACCAAATTGTCTGTTGTACTCGTAATTTGTTTTTTATGTACAAAATATATAAAAATGAAAACCGTAGAAAGAGATTTTTTGTTTTGCTGCGAGACATACATTTTATTTCGATGAATAATTTATTATACATTATCTTGACAAACGTCAGAACGCTCGCATTTATTTTAATAAATTACAAAAGCTCGGAAAGCTACATAGTTTTTAATAACGACGCCCCTTCACAATCCGTTGCTGAAAAACATATCCATACATGCACAGGAAGGTACATTTAGTTTGTTAGTGCCGTCTGTTTTGCATATCATGCTATGAAAATTTACATATTACGGCTTGTCCGATTACAATCTTGGCAGCTGAAAAAAAGTCCCAATCCCAACTGTTGAAAGTCGCCCAGATTTTTTCATAAATATGTAAGGTTTGTTTGTTTTTTAATTACTCATGTGTTTTGTGATTCGTGTTTGTGACCTCTACCTACCAATTTAAATAATAAATTCTTCATGCTTTGACGCCTTGCTGTGATAAGTTTACATAATTTACGAATTTCGACCGGAGTTATGGAATAAAAACGTTGTGGGGAGGGAAGGATGACTTGCTAGAGTTAAACGAAGAATTAGCGACATGCAACAGGATACTTTCGACTCTTTGACAAATGAGCTATTGCTTTGATTAAGGCAACTCCCATAATTAACAGTGTTGTTTTTTCGTTACTAAAGAAGGCTCATTTGGTCACACGAAACCTGTGATTTTTGTGCTGTACAAAGAGGGGGGCGTAGATTATGACTATATTTTTTTAGATAACGTATTCACACTCTTCGTAAAATATTTAAGAGTACAGGAGAATTTTTTAATTTAATATTTACCCAATCAAAGCCAATTACAGTTAGAGTTGTGATTTATCACAAACTTTTGGTTCTGCAATTTTTTCAAATTGAGATTTTAAAAGTTGGGAAACTCCGAGACTTTTAATTCAGACCCTAAAGTTGGTTTGATAAGCTGTTGAAAAATTTTAAATTTTTTGTTCACAGATTTCTCAACGAAAGATTTCGAACCTACAAAGTTTTCTAATGTGAGCAGTCTCCTCCATTTTCTACCAAAAGACTGGCTAAAGACCTTCTAAAAGAAGGACCCGTATACTTTTCAGTTTCAATTTTTCATGGAATTTTTCTTATTTTATCAATACCTACAAATTGTCGAGTACATTTATCATTCCGATAATCCAAGCAAAATCGTTGATTCTCGAACAACTCTTGAAGGGAGTATCGAAGTAGGTGATCACAAATTTTCTAGAGGTTTTATTTTTTGTGTCATCTAATGCTACCAACATAAGATCATCTCTACCTCAGGAGTAGTTTAATCAACTTTTCACGGCGACAGGCACGAAAAATTCCTAACGAGGTGACTTTTTCTAACAAAAAAAAATTGTTATTTTTTCCCTTCGTCAGAACTGCAGCCTTTTTTGGATTGTAATTTTCAGACTTCCGCCTAAGAAAAGTAAAGATCCTTAACTGAAAATCAAGATGTGATACTAATTACCACTTTCCCGAAAATATTAACATTTTCATGAACTTTTAAACAAGTTTTCAATATAGAATTTTCGTCCATAAACTAAACTCGGTCGACAATTCCAACAAATACGCCTACAAAATATCTTCATTAACGCCTTCCACCTTTCAGCTTCTCCTTCATGAAGTAAAATCTTGATATTCTTTTTCATATCCAGGAGAGTTTTTCCGGGTAATAAACACTTACTCGTTAGCTTTCTTCCATATATCGTCAGCAACTCTTAGAAAATTAGAATTAATAGAATTTCCACTTTGCATCACGAAAGCATGAAAATTGAAAAAAAAAAGCGTTAGCTGTTTATGAACAATAATTGTTTCCAGCGCAACACAAACAAACTGGATTTATAAATTTCTTAAAAATTATGCTAAACAATTTGGAATCTGCGAGTTATCGGCCTCATGACGTCGATAACTATAATTTTTTTTTACTGAACACCAGAATTTTCCAGTTTCGTGTTAGTTATCGATGTAGTGCAGAGACAAACATTAAAGGGAATCGATAGAAATTAAAGATAATTTAACATGAAACGATTTTCCGTTTACATTTCAATGTAAATAACTGACCACAAAAACGTTTCCGAGAAATTCACAAAGTTTACATTTGATATTTTTCATCGCAACTGATTTATCTCTTAAATCTAAGCCGATTAACATTTGTTAACTGAGTGGAGGCATTTTCTAGTTATGGCTTATTGACTATTGACGAGGTGTAATTCCTGATAGCTCTGTAATAGCAGAAACCGGTGGTGAGCTACATGTAAACACTGCAAGCGCATGGATTTCACAATATTGCTTCCATTCTCATCTCGCCAATATTAAGCTCTGAATACACAATAATGTTATTAGCCCCATAACGATGGTAAGCTCAACTTTTTTTAATATAGTCGGATTTAGTTGTTGAAAACGAAGAAAAATGTCGCGTTTAATTCTTAACGGTAGGTGGAATTTCACAACACGTCGGATTGAAATGGATTATAGCCTGTTCACCTACTTTTTTGTGCTCATCCACAAAACCATTCTCCTAATCAACCATCACCAAGAAAAAGACGGCGTAATTTTTTGCCTCTGTTTGGCTTGGTTTAGCATAACAAGGGTCGCTCCTTGTCGAATAGGAGGAAACAGCGACGCAAAGCTGCTGCACAAACAGCAAATTCTGAAGACAAATGCAACACAAATACCAGCTTAACATATCTTGACGCGAGGTGTATGCTCTCTATTTCACATTCGAAAAGATGAGACGCTGACATATGTGTCGACTGGATATAACCTCTTTTTTGCTGTCCCATTTATCCAACGGAAAAAGCGAAATCAAATCATCGTTTCACACGTTGGTAATTCAAAACTCGATAAATAAAAGTGCGAAAAGTGGCTTGTCAGAAGATTCGTGGAATTTCTTTATGATATTTTTTGTATGTTGAGAGCTTTTTTGGCTCTGATCACGGTTTGTCGTTTTTGATTTGGGAATTTAAGGAGGAAAATCTTTTTAGAAAGGTGAAATTTGACGTGGACATAACTGGATAAATTTACGTTTAGTACGCTATGAATGGTTTGATGCATTTATTTTAATATTTATTTAATTAATTTCAGTTTGATTGGGTATAATTTGTGTTTGCTCTTTGAACCTGTCGTCAATCAACCGGATACAACGTAAACAAGGAAATGCGCTCGGAGTTTATTTTACATTTATCTAATTTTCGATGGTTTAGATAATTAAGCAACTTTGCACATTTACCTAATTGGAAAATAGTGTCCCTGCATATTTTCAACTTTATATTCTTCAATAAATGCATTAATTACTGAAAATTAACACTATTTCCTCACACCACCAATCAAATTTTCGTGCCACAGTACAAGAATGAAATTATTCTTTGACAGAAAACACATCTCGCTTCATTAATCAAATCAATTTATATGCAAAACCGAATATTTTACAAATTTTTTCTTTTGTCGATTTTGCGCATTTTTTAATTATAATTGTGGCTAATTAATAGAAGCAATAAAAACCTTAATTAAAATGTAAATGTCTGCCAGTTTCTTTATTTCTTTCTCTTGAATTCCCTTTGGATTTAATGCAAAACCGGCAATCTTTGCTCGAGAAGCGAAATAAATCAAGACGAGCTGATGCTTATGCTTTTATTAAATTTACGAAATGTTTCTAGGAAAAGTACTGTTTCAGGTTAAATACGCACTGGACTCGATACTCGACTGTTTTAATTAACCGTCAGTTAATTCGTTGGCTAATTTACGGAATGCAATAAATGCCAATTGCTTTATTTCATAGCCATTAATTAAAGCCTTAGCGGAATTTCGTAAAATTAAGAATCTCTGTGCTTTCGACAGTTGAGACTATAAATAAACAGTGTCATAAATTTATGTTTTTTTTCAGGGACAAGGCCGGTAACTGCCACGTTAAATTATTAAGCTGAGCGAACTCCATTTGCATATAATAATGTATTTACCGGCTTAGCTTCATTAGCTAAATGAAATTATGGCATGGTGGACCCAGGAGAACTCGATGCTGTTAGTGCCGAGTTCCTGCACTCTGACACTTGTTCCTTTATGGGACCACCGTGCCTAGTTTGATTTTTGTTTACAAAAGAGAACAAGCCTTCTAATGAGATTAAATGCAAATATTTGTGAAGAAAAAAGCGAGACACCCTCCTGACGTCCTAAAACAAATTAAATTGGCAGTGCTGCGGAAAATTCGTCTTTTTTCACGCCGACAAAGATGATGAGGAGGTGTCGAGTTCAAGAGTTAGTGAGAAGAATGCAAAGTTAATTAGACGCAGCGCTCAACTTTTGTGTTATTAAAATTTAAAACGGACACCTAAAATTATTTGAGGTCATTACTTTAGGTTAATGGGAACTGCATTCTTTAACTGAAGAAGGAAAACACCACATAAGAAAATAAACAATAGTTTTAATTTGGTGCGTGACGTTGAAATATGAAATGATTGTAGCTGCTTTTGTTGAAAAAAGTTGTGTATTTTGAATGATTTTGTCTGCTCGTTAAAATGGATAGTCCATTGACAGTTCCTCCGCCTTCGGTACTAATTGTTAAGGTAGATTTTAATCACTCAATCAACACCGCCCGAGGTCATCGAAAATTCTCTCTTTGTGTTCCACCAAGTTGACTCACCCCAAAATGTCGTGTACAACTAAGTCCATTACTATAAAATCCGAAATAACAAATGTGTTAATTTCACGAACTAGACTAACAAATACGTGGCCTCCCACAGCGTATTATTACCAGCCTATGAAAAAATAATTTTCGACGTTTGATGAAAATGCCGTGATTTTTAGACGTTAGACTGAAACGCCAAAACGCCATTTCCCCATCGTCTTAACGAGTCGGGCAATAAACTTTTCCAAGCTTCTAAATCTCGAAATGTTTTACATTTTTGTACCTGAATCAGCACGAAAACGGCAATGGCGGGAAATTTTCCCAAACAAAAGCTTCTCCGACGCAATGCGTTATCGCAACAACGCATCGATTGAATCTTGCTCGCTGTTTTATTAAGCTCGCATCAGATGTAAGTTTTTAATGGACAAATACACAAAGCACCGCGATTTTATCAAAAAGGTATTTATTATGGCCGTTGTATAGATTCCTCCCTCGAGATATCGGGCATATTTGATTGCATTTAAAGTGAAATCGCTTCATCTAAACCCTATCGGATAAAACGCCCTAAAACGCTTTCTTCCGGTTTTATGTTCTACATTTTCATACCATATTAATATACTGGGGTTCTAGTTTACGTAACAATGTTTCGCGGTCCCTGGACGCAAATTCCTAACAAAAAGTGCCATTTTCGAGTAAATATTATAAAAGATAGGATAACTTTCGCACAACTTGTCGCCGTTATTGTTGTGTTTATAACATTTTTATTCCGAGCTTCCCACGCGTGACTTTTAATTCTGTTTTATAAACAAGTGCGAAATTAATTATACAGATAAGTAGATTTGCTCGATTTTAATACTGACTTATTTTCCTGTTAAATTTTGGAAAAATATTCTTACGGAGTTTTTGCGAACTCTATTCTACTTGGAATTAGGTACGAAAAAAAACATACATTTTTAATTACAAGCAAGAGTAATTTATTTTTAATGGGGAGTAAATTTAAATAACAAGTAAATATTTAACCGAAACTTGTTTACAGTGTGTCGCATAGCGTTTTTAGCGGACGCCGATCAATGAGAACTTTAAAATTTTATTTAGAATAATATTGTAAGGGTCTATACAAAAAACAGCTAGTCTATTTCTACCGACATTTTGGTGTACAAAATCGAAGAATAGGTACGCATGATCTGTAAATATTATCAAAATCGGTTTCAGAGATTGTTTACTGTTTCTTTTCGCTCGAGGAGGAACCGTTGGCTTTTCCTCTCAGGTCTCTATTTCATATTTTTCTCTTGCTTGTTCGACTTTTAAAAAGTTTTTTAACTTTATTTATTAACATTTTTTGGAATAATCACCGCTCGTTGTTATATTTGTTATATCTTACAGGAAAACAGAAATTGGAGGCAACTAAAAAAATCACATGATAAGATCGACTTTAATTTTCTTTACAGAAAAATCAACGGATCATTTTTTTCTGGTCATGGACAATATGAGGAAAACAACAATAAAAAGGCAATAAAAATTTCTTTAAGAGTTTTTGAGGAAGCCATAAAATCGCCCTGCGGGAATTTCTCTGCACTGTTAAAGATTGGTAAAATAACATAAAACGGGAATCCAAATTGTGCTGGGCGATATAGGTACAGATAAATCTTTAACTCCGCGGAGCCGAATATTTGTGCAAAAATTTTTGGGTTTCCAGTAAAGATAGGCGTTTAGCTCTGTTACCGTTATGGCACAACTACTATCTATCTTGCCTTATGATTTTTATTTTTTTAAGTTATTTTAGATTTGATATATTTTAAATAATTATTAATTAAGTTTATTTGCTTTTAATAAATTAATACTTCAGTATTTTGAAAATTTTCAATTTTTTTTTGTATCTGTTGGCTCTATTGAATTCTGCACCTTTTACATGCTATGAATTTATTTAATTCTTTAGATTTCATTAATTCCAAGAGTTCTGTCTTTCCAATAGGTTCTTTTTTTTAAGAATTCTAACATTTTGATATTCTTTGTGTTATGATTTTCTCAGTTTTTCTTTCTTTCTATCGTTTTTTTAAATTTTGGGAATAATTTATAAAATTCTTTCAGTTCTCAAACTTATATTTTCTAGATCATTTACTTTTTCTTAATTATAAAAAAAAAATACCTTCTTTAAATGTTTTTGGAATTTTCAGGATGAATTATATCTTGCGGCTTAAGCAACTTTTAATTTCTTCCTGAAAACAGGCTAATTATTATACAATTCCTATTTTAAATAAATTATGCTAAATAAAGAAACAATTTATAAACTATATTTGCTGTTAGAGCCAAAAGCACATTCACAGAAGTTAATTTTGTACTTGAAGTCGTGCAATGTCTACAAGGACAGTTGTAATTTCCTGAAAATGTTCTCTAAATCACAATTTTCTTTGCTATTTCAGCTTTTTTCATTTCAAATAAACGACCCATTTTTTACACACTTAAACCTACAATGACGTGGCTGCCTTTGAATATATCAATTGTATGAATTTTCACCAAACTAAAATAATTTTGAATTTTATTTAATTGCGTAACAAGAGGTTTTATTTATAATTTAGTAACCCGGCAACGTGATTATCAACAAAAACTGTTGTTACAAGGAGTGTAAAATTTCTTTCGAAAACTATTACTTAATAACTCGGGGTTCCACAACTAAAAGTTAGTTTAACCTCTCAGCTTGGAAGTTTACACCTCAAACACTTTATATCGTTAAATTTAATAAATTGTTTATGAAGTAAAGTAATACTTACTCTAGCTATGTGTTTATAACCTCAGGTTTGAATTTATTTTTACCAGATTGCTTTTTGGTGTTCATCAAAGGCTTTAAAATGTTTCATTTCTCTACTGCCGTCGAAAACTAATTACTTTTAAATAATGAAATGTTCTCGTCCGATGTGCACTATTAATTATTCAGTACATCCAGTTTCTTGTTGGTGGGTGTTAATTAAACTTGTTTGGTGTCAAACATTCGCAACATTTTATGATAATGGCCTTTAATTATTACTAAATAACTAGAAGGAGTGTTGCAGTTTATCACCTCGCCAATTCGTTATTAGAATCGCATTCGAATGAACGGTATGTGGTGGTATAGTCCTAATTATTCGACTTCCCAAAACGATGTTCTACGAATTTGGTATATAGCAGTCCAATTTATAATGCACAACTTGAATACTTCACATTTCTCATTTCTCAATCTGAATTTCATTAAAGTTTAAAACAAAACTTTAAGTAGACAAAATTTAATTGCTCGACAAACACTTGGAACATTTCTTACGTAAAAGCACCTGCACGGCAGTACTAAGAAAATTCTATAAGTTTTTATTTTTAATGTTTTAAACTCTAGCTACACAAATTACATTACGTTTGAAGTGAATCGAATCTTATTACAAATTAAAGAGTCTAGTATTAGATTGCTCTTTCGTGTAACCAATTTGTAAACAAAAATTGATAGACTGTTTTCGGTCGAACTTTACCAATTTACTAGTTGTTACCAAAATGTAAAGTCTACAGAGCAAAGTTAATGTTTATTAAAGCTCAACTACAAGTTCACTTATTGTGGCAGCTTTGGAGAAATTGGGCAAACATGAGGTTGAACACAACAGAACTATGGATCTAAAATTAAATGTAATATTTTAGTAAATGTGGTTGGTACCCCAACACGTTGTTTTTTTCGAGGTGGAAATCTCAATTTGGATCGGAACAAATGGGAGCATAAAAATTAATAAGCTCAATTTCTCTGCTTGTACAACATTGACAAATTGAACACGTGAGCGGATTTCTGGACGAAGTTTTCTTCTAACTAGTTTCGAAGTCTGCAAAATTAAATAACGAACTATTTGTAAAATGTACAAAAACGTTGGTAGAAATCATAAAAACTGACAATGCAAAATATGTTTAATATGAGGGCGAGCCAAGCATTTTTGTATTTAGTTTACCACGCAGTATTTTATGATTTTTTTACAAGCAGTCAGATTGCCCTATTATATACTGAGTGTTAAAAATTTAATTTATCTTAATAATAAAGAACAATCTTTTTTATCGAAAAGTGCAGGTGGAGAATAAGAATATTAATAAGATAATAAAAAGAAAAAAAAATGAAAATGTGAGTCTAAATAAATTTATAAAAATTTACGAATCGTGATAAATCGTTTAATTTTGACTTCATTACTATAATTTTGGTTCTATCTTACGTAGAATTTTGCAAGGAATTCAACAATGTCACCGGAATTGACGTGCCAGTCCGGGTTCTGGAGTAATTCGGGTTTGAAATTTTGAAAACTTACATTTTGCGTCAAAACGACCAAATTTTTGGGTAACTTTTTAATTATGGCAGACATCGACATCCAGTCAACGCTATCAAATTTCCGATGCCTCAAATACTAAGAATCCGGTCTTATCCGAACTTTGAATACTGCAAAATTTTTTACTCAAACGATGGAAATGTGTTCATTTTTAGAAATTCGTGGGTATTTTCTAACCGAGTGCACGAACCGGAATGAGATTTTGCTTCGGTCTATCGATCGACGTTAAGATGTCCGGATTCTATTGTTTTTTTGAAAAAAAAAAATATGAAGTTATGGGTCTAAAAAATGTCATAAAAATCTAGGAAGCTTGATAAATCGTTAAATTTTGACTGGATTACCATAATTTTGGTCCTAATTTTCGTAGAATTTTACAAGGAATTCAATTATTTTCCCGAAATTGATGTACGGCCCTTATCCGGGTTTGAAATTTTAAAACCTTTGATTTTGCTTCCAGACGTCCACAATTTTAGCAACTTTGTAATTATAGGAGACTTCGAGGTGCAGCCAGTGTCATCGTTTTTTTTTAGTCTTAAATACTAAGATTCTGGTCTTACCCGAACTTCGACTCTTGCAAAATTTTTCGAAGAAATTTCTGACTCATTCGATGGAAATTTCTTCATTTTTCGAAATTCGTGCGTATTTTCTAAGCCCGTGCATGTGAAAATTTGGGTCCAGTATGTCCCAAAAAACGATTCCCATTTTAGTGGGATTTACTTATGCGTTTGTTTACCACAACTTTTAGGCTTAACAATTTATTTAAAGCGATAGTTTACGGTAACTTACAATAAAATAAAGATAACACAAAGTCAAAATTGGCAATAAACAAAACTCTGACAACTACAAAAAACTAGGAAAAATAAACCCAAGTCTTTTGTGCCCGCTTTAAATATCGTCTAAAGTTGCGTCGTTAAACAGCAAGCATCGTCCCTATATATTTTTGTTTACAGAAAGAATATTAGTTTTTAGATGAAAAGTTAGCAGCATCGAAACTGTTTATTTTGCACTTTTACAACCTGTAGGTGGATATTTTAAGTCGGTGTTAGATATAAAACGTGAAAATGAATCAGGAAAAATGCGAATTTCAAATAACGAAAAGAGGTGAGGAGGATTAGCTCAAAAAAAAATCGAAAGCAGCGTTGCTTTCCACTCGGCATCATTCTCCATTTCTTCTTTGATCTACGGAACATTAATAAGTGCGTGTTTTAAATTTTCAGTGCTGAAATTAAGGCTTTAGCTTTCGGATGACTTAGGTTATTCAGTAAATTTTGTGCCGTGTTTTCAAGAAATCATTTTCTACTCGCGAGACTGCTTTGATTTATTTCCATTAGGATTTACGAAGTGGCAACGGAAGGATTTGACAAGCGCTTTTGCTTTATTCATTATTTCATTAAATTTCGAAATGTTCGTTTGCAAAAAAATAAAAAGATGCAATAAATTGATTCATAATTGACAACTTTAGGAGTCAGAAGTTATTCACCCGTTTATTCTTTACGTAAGTTTCCGCGACGTTGTTTCATACTAATTATTGATGTTACCGATCGATATTCTCGTTAATAATAATTTATGGTGTAATGTGAGATATTAGGTTGTTATAATGTCACCGCTATTCATATATTTAATTCGGGTTACGGTGGGTGATTACCCAGACCAGGGCGGGACTAGGCAGCCGCGTCGATTGGCCCATTAGATATTACGGGCTCCTTTCGGACACCCCGAACATTTTCTATGGGGTTTTATTCGAGCTGTGGGAAATGGTCGGACTCAGTTGCATTAAACTAGGGCGTAAGTAGCAGTTACCAGTTTGCTGCTCAATATTCATGGACCGTAGTTAATGATATTCTAATTACCAGCTAAATTAATGGGGTTAGGCCAGTCATAATTTAGGAAAGCGGGAACACACTCCTGTTAACTATTGCTCTCTCGAGACTAGTTTTACATTATTCTTTCAAAATAGCTCTTGATTTATCTCTCTTGCTGGTGAAGATTTTTTTGCAAATGAAGTCTTTTTATTTTATGAGGTTAACGTGCATTAGGTCGATGATATAGAAATTCGTTATGAAAATGTATGGCTCATTTGTGACATGATTAAACTCGGAATAGAGTACTTTTAATAGGTTTAACGTGATGAGCGCTATTAATTTCTTTAAACTCTCAAATACCGTGTCGACTAAAGGACGTAGCGTGATGACAAGAAAAGTTTAATTATTTAAAATGCTACGAGTGTGTGTGATTGGTATCGCTTGGCGCAAAAAATTTGTTTTAATACTTGTCAATTATTAAAACCTGATAATTTATGAAGAGGTACTTTGCGGTGACATTTTGAAAAATCTGTTCATTCTTTGCATTTTCCCTTTTATGCTAAAGCTGGGATAATTCTCGCAAAATGTATTCTTTCCATGTAATCATATAACATAATAGAAAAATCTTGAATCTCTTTTGAAAGGATATTACACAAAAGAGCGTCGCAATTGGGGGGTTTCCGGCTTCAAATTTTGATGGCTGACTTTGGCAAGGTACACTTAATACGTAATATTCCTATTGAGTCCGGCCAATGGCCGTAAGAAGTAGACAATTGAAAGTTTCTGGAAAAATCTCTTCCTGGCCGGGAAATGGAGTGAAAAAACGCACCGCCGCCGGTAAAAGGAAGAATATAGCCCCGACGGCTAAGAGAGAGAGAGAGCGCGACGTCGCCGCCACCGATGGACAATAGGCTTGACTCTCAAAGGACAAAGCGGCCGCAATTACGGCTGGAATAATCAAAGTCTACATCCTGTAATGGGACCAAGACGCGCTACGGGGATTTCCAAGGTTCCATGGATCGAAGAGGGACGCCTCCGGTCTTACCGCCCAAGCTGTGCTTCATTTCAACATGAAAGAACCGCTATTAAACTTTTATTATCAACCGAAAATGAATATTAGCTGCCGTATGGGGGGTTATTGAATTTAGGAAAGTGTTTGCTTTGAGATGTCTTTCTTTCGTACCCAGCAGGGTTTTGTTTAGGCGGAGACAGGATTTTGCGATTGAAAAGTAATAAATACGAAATCACTTTAAGATCTACCTAAAAATCATCAGGATGAACGGCTTTCAATATTTTTTTTCTGTTACTCGAGACAAAGACACGACTTCAGATTTTCTCTTTCTCGTGATTAGATGTGTGTCTGGCGGCTAATAATCGAACAAAGGTTCGCCTTTCACTGGGGAAATACAAAGTCAATGGCGTAGGTGGAGCCGTAATGAATTGAAAGTACCCTCTAAGTATCGATATATACTTAAGGGTGAAGTAGGGTTGTCAGAAACAAGGATTCTCGATTAGACACTCCCTCGAAAGCGTCCGCTTTTCTGCAAGCCGACATCTGTATTCTCACAAACACCTCGCCAACACCAGTTCTCATAAACATGCTAGCGAGTTAAAAATTCAGACGCTCTTATACCTACTCAATGTTTCAAACGTCCGTAATGCAGTAATTTTGTAATACCGCCCCAAAAATTTTTGAGTGCTGTAGCTTAAATTGAACGTTTTATTTTCAGACCCATATTTTCATTGCTGCTTTTATAACGTGATTTAGTCAGGACTGACCGAATTTATAAAGCGATAAAGTGGCCCGAATAAACGCTCGTAAAATAAAAATGATGGTAAATTAATAATGTGAGCCGCAAAAGGAACAAATCATGGAAAATATTACAGTATAAAAATTATGTATTGCGTATTAAAAAACTCCAGAAAAAACAGACCTGGAGGTAATTAAAAAAGCAGACGTGTGAGCTTCAGATTTAAAAACTGGATTAAGGGGATTTTTGGATGGGTAAAACTTCTTTGTAGTTTTTTTTTGCGCACGTTATTTTGTAATTCTTTTGAACTTTTAATATACTTTTTTTGAGGCAGATAATCAAATTTTACAAAATCAATCTTGTTACTAGTGGAGATTTCCACCAAGCTCCACAAATTTTTGCCCATTACAATTAGAACAAAGTAAAAAGAAAACTTACCCAGAACTAAAAAAAAAAATTATCAAGAAAAGAAAAATGGAAGAAATTAAAGTCATAGAAAGAGAAAGTCTTGAAGAATATTATAGTACCACTTGGAAAATAGAAAAAAAAAACACATAGACTGCGTCAAATTTTGGCTCAGTTTGCAAATTATGAAGACAACAGATCTGAAAAAAATTTCTAATTTTTTTTGTCATATGTGCATCTGCAGTACAAACTATGTTGATCTATTGCTACCAGGTCAGAAATGTCTTTCGACCAGTAGCATGTAACTTTTCGAGGTATTTGTATTCTTTTCTTTTTCTTACACAGTAATTCAGATATCACTATAGATAGGTTTGCTGAATTTTAGTGAGCACGCATTGAAAAATTGCCTGCAAAAAGCCGCATAGATAAATTAGACTAAAATACTAAAGACCAAGCGAACGAATTTACTTCAACTTTGAAATTTCGTTTCCACGCAATTTTTATTGGAAAATTTGGTAAGTAGTTAAAATGATTTTATTGGGTGAAAAATATTTCTGTGGATTATTTACTTTCTGTTTTTGTGCCAAATATTCGTCAGTGTTAGAGGCGTTCGATATAAAATTAATGATTTTCGCTGTTCGATCCTGATACAACTTAAAAGAACTGTTTAATTCAGCAAAAGCGTCTTCCTCTTCATTAAAACTTTATAAATTAAGATTGCCGCTGTCAAGAGAATTCATTTTTTACGAGATCGCCGTTAAAACTGTTCTTTTCCAGATCCTTATAATCGACCACATTGAATTTCCACCCTTACGAACTGTCAGTAATCTAATCCCCCATATTTCGTAAAACAAGAGAAACGCACGTATTTTCGACTATTTCACAATTACTCCTTCTTCTTCTGCTTCTCCTGAGAATCAACAGATTAACGAAAATACCAAACATATTACGGGAGTAAGCTGCAGCAAAATTTGAAAGTTTCCCCACGTTGTTTCGCCACATAAACTTTGCTGCCACTATACGTTACGGATGTTTGGTTGGGGTTTCATGTTTGAAACGTAGGTAAGATGGAGATGAAAGTGGAAAGAAGGACCCGCAGCTGGGCTGATGGCCTCACCAATTGAAATTTACGAATCGAACCCCAGTTTTAACAGCGCGATACGAGCAACACACCGCCTTGATCTTATTGAGAAAAGGTCAGTTTATTTGTGGCTTGCGGACGGAATAAAGAATACAAGGGTCGAAGCCAAGATCCAAGGTGAAACAGACTTTTATAGAAATTCAATCTGGTAGTTAACTCACGCTTAGGGCGCTCTTCGCACCAGAAAACACAAAAGAACTATAACTACGACGAAAACTGCTCGTTTTCATACAGCTTAGGAAAATTCACTCTGTCGAAATAAACTTACAACACACGTTTCACGATTAATCATAGTTAAACTTTTAACACTTTGGACTTTTAAAATTGTTTGTTTGTTTGCCGGTAATAACCAATAATGTACATTAAAAGTTAATTATTTATTTATAGGCATATCATGAAATAATTCTGTAGATTAACAAAACTCGTAAATATTCGGAAAAAGTTCTAACGTACAGCATTTGGGTCACGAACGCTCACCATAACGTTGAGTTGCTTCTTTTTGCACATCTCGTTTAGCTCACGAGTACGTAGTGACATTTGCTATTTTTCTTATAGAGGAATGGCGCTTTGACATTTTAGTACAGTCGTATTTAGTTTTATAATGGGAGCAGTTTTTTTCAAAAGTACATTCCTCACATATTTTCTATTTTTCCAACAAATTGCAACATCGAACATAAATACTGACTGATGAAGATATTAGTATTAGTGATTGGTGCACAAATATTTTAATTGCTCGTTGAAAATCATTGAATTTACATAATTTACTTGTTTAGGATTTAATCGCTAGTGAACACAATTTGTTGGCGCTAGTGACTGCATTTACGGGAAACGTGTGACAGTTACGTATAGTATTATTGTGCGGATTTGTCGTGATCTGAAATCCTCACATTAAACGAAATTAATTGAGACTTTATCGCTGTTTCCTTTATTTAATGAAAGTTGCTTCAGATTTCCCGAGGGAGAGGCAAATTCACTTCCTGTTTAGTTCCAGGAAAATGTGTATGCAAACGTGTTGTTGTGGATGCATTAAAGGATGTAATGAGGAAAAGTAGATTTTGTGATTTTTTCTAATTATCCCGGCGCATCCACCATTTTTAACTCAACTTTATTCGGGGTTTGATCATAATTTGTGATTGCCTGAGGACAACTCACGTTACTTCCATAACGTTGAAGGATCATTCCGCTGCAGAAAATTGATCCAGCGTTTCCATATTCAATTTTGAATTTGGCGTAAACCTCCGATAGCCGATGCATTGAATTGCATATCTTCCTAGTCCGGTTGTTTGATTGAAACTCCGAGTCGTGTAAGTCTACGTTGATAAGGAGTTGGCGAGTCCTTGTTGGTCCTAGTTGACAACACGAGGGCACTCGTGCGGTTACAAGACCCTCTTGACGCAAGGACTCGTATTTCCGCCTCTCCTTCTATGTCCGGGGAGATTCGTATGTATTGTTGCAAATAATTGTCCTCGGCAACTCTATTTACTTAACCACAGCTAATCTACTAGGACCGACGATTAAATCGGAAATAATAATATCAAAGGGTTACATTGGTACATCGTATCGACCCCCGGAACTTGAGCAAATAAGGGCGATATTTGCAGACAATCCGGTTGGCCACTTCGGGGTGTTTTTATTTTGTGCCGTGGGACGTTCACGGAAATGATGCTTAACTAGCTGTTTAATAAATTTCTGAAGCTTAGTAATGACGCTTAATGGCTTGTAGTAAATTAGTGTATTAATGTTTTTGTGAAAATTACGAGCTATTTGAGCACACTGTAATTAATTTTAGAGAAATAATTTATAGAGTTTCGGGAGTGTTTTGCTAAATGAGGGAGAAATACTCTTGGACAACTAAATTTTAAATTATGATAGGTACAATGAAGCACTAGAATTGAAACATTAAAAATTCTGAACATTTTGTGAACACATTTGAACTGTTTATAACTTATAGATATAAATATACGGAATTTTATTACACTACATTCAGTCATAATTTATAGGATATTGCAGTGAATGGGCAATTAATGTCTGAAATTTAATTTCCACGCTGTAGGCAGCTTTTGGCGTTGTGGTTACGTATTGGAAACGGGTCTATTTAAAATAATAACGTGATTGTTTTTATAGATCAACTTTATGTATATGGTCTGTAATTATTGCATATTGTTACAGATAGACGGGAGATTTGCGACTGTAACGTTATGAAATTTACTAAAAATTTTATATACGTAGTCACGGTTGTTATCTCAGGTTCTAAATATGGCCACAAAGCCACACTTGACGCTGCTCATTCATCGATTTTCTTTCTAATGTCTGTTTGTCACAGCACCAGAATCACGTCTTTCTTTCCCTCAAACTTAATTAATTTTTTTTATTTACATCAAGAAAAACTCCGAAACTAGGTTAGTCGCCACGTTGAAAAGCGTAATTTTTCGCAGCGCCCACACAACTCTAAGCAAGTTATCTCAGACTAACAAAGGTAAAACCAAATAGTGCCTTCTGCTGGAGTGTTAGATCCGACACTCGGTCTGTAACAGCGCGGAACATTTAATTAGGTCAGCGGTGCCAATTAGGCAGCCCATTTCACATCGCTCTCAAATTGTTACATCGCAAGGATCGACCTCTTCATCTCGGTCCAAGATTATGTGGGGGCGAGGATGGCTGGGTCGATGGTGCAACTATGTGGGGTGATATTTAAGCGCGCAGAAGACGTTACACTAATTACAGCAAATTTGGAACAGTAACATGGATAACATAAACTTCACTAATAATTAAAGATTAACGACACGTGGGGCTGCGTCGGTGAAATATTACTTTCCACTAGAAATCCTTGATGCATGACCAGACGAACGGAAATAATTTATTGCTATTAATAGATTACAATAATAGCAATTAATCAAAAGGCGAGAATTATCTGATTTACTGTGTTCTGAACTTGATGGTATCTGGTTGACGTTTATAGGATGTTGAAAGCTGTCAATCATCTAACTCGTTAATTTTATTAAAATACTCTTTGTAGTCAAAATCGTTAAATCTATTCATTTTTTTTTCTCGTTAAATTTAAAAAACACTCTATTTATAACGAGTTTGAAGTAACAACAAACCTCTCCACGGAGCCCGTTTATAGCAAATTTAATTTGCCACTCAAACTCTGCCAAACCCTAAAATACGTATAAACCTCACTTATAACACATTTTGTGTTTAAAGACAAATATTAATCCTAAAATTGTCTGGCTCAAGTTGCTCTAAACGGTAAAAGATTGCCTTTTCTTATTGATAATAAAGTCTTTACACGTTTAAGCCACGCATTTATATCCTATAATTTTACACAAAACAGGCATTATTAAACTTGGTGGAGTTGTTTAAAAAGCTAGCAAACTTTACGAGTTTGGTCGTTTAGAAATAATGTTCTAGGAAATTTCAAGTTAGCAAGAAATCAGTTGATAACAGTTGTCCTAACGAGTAACAGGTTTGTGAAATGTAATTTTCACCACTTATTTATTAAATATTATTTATCAAATTTCCAATGAAGCTATTTTTTATGTTCAAGCCGTATTACAATGACTGTTGAAAATTACATTTCCCAATAATTAACGAATTGATCTCCAATACACATCAAATATTGAAATGGAAAGCTAATTTCCTAGGTAATAATGTTATCATACTAATACCGTTCTAATTAATTTTTAAAATATCGAACAGTATAGACAGAGCCAAGCATTGAACTTCACCCTCAATACCAAATTAACGTTGGGTCCGTTGAAAAAAGTACGTAGCTTTTAACCACAGATGAAATATGAGCGTTTTTTCGAACTTTAAAAAGTTACGCTGTCACAACAGATGTTCATAATATATAGTACCTGGGGCTGAAGATCAAGTTTTCTTAACCAAATTGAAAATTATTTTTTATTTTCGAGACGTAACTGAATTCTTCAAAACGATAAATTTAAAATATCAAGATCAATGAGGTTTTGAATGGCTGTTTAATTGGTAGCGTAAGTATTAAAAGAGGGAATTTCTCGTTTTGTCAAACATTTTCAGCCACTTTTTCAGTATTTTTTTAATTTTCAAAAATGAATAGCGATGTTGCAGAATCCAAGCACTCTCCATTCGACAAAATTACTAAACAAATATGTCTATTGTTCAGCCAATGAAAAATTCATAAACCGTGCTGTACCATCCATTCAGCAATAAAAACACAGTTCGCGTTTGTTCGATGCGTTCAATATTTTCCTTTATCACAAGTGTCATTATGTCCTTTCGAATACGCAATGTCAATCGAAAAAGTCCTTAATTTAACGCTTCCGAAGGACACTTACCAAAACAAACACGGTAAAATCGACCATAACTCTGTTATCGTATGCTTATCAAAACACTCGTGACATCTCTGTAAAATGCGATTTTTTCCTTTGTTTAAAAACATTGGCGTTTAAATGTTGTTTGTGAAACGCAAATTATAGAACAAAGCTTGTTTTGTTCGACTGACGAGTGTTGGTTTGGAATGGGATAATTTCCCGGACTATCAACATTAGTCCCGAATGCGGTGATATTAGGAGGCTTTCTGGACACTAAGTGTTGGGAAATGGATAGCCACGGACATGTGTCTCTAATTATTGTCCTCTTTCCAGAATCCTGGCAAGCGGGCATCAAGGTCGATCCTGCCACACTACCCACATTCCTCACGTCAAGTCAAGTGTTTAAGGTCACAGATAAGGATACGGTCATATTGCCCTGCGAGGTTTCCAATCCTGGTAAGACTTTTACACTTATTTCATCATTTTTCATTTGTATCCTTACATTTTACCGCATGATATGACAAAATGCTCTTTTTTAATGTAATTTAACAACGATTTTTCGATGAATATTTTACGGTGGAAAAGTGGGCAAAAAGTTGATAACCCCCGACGTTTTGTTTGGGAGAAAAATCAACTTTAATAATATGCTGTTGGGGAAAATTTATGAAATTCCTTAAACATTGAATGTTTCTGCCGTGTTCCAGGATACAATAAGTAAAACACAACATTGTCAAGCTTAACAAACAAACAACGCCCACTGATGGAAAAATTATTCATGTTTAAACAAAAAATGCTAGCAACTCGTCGGTTTTTTGTCACAGATTCAAAAACCGATTCGTAAAAAAATTTTTCACAATTCACTTAGTAATTATGTACGAATTCACGCACGTCTTAGATAAGCAAACGCATTTTTGCTTTGACTTTTGATAATTAAATTAAAATTACATTTAAAAATGACCAAATATTTTCCCCGACGACAAAAGTTAATAACTGTAAAAAATTGTAAATGTAAACAATCGGGGACATTTTTGCATTGTATAAAAGTATCATTATTACAAATGTATTTATAAATCTTCCCATTAATATTCATTTTATTTTATTATAGACGAATGAAAATATATGTAGTTGATTTTGAACATTTTAATAGGTTTTCATGCAAAACATTCTCGATACATCGATTCGACATTTTACGAATAAAAAGAGTTTAATTCAATTTTTTTTTAATTTAGCAAATTCTGCATTCAGTAGGTTTATATTTAACATAATCTTATCATTGATTCAAATTCCAAAAAATCAAAAACGCAATAAACGTTGATTCAAATTTCTCATCAAACTGAATCATAGATAATTTATTCACATTGTAAACGATTCTAAGCCTAACAAATTCATAACAAAATGAAAGCATGTCAAGATGAAATGAAAAATAAATAAAAAAAGAGACAATAAAAAGCAAATAAAAATACGTTGATGCCCATCTTACGACATTGAATTACACACAGTTTATTTTAATAAAACATCATCAAAAAATTAATCAATTTACAGTTTGCGATTGTTTTCCAGTAAATAAATATTTTTTACAGAAATTTTGTCACCAAAATTCGACCATTTAATTTATTACTGAAAATAAATATACAACTGTGAATTTAATACTGGGCTTAATAATTAAACTTTCGGCAACTTTTAAAGCAAATAGAAAGTTTTATTTAATATTTACTTTAAAACTGCTTTTGGAGTTATCGGTTTTAAAATTTCAAATGAGTGATTGCGGTAAT
Source organism: Cynaeus angustus (assembly GCA_030157275.1). NCBI lineage: Eukaryota > Metazoa > Arthropoda > Insecta > Coleoptera > Tenebrionidae > Cynaeus > Cynaeus angustus. The sequence continues at coordinate 25,659,332 of CM058059.1, forward strand.
ATTAGTTTGAAAGGACTCCTGTTCCATGTCATTAGCTTTGTTCTTGTATCCGACGACCCATGTCTTCAGATTAGTATTTGTCACTTGCATTTTTCTTTCTTATTGGAAATTTTCGAACCAAAACTGCAAAAGACAGCTCATTTAAACATTATTCTAAAGCCAAAGCTCACAATTTTACGTGGTGTTTATATGAGAAAATTGGTGGTTGGTGAGGAGCAGACTAATTAAGCGTAAACAACTGGCATCTTCCATTTTACAGTTATTACAATATATGTATAAATTAACACGTAATTTTGCGTTTATCACGGTGAAGGGACTCTTGAATTTAAAATTTTCATTAACATAGAACAAGATGTTTATTGTCTACAAAAGATACCGTTTATGACGACTCCATTTCTGCGGGCCTTGCTTTCAAAAGACGTTTTCGAAATGTGTCTAACACAACAAATAGGTGTAGATGCGTATCACACCATTAACTAATGTGGGTCTACACTATTTCCCACAAAAAGAGAGTATAAAGATAGATCATAAATCTTACGCAGCAGTTTGTTTAGTCTACATTGTCAGATTGACCTTCCTTCCGGCACGCGCCACATTTGTCACGTATATGGCGTGCTGTAAGCCTCCAATGTTGCTAATTTTATCGTCTCAGATTACAAAAAAAACGTGTAAAAATTGTCGTGCCAGAAAACAAAGTCCTCCACGGTGACGTTTACAAAAATCATGTTTCTTTCTGAAGAGTTCTGTAAGATTCATATCCCGGAGACATGATTCCAGTTATGTTATGGAAATATCTAAAATTAAATAAAAAGAGCATTGTATGCTAACATTACGTAGAATTCTCGAAGATGTGGAAATACACAATTGAAAAAGTAAGCAGGTTTTGAAATATCAAATATGTTATATACGTACAAAATTTCCAAATCAATCTTGCTCGAGCCAAGTTATTTTTCTGAATTATCTGAAGAGTTTACGATGTAAGGAGCTCGTATTCTGCAACAACGAATCAAAAACGTCCGTTCGAATAAGAATTGCAGAATCAAGAGTCTCCATTTCGTAAAAATAGGAGCATAATGAACAAGAGCAAAAAACGTCGCGCCCAAGCCAATCTAAATTTCCAATTAGACTCATTCTTTCCGCCTGCAGAGGCAATCTATCCTCGAAATAATTATGCACCCGCCTATTTTTCTCCTAATGAAATAAAATTAGCGGATTCAGAATTTTCCCTCGGGTTGGTATTCGGCGTCTGGAAATCAGCGTTCGAATCCTGCGAGAGATGGCAGAGCAATTGCAAACTGGAAATAACTAGAATATCCTGAATAAAATATAGAGTTCCGCTCAGTCGGTAAGTGAGATAATAATCCGATGGCTCAGTCGACCCACTTCCGACGGAAGTCGTCGGCTATCGTCTGATCGATACACGCTCCGAAATTATTCCACTCAATCACTTCGAATATTTCGGAGTCATTTAGATTGCAAAAAAGTTCCAACCGCGGATGGGTTACGAAAACAAACAGTGCAGTCTAGACGACCACTTCCGATGGATTATAAAAGAACATTCTATTCTCCTTTCTTCAGCAGGAAAAATATTTTTATCTGATTGAAAACAGACGAACGGGAGTATCGAATTTGAGTAAAAGATTAAAAAACCAACAGATGCCAAATTATGTTAAAAGCAAATCCGGAACAGTCAGTTTAAAATTTATCTTATTAAAATCGAGGACTTTGGGCAAACCTTGTTCTCACTATTTACTGGAGGCTCTTCCGAAACCAGAAGTACTTTACTCGGGATGACCGCTGAGAGATTTCAATTACCCTAAATTTGAATTACGTGCTCTTCTAGGGTAAACTATAACCCCAAAACCTAACTTTCCAATAAACCATTCTCGAATAACTGATAAAAAAATGTGGTAAACTTACTCCTGAATTAACTTGACTGTTTTGGTTCCTAACAACAGAAAATCGATACCACAGTGATGGGGTATTGGAATTTAATGATGAGCTTCGTAACTCTAACGTCCTAAGGGTAGTATCGTCTAGATTCATTAATTATTCATTGTTTCAATTAAATATTCACCTTAAGACAAACGTGTATATGATCCTATCGATCAGATTAGGTTTGTTGAAGAGCAGTGTGCTTATAAATATTTAGTACCGATTTATTCTACTCTGTTCTATTTCCATCAGAGACTTAAGGATCATAAAATATTACTCACTATTCGTTTATATAATAATAACTTATACTTGTATTGATCACATACTTTATGTTTAAACGGAAATATTATTATTTAATGACTGAAGAAAAGTGTTCACCTCCACTTGTTGCATTAGAATCAAAAATTTATTGAAATATTTACCTTTAAAAAAAATAACGAAATAATAATAATAAGACTTTGTTACGGAGAATTAATGCTAATCTTTGTATTAATATCACGACGAGATCATTTTCTGCAAAACTTGGCAGACGCTCGGTAAAGTAAATATCTTTAAATAAAGTAAACCTTTGGGAAATATTAATCAAAGGATGTAAAATTTCAGTTTCTTTTACGTGAAACTTCTACAATTTTTAACACACGTAAATCTTCTTCTTAACATAAAGTAGCGGTCAATTAACAGCAATAAAAATCAGCACTAAATTCTAAGAACTTGGAGGTTACTCTTGGAAATAAGTCGATCGATTAATGCAAGTCTGTGCTACATTATGCATGCACCGTATTTACATTTATTTCCACGCAGGTTTAACGCTAGGTGCATCATGTTGTTTTATTGTAACTAAAATTCAATGAATAATTTACAACCGGTTATGATTGTAAGCTTGGACTTTCGATTAAACAAAAGGAAAATTTTGTGACTAAAAAAAAATACAACAGTAAACAGAAAACCGAAAGCCATTTCGTTTCTGATTCTCGTAATAAACATTTATTTTCCAACAATTTGGGCCTTGATATGAAGATATGAACAGGGAAAGCATCAAACAAATGCCCGATAGCGTGCAGAGTTAACGCCTTTCATACTCATCGTTTTGTTCGTTGGATACTTTGACACGATCTACTCTTACATCGATTTCCAGCAAGCTAAATTAATCTGATGTAGGAAACGACAAATGTAGGGCAAAGATTTCGCCGATTTTGGTCTGTAGGTTTCAAACGTGCAGTTCTGACCACAACTAGACTAATTAAAACAATTGCTTATTAAATTACGGCGGCACTAAAAGTCTCTGGTAAAACTTTTAAATGAGGAATGGTGCATAAATGAATACACAAAACTGAGACACATAAAGAGTGGCACCTGGAAATCTAAGGCGCCGCCTGCGGTACGGACTCAGATTATGATATTACCTGTCGTAATTCCGCACTTAATAAAGTTACAGCGCCGTCAAATTAGTTTCCGAGTTTATAATTAAAAAAGTTACCCTATTTAAATAGTAGGTTTAATACAATATCGTTGACGGGGACAACACATCATGTTGAATTTCAATTAGGGGATGTCACAAAACTGCTTCATTTAGGAAAACAATAAATGGGAGCGAAAATCGCGGTATAATGCCACACAGGGTTCGTTGCAATATTAAATTAAATAACACGTGATTTTTCGAAAATGTTCAAAAAACGTTCACTTGTGAAATTTTCATATTCGCGTTAAAGTTACATGTGGAGGATATCAAGATGACACTGTATTAACAGCGGAAAAAGCGACTGGTTGGATACCAAGAAAACAAACTGCTGCAATTAAACGAGTCGCTCGTGCAAGCGAATCACTAAAATCCGTTCCAATAAATTCACCGAACACAATTGATAAAACAGAGTTTTGTATGAAGAATTCACAGAATAGCATTGTACTGTAATTTAGTAAAATCGACAACAACTTATACATTATACATACGAAAAGTTGCTAGAGTAATCTGAATTTTCTGCGTCCTCAATAATCTGTTGATCTAGGATACGAAAATGATTTTTGGGTCGAGCCGAACAAGATAAAAAAAGTCTTGCTTTCAATTAACGTAGCTCTTTTTGATGTTGATCAATAAAGTAAAATTCTGTATTTGCAGTAATCACCAATCTTAAAGTAAACTTAAAAAATGTAATTTCTGGACATTAGAATTCAGAAAAATGACCGTCTGAAAATCAATTTTAGACCAGAATAAAAAGTATTTTTGTAATAACCATCCAGATATCTATGGTTACTACAATTTAACAAATATAAGTATAAAGCTTAATATTATGTATTTTTATTTGCATTATATTTTGAAACAATTTTTGGCAATATTTATTCTCAACAGTTGGTTCCTTAATTTTTCTTATTATTTTAGAAAACTAAGTTTTTTGTACTATTTTTATTTGTCTTGGATCTTTAAAAGTTATAAGTTATTTAAATTTCTTAGACACTATTGGATTCTTATTTTTTCATAAAATTTGTAAATATATAACAAAATTTAAATTTCTATTGTTTTAGAATTATCGGATTTTTTCAACTATTTTCAGAATTCTTAGAGTATGAACTTTTTAAATTTATGAACTTGCAATATTTTTTATTATCTTTGAATTCTTTAAAACTAAATTTTCTTAGTGACCTATTTTTCAATTTTCTTGTTCTATTATTTTTAACCAAAATTTTTATTTATTCTATTTATGTAGCTAAACTGCAAAAACAGTGATTTTTTGAAGAGGCCAACGTTCAGGAAACGAGAGCAACAAAATTCATACAAGATTTTTTGGACGATCACAGAAAACAAACAAAATATAAGAAATTGAGGTTTAGTTCGTAAAATTTGAGTCAAATTTATTTCAAGAGCGACAAAAGAGTCCATAATGTTAACGTTTATAAAGTGGTGGCCGAAATTTGAAGCTTAACAAGATCTCAAAACTGCGAAAATTATAAACCAATTAAAATAGAAATAATTAAGGTGAACAAGTAGATCGTCATTTAAAAGAAAATAGGTTTGTTAAATTATTTTATTGATAAATTTGTTATTAGAATAACTGGTTCGTTTGTTTAGCCAGACGAAAATTGCATTTATTGTCTCCTATGTGTCTGCAACAATAATAATTTTTACAGCGAGAATTTTATTAATACAGTAATATTGTTTGAAACCTAAAATAATAAAATTTATTTTGTTTGTTTTAGATTAAAACAAGAATATTTTAAAATACATTGAAAATTTCAATATTTTTACCCGGAATTTTATTAAACATTGGAAGCGTAAACAAGTAACGCAAACAAACACAATTCTTTGCCATAAAAATCGTAATACCGTCTAGGGCGCAACAGAGAAGAGAGTAATCGAATCGGGTTGCGTCATCATAATCTTAATTAAATATTTGTGAAGATTTCGAGCATATTTCGAGGATTACTCCGAAGAATTAATTTTCTTTTAGGTCCACTAACGCTGTTTTTGATATGTGGTATTTTAATTAAAACATCAATTTTGTCGTCCGTGACATACTCACGTAGTTAGAAAGAATTCGTCGTATTCAGTACGGCGCATTTGTTAACGCAATCCGTGAAATTCCGTGATGTGACAATTCTTTATCCAAATAAGTTTCCAGCTTTAAGAGTTCTTTCACGTAATGAGCTATCCCAAGGCAGTAATTGTCAGAAAATACATAAACAAGAAGTGCACAACTTCCATTAAAAAGTTTAGAACAATTTTAAAGGAAACAGTTGGAAAGTTTAAAATTTTTATTAAAATGAACAAGAGCCTACGTGGGCTTGAAAAATGAAAATCGCCAAAACGTGGCACTATTAATTTCTTTTTGATTTTTGTGAGGTGTTTGTAAAAAAAGCGGATTTCGCGGAAATATTCCACATGATAAATGTTTAACAGAGAAGGGAAAGCTTTTCCGTGTAGCCATCCCATTTCGCGTTTTTATGGTACACATAATTTTTATTATTTTGCTTCTTATTTGAGAAATTTCATTATATGAACTCTTTGTTAAAGACAAACTTGATGTGGCATGTGCTCTTTTCAGCAGTTGCGGTTGCGGAGGATTGCAATTAACATTTAATCTCTTATTGTGGCGACGTAAATTCTCTAAATGAAATTTAAAATTTTTAATCAACGAGCGTCGCTACAATTGCGACATTCTTGCACTGCAACTTTTCTCTCGAAAATCACAACGTGGGCAACAACAATCGGTGATAAATTTCACTAAAGCCACGGTCTTTACAAACTTTGGCTACATACAAAAATGGCGGTACTTAGAAAATTGGAGCGTACTTGCACTTGCAACAAAAGGCAAGAATTGCACGTAAATTGTCGAGAGGTACAATATTAAAACCGAGCAAATTTAACTCGACGCTTTTTCATCGAGAGGTCTTCAAATGTCAAAAATAACTAGATTCAACCGCCTTCCGCTGGCATTTAACTTTTTGTGAGTACATAATGACGTAAATTGAAAATGCGATCTGGTTTAAAACCGTCTGCTTAAAAAGACCATTTTTATCCAGATTATGAACATAACTCATCCCTTTAATTGGGCACTGCGTTCCGCTCCTTCCTGAGTCCCTTGCCACATGCTATAGCGACTTGTTTGCGAAATAATGAACTTCATAAATTTACCTTTCGTCCAAAGGAAAAAATGAATGGCTGACTCCACAAGAACCGAGATATAAATTTTCGCGCTAGCTTTTATTTTAGGGTTTCTGTCTCTGCTCATTATTAACTGATAACAACAGCACAGTATCTTCCCCATTGTTGGAAACTTGTGATAAACTCTGACCTTTTTCTACAAACGAAAACAAAGAGCATATTTTTATTTCAGTGGCTTTTTAGACAATTATTATTTACTCTTTTAGTGCTTACAAAAACGAATCTGGAACAATCTCGAGTCAACTTTCCCTATCTTCCTGTAGGTTAGATGGATGTTTGATCCCTCTTTAAAGTTAAACTCCGTTAAATTGGCCCGGCAATATTTCTTATTTGTGTCTGTTCTGTTCTCCAGGTCCGTACGTGCTAGCCTGGAAAAAAGGTATCGCAGTTCTATCGGCTGGCAACGTCAAAGTATCTCCCGATCCTCGTATCAGCCTTGTAAATGGTTACAGCCTGGAAATTAAAGAAGCCGGACCACAAGATGCCGGCGATTATGTTTGCCAGATCGGTACACTCGAACCGAGGGAAATCACGCATACTGTTGAAATTTTAGGTAAGTTATTTTAATGAATTCTACTTTCATAGGAGTTTAACATATTCTAATTTATGTCTGTTTTATTTACGTTTCGGTCTACTTATTCTTTACATTTTGTAACAAAATTTTTAAAGTTAATGTCGATGGAATTACATGAGTGGCCCGAAATTTTTACTGGCGGTTATCATTTATGATTCGATTAAAAAATAACGGAAATGGCACTTTGTGGCACTAAATGGGAGATCTTAAGCTATAAGTTTTTTTAAATTCAGGAGTTTTTGTATCGCGCATTGAAAATTTCGCCCGGCGCATCCACCATTTTTGGATGTTTTGGTTATATTTTTTTTATTCTAAGTAAGTATACGAAGTTATTTCAAAGTTTTTATTATACCAAAAAAAGTTGAAATAAATTGCCTTAAAGCAAAGCAGCATAATTTTTTATTTATTTTTTAAAATTGATTTTTTACTTGCGGATTTAATACCACCAATTATCCGTTTAATCAAATTTTTAAGTATAACTTTATATGGTGGTTTTTAGAAGTTAGTAGTTTCGTTAATTAAATTTTTTCCACATTTTCTGTAGCTGGGCTTTTGAACAAATCAATCATTGTATTGTTAGTTTGTATTTCAAACTATTACAACAAAACAACAAGGAAATTGAATTGTTTTGTTTCTTGTTAAATCAGCGTGTACTTATCAAAATTTGATTAATAGTTTATAAAAAGGTTATTGTGTACGTACACGTTTTAACGATTTTAAATCATTCTGTGCAGTATTAATATGAAAAATATAATTCAAATAATTTAATGGTCTGCCAGTCATGTTAACACATTTTACCACTCATTACGATAAGACATAATTGAACAGATGTGATAGGACGTTGTTACTATCAGAACATTCTCACATCATCAATTATAATTATTATCTAGAACATTGTCACTTTTAGGTCACTGGATACAATTAATTAAAATTTAATTTTGTATAATACCAGCGTCTAAATAATTATCGTGCTTCTCACAGTTGAAACCCTTTAATCCTTCTAGATAAAGTAACTAAGAATTATAAAACGAATTCAGACTTCTATCACTGAAAATTTCTTGTCACTTGAAAATGAAACATTGTCGTGACAAACGCAAAAAATATTTCTTTTTAAAAATGTACGGTCCGTGTTTTTTATTGGCCCGATTATGTTCTGAAGATTTCTTTTAATTTAAAACCGCTTCGGCGCACGTTCTCTAAAGGCTCGATATAACTAAAGGTAAAAGTAAATCTTTGAAAAGAAAAGCTCCTTTTATATGGATCCAAAGAAATCCAGTTTTTATTGCTTTCAACTTGGATGATTAAAATAGAATTTTATTCCGCTTTGATATATGATCGTTATGGGTTTCGATTCAAAAAAATCTTTATGTTTATTTCTGGTGAAAATGCATCGGAATTAATGCAGTGACTGGCAGAGCTTCCGAAAACGACCTGAATTCATTTACGAGCTAGTAAATCTCTTCTCATTTATCACCAGCGCTAGTTTTAATTAGTAAAACCGGTGATTGGTAGCACTGCGTCAATTATCTCACTTATTCCAAGTTTTAAATGCCCTAGAGACGCGCTAGAATTATTTTCGTCAGTTACATATCACTTACTTCATATCTAGAGCCTCATTAAATTTCTACTCCCTTTGGGGTTGTTTAGTTTAATTTAGTGGTTAGTGGTGGCAAAGTCTAAAACTTGAAGTTAGTTTGCGCAAGTCTTGAAAAACAGTTATTTTTGTTTCAAAATTTCTGTACTACCAGATTTAGTTGATTTTAAACCAACCTGATATCTTTCATATTTGGTTGCTTTTACCTACATCTAATCATTTTTTGTCAGTTGATGTTGAAAGAATGGCGTCGCCGAAATGTCAAATCTTATGAAAACTATAAATTCTCTAAAGTTATTGAACGTTATGTAAAATGGTTCTCGATATTTTCATGAATTCTATCAAAAGTTGAAAACGTGGTATCATTTATTTAATTCCGACGTTTTCCTCCATTTTCCGGTACGCTTCTTCAGGAAATTAATAATTGTCTGATTTAAAATATGCCTTCAACTCGTCAAGGTTGGATGTAGCGTTTGTGTAAGTTATGCCATTATAATCCGTCTGCTGAATTTTGATGCCGATATTTCTAACTCTAAGTGGAAGAATAATATCCGTGAAATAAATTTCATTGTAGGAATATCGTTCTGATTTTTGGCGAATCCGAAAATTTTCGGTATCAATTTCTGATAAACATGTTATTCACGAGGACTCCATTTTCTAAATATAGTCTGTTTCTATTGTAAGAGTAAGAGGATTTTGTTCTTAGGATTGAAATGTTTTTTTTTTACGGCGTCGAAATAGCTTTCGGCAAAATTAGGCAATTAGCCGGAACTCGAATCCTTTTCTAAGGAGTTTTATTAACTAGGACAAGCGTACATCATAAGAAATTTAATGCACTTATTACCTGACTCGTAACTTTGCTCGACAGATGACATTCACCAAAAAGTTAAACTTGCATCCGACAGGAGTTTTAAAACTCCCTTCTCCCGTCAACTTACTGTAACGATCAAAACGTCTTTGTTTAAAAGCACAAACTAACATCGCACCGGCCGCTTGAATTACAGCACGCGGTTTAATCGTCTAAAATTAGCATATTAACTCAAGTATAAAGTAAGACCTGGTTGCCGGAATAATCATTGTTAACGGCAAGACGTGGTATGGATAATGACACGTAATGAATGAAAGTGAAGCTAATGAAGTGGTTCATGCGTAACTCAAACCACTTTGCCTTTTCCTAGTTGAAAATAATCCGCTCAGCTTAAATGTGTGACGGTAACTTTGCACTTAATATATAACCGCCTCTTTAATACATAACAAGACATGCTCCGAAAGTTTGTATATGGAACGCCTCCGTCAGATTATCAAATTTCGCTAAATGCAACGGATAGCAACTTTCGTCTAAGAAAACTACAACAAAAAGTAAAGCGCTAATGTTTGTTAAAAGCGCAGACGTTATAAATTTCAGGATCCACAAAAAGAGAAAAATCAGTCTCAACTACTCACGCCGTGTCAGCTATAAAATCTTTCATATTCTCTTCCATAATCCGGCAAATGAAAATAATAAAGGAGCCATTACTTATCGACAATGGTCTAAGCTCTTGTGCTAGAAATTCCGACGAGACAATGGAACTAGCAGCAAATTTCAGGGTGATTGCTTCAAACGGGATGGAAAAGTCGCGCCGCTAATTGAATTAAGGGAAATCCACATCCTTGCATTATTTTTCATTCTGTCTCGCTGTTTCATTTAGTCTTAATGCGCTTAATCTCTTCCCGCTGGTACCTACATGTTCCATTTCCACTTCGTTATTTCTGGAACTTTAACATGAGAGAAGTTGACCTCCAAGAGAAACAGCAAAGCGAGCTTGGGTGTATTCGGGTGACGATTTATGTTGGGTTTGCCACTAACTGTGGCTGGAAGGAACCAAGCTAAATATACAACTCGTTGCATGATGATAGAATTTTTCAATTTTTATGACAGATTTACTGTGACACCAAAAAAAGTTTTTTTTCTGAAATTTTTAAATTGTCTATATTCTTAAAATTGTCGGTATGCTCTAGATTCGTTGGATTTCTAAATTTTTTTATTAATTTCTATGTACCGTTGGATTTTAGGTAATCTTTGTATCTGGTTTTCGGGATATTTTAGATCATCTAAACTTCTCTAGACCTTATAGATTATTTGAATTATTTGAAGTGACCGTAAAATTTTTGCATGTGTTGCAATTTTTTAGTTTCACTTTTTTTCGTTTTTCTTTTTGATTTTTTTTTACACCTTTACCATTTCTGTTTGATTGCTTTGAAACTTTGTTTTTTCTATTTTGTCATTAGAGAAGAAATTCTCGATTAAAACCATTTTGTAGATGATGTTTTAACGTGATAATGGCCTAATTCATAGTGCACAATAAATTGGTACATAAACATCATATCATCCGCATTGAGTGGGCCATTTACAAGGAAGGCGCAATTTTTACAACTTTACAAATAATCATTGATTTATATAATAATTATTAAAATACGTTGACTACATCAACCAACTTTCATAATCAAGATATAAAAAACGAAACTCGAAAATTGTTCCCATTTCAACACGTTCACCCGATTTTAATCCCAAAGAAAATGTTTGGGGAATTCTTGGTAGAAAGGTTAATACCAATAATAAGTAGTGCAATCAAACTGTGGATCTGAAACGCGTCTTGGTGTGCTATACTTTTTCGATAATACAATAACTATAGCGAAATTGAAATTCAAACTAATTTTGTGTTTTTATTCTAAGTTTTAAAATAAATAATAATATGGTTTCTGTGATCAAAGAAAATATCTACATTCCTTTTAACTCAACAGAAAATTTAGTTTCCCGTCTCAGGTGTACTTAGCACCACATTTTACAGCTTTTATCTTTATACGTTCTCAGTCTTTGAAGTAGAACGGCCACGAATTCCAGATACTGAATCAGCACTAGTTAAGTTCCAAGAATCACATTTTTGTACGTTAACAACCACAGATGGTTATTTGAAGGTAAAATTTTTATTTATCGAAAACAATAAGGTTTAACAATAGCAACACGCAACTCTGTGTGCGGATTTTTTACGCAGAACTTTCCATGTTTAAGATGACAAACGAGCTACCTCACAAAGCGTATTATTCATTGTGATATTGATTCACATTAGATTTATTACATTGTAAGATTTATTGCATGTCGTATTGAACCAAATTTATGGAAACAGCAACACATCGACGTGTAATTTACTTAAAGTTAAAGGTAATCATTTTTACATTAATTTCAGTCGGAGGGAAAACGTTTCCCAGAAGCGACGTTCAAAAAGCAAATCTTAACTCGCACAGTTTTGTCTACAGTTTTTCCGATTTTACATTTTAAATGACGTTTCTATTATCTTGAAACCTTCTTAAAGACACTCGGGGAATTACGTGGCAAGGATCAGGTATCCTGGGCGTAAATTGGGCACTAATGCGACAGGGGCGTATCGCTGGAGATGAAAATATGTATGCATGTAGTTCTCAATCTAAATGATGTGGGAAAGTTATCAATTTTCCGCGAAAAGGAACTTCATGAAAGCGCGTATTTTTCAATAGCTGGAACCAATTTTTGCTTTTTGGAAAAATGTTGTAATAATTGGAGACCTAAAAATAAATTAAACGTTGAGTAATAGGCCTAGTTAGGAATCACTTTTTAAGGTTCCTAATGTATTTTTTTAGGTTATTCTAGTACCATAATTTAGATTTTTCATCCGTAGCTATTACAGAAATAGTAGAATCCATGCTAAAATTACTATAAATACGTAGTTTGAAAAGTGACAAATAATTTGTACACAAATGAATAAATAATAACACGCTAAAAGACAAGAGAATTTATTTTTATTACAGTGTCTGTGTAATTTAGATAAAATTTATCAGCTACCTAGAAATATATAAAATTGGACAGTTTGAGTAACATGTTGATAAATAATTAAACGAACTTATTATAGACATTCCAGGGGCCAAATATTTGACTTTGAATCCATTGCCCCATCGATTATAAATTTCACGATACATTTGTCGCTCCATTCTCTGTCTGTCAACATTCAACTGTAGCTGTACGTGAACAGTTTGGTATACAAGTGGCGACATAAACTACACATTCTGGTGAAATATCAAAAGACAGCTTTTGGAGGCTTTGACAGTGTGCGACGAGGTGTGATATTGTTCGGGCGATCCTCCTGTTCTGGTTCGGATCGAAGATTCGGTCGCCTATGAAATGTTACGTTTTTCGCACATGCATCGCAGCCTACAAGAAGAGCTTATTTCCTCACGAAAAATCCGCATTCTGCTTGTGTAAATCAATGTTACGCCGAATTAGGTCACAGAAAGGACCGGCTATCCATCATTTGGCATTCCCATTGACGCTTCCTAAATGGATATCAACGGTGCGTTGTAAACCAATAGTGGAACCGATGGCGGAAGGTCTTTTAACGAAAGCCATCTCGATATAAAACAAAATCGTATTCACGTAGTTGGGCATAAACCCGAATTCTGTTTTCACGTGAATAATATCATCAAAATTAAAATATAACAATGAAAGCCAATGTTTCGGTATGTTTTAAGAGATAATAAACGCAAGTACACCGAGATTGGTCGAGTTAAATTCAAAACAATGCTTACCCTTCTGAGTATTTTACAATTCAAACAATGGCCGAAAGTACCACGAGCGAATAATTGCCGCGGTTTTGAGATGTTGTTACTTGCTGGTTTATAAATAGAAAATTTGAAGAGTCAATATTTTTCTTCCTAGGGCACCGCTTACATAATATCAAACCAATCAAAAAGTGGCACATACACCTTAAAATTAAATTTGAAAGCAAATAAAGGACTAATTACTTCAGTCCTGATAACCGTCAGAGGATTAAATCATGCGTTATGAGTAGGTAAATATCATATTGAACCCTGGGGTGGAAAATCTCTAATCCCTTTGCGGAAAATTAGTCGTTGACAGGAAATAGTCTTTGATATAGCTGACAGAGATGTTTACCGCAAGAAAAGTTTCATCTACATCTAATTTAACTTTAGGGAAACGCATGGTAACCAACTTATCGCTTCTAAAATCTTTATAATTTATAACAATGCATTCACCGCCGTTTAAACTTCTTATTTCTAGTTTGTGCCACTTTTTATGTTTTTCTCAACCGTTTTAATTAAAACCGCAACCGCATCGATGCTATTTTAAAAGTAGTTTAAAGGCCTGCAATTTCGTTTCGTATATTTTATCGCCGTTGAAATTATAGTGCGGAAATCAAATGTCGAGCTGTCACCGAAACTCACTAGAAATTCTGACAAAGCGAATTTCAAAAAAGTTTTTTTATCTACACACAGTCGTTCAAATTTAACCACTGTTTAAAAACAGCTTCTTTTTTTTAATTATTCCGATTAAATACGGCACTTGTCTGTGTTAGATTTCCATTGTGATTTTATCAAAGGATGTAATTATATTAATGTATGAAATATGCGAGGGTTATGAATGAAAAAACAAGAATGATAACGCACACAAAGAAAATCTCCATAAATCTGGCAGAAGGGATACGATTTATCAAAAACCATTATAATTTGCGAATTAATGCAGGAAAACAACCAACAAGGGAGAGTTTTAAATTGTGTTATTTTGTCACGTTAAAAACAGCTTCTCTTGGAGTGTTTATTAAAAGACTGAAAATTTTATTTTACGTAAAATTCGTCGCGTTGTTAAGATTTATGCTTTATTTAATTGGAATTTCGTATTTACCTTACGTTAAATAAAAGTTTCATAACTTGACGAGCGCTGTTTTTGTTAATGCGAAGTAACTCAGACGCAACAGTTTTTACGCAGTAATTACTTCTTAATTAAGAGCTTAATGAGGGTTTACACAACCACTCTTTTGCTTTAAGAAATAAATTTCTAAGTAATTGTGATTCCTCTTTGCTTTCACGTAAATGTTGATAAATTAATAAAATACACAAAAGTAAACAAGAGCTGCAAGATTATTTCCAGAGTGTGATGTCGTCGTCCGGCAATAAATATTTTAGAGGGATTATAGATCGGTGAACTGAACATTTGCAAGAAATTGGGTTTACCAACTTTTAATAATTTGGAGTCAAGTTTATCTGGACAGTTTGTATTTTCACTTCAAAACATTATTACGAGTATTGTTAACGTAGATCAGTGGTGGAGTCCAGTAGCAGAGTTTTCGCTCGTAGAAACAAATCGGTCCTTTTCAAGACCAACATTGAAGATGAAAATCTAGGAGAAAATACGTCTTCTAATCAAGTTGACCGTAAAGAAGAAAATCCGCGGAAAGTTCTAATTTTCAACGCTTATGACACTTTGATAAAAAAAATGTCCCAACCCGATAAAAGAAGCCAACGATTTATTACATTTGACATTCTTCACTCTAAATCGACGAATTGGGGAAAAAAATTGGCACACAATATTAAGGCTTGCTTCTTATTACTGCGTGTTTAATCCCATTGAGGAGTAAAACCTCAAACTTTGATGTAAGTGTCGTACAGCCAGAGAAGAAATTAAGAAAAGTGATAAGCAGGTGTGGGAAAAATGCGTCAAGCATGTAATCGATATGAAATTTTTTTTTCTCGGAAAATTCCCGAATTTGTTATTACGGTGGATGCCGCAGATAATGAGAACAGGGATCGTAAATAATTTACTAATTCATTTCCCCACGAAAATTGATATCAAGGTCCTTGGTTAGAAATACAATTTTTTTTAAATTTTTTTTAAATTTTTTTTTAAATTCAAACTCGTTAATTGTTAAAAGGAGTGAAAATAAAAATTCGATATCTTGGATATTTCGAGATATAAAAGGGGGTGAAATTGGGAACGACAGTTTGTATAAAAGTCCCATCAATTTTAAAAAGGGTTAAAGGTTAAAATGAATAAAACAACTGTTGCATGTAAATTTGATATCTGAAAATAGAGACCAAAAAATTTATGTTAGGACTTATTATTAAAAACAAATAAAAACGTTCTAAAAATTCTACGAAATAACGGTTTGGATAAAAGTCATTCGTTGTGAAGTTATCAACATAAAAATTGGTATCAAGATTTTCGCTTACAAGTAATAAACAACGCCTTTTAGCGTTCTTTAAAAATCAACTCTTGAAAAGGGGAAAACGGTGGAAAACTGTTGCCTGGAAATTTTAAACCCTCAAGGCTAACATAGGATATACAAATTTGTATAAAAAATCCATCAATTTTTAAGTTAAGAGACATCAAATGTTTTGGCTACAAATAAAAAAAACCTTTTTAGTGTTTTTAAAGCATCAACCCCTGAAAGGTTGAAACGGCTAAAAAACTATTGTATGGAAATCCTTATTAAAAATGGATAACATTTTCGAGTAAACAAACTTGATGAGGGTGAAAAAGGGAATGATTTTTTGGGGGTTCCATCAGTGTTTAAGATTGTTATTAAAGTTTTCAGTTACAAGTAATAAAAAATGTCTAAAATAATCGCGTTTAAACTCTAAGATTAGATAATTAAATAAAGCGGGTCATCCTCTCCAGAAAAAAAAAATCCAGGAATGATATACAGAGAGATTCTAAAAAATTAGTATCTTGAAAATCGGGAAAGGATGAAAGGTATTAATAACGTGGTGCTGCTCTAGCCATAGAATTTGAAATATTAAATTATTTATTGTAGAAGTGTGCCTAAAAGGTGACGTTGATCAAATAAAGTTATTTTAGTAGGCACCGCGTGTTTCTTATGAATCTAAATACAAATTTGATGGCTTTTAACGTGACACAAAACTGATTTAGTAGGGACTTAAAACCTTAACAAGGTATATCCATTTGGTAGCAAAACTCCCGGAAAATAATTGAACCGTAAACCTCCTAATCGAATAGAAGAATTCGGAAACCCAGCGCGTTCCTCCAGCAATAAATTTCGTATATTCCAAATTAAGCAACACGTTGTATCCTAAGCTGACCTGACTCGACCCAATTTCATCGCCACCGACTTTAATTGATTTAAGCATTATTAAATTATATTAAGAATCTTATTAGCTTTAATTTCTCTCGAGCGCGGTCTTTTGTGATATTTTTTAGACTTTTTATTTCCCGTTAATTCTGTGAAAATAAGAATGTTGTTTTTACAGTGCCTCCACGGATACACTACGTGTCTTCGAACGGACGCGTTGAAGTAAAAAAAGGATCATCAGTGAGGTTAGAGTGTAAAGCATCTGGTAATCCTGTACCTAAAATAACATGGTCGAGAAAAAACAATGTCCTACCATCAGGAGATCAAACATTGGTGACTCCAGTGCTAACATTGGATAGGGTAGATCGACATCAGGCCGGTGTGTACAAATGCATGGCGAGCAATGGAGTTGGAGAAGACGTCACCGAAGAGATAAATCTGCATGTTCTGTGTGAGTACGGTCTTCTTTTTCAAGCAATTTGTAGAGCACGATTTACAGAAAACGCGTCGGAGATACTGTTTTTTTTTTACAAAGTTACAGAGCAATTCATATTAAAAGACATGATTTATGTTATACAAGATGTCGATACGTGCCACAAGCCGGTTTGTATTTTTCCCCTTAAACTACAGAACCACTTCAAACACCATAAAGCTCTAACGCGCAACATAATAAAACAGTTTCCATAACCTTTCCTCTATAGCTTCCACCATCCGTCGCAAACTCATCTAAGTTTTATTAAGTCATTAATAATTTACGGCACTGTCTCTTTAAAAACCTACTTTTGAATCTTTTCATCGCATGAATTTTCTTTCAACTTTAATAAAACACGTGCTGGCAAACGCACCATTTAAATGGAAATTCTCAAAGACCGTGCACAATGTATATAAATGATAATGACACAAATAAAGCAGAAACAAGTCGACCTTTTGTCTGTTCATTAAACTAAATAGATGACGCTTCTCGCTGGTAGAGCTAGTTTACACTTCATATCTACCTATCGCAAAATCACGCGCTTTTCTTGTCTGCGATGAATGTGAAATTCGCCCTACATTGATTGTCTTATCGGGCGTGCCTAGATTTCCACAAAGTATTGTTGATTTCTCGTGGCGTAATAATGCTTTAGTGTGCGTTTAGTTTATGTAATTCTACTCACCGATTTCTTCGAAACGATCGAAGCAATCTATTTCTTTCATTTCGCAGCATTTATAATTGAGATTGACGTTGTCAAATCTTAACACTGGGTCACTTCCTTCTAAGTTTCCGATAAGTCAATGATTCTGAAAAGGGTCGGCTCATTGGCTTACTCAGGAAAGGTTCTTTGGAGAAATTGATAATGGTATTGAGTGAAATGAGGCAACCATATTAAGATGTTGCTCTAGATACCGCTATCAATCAAGATTTCGATTTTCGAGGTTATAATAGCGCAAGTAACAAGCTATTAAGTTGGCAACAAGCACGAGGCGGAAATCTCATATTGTCTTTAGATTGTGGGGATAACTTTAAAAATAGTTTTCAATTAATAGAAACACTCGAAGCGCACGGTTTATGTTACAAAATGATTGATGTAATCTTGAGATTAGAGAAATAGTTTTGGCTGGTCGTAGCATTGTGCCTCAGATGAACTAGAACTTTTATAAAGCTTAAAATTTTACATTGTTTCTGGTTTTAAATGACACTAGAAACTTCTAAAATTGTAACTTCACGTAATTAAAGTTCTCAGTCTTCCAGATATTATTTACATAAATCCTGGGTTTGAAAATTCGGGATCATAAAACTGTTTAAATTTAAATTTTTAAATTTTATTTCAAAAAGTCTTACAACTTGGTGTCTGATACGACAAATTTTCTCTTCTTATTTTTCAAATGTCGATATTATATAATACTTTGAAGTTAAAAAATTTAAAGCTCTCGAATTTTCAGAACCTGTAGACATTTTTCTGAATTTTATTATTTGTTTTTAGATTGTTTTAATTTTTTTACAGTTAGACAATATTTTATAGAAATTTAAAATTATCACAATTTCTAAAATGAATTGATAACAAGAAAATGGAGATAATAAAAAAAATATATAAAACTTAAAATCTTGGTTTTTAAAATTTTTGAACTGTGAATTTTTAAAATATTTCCAAGAATGTAGAAT
The DNA here is from genome assembly GCA_030157275.1 of Cynaeus angustus. Classification (NCBI taxonomy): domain Eukaryota; kingdom Metazoa; phylum Arthropoda; class Insecta; order Coleoptera; family Tenebrionidae; genus Cynaeus; species Cynaeus angustus. Next base: position 25,678,124 of record CM058059.1, read on the forward strand.
GTTTATAATTTTATAAATTTCAATATGGTGCACTGCAAGTATTAATTTAAAATGTAAAAGCTTCTTAAGGCTAGCTTATTTTTGTAATGTTTAAGATACCTGAATTAATTCCAAACCGTTAAAAAAAAATACATTTTGACAAAATTTCCGCTACCCTAAATGATATTTTAAAGAATTGTTTAGTTTACTTTAGAAAGCTAAAATTTTTACCCCTAAAATTTATAAAATTTTGAATATGATATTTTTAACCCTGAGAACATTTATTTAAATATTCTAATACTCACTCAGATGCTAACTATATTCTTAACCTTGATATTTTAAATTGATAAGCAAAAATAAATTCTACCTACATTACCAATTTTAAAGAAAATTTATTTAAAAAAATTATTCAAGGCTTTTTAAAGTAATCATTTTTTTTATGCAGGCCTCATACTCACGTTAAAATATTAATACTTTTCAGTTGCCTTTCTATCTTAAAATTTTTAAAATATAAATTATTTATAAATGTATTATTCAAACGCCAAAGATTTTTGTTTCATTTTGGATTTTCTGTGATTCCCAATTTTTTCAAATATTTTAAGATTTTTCTGCGTTAAATTTTAAAGTTAGAAACTTTACTTTTTTTTACAATAATTGTTTTTAACAGTTTTTCAATTTTTGAAATGTCTATTAAATATATTATTGTTTGAAATTTTTAAGAAATTTTAAAACTTTTTATTATACTTTTTAGAACCAGTAAGAAAATTCAAAATTATGATGGTTTTGATGATATTTTGGGTTTAAAATTTAAAAGATCTTATTGTTTGTTATTAGATGTTTTTATATTTTTTACATTTAGAAAAGATGTTTTATAATAATATATGTTATGACAATTTCTAGGAATAATAATCAAATTTACTTTAGAAAAAATGAAAAAAAAATTAAAAAAACATATAAATTTGAAAATCTCGGTTGGCAAAATTTTTGAAATTCTTTGGGATTTTATTTTTATAATTTGAGAAATTTCCGTTTGAAATATAGTTCACTCTAACTTTTAATTAAAAAAGTGGAAGCTTCCAGAACAAGCTCATTTTTAACAAGTGATTTTTCTGAATCTATTCCAAATTGTTTTTACAAAATTTCCGCCACCCTAAATTATATTTTATTTTTTTTAAATATACTTGAGTTCGGAGGACTAAAATTTTTACTCTTTTGGATATAAATCAGAGATTTGAGAACAAAAAATTAAAAAATTAAATTTTGAAATTCTTTATTTTCGTTTATACATGCGCATCTCATAATTCTCAATCTCATTAAGAAAACCAAATTCTGATAAACTACAACAGTTTTTTTTATTCCAACATGTTTTTTATAGCCAATCACAGCCACAATTCAAATTTAAACTGACCAACCATCTAAATTTTGAACTCGTTTCTTCATATAAAATCGAGAAATTCAAGTCTATAATCTTTTCTGCCAATTAATAAAAAAAAATATTCTGATGTACACGTTTTATTTTTTTATGCTCAGTTCATTGTAATTACTTGTGTTAATTTTGGAAATTGAATACTAATTTGATATCGCCATCCTTAGTTAACCAAAGATAACGAACTTTACTACAATAATGAGTTAAACGAAGGCAACATTTTTAATTTTACCAAATTTTGTTGACCACCGTGTTCAAAGGGATGGCGTTAATTTTATTGAGGTACAAAAATTTAACAAGTATCTCGGGGTAACGTTATGAATAAATTGCGGCAATTTTTACGTTAATTTGTCACAACAAACCCCATAAATCTAAACGCTTATGTTTGGCTTAACTTCAGGTGGCACAGAATACGACTTTTATGAACAAAAGTTGGAAAGCTTGTATAGTTAATTCCATCTCTTCCCTATCTTCTGTACCCTACCTCTCAACAATGCGCGAAACATAACATCATATCCACCCCTTTCGGGTTATATTAGAAACACAAACCTCAACTCATCCGAAGGGTTGACTTATTGGCATTTTAGTGGTCCCCGGATCTATTAAAATAAGAAGCGGGGTCTAGATATTCTCTTAAGTCGCAAGTGTACATCAAGTTCTTTAGCGTGTAGAGGTTAAGGGTTCCCAGGGCATATATAACGCCGCTCACCACTCAATCTGGTTTATGGCTCCGGCAAATTAAAGCCGGCACTCGGATGATTAACTGCAGCCGGCAACCCTCATTCCTCTGTTCAACAACCGACCTCATGAAAGGTGAAAACAAAAGATTCTCTCACCTTCGGACCTGATAAATCATCCCTAACTACCACCTTTTCGTACAGTATGTTCCGAAGTCGTTAATATCTATAAAATTACCGCTTACAATCGACCGACAACTTCAAACTGTGTTTTCGAGATTGAGTGGAGCGGAAATGAGTGGTCCAATTACATATGTGATTTACGCTCTATAGGCGTAGAGTATAAAGGGATTTTGAGTCTAGTTGTTTTTCTGTAAAAAATTAATGAATCGTAGACTCGTAGCAAAGATGCAGAACTATCCCAAAACAAAAAAAAAACTGAATCATGTACAGGGTGTTTTTGAAATGCACAAACGTAACATTATTTTTTCTAATTTTTTGTTGCAACAAAGCCTACCATTACCAAACCCAAAATCTAGGAGCTTTTTTTCGGTTGGTAACACATTGAACAAAATATAAATGTCAGTGTCATTTTAAGGTTACACTTTTAAGCCAGGTACAGAAAATTTTTATTGCAGGAAATTAACCATGGCATTTTTGACAATTTGCTGTATTTCTGGCGGAGTGCAGGAAATTTCGAAATCATCTTGGAGCGCTAATTTTGCAATTTCATTTGGGAAAAATGACAATTGTGTTAAGTCAATTTTATTGATTGATTTACCAAAATTCTCAAAATTATCAAGTTTGATTTTATTGTAAAAAATGTATTGAAAGTGCAAATTAGAAAAAATAACATAACAAACCCGTTTTTGCAATTATTAAGATAAATGTAAAAAAAAATAGCAAAGAAAAAAATTTTTAAATATTTTTTTTTAAATTAGGAATACATCTTGGCATACTAAAAATTAGCTGAATTAACTGATCCAAAGCGTCTTGATTCAACTTGTCCTATAATTTCGGCAGTATAGCCCGCAAATTTTGTAGATGCACCACTGATGATTGGTGGTTCGCTACTGTCCAACCAAACATGTCCCATGCATACTCAATTGAGTTGATATCTGGCGAACGCCCTGGAAGCGTAAATTGCTCAATTTCCAACATTTGCAGTCTCTATATCACACAGTGAGATCGATGTGAACGCGCATTATCACTCAAAAACCAAAACTCAAGTCCTAAATCGTTGCGATAATTGTCTACAATATCACTATGATGTCTGTAACATAAATTTGAGCTGTCATATTTCACACAGAGTTCCATACGGCCTCCAAGAAAAACTCCACTCCGACTAACAGCTTCTTCGTGAAATGGGTGTACTTTTTGGACATATCGGTCATCAACTCTTCTACCTGAAGGCCTCCAGATACGAATAATACGATTATCACTGTAGAGCCCGATTCTACTCTAGTCTGACGTTTGTTGATGTTTTGCTTCGATTAATGATAATTTTGCTCAACGAACCGTATTTCGCAGCTAGATTTTGTTTTATCACTGTAAAATTTTAGCAAAAATTGGAAGCCTTTGTATCAGTGTAATACCACTGTCATTGATTAAATTCCACATTTCTCATAATTTGATTGGTTGTTGGAATATAGCGGGAAATAATCGAGTTAAAATGACACATTTGAAGGCATTAGCCAGAAAGAGATACGTCCTCTTGCTCAAGGCCTGAAACTCGCTTAGAACATGAAAAAGCTAGTGTAAACCAAATTTATATTAATAATATTTATTAATAATATTAATATTCTGAAAATTGACGAACCAACACTGTGTGATCATAACAATAAAAAAGAAGTTTCAGCCTGACTAGGATCTTGTTAAGAATCTTTATTTCTACAATCTAAAATTTCAGGCTTTGTGTCTAAAATTCTTCCGTTGTTATCATTCATTCATGATAACATTTGAACCTACTAACATTCTAACTTTGAAAAAGTCAGATATGTCTATCGAATCACTTTTTCAGGTAACAATAAATTTACAGTTAACAATTTCATCATTTCAAAGCCGACGAAATTTTTGTTTAATTTTATTTTGAAAACGAAAATATCTTTATTAGAACTTTTTATGTTTGAATTTTATTTTCATGGACTATTACTATCTTTATTTTGTACTATAAATATGCTAGAAAATATGTGGAAAACTATATAAAATTTAAATGTTTAACTTTTAGAACCATGATGCTTCCAAAGAGTTCGTGTTATATGAGGGAAAAGGGGTGACAGGTCTCTATGACTGTCAGAAATAGTTTATCTACAAATTTAGCTAGTAAACAGTTCACTATATCTCATATTTTCTTGACTAATATAGCAATATAGCTAACATTCGCTAGGAGCAGCACCAATTTATACGAAAAAGTAAATAAAAACACAAAATATTAAATAAATAACATAAAATAAAATAATGTTGTATATATGTTATAATGATGATGTTTTTTAAATTTGTAACAATTTTACACGGAATTAATAAAACTGTACAATTTATATTTTTCTTATTTCATGCAGCGTTTGTAGAAAAAAATTTAACTTAATGTGGCGAAAAATGTGACAGGAAAAATCCGAGAATTTTAATAAATAAAGAGCATCGCATGCCAAGACATACTTTTTTATAGATTATGTCGAGTTACTTCGCTCATCATATAAATAATTAAGTGCGAATTAAATGATAAACACGTCATTAAGTAACCTTCTAATTTCTCGGTAATAACTTTTTCCGAGCATGGCGCCTAATTGAATTTTAATATAATTACACAGCAAGATTATAATTAGCATCCGCCGAGTCTAGAAGAAGTTGCACTGTACACACTTGCACGTTAGCCACTTAGATTTAATTTTCTGTAGAAGTTTCTTTGTTATTTGTAAAGTTGCAACTTTCTTTGTAATTCAGCGGAAAGGTTAGCCCAATTCGAAAATTCTCCGTACGTGCTTTCGTCGGGAAAGTTAGTTTTACTTTTGTTAGTTGTTGACTTCTTTCACTTTTTCTCACCTTTCTTAAAAAATAAATGATTGATATTTATGGATGTGTGGAGAGTGCTTTAAAGATGAATGGAAAGTCTTATAAAATGTTTAAAGCGAATTCTGGTGCAACGGCCGACGGTTGTAATGTCATTATAAGTTTTCCGAGACATTTCATTAATGAGTCGTCTGCAACGCCACGTAAATAGTTTATGGATTTTTTTGTGTCTGCTAACGAAGAAGACGAGTCTTTAAATGAGAGATAAGAATTTAGAAGCTTACTATGGAGTATTTGGTTCCCACTTGTTTGAGTGCCAACGGGAGAGCTTAACTCGGACTTAAATTCTGAATTAATCAAAATTTGATATAGTTTTACGTCCACGGAACCTGGGCTTATGAATAATACAAAATTTGAATCATAAAATGTGACACACTTGTCAACTCATGCATCTTAAAACCGGAATCGATCTGAAAACATGTAAAAGAGCTTTCTTACTGCTGTGGGAGAACCTGTGTAATTTTAAGGTAGAACAGATCTCACTAGTCACAAAAACACGCTACATCATACTAATAGCTTCTCATCACACAGATAGAAGCAAAATCTTGTCAGAAATGCGTGCAAAATTTAACCGGTAAGAGACCACAAATTCCCAATGCAATTTTTTTCCAACACGTCCCATGCGACATTAAAACCATTTTGGTTTAAGTATGACGGATAGACTTTTATTTTAAAAGGGAAAGCATTCACTTACGAAACAGTATCCAAATAACAATAAGCAGGATTTTTACTTTGTCGGAGGAAGAGTTTTATCGTCTGGTGCTCTGGATTAAACGGAACTTCTTTCAGTCGATGGTAAAGCAGCTTTGATTTTTTTTGTTGAGAGATTAAAAACGATTAAAGTTGAGGTTATTCAGCAGAGTAAATTTAATTATACTTTAGTGCACTCGTACTTGGGTTTTAACAAATCAAAGTTCTCTAATTTTTTGCTTAACAGATAAATAATTTATTAAATTTTATTGAAAAATTGTTGACGAAGAATAGTTGGGTCTGATATATTAAGGCAGCAGGTGTAAACCACATTTTCTAGATCTAAATTAACTGAGAAAATTAATATTCTCAATCTGGAAACTTTGTTTATTACGAGCCTTATTCCATTTTAGCAAAATTTCCTTTAATTGCGTTATTTTTTAATTAACCAAGTAAAATAAATCTTCGTTTGTATCCCGGGTGTGCGACATTGTTTTCCTAAACCCCTCTTCTACTAATTCCTTTTCCAAGGTGCGCTAAGATTTGGCTAATTGTGTGAACAAAGCTGGTACGTTATTAAAACATTGAACCCCTTTCTCTTTGCTATTGCAGCAACTCCAATTTCTCTTCTCCTTTTATTACTCTTTCCGACGCACTACGGATCGCATGGATTCAACATTTGTCTAACTGAGTCTTCGTTCTCTCGTGAAATTAATGGTATACGTAATGGTAATGACAGATGTAGTTTTTATCCGTTATAGGATGACATTTAAACGCATTGTTTGCGACGTTTTCTCTAGAGACGACAATAAAGTTCGGTTATTCAGCTTTATCAAACGTTAAAACTGGTTCAATGGTTATTTTTAAAAGAATTTGCTTGCTTTTTTCGATACTCATTATCTAAGACTTGGCACAGGACGGAAGCCGGAAGTCTTAGTTTTCAGGAAAAAACGTATTGTAAAAAATCTAGATCCTCCTCCTGGTCAATTCCGGTCGTATTTGTGGCGATAGTGTGTCGATTATTCTTGTAGACTTTGATGTCGAAAAGGACTCAAACAATTTTTTTTACAACAAAATGTATATGGTCAAAGTCATAACGAGCGTCTAAAAATAAATAAATAAACTGGATCAGTAAATGTTTTTTGTATTACTAAACCAAAAACTGCATTTTGCGAGAGCGAGTAAAGTTTGAGAGCGGAACTTTAGTTTAAAAAAAAACACCCTTATTACATGCGTATTCAGCGCTAAAAAAATTTTTTTCTGAGGTTGGTAAGTATTTTTTATAAAGTATTTATGTGCTAATAAGATAAAAATTAAAGCTCGGTTAGAACTGATACCATCTCTGTCGCCGTTAACATGAGAGAAATGAGATGAGTCTTTTCTTAGCTTCTTCTTTAGCTTCAGAATATTTTTTCTAACTTTTAATACCATATCTTGGTTAATTAATAAATTGATAAAAAAATACGCTTAATGTAATCATGCGTGACTTACGTTACCGTTGCTTCCCCAAACTGAACTGAACCCCTGCACTGAGAATATGAATCAGAACATCTAACCTGAATTCCCCAAATTCGACTCTTTTGGCTGTTTCTCTATGGGCTTTAAACTTTTTCCAAACTTACTTCCAAACTCTCTAAAATTTTCAGTTTTGTTGCATCGTATTTGGCATCGTATTGATTTGTTTAAATTCTATGTAAATATACGGATTTACCATTACCGGTTCTACGCAAATCACCAGCTATTTTATTATCCTGGATGATCTAGCTCTTTGTCGGCAATTATTTATTTACATCAGAATTGTAAACGCTTCAAAATAGCTTTCGAAATTTTCACAAAATGTGCCAACTCACTTATCAATAATCGAGCTCCAAACAAAAAATAAAGCGATTTATGCAAAATTTATTAAGTGTTTGCATTGTTCATTATCCGCTTTTCATCTTTGCTGTGAAATATTCGATCTAAGTTTTTATTTGAATTCAGTTTTTAATAGTGAAAATATATTTCCACTAAAAGCACTTGGCTTTAAACCTTCTAGAAAGCAAATCTTGTTAAAGACTAAATTGCCTTTCTCACGTATCAATAGCTGCTTCGCAACTCTATATCTAGAATACACGGCTTCCAAAACGAATTCTTCATCGTATCTTTTTAAAAGTATTTCTTTGACAAACCAGTTTATTTTTAAATAATCGATTCACAGCTTTTTTTTATTATAAACTAGCTAGCTACCCGAGATTTCGTCCTTGCTGAAACATTATCCTTTTCCAGTCTTCAGGACAATAATTTTTTAGGACCTGCCCGTGCAAGGTCCCTGTTCCTTGTCTTCAGCTGCAAGATAACTAAGTTTGTTTATTTATCTTTAAACTTTTGTATTTCTCAAACTCAGAACCTTAAATTTAAAAATAAAAATTTGAAAAGTTGAAAATGTTGAAATTGTAAGGATGCTTTTAATTTTTATCAGAGAGGAAGGCGCTTTGAATAGATTAAAATTCAGCCAACCTAACCTAGCGCATCCATCATTTTTTGTAAAACAATATAAAATAAATCTTTGAGTGTTGGGTAATATTTGGCACACATGTCGCTACACGCGCTACATTCCGACGTATTTCCCCCTCATAAATTTCAGTAAATCCAAACATAAGCAACATTCGGTAGTAAGGATTAGAGATCAATGTAATGAAGGCGCCCTGATTTGTATAGGTAGGGTCGCATAAGACCTTAACGTAATTAGACCTCGTGGGACTTAGGCATTGCGATAATTGGACTTTTCTGGGATTAGTTTGTATAGGAATTCCCCCATTTGATAATTTAATTGTGTCGCGTACAGAACTTTCACCTATCCTTGGTCCTTGATAAAACTTTCTTTCTTCTCGTTTTAAAACGAGCCCCCGGCAAAGCAAAATGTTTCTATGTAGAGATGGGTGTCTTCTCGAGCGAAAGCTTTGTACATCATCGCGAAATAATTAATTTGCGAATCTTTGCGTAACTGCCTTTGACTCGAAATTTCATTTAACGGAGGGATCGAAGATAGCATCTTGTGCAGAGCTCTATCTTCTCAAGTGTTGCAGCTTCCGATTAAGTTCGTAGCAACAACAAAACGCTAATAACCACGCTTGATTAAATTTCTTGTGGTGGCGGGAATTATTTAAAAGTGGAGTTTCACCGACGACAAAGACGCCGCCGAGTCTAAACAATGAATCCAATTGTAAATATACTCCGTAATTTAATTGAGTCGAAAATCTAATTACGAACTTTATGAGGTGGCAGGGGTAACCTTTTCGCTGCTGGACGAAATTATTTATGACCATTATTCTGACATTTGTACGAAGATTGCTATCGCGACAATTTTATTGGGGAGGCATAAATGCAACGGCATATTTGCCGTGACATTGTTGCTTGTCACGGTTTGATGACCTCGACTGAAAACCCCGGGTTTCCCCCCAAGATCTAATTTTCTTTTTAGGGACTCAATCAACCTCGACCCGTCCACGATCAATTAAAACGGCAATAAAATTTAACTCAGGCATGTTAGGCATTGTCGCAATGTTGCTGTTATTATACTAATTTGCGCTAAAGCACTGTATTTCATTAGAGCACGGCGATAAAGCGTTGATTGCCGCCCAAACAGATTTGAAATTTTAAAAAACACACCTAATATCTTAGTAGAATTGAACATCAGAACAAATTTTTCACCTTCGTGATTTGGCTCATCAACGAATATTTTTTTTTTTACTGAAAAGTTTGCCGTCGAAGAGCACTTTTTTTCGCAACCGTCCCAGCCATCATGTTTTTCATTACATCTATCAATGCCCCTTCCAACTAAACGCGTCGATTCCGTCTTCTCAGTTAAATAAATTGAAAAGCTTTCGAACTCTTTTCGTACTATAAAAGCGTAGGAAAGTCGCAAATATTAAAGAATGCCGACTGCGACAGCTGAGATAACTTGGAACTACCCCGGACGGTGTCAGTTAATAAAGTAATAAGGCACCTCAGGGACCACCCTCATCCCCATTTATACTAGAAACGTGCTCGTTGTACTACTAATCTTGCTATCTGTAAAACATCAAAATTCTCAACCTGTAGCTTAGTCAAATAAAATAAAAAATAATGATATAGCCTTGAACTTACTGCAGTAGTAAAACCGAACATGCACCAAGAAAATTTATGAATGTCGTAAACTCACCCACTTTGCCAAATATTTATTTCGGCGGAATTTGATTAAATATAGGAGCTTCTGTAATAACGTCGAGATAAATGCATTTTGTTCAAAGTTAGTGTTCGTGTAAGTGAGTTTGTTTCGCTTCAGTAGTTAAAATAAATTACTATTTCTAGCAGCATTGCGGCTTGAAAGTTGGCTAAGTCCACAAATACAAAATTTTGCATATTTTATATAATTGCCGAGATCAAAGATTTTTATGCAACTTGATATGCATTCAATCATACTCACGCAAGCTTCAAACGTACATATGTTACAAATTATATCGCAATCCGTCATGTTTCATTTTCAGATAAGATGAATCAAACTTGGAATTTTATTTTACGAAAGTTGTTAAATACATAGTTCGTGGCTTATCATACAGCTTTCGATTTCTTGAAAGCAAACACCTGTTTGATTTTTATTACATCAAAGCGGTGGGTTGAGTTTTATCCGAAACTGTATCTAAACAGCCAAGCATGCTGTGGTAGACAAAATTAATAAAAAACAAGCACTAAGGCTACAATAAACAGTTTAAACACGGGTTATTTATTTTTGTGTATTTAATTAAAAATTCTGTGGAGTGAAGCGAGAAGACGTCAAGGTGTAAGAGATTTTTTGCACTGTTGAGTTGGTAAAAATATTCACTGTTCCTAGTGCTGTTAAAATTACAAAATATGGTTATAGATTTTCTATTACTCTATCAGTAATAAGGCTGGACCACTTATCGAGGAAAAAACTAATAATGAAATCAGAATCTGCAATTTTTTACAGCTTTAAGATTATTTTTATTTTTTAAATATTGATTAGAGAATAGATAATAGAATAAGAAAAACGAGTAAAAATAGTTAAAAATCCACGAGAAAATCTTTCCAAACGTAAATCACTATTTTTATAAAATTCTATTAAATGTTCAGATTTAATATCAGTCCTAACAAAAGTATCACACGTTGCTGATTGTATCAATTCTTGTATTCAGAATTTAAAATAAGTTTTTAAATAAAAACTGTCAACGCGTCATTATTGTCTGCCCACTTTTGATTAAAATGTGAATAAATTTTTTACCAAAACTTGGATGTTTTTAAGGCACTCTGCATTTTACTGTGTAATATTCGATTATTTTACTAGCAGATGCCCACCACTTCGTCTGCATAGAGACACGTTATTAATTCCTTTTATTCTTTCTTTGGATTTTTCTAACTTTTTAATTAGAGCAAATATCGAGACGCGGTCAAGGTCATCGTATTTCTGGGTCTCAAATATTAAGAATCTGGTCTTATCTTGGTTTCGAAAATCGCAAAATTTTCGAAAAATTTCTGACTCGATGGAAATTTGTTCATTTTTGGAAATTCGTTTATATCTTCTAAACTAGTGCACGTATGAGAATGAGTTTATGCACGCTCATAGACCTTGCTTCTGGCTATCTATCGACGCCAACATCTCCGTATTATATTGCGGTTTCATTAAGAAAAAAGTTGTCAAAATATGGGTCTAAAAATTTTATGTAAATCTAAGAATCGTGACAAATCGTGCAATTTTGATTCTATCGCCGTAAAGTTGGTTCTATTTTACGTAGAATTTTATGAGGAATTTAATAGTCTTCCCGGAATCGACGTACGAGTCCGGGTTCCGGAGTTATCCGAGTTTAAAATTTTGAGTTGCATTTTGCGTTCAATCGCCCACAATTTTTCCCAATAGGGAAAATATTAAGATGCGGTCAACGCCATCGTATTTTCGTGGTCTCAAATACTAAGAATGTGGTCCTATGTCGATTTCGAACATCGAAAAATTTCTGACCCAATCGATGAAAATTTGTTCGTTTTTAGAAATTCGGTCATTTCTTTTAAACTAGTGCATATATGAAAATGAGTTTTTGCACGGTTATAGGTTTCGCTCGAAGCTATTAATTGCAGCAAAAATTTCCGGATTTTGTTCCGTTTTCATCAAGAAAAAAAATTGACAAAATATGGGCTTAGGGAATGACCAGGTTTGTTTATTTATTTATTTATTTATTTATTTATTTATTTATTTATTTATTTATTTATTTATTTATTTATTTATTTATTTATTTATTTATTTATTTATTTATTTATTTATTTATTTATTTATTTATTTATTTATTTATTTATTTATTTATTTATTTATTTATTTATTTATTTATTTATTTATTTATTTATTTAATTATTTATTTATGTCTTAGATACACTTTAGAGGACAATAGAAAAAAAAAGTGAGTTATGTGATAGATTAATGTACTTTTCAACTTCTTGACAGATAATTAAAAAAAGGCGAAATTCTAATTTTTACTTGTAATTAAACACCTCTTTGCGAATTTTCATGACTGACAAAAAAATAATAGCACTCCCAAAAATTATCATCCATATTCCGAGTTGATTCTGATAAATGTGGAACCGTTCAGGGGTTGGTGAACGTAATTTTTTTTTTATTTGCAACAAAGGATTTTAATTGCAAAGTTTGTCATCATCAAAATCTAAATTAATGTGTTCCACAGTTTTTTTTTAAACATTTTCTCTCATTCCCACTCATTCCCATTTTCCATCATTTTCCACTCATTTTCAACATCTTAATTAGTTTAAATATTATTTTATTTAATTTATTTTTAATTTAATTTTTATTAATACCGCTTTAAAATGATGTATTAAATGATTCCAGGTGCCATTTAAAATGTTTGATGCGGCTGTTGTAGGTAATGTTTGAAAAATAAATTTTGTATAAAATTTTGTCTGCTTTGAACTCTGAACTGACGTATTTCGCGGATTTTTTCAAAATTTATTATTTTCCAGGTTTTTAGGGGTATAATTATGAGTCTATGTATAAAATTCGTTAAAAAGAAGCAATAACGCTGGAACTGCATCACTGTAACTTTTCATCATAAAATGAGTCTACTGTATGGTATAATGTTTCTTAGATTTTCTCTATCAGTAATAACGCTGGACCACTTATCGAGAAAAAAAAACTAATAATGAAATCAGAATCAGAATAAAATGAGTCTACTGTACACACACAAACCGCATCTATAAAAAATTATGAATTTTTTAGTCATTTCCACCAATGTTTTATAATATTAAACAATAAGTACTTGGTTTTCCCCGTTCTTAGATATTTCTAAATTTAAAAAAAAAAAAATTAATTAATTAATTATGCTTTTTGGCTGCGCCTTTTTGTTTTTCATCAATTTGTCAATTGGGTTGACCTTTAACCACTTTACTCGGCCATTGTAGGCATTTATAGTGATTGCGTTTTATAACAGAAACACTGTAGCATTAAATTTTGTAATATTATGCAGTTTAATTAAATCAACAGGCAAATAGTGATACTAATTGCTAAAATCCCACTATAATTTTACAACAATAAATTTGCAGCAGCTGATTAATAGGTATATTAGTCTAGCCAAACATCCAACTGCACCTACTTTAGAATATTTATGTCCTCGAAGCCGCACCAAGATACACTAATAAAAGATATCCCTAGTATTACTAACGTTACTTTCAAGCTTTGTTGATTCCAGGGATGTCTTGGCGATAAGTAGATTGTTGATGAATATATTGACAAAATCAAATCGAGGATATTGATCGTGTCAGTATTCTGGAGTAGTTTTAAAATCACCGTTAAAGTAGATTACTAACTGAAAATTTCGCTCTAATTGGAGAGTTAACTTAGATTAGACGTAACAAGAGCTCCTGGATTTGAGGACGTTATTCAGAGTCATATTGATTCATTCATATTTGATAAAAGAGAGCTTTTATCGTTGCAATAAGTATATTAGGATGTGATTGGTCGCTAAAAGCAGGCTTTCCCAAAGGGATGTAGCCTTTTTAACTTAACGTACAACTCGCAGAGTTACAACACATGCCATTTTGGGAATACTTTTCACCATTGATCGTGGATATACTTAACAGAACTCCCGCAGCACGTGTAGAAACGCTGCCATCTGTTGACAATATCGTTTTTCGTCTTCAGTATTTGATTGCTTTTCTTATATCATAAGGAAATGTCAAGGGAATCAAAGAATACGCCGCGTTCTTCAAACATAATCCTAATATTCTGTTTAGGAAACATTAATTATACCAACAATATCTCCTCAGGTTGATCATTAATCAAGTAATAATTAGACGAATTTTACTTCAAATTTAATCCTCAAAAAAGGCGCGAATGACTAGATGATTGCTTTAAAATGAATTTATCATCTTGACAGGCCAGCTATTGTTAGCATCTCTTCTGCTAGGAAAGATGAAAAGTTTACTTTAGCAAATTGTAATGAAAGTTTTAGTTTTAAAATTGCTTTGTTGTATTATGACGAAATGGAAAGTTCTCTTTTCCTTTATTGTTTCCGGCTGGTAATCAACTCCCATTTTCTCTGAGCGTATGCACTAAATTAATAATAATTCGATGGTGGAGCGCTGATGAAATCTTCTTCATTAAAATTCGTAATGATTTCTACAACTGAATAAACATGTGGCATCTACTTCCACAATTGTTATAGTTTGTGAAATTGGATGCCTTGTGCAACTAACTTGAGAGCAATCACGAGATAACCGACTTTACATCGTGAGCTTTTATTGGCGGTATTCATTTGAGAGCTTTTCTATTTAATTTTTTTTTTCGAGCGAAAATTTGCGAAGCCGCGAGTACTGAAAAGAGATTTTCTTTCTAATTCAAACTTTAACAAATTCATATTTGATATTCCATCAACGCGTAGTTGTGACACCGACTGAAGCATCAACGTTTGATGCTAATTCAAGCAACACAAAAATTAGTTCATAAACAGACACTGGTTGCATCATTTAAATATAAACTAAAGTCACTAAAATCCAAACTGATTGTTGCAATTTATGTTTGATACGACCGTGTCATCATCTAATAACAATGTCATTTAAATGATTTATGTTTATTAACTAATGGCGTAGTGCAATGTTTTAATGACAACGACATGATATTTTAATTCCCTGTTAATAAATATTATGACAATGCGTTCATTGTTTTATTAGCACTTGTGCATTTTGAAAATTTGTTTTGTGGTGTTTACAAAGCTCATATATTCGCAGTAACTGCCTCAGTTTAATGGAAAACGGAATCAGAAGCGAATAAATTTATCATTGCTTTCAATTCAGGGAGTGTAATGCATTTTCACATTAAGTTCATTCGATATGTAGATGATACATGTATGCGCAGAAAAGGCGTTACCTGTTTTTTAATTACCTTAAATTATTGAGTAGTTATATGCATTTAATTGATAGATAGATTACATTCACGCTCAACGTCTCAAAGCCTGCAATGTTTATTAAACTTTCGTTATTGACACACATTATTTTGATAGGCAATAAAAAACAGAAATATTAATAATAAACGAGCGTCTTTATCTTATCGCTTACTTTATTATATGAATAATATAAAGGACACATTTCTACCTTCGATTTACCCGAGTTAGACCAAACCACGAAATAAATTATGCAAAGCGTAAATAAAATCTATTAAATATAAGTTTTTGACCGTTCTCGGTAAAGTGCATGACGCTTTTAATAAAACACGATGTTTTCTAAGTACTGCAGGTAAACTGCTTGTGTGAAAAGAACTCACTTATACAAACTGTCTTCAAAAATAAAAAAAACTTGCGTGTTTCTCCGTTTTATTCCAGCACTCGTTCACTTACTTGATATTATCTCTGTTTATTATTTTTTTATAGCAGTTGGTTTAAAACCGCCCATATTTTCGAAACATTTCGTTCTGAAACTCGCTTTTCGGTCAATTTAATATTTCTAGCTCTTATCGTTTACATGACGGTTGCAACTGTCGCAAATGGTGTTGTTAACGAAAATTTACACAAGAGCGCCCAAAGATAAGGACAAAGAAAGGAGAGGCGACACTTCATTTTTATACTGCAAATTTCCAATATCCGGACGCTTTCACCGAAATGCAACTGTTAGGGAGAACTGGAACGCGGATTCTTGTCCTACAGACTTGACACCCGTTTTGGCTAGATTTCTGAGATTATTTCATCCGATTTTTCAAGGGAAATTTATGTTTGGTGCATACGTACGGAATGGAATGAAATTTACTTTTCATAAAAATGAAATATTTCATATGACGTTTTGCAGATGAAGCGACTCTAGAGACTCGAAGATATTGTGACATTATTAGGTGTGTGGGAGGATGAAGCCGCGTGTGAAGTTAATGTGTCAAGATTTTTAAAAATAAACCAATGAGAAACAATACAATTTTTGGTTTAGTAAAATGTATGAGATTGATGAAACATTTTGGTCCAGTGATTAAGTCTGAAATTCTGAAACATTTGTGTTTATGAAGTTCCTCGATGGAGTTGTTTTGTTTCAAAATAGTTATTTCATCTTAAATACATTTGCGTTTGTTTTACAAACACGTTTCTGTGTATTGAGTTTGAATTAGTTTTGTTGTTTGATTATATGGGTTTTGTTTCATTGTGAGTTTTACCGAAATTACATTTTGCGGTGTATTATAGTTAGCTTCATGTATGCTTTGTCAGTTATTTCCGTTTATTTATTTTTTTATTATATTTAGTTTCGCAGAATTCTTTTGTTGAGTAGTTTGTTCCTGGAGATTATCGTTAGAGAACTAAGAATATCTTTAAACCGAATCTCAAATACACCTACATATCTAGTTTGAGAGAACGAGCGCTGATAAATCTGAACTCTTGTACTTTGCATTCATAAAAGTTCGGGTAAATATTTTCCGTCCCTCGCATGATGCCGGTAATTTCTTGCGGTATATTTCGTAGAGTAAATGTGAATGTCGAGTAATTTCGGTCGGCTGTAAGCCGCTCCCCAACAAATTCCGAACTTGGACAATTTACAGCCAACATAAACAATCGTTGTAAGTAATTTTGCACATAATAACCCCATCTCGCTGCGCCATCCCGACAAAAAAAAGCTACGATCCTATAAACTCCTCCGAATGGTCCGTTCATGAGCTTGAGATATGTTTTTAATATCGCGACTCGGCATTAAAGGGGTGTTTTTCCACCCTCCACCTTCACTTAATCGAAATTTTTCAATCAAAATCACTTAGCTCTGCATGAGAAATCGGTGGATTTCCGATCGTAAGTCTCGAAGATTTGCCCAGTGTGCAGATGTACCTGGCGGAAGATGCTAGTTAGTGGTGTTTACTTCACTGGAGAGTTATAAATCAGGGTGGTTTTTGCCACAGCGGGGGTATCGCGAACTAACCGCTCCCTCGGGCTACGATTAGTCCGATAAGCTGATCCACTCTGGTCCAGTAAAACCAACAGAGACAGACGTTGTTCAGTCCGACACATTTCCCTGACATAGGATTTTCCTGACAATTAAATGATCAAACAAGAGTTTTGTTTTGGCTTTTTCTGGAGATTTCGACTGGTAACCGGGCGATTAAATGCACTAATTATAAACACATATTCTTAGATAAACTCGACCGTAACGCTCATTGTACTTTATAGTTACAACTGCTTTAATTGGAGAGGTAAATTGAAAGAGATGTAATTGGATGATGGTGGCAGATTTCATTTCATTCAGTTTGGTAAATATCCTGCAGGATGCGTTTTTTAATTAACGAATGTAATGCAAAAATTTGCAGAACCATTTTTGTTTGTTACGGTTTTTGTTTAGAATTTGTGTGAAACATAAATACAACTGGCTCCATGGATCAACGTAATATGTGATGCATCAAAAATGGTGACATACTGCTAAAGAGAGTTTCAAATCAACTAATTATTCAAATGGAAATATTTTAATCTCGTAATAATTTAACCCCAATTTTTTTATGTATTACTCCTCTATTTGTAGTCTAACTAGATATAAAAATGTTACTCATTTACACCTATTTTGTGCTAAAGAAAAGCTGATTTCAAGTCTATCTGTCATATCTACAAAATCATTTAAAAGTTATAATTAGTTATATATTTTTTATAGCAGATTTGTGTGCGCCTTATTCATCTCAAAATAGGAGGCTAACTTGCACTATAAACTCAAGGGCAGATAAAATACTTTAATTTCCATTCGTTTATTCGTTTAACGGCGACAAGATCGGCACCCGTGTTTGCCACCATCGTAGATGCAGAGCGGAGAAAAATAATGCCGAGTATGCTGTGGTTAAATTGGTAATTATCTGTTGATCTGTATACAAGGAATTGATTTCTACAAACTTCATCATACGCTTTTTCAAACTAAGGAGCGTTTTTAGGTCGCTAACCAAAATATTTTCGTACAATTTCCAAACTTAACTCTACAGTTTTTACAAAGACAAACGATCGATTTTTCTTAATTTTAGTATCAATAAAAGAAATAATCATTACCGATTATCGACCTTAACATGACATTTACTTTGACAGTATTTTGAAAAATTCTTACTTTGAAAGGTGGCGGTTTAGTGGTAATGTGAGTAATAGGACCACAAACTCGAAAATTTTCTCCGTTTTTTCGGAAAAAATTTCGAGAAACATTTTTTTACTAACTTCACTGATATTTTTTCCCCTTGTTCATTTTTGAAACGCGTATAAATTTTGATCGACCATGTCATCTTTTGACACGGTGAAAATTACTCTATTGTGAGCTGCCTTTAATCTATAATCACTGCATGACACTAATTTCTCTCAATATAATCTCTTGATAAATTTAATAGGAAGTAATAATAAGTAAGGAAAATTTATTGTACTTTTTCTGTATATTAAGCGTATTTTTTTGAGACTATTTTTCGACAATTTTAAAAATAAAAAAAATGTTTATAACATCATTTTTCTAACAACTAATTTTTAGGTATCAGCATGCATCAATGTTTCAAATTAATAAATGAAAATCAAAGTTTTTTTTAATATGCTACAGAAAAAAAATAGTGTATGATACACGATGAAAAAGGATCTTCAACCATCTCGTGAAATTAATTAAAATAAAAATTAACAATTTTCACTCGATGATTAAAGTGATCTTTTATCATCTTGTATAATAATTAACTATTATTAAAAATTATAATTGATAATGAGACGACTAACTGAGAGTATTGAACTTACCTAAAAAACTAAAAAAAAATGTTAAAGATTTGAAGTTTATACTTTGAATCAATTTAAATTTACGTTTTCCGTTACTAATTTGCACCGTCGACTTCAGAAATGCTATTAAATTAATACGAGTAACTTAAGTAAAATGTCGATAAAATTTATCTTGACGATGCAGCACGGCAACTCCCACTGATGCAACTGAGATATTAAGTGTACGTATTAATGAAGGTAACTCCTTAAGCTGAAATTCTTCTGTAGCTGTACCCTTCAACTCAATTTCCTGATTAACTGAAATATAAGTAATGTAATTAAGCATTTCGTAAAATTCATTCATGAGTCCCCTGTTTGATCTTTTTGACGAAGACTGTACACGGTTTATTGCTACAAATATCCAATAAATCAAACTTGATTTTTTTCTCCTTTAACAAACCTAAAACAAACATGTCCCACTTAAATCGCTTTCATGTCTATTTCATATAAAAATAAGTGAACAAGTTTTCGTTTTAAATATTGTTTCAGTCACGCACTTATGCGATTTACCGATTTTTGTATTCATAGAAAAAATGCGGTTAAAACACCATTGCGCTCCCACAAAAGACGCAATTAGGTCGAAGTGTTTGGCTAAATCTTATCCTTTGTAGAATCCTTCTTCCTTGTAATTGCAGCTGCAGGTCGAATGGGAATTGATCACAGCTTGCGAGGACACAAAGGATACTCGGAGATAATTGGCGAGGTTCGATTGCGCGATTATGTGCATTGGTTGTAGCACAAATGGTTTGCAAATGTTGCTTTATCGATTTAAACATGCGAAAGATACGACCTTACTTTATAGGTCGACATTCTATTGTGATACAAAATACACAAAAATAATTATTTCCAGTTTGAAAAAAGCGAGACCAACGGGAGCCGAAATACGTAAACACACAAAACCACCAGATGATTATGTTCTTTTTAATTAATCGCATGTCGGAAAAATGTTTTTCGGTGTTTTCGGGATTAACGCGATTTTTTATTTTGGAGAGACCATCAATAATCGCGCTTCCACAGTCGATAAACACAACATAAACACAATATAACAAAATTATCAGCTATAATTCTTCCACGTATGTGACAAATATTCAAATTACGGTTTTTAATTTTTAACATCAAAAGAAAATTGAATTTAATATCCACAAATCGCCACCCAGATAGAAACAACTGAAATAAATCGTTGATTGAAATCAAAGAGACTTCTGTTTAATTAAGAGCATGTCGGAAAATGTTTTTTTTTTCGGGATTATTTCGATTTTCTCATTTTGAAGAAATCATCGATAAGTGATTAACAGCAATAATTCTTCAATGAATGTGTCAAAAACTCAAATTACTGTTTTTTCATTTGTATTTATAATACTGTAAAAAAAAAATTATCGAATATCAACCGATCGATGACTGGATAAAATCTGGAAATAAACTTTTGGCTGAAACCGAAGCGACTCTTACACAATTTGACCCGAACACTTTTATGTTTATTGAACAAGACAATTGATCTGGCATTTTCAATAAATTATCTTGTCAGGTGGTAAGCATGTCCTGCAGGATACAGAGCTTTCCGAAGGTGAGACCTGAAAGCTTTATTGAGTTACGAACACGTCCTTGAGTAGAATGACCACAATTCGTGTCTTTTATCGCACTGGAAATCCATAAATGTGTTAAATGTATTTAGATAGCAGGTGTAAATTGTGGCATACTTAAAAAATAACAACTACATTTAATTCATATTTTATATATCGATATTTCCATTTATTCCCATAATAAACTGCCACAAAAGAGTTATAATGTCAGCAGGTAAGAGGAAATTGCATTTGTTATAACTATTATAATAGCACTCCAATCCCTTACCGATTTATAAAGTACTTCGCAATAATTTACAGTAACATTATTCTTAGAAAACCTAAATTCAAAATCAATCACTGTACACTTTCTAAAACGCTTTTTTCAACTCGACCTATGACACCACTGTCGTTTGAACGATTAACCGCCATTCTCTGTGACCCACATTCTCATCGATTTCATCCGAAATCCCAGAAAATAAAAACAACAGACATCCTCAATTAAAAAATTCAGACCTTCCTTCATTTCTCGTCTCTCTACTTTTAGTCTTTAATAATAAACTCTTGTACCAACACATTTTACATTTTTCACCAACGTACTTGACCTTCGGGGCGTTTTTCATCGTATGGAGCCCCTCTATTGCCAATTCTTGAATCCTGATCGTGTTAAATACTTAATATACTCCGTGTTAGGTGTGTAGTGGCTTCGCTTTGTGGGTTTATAGAGGGATGTTTTAGGTGTCTGCGCCATCAATGATTCTGTGCAGGCAAGGTTGTGCACCTTTACTGCTCTAACCTTGCCAGGCCTTCCAGTTTCCAATGGGATTTTGGCGAACCGATTTGAGATTAGAATGCTTAATCCAAACGGACAGGGAATACCCACGTTCGTGATCAAAATCACATTATCGATGTAGGAATATGATAATTTTCGACATGGTACAACCACCTGTTTGATGATGGAAGTGTTGTGGGTTTATGGAAATGATACGCGACAAACTATCGATTTTTCGCAATGGAAAACTTAGGAATGTACACTTTTCATATGCCGGTAGTTTTATTGGTCAAATTTTAATTTTCATTGTTTACATTTCCTTTGTTTTAATTGGTAAATGACACGATACACGGAGGTCGAGGTCGAAGATCGAACACTGCATAAAACCGCCCATAAGAAAAGAAACTAAGTTACTTGTAGACGGACCGCAAAATATTATTAAGTTGAGGTTTGTGAACACCGAACATCAATTTTGTCTTCCTACGCATGTTCCGTCAACAAACCTGTCCTTATCACGCAATAATGTGAATTTAATGTGGGTATGTGAGTTTTGGGTCAGACCGCAAGGTGCTTAAAGCTAAAATACAATATTTTAATGAGCTGGTATCCGGAAAATAATGAACAAGCTTAAATGAGTTGAAATTTAGACTAACCAAAATCAGCAGCGAAAATATCAACAATAATAAAATCTGTTCTATTTTACAAAGCACAAAAAATTGTGCTGATGAATCTAAACTTTGTACAATTTGCAGAACTGGAGAAAATTCGTATTTACTTGGGCATTTTCCTGTTTTCTCTTTAAAACATCTTTCCCAGGCGAGAATTTTAAAGCTTAAATAAAATTTATTAAAAGAATCGTAGTGAAGATGCATTTAAAGTATACGTTTTGTCCCGGCGCATCCACCATTTTTAATAAAACAAGTTTAACTGGTCTGGGACTTTTCAACCTCTAAATAATTAAATAAAATCAACAACAATTGTATAAAAGCTCCGAAGCCCGAATCAACAAAACACAAAAACCACCCAACAACTGTTTCAGCTCGAAATCCCAAACCGTCTTCCCACTGGAAGCAAATAATCCGGTAAAATTTTTACGGCCGACATAACAATAACAATCTAGAAAATTCAGTTTCAGCAACCGATAATAAACAATTCGATACATTTTCCTTAAAAGTAGAAATTTCTTTGGCCATGTCTTGAAGGTTTTATTTTTATTGACGTTTTTTTATTTCCTTTGGGAGTGCGTTAATAACTTTATCCCTACATTAGTGGTGATGGTTGTTCGGGCTTTGTTACAGGAGATTTGAGTAGAAGCTCGTCTAGGTCAAGCTTTTTTCGCTTTATTGGTCAGATAAATCATTCTTATTCGGGAAAAATAATTAATATCCATTCTCTTCCATGTTTTCTTCGTCGTTTCGTTTATTTTTTGAGTGAATTCGTACCCGGACTGGGTAAATATCTTGAAAATAATCGTCATCTGGCTGCTATTATCATTTTTACGCTCTCGTTTATTGAAGTAAATTCTACTCGAAGTTTGGACGACTTTTATTAGATATTTGAAACTACCTTAATACCGGCCGAGCATGTGAAATATGGCCCCATAAACTGGCTTTTTTTTCTTCTATTTTTTATTTTATTTACTCAGAAAACGGAGAATAAAAGCGAATAGATATTATGTTTGCATATAATTTTAAAACTGAGCTAACAAAAATAAACTATTTTATTTTTTGTTTTCGTTTTTTTGGTGAGTTATCTCGTAAGGTACAGACTTCTTCATTATGTTAAATACATGCGGTGCCGGCATGACTTTCGTTCATGTTCCATTAGGAGAGTCTTTGTCTCAAGTTTCACATCTTCTCGTATCAAAGTTCTCTCAAAGTGTTCAAACTTATAACTTGCTCTTCCGGGGAATAGCCAAATTGATTAAAATTACCCTACCATGATTATTATGTTTTATTAACGATAAAGTAAAAGTTTAAAATTTCACTTGATTACTTAATGTAAAATAAACCCAAACTTCCAAATTTTGTCTGTCAATTATTTGTTCACTTGCTTATTGTTGTGGCGAAGACCATCTTACACCTCTTTCGCGTTTTTCCATCTAAAAAATTTAAATGTCTATTTAATTAATTTAATCTTTGGTGTCTAGATTCCCAAATCGCGACCAAGTCTGCTTTCGATAAACTTTCTTTTCTGTACGGTTGCAGAATTGTGCATGGAAATAAAATTTATGTAACGTAAAAGCAGCTGAAGCATTCCGTCGTTGCAGTTCTTCTGGATTTGAATCGTCGCGTCATAAATTAGCCGAGAAATATGTTGTCCGCTCTAAATATTGCAACACTGACTGTAATGTGCGTGAAATAAAACTTACGTCGTTATTTTAAACAAACGGCTATAGAAAATGTTAAAAATGCTAATGGTAAAAAATTACCGTGGTATTGTGCTAGTTTAGTACAAAACTTTTTCATTACCGTCGGTTTTATTACCCGTGTCGTAACACACTTTTATTACTTCGGAGCCGCAGTTTAATCAGACAACGACATACGATAATTATTTCATTAAAAATTCACGCACAGAAAAACAAACTAATGGAGCGTTTCGTAAGAAAAACTTCTTCCAATATTAATTTCTGATCGATAGTTATAATTTAGCCTTTCATGCAGCGAATATCGAACAAGTTAAAAAGTTGGGAAATGTTCTCCTCGCGTGCATCTCAACCTGGTGTAAACCTAACACAAATTGATGCAACGTGCTCGCAAACATCTCTTCAACCTTCGTCAAAATCCAGCACGTACGTACTTGTATCTGTTTAATAAAGCTCAGACAGGTCTGTTTCTTTTCGCATTATCGAAAAAGACGTTTGTGTGTTATTTATCAACTAAAGGTGGGTTAGCTGTTTGTGGGAAAAAGCACGTGTCATTCTTGACGTGCGATGCCTTCGTGGGAGTTGAGCGGATCTTTTGTGCGGTCTTCTCAATAGCTAACACTGTCGAGTACCCCCGTTAGCATCGATAAACTTTCCCTTAACGTGACCAGCATCCGAGGGTTTTCTCAGGATTAACATTATTTGATATTGAAAGAAATTTTGGTCATGTGATAAATCACGGTGTTCCCTTCTATTAAACGAGCTTTAATGGAACATAACTGGTTTTTATTTGCAGAAATTCCGTGCAAGCTCTAGATATAAAGTGAAAGATTAGTTTACGGGGAAACCAACACTAGTAAAAATTAAAATATAACAAAAAAATAATTAAAAATAAATTATCACAGCCGATTCATTTGAGGTTATTAATTTTTATACTGTATGAGGATACTTAACAATGTTTGTAGATAATTTTTTAATTAAGATTTTTTAAATATATGTAGATAGTGCGACATCGGTCGATCCTGCCCTTCCCATTCGTGACGTGAGACTTTTAATACTTCAATATATCAATATTTTACTTAAGACAGGTTTCGATAGTTCAGGACCGTACTCATTCAAACATTTATGAACGAGATGTACATTTTAAATAATTAAGTTGAGTACGGTCCTGGGCTATTAAAACACTCTGCAGATTGACCGATGTCGTGCTATTGACTCACCCAGTATACTACAAAATTGCAGGCTTCGTTACGATGATAAAATTATTGCAAACCACTTCCATTGATTACTTGTCAGATTTTGGTTAACGTAAAAATGATTAAAAATAATGAAGATCCCATATGAAATTGACGTGTATCACGAATATGATTTAGGTTTGTACATCCAATTTATTCAACGATCTTCGTTCTTACACAACACAACGTTACCATTTTTTATACCATAAATATGACGAGCGTGTTTCTAGCATTTAGTTTTTTGTCCCAAGTTGATGATGATTTACTGTATATCAGCAAAAGGGTGCGCCATGTAATTCGCGGCTTATGAATTTCGCTTTTTTTATATTTACTGATATAAGCATTTCATCAAACGAACTGTCAGCATGAAAAATGGCCTCTTAAGCGATAGGCAAATCCGCTATAAAAACAGATTACATTAAGCGGTTAAAACGCAATACCGTAGCGTGTCTTCGAGCTAATTTCTGCATTCAGAGGCTTTCCCCTTCGTTGTTTATTACTTGCATCGTATGTATCATGTACATGTAACATTTATCGGTCAGAATAAATTATTGAACTAGTTCCCTTGTCTGCAGTGTGCGACCTGCATGCACCGAACTGGCTGTAAACAATCGCACTTGCACGAACATGACCATACATCACTCTTTATCTACAAGTTGCTAGGTTAAAGAGCTGCCCAACCTAAACCTGCCCCGCTTTATTGAACTATCATCGACCAACTTACCAAGAATGGCTCTCGAATAGTTTGATTCACTCCAAACTCTTGAATTTGCATAAAGATTTCGCTCGTTGTCCTTGCAAATATTTGCCGGGCTTTTTGTTGGAATTTTTATGCATTCAGACGGACATTTTTCGAAGTTAAGTGCAAGATAATGCTGAAGCTGCAGACAGGAGTGGGCTCGTCTTGAAGCAAATAAGATTCAAGTTATGGAGAGTCCGGGATTCGACATAGTTTCCAACAAAAAATGACGGATGACAGTTTAGAAGCGTTGTTTCCGATTTCCGTATCTATTTATCTAGATTAGGTCCTTTATTGACGACCAATCTCATATCTTTCTAATTAACTTTGATGCTTCGAGCTATTATCTCAAGGGATTTTATTGTTAATGATCCCTAATGTAAAACCCTCCTAAAGCGGTCAATTTAATGAAATAGGTCCATTTAATGAGAGTCTTTAAGTGGACCATAACATTTCTCCTTCCGGATTTGGACACAAGACCGCAATTTTCGCGCTTTGAATAATTTACGCTTTTTTTTTCGACGACGTGCCATCGATTCCAACGTCTCATATAAACATGTCACTGCTATTTAATCTGTTTGTGCAGCGAAACATGATTTATAACGAACGCATTATAACAGATTTGACTTCGAAATCACTATTTATCGAATAATGTGTTTATAATTCTCTATCATTTGCTATTAACTATTGACAGATAAATGATATTGCTTGGTGTCTGTGTTAAA
Organism: Cynaeus angustus; assembly: GCA_030157275.1. Taxonomy (NCBI): domain Eukaryota; kingdom Metazoa; phylum Arthropoda; class Insecta; order Coleoptera; family Tenebrionidae; genus Cynaeus; species Cynaeus angustus. The sequence continues at coordinate 25,704,601 of CM058059.1, forward strand.
ATGATTGGTGGTGGGCGAGATACTTTACAAGTGAAATTAGTCGTATGTACTGATTCTGACAGCGGAAATTATTCATTCAAAAATGAAGGAGTGGCGATAAATACGCATTAATTGTAAACTCATTTTTGATGTTTAAATACTAATCATAAGCGACGATTCTTGATTTATTTGTGTGCGTTATGACGATTCTGAATTTAATCCGTAGATTGTTGCGATGTTTATCTTAAATAACTACATTTTATTGATTTTTACTTGAATATGTGCTTTTACTATATTTGATGTTTATCTGTGTTTCATTACATTAACGCCTTATTCTATAAAATTACATGTCTTTGTTAGTCAAGTAAACACAATGGAATTTTACTACCCTCTAAGCTATTAGTGCTCACTTTTACCGACAATTGTGTGCTTAAGACTACCCGACAATAACCTGACATTGAAATCTGAGGTAATAATATCCTAGTAATGATGTTTATGGTCTTTAGCAAAACACAATAATTTCCGAAATTTACGTACGTTTGGAAACTGAAATATTTACAGTAATTCGGTGTCCCACTTTAAGCTGAAAAACTATATTTCACTCGTTTTCAAATGCCTTCGATGCAGCTCCTGCATCCAAGCACCACTTTTAAAATAAAGTGACTACATAAAATTTACTACTCTCCAACTAACCATAAAACAAACAGAAAACATTCCTTGGTCTTATTTCAATTTTTACTTTAATATCTATAAATTTTCTGCTAGACGCTCTATAAGAAAATTGCCTCCAAAATTTATAGAGGATTTTCGATTATATCCAATGTGTTTGTTTACGTTTGCGATGACGAAGCGGGATTTCACCTAGTTAAACTTTCTAGTGTAAATCGCACATTTATGTTGCTCCCTTGAATACTCAATCTTCTGCACCCGTGCACCGAATTTTGTTGGTACAGAGCATTAAGCTGCAGCTGCGTGACGCGGTTTGAATGATACCCTGATTTCCTGCATTACATCATGAATTGTAATTGGGAGTCTCAGGGAATTGGTGTTAACTCGTTAATGCACATTATGTAAATTTCTTCGTTATGCAAAGGTCATTCTCAACCGAGCTGCGGTGCAGTATCTGCACGTACCTCGAGACGATTCCTGGATTTCTAGAGAGCGTTCTGGGCGAAGACTATTATAATTTCAGAGTTTGTCCTTTTGGAAACCGATTTCATTTAAAGGCAATGAAATTCGCAGCACGAAGATCATTCACGTTCGGGTTCTGTTTTTTCTTTTTGTGAAAATTTATATTACAGACAATTGGAAGTAAAGATAATCTAAGACACTAGGAAATATCAGACAATGCTGAAAGCTTGAGCTTATTTGGATGAAAAGTTATTTTTGACGGAGTTACACTTTTAGTAAGATATTTAAAACTACCGCGGACTCTGAAAGCTTCTTTCGCTTCACTTTTATTAGAGTCCGTGTCAAGGAGTGAACTTCGGCATGCTTCCATCAGGTCTAGAATTTCGTTCGCTCCAACGATGTGAACCAAGTCCGGAATCAGAAAACAAATTAGTAAAATGGTGAAGTTTTGCCAGGACGGAGTTGCCTTGAAATGCTAATTAGTGTCGAGTCAAGTCCCAAATTTAGTCACGAATTTAGTAATATCTTAGAGTGGTCGGGTAATAAGGCTAATGCGGACGCAAATAGGCGTGTATATATGCCGGGCTCAGAGCAGTGTCGTCCATGTAGCAGCTTTGTGTGTTTATCAAAATTCAAATATAAATGCAAATGGTGGGTTATCACAGTTGTTATCAGACGAGCTCTGATAATCATGGCTTGAATCTGTGAACAATGTCCCGGCCGCTTATAACCTAATTTACCTGCGTCTAACTGAATATACATGGAAATCTCGCCCTAGCTGATACTCTAAACCCAACGTTCTACCAGGTCGACAAGCAACTCCCAATTCGACAAGAGCCAGAAATTCACTTTACACGAGTACGACACTTCCGGGAGTAGAAATTGAGAAACTGACAAATTGCCAGAGCTACGGCTGATATTTAGAAAGTTTGCCGTTAATTTGGGGTTTATAATGTACACATTAATATGCTTATTCCCATTCCTAACACGAGATAACAAAAGCAGTTTACAACAACAGATACCAACATTTGATACCCGGAACGGTTCCACCATTTTCAATTTTTTTTTTAAATTCTGCGTTAAATTTTAACCATGATGTGGTTCCCAAAAACCCATTTTAATTAACTAATACCACGGATTAGGCCGATCAGTAGGCTGTAAACATCCGTTTTAATCTCTTCGTTACTCATCAGCTAATTTCTAAAAGTGAATTAAAATCGAACACTGACTCCATGAAAAATAAACGACGACCATTAAACCGTTTACCGTAAAATAAGACATCAGCTCAGAATCTAGGAACATTCAGTTGCAGTTTTAACGGACAGGAGATTAAACGGACTTTCCGGTTCCGTTAATATCTTGCTGTTGCAAACTAAGGGCTGCTCATCCGCGAGGGTTAAGTGCATGATCGCCGTTAAGTTTTATTACGGGTGTCATCTTGATTTGTTTCAACTAGGCTACATTACGATGTGGCTTTAAGGTCCGCTTATTTTAAGTTCTTAGTGATCGTCTACAAAGTTTTCTTTGTAAGGTTGAAAACTAAAGCAACAACGCATTTGAGACTGTTTTCGTGCCTGTGCATCTGTAATAATAATTAGAATGCAATTAAACGGTTCGTGTTTAATTCAAAACTGGCGGTACATCTAATATTTGTTAAAGTGATTTATATTTATTATTTATTGTGTATTTTCAGGCTAAATTGTACCTACTTTGTCGCAAAATAGTGCGAAGGGTACAAATTGTTCGATCACTTTACGGCCTCAAACTCTCCACTTTAATCTCGAAAAATATCTTTGTTCGTGGACATAATTACGTGTAATTACACCATCAAAACTTGCTAATCCTTGCATCGATGACAGCACCAGCAATTTGACATTTAAAACTCTTCAAATTCACCTGCAATTGACAATGGTATATGGTATAATTCCGAGCCATTATTTACAAGATCAAATAGACAGGCATGTGTCCGACATACAGGGATGGGGTTTGAAGAAGGGTGATGCTCTAAAAGGACGCCTGATAAACAAACCCCCGGTTGCTGTCGTTGACAGCTCATTATTGGGTTTGATACAACTGTTATCAGCTTTACACGTGACTTAACTGTATTTGCAGGTAAATTCGGTTTAATCGGAGGTTAAACAGGTATTATTGAATACGTTTAATTGACTATTGTTCCACATTTCAATAACATGCGGTTTTTCGCAGGTGGAATCAGTAGTGTATACCAAAGCAAAAATAGAACTGTGTTGGCGAAAAACACGCGTGAAAAGGAAAAATGGTTAAATGGCGAATTTTGGCTAAAAATCATGCAACAATAGGATTTTAAACAGTACATAATAAATTTTCTCTTTCAATGTTGGGTGGACTTTCACGTGAAAAGGTTACAGGGCGCACAATGTAGGTAACTACAGGCCTAAAATGCCTTGTGTGCACCGGGCTGCACGTGAGTTGGGTTTAAATTCGGTTTCAACGAAACATCCGAAAAACTTCAATTACTTTTATCGAAATATAAAATGAATGATTTAAAGAGAAGTTACTAGATTGGAACAAAATTATCAATTTGTTTAAGTTTATAAATTTAATGTGAATAGGTTTATTTTGCGTATAGGTGGCAGTTTTTAAAACTGTCTAAAATATCAATATCTTTAATTCGAAAATGCACTCAAAATAATCACGGCTCAACAAATGCCCAACAATATGGGCACATTTTCTATTTGGGCGCTTAATAAAGAATAAGAACACTTTTAACTTGCTAAGTAAGTAAACAAAATACAGCTATAATTTCATGACAAAATATCTTCTATAAATAATAAAATGATGTGCAGTTAATAATTTATTAAAATAAAGTGCTGTTCTGTACATGGAAACTAATAATTTCATAATAGATGACAAATCTAAATATTATATCTAACTGCCTGTTATTCATTTGTCGTAACATTACATTTTCCCTTTATAAACGGTATTAAATATTTATTTAGTTTCAGTTGAAGTGATTTGTTATAGTTAAAAAAGTGCAGGGTAAATCACGAAGTTGTGCAAATATTTAAACCAAAACTAGTGTGCGTTTAAAAGTCTTACTCGGCACTAAAAAATTTATTCTCTCAGTTCGAAAAAAAATTGCACGAGAATGATCATTTAAAGACTCGTTTCTTAAAATTTTATAAAAACAATCTATACAAAAAATAAGCAAGATTTCGTAATAACACTGTTTTATAAATTGAGGAAACCAACCTGAAGTTCTGCTACTAGGTTTATAAAACGACTTTTCTATGCTATTTTTTCTAATTTGCAAATTAATGTGACACATTTGTTTCAAAGCTGACGTTAAACTTAATGTAGACTAAACATAATTATTCATTTTCTAAGTAAAACTACAAAATTAGTGCAATAAAATAAATTCAGAAATTACCTGCACCTCGCTAGAAATACGGCAAATTGCAAAAACGCCACGGTTAATGTGCTGTGGTTAAAGATTTTCTGTATTTTTTCTGTAACGTTAAACTCACACTGATATTTGACATTTCGTCCAATGTGTTTTACCAACCGAAGAAAAATTTTTAGAGTTTGAGTTCAAAATGGGCAAAATAGAAAAAAATACTTAACCGACATATAAAGTACTATAATATTTTATTTCACACAATTGTTGAAAAGTTGTCCTTTTGAGGTGTGAAAATTACATACTAAATAAACAAAATTAGTGTGGAAATTTATTTTTTTAGTTTTATTTATTAGAAACTAATACGGGTTAAAATTTCTCTCATTTTCCCTTAACTAACTTGGCTTGTATAAATTTTGAATTTTTTTAAAATGGTGAATGCGCCGGGCGAAAATAAAATTTGTTTTTTAACTCTGATATTTTTGTACCGACCTTAATTCCGGTAAACGGTTAATAATGGTAAATTTAATGAATTCAAAAATTATTTGTAGTCTATTTTCAGAAAATTATAATCTTATTTTTAGCAATAAAAATTTTTGTACTGCATTGTAAACATTTGCTCGTTGATTACACAGAAAAGTTTTGATCAAAAATCAAATCCGAAGTCTTTTACATCTTTCTAAAAATTTTCTAAAAAATACAACACACTTTTTGTATAAAAGTTAAAACATTAAAATAACAACCATGAAAAATGTGCTCTGATAAGGAATGTGATCTTTTATTTTTTCATAATAACGCAATATGTTTGCATACGACGTAATTTTTTTTAAATAGTGCCCCATAAAATAGAGTAATGTTATGTTTGCACGTAATAGAAATTTTATTCTCCGTAATATATTTCCGCATTTCATATGCACATATTTCTTGATAACAAACGTCTGTCACAGTTCAAGCATGATAAAACAACCAAACAAAGTCATTCATAACTCAGATTCCATGAGAATTTGTCTATAACACCTACGTAAAACTCTCAAAAAACGAAGATAATCAGACGCACATTCGTCCCACACTTTCCATCTGAAATCTGCAAAACGTAAAAAATATTAACAACGCTTAGTACGACGGCAGTTTAATGCCCCATAATGTCGACTAAGCCGCAATTAAACGAACCGTCGCCATATTTTTCCACGGTTTTAAACCAGTGGAAGCGGGAGACTACTCGCAAATGCATTAAGTGCAGTGAATGCGGTCTGTGGAGGTTTAGAGTCCAAGATTGTCCAAGATAGATTGCTCCAGTTATGTAGTTTTAGTTGGACCCGGACGAGGTCTCGTCGATCTGGAGAGAATATTAATTACGCACCAAGGATATAAACATAAATTTTAACGTAGCGGTGTGTAAATCTGCGAGAATCCTTATTATATCGTGTTAAATCTGTACTTTGTGTTAATTAATCATTGCTGGTTTTATTTAGGTGCGGAGTACGACAACTTTACTTCTTAAATCATTATTTATAGCTTAACTAAAATTTGCAAAATCTATTAAAGTTTCCCTGCGATAAAACTACTAAACCAAGGACGAAGAATTTATTGCCGCTTCGTAAATTATTTTGTAATAGTATTACGTATAATGCATGAGCTTCCAGATTCTAAAGAACGCGTCGGAAGAATCGTTCATCTAAAAGCAGTTTATTTTACAAACAGTGCATTTGAGGTAATTAACAGTTTATGCTCTACAGAAGAAATATAACAAGGCGAGCAAACGAACTGTATGCTTTAGAAATACGACACTTTCAAATAATTTCAATAGCAATTCTCTCTGAAAATAAACAAGAAACATCTCAAAGTTCCGTCGTGAGAACTGCAATTGTTCTTATAAATTTACTCAGTGTTAGAAAACTTCTTGCTCTGCTCATTTTCGAGATTCCATCAATGCACCACATCCGCTGAAATGCTGAATTCAATTTTCTTAATCATTGCACTGAATGAGCCCGTATTCTTTTGTTCGGGGCATGCAACAAGAGCTACCGTCTGGTGTAATAAAATAAAGGGAGTGAACTTAATGGACAATGTACTTTACAAATTAAAAACTTTTATTCTAGCTGTAAAAACGACTGAACTTTCCACATGGAGAAAATTAAATGTGTCGGTTGTAAAAACGTCAACTAACAACATATGGAGTGCACTTAAACCGGAACAATGTCCACATAAACGTTTCAAGACGAATCCTAAAATTATCATACTTTTACGTTCAACCTAATTTCCGAGAACTTTGATTAGAAACAAGACAAATTCAAATGTTTTACTTGTTTTATAAACGACGTTCACTCGAGCAAACTGGTAATGTTTGTGGATGTAAAGTTTTTAAAAAAGGATAATTTCATGACATAGCATCTTATTATCTCAGAGCCCGAGCGGAGTAGATGAAAGCGCGAGTATCAAGATAATTGTTAATTAGAATTATGGACAATAGCTGTCGCACGGTGCACCACAAGAGTTCTTAATTGAAACATCACTCAGGATAATCACCTGCTGGATAAATGCAGCAAGGACAAAACCGGAAATTATTACTTTTTTTGTCTTCTAAACGAGTGTGCATAAATTCTGGAGAAACAGACTTCATGGGTTAATCAAGAGAAATTGTGTTTTAAGATTATTACATTTGTTATCTTTGCTCGAAAATAAAATTCAAATAGGTAAACAACGGCGTAGAAAATCTTTCTAGTATTTTCTTGATTATTCTTGAATACAGTTTATGCTTCAATTGAAACAACTCTGTGATCAAAATCAATTTACACGTTTCATTAGTTATCTCCTCTAAACAGGCAAGTTTGTTTTCCTGCAGGATTACTAATTGAAACCGGAACAATAAGCTAAATTATTCCGGTAAAATTCAAATTTATAGGATTTAGTTAAAGTCAATTTACACTACTACAGTGTGTTCGCTTATGACCACAAATACTACTGATAACAACACCGTACTAATAACGACATGTAATTATTATTAACGATCTGCAAACCACAATTGGTAATCACAAAAGCCCCTCTGAAACTGTTTTACACCCTGACCTAGATGGTTAACATTTAGTGCATAATGAAATGCTTCAAATATGCAACATCGAAGCAAAAAGGAAGTTCAATTATTCCGATTCGAAATTATTTGTTCCGTCTTTACTAAAACTTTTTATTATTGTAGTAGGGAGCCTTTTGTACGTAAGTTAAAATTAATAAATTCTTTTCGTAAACCAAACTTTATTCAGATGTTACATGTGAATAATTCTCTCTTACAATGGAGATCCCAACTTTATAATTATCTCTCATCACAAACATAATATAAATACAACTGAAATTATTTCCAATAGCACAAAATTTCCCTACACCGTACAATGTACGTACTTCTTCTTCATTTGTAAAAACCCATATTACAAAACAACACGATTACTCCAAAAATGTTAATGAAACACTTCGAAACCGACCTATTGGATCTGTTGATTTATGCAGGGTTCTGAAAATAAATGGCAACAAGGGTGGATTTTCACCATTAATTAAACAACGTTGCGTTGCGTTATATTATACACGAACATCCAAAAATATTTTCCAAATATTATGTCGTTTCAATAATTAAGACCTCAAAGCTCGTTTCAAAACTTAAACAGCGTAAACGTTCAGAGCAACCACTTGAAGGATTTAGTGAATTCTTAAGTGCAAATTTGTTTCAGATCCTCCAGAAATAGCCGTAGAAAAACCGCTTGTTCACTCAGGGGAAGGTCAAGAGGCGCAGCTGGTCTGTATCGTACATGGGGAGAGCCAACCTGAGGTAAGTGAATCACAAAAAAAATATTTGATCAAATTAATCGAGCAGGGTAAATGTGAATTTAATTTTCTATGAACGAGAGGGTGAGTCATTTCGTTTTTCGAGGTTCTGTAAAAAGCTGAACTTTTTCCGGGAACGCTTTGTCATTATTCATCTGGTTCTTTAATCTAACACCTCATGATTGGTTGTTAAAAAAAAAAAAGAAGAGTTTAAGCGCCTCTAACGCAAGCCCATGAGTGTTATTTAGTTCTGCCAATATTTTTTTTTATTTATTTTACGTACACGTAACTTTGGTTGTAAATTATTAGGAGCTTTATTTCCGAAGCCTGAACATTTTTGGGAATTTCCTACACAAGTTACGTTTTCCGAATCTTTGGTTACTGCACGCCACGTTCATTCCTGCACTAAATTGTCGCACTTTTCTTGCAACAAGCTTAAGCATGCTAGCAGAAATTGTAGGCAAATTACGCCAAGATTTATAATTTCGTAATAGCAACAACCCCAGTGCTATACATCGCATGCGGTTAGGGGCCTTTATAATTTGTACAGATGCTGATAGCAACTAGCTAAGGTTGCTCGCCGTCTAAAACTTGTATATTAAACGCTCGCGTCGGCAAAATTACGGTAATTTATGTATTTTTGACGCGCGAGTTATTCATGTCTGCCAGAAAAATGAACGATAACGGCCTCTTTACGCCACTAACAAGAAAATCATGAATATGTAGGCAAATTAACGTTTCCTGCATCCACCCACCTCTTATTTTCTTTTCGTGACAAATGAAACTTTTTAAGAAATCAAAGGATAACACAGAAATCAATCGGGGTTAAAATTTAAAAGAGCTTCACTTGACCTGGAAAACATCAATTATTCGTAATTTCCACAAAAAGCAAGATTCCAGAGGGAGTTTATATTTCTGGCAGTTAACGGAAAGCCATTACTTCAGGATAATATTTATTATAATTGGGATTACTTTGGGAATGGCCATTAAACACCATCTAATGAGTGTAGGGTCTTGTTGGGGATTGTACTGGCCGAATCCGAGATCTCTCGGCGGTTTTTTGCTCATATACGGGGTAATTTTAACGGGATGCACCCTCTGCAAATAGCCAATTATTTTTTATTGTTGAAAGATATGTCAGTAGCAGAGGGACAAGCTGCACCAAGTTTTAATTTACAGCTCTCCGAGCTTTAGAATAATAGTGCACTCGGGTTAATGGGGGCAGTTTCGTGGACATTACTGACAATGCTGTTATGTAAGAAATGCAGAATTTAGAGCTTTTACGAAGGTGCAACCTCAAATATGATGCAAGAACGCGATGAAAATAATAGCGTTTTTTTTTGAATAAACAACTGGCGGTACATAATTTACAAAAAAAAGGACAAATGTTAACATTTTTATCTAAATTTCGAAACGGGTGAAAATGAAACAATGTCCTTTGTGCTTACTGCCCAGCAGAGATTTAATGCCGCGTATAAGAAACTCTGTTTAGAAATAATAACAGCAGTTAATTTTAAAAGTCTTCAACTGGAACGAAAATTATCCGCGTCAATTATAATTGTTGCAAATTGCCAGGTAAGTTTATATTGAGTTAGCGACATAACAGAGCTTGTAAAACTTTTCAGTTAAAAACTTTCAGAGTCATGTTTTGTATTTTTGATCGTTTCTCTTAATTTAAGCTTTGTTCAGTTGAAAACTTGGTGTAGTCATAATTTAAAGAAAAAAACATTCTCAGCAAATGAAATCGGAACAAACCATTTGTTCGCCGTAATAAATGTAAGTTGAGTGTGTAAAAATTTTAGAGCCGCGTACAAAGTAAATCTCTCGGAGTAACTAAGGATTTTCTAGCAGCTGTAAATATCGAGCGCTCATTCAAGCGAAATATCGCCCGGATCTGCTACATTTCATTCAGGTCCCTAACATAATCAGTATTGTCCTTCGATTTAGCCGAGCTTAATGAATCAAATCCGTCGTTTCAAACAAAATAATCATAAAACTGAATTGCAGTATTTATTCAAACCTTGGTTTTAAATTAAAAACGTCAGTCCTCGAATATGCAAGAATCAGAAAAAAAGAAAAGTTTAAACGTAATGAAGGTTGAAACGTCGAAGGAGATTAAAGAGTACTTTCGCGAACAATTATTAAAGTTAAGGAAAAAAACGCTTTAAGATGTACGTTTGCTGTTTCTTAGAAATTCTCAAAAATTTATGATGTAGAAGATGTTCGTCAAAGCGGTTTGGTGAAACACTCCATGTAGGGACTTACCCTGAAAGCTCTCTAGTGAATTATTCAATAACTGCACCTACATTTGACAGTAATTTCGGAGGAGTTAAATAAATTAGAAATTTTCTCTTAGACGGAGAGGGTCGCTTTTCATTTATTGGACAATTTGAGTTAAATAATTCTGAGCAGTGGCGCAAGAATAGAATGAGGTTTTTCTGTTCATGGTTTTTCAGCAGTTTGCTAAATGACAAGAACTATATAATATATTCTCAAAACTGCATTTCTAGGTGCATTCGGTTTCAAAATTCCAAGTGAAAAATAGAAACTAGGACGTCCATTGTTTCGATTTGTTTATTGATCCCACAGTTTTTCACGATAACTGTAGTTCCGTATTTAACTTTTTCCATTTTAATTGGTATAATTTACACATGTACATCCGTGCGTTTGTTATTTGAAAAAAAAAAATTACAAATTAATTAATAATAAATTAATGGAGTTTCAGTCCGGTAGCAGTGTTGGTGAGCTTGTATGGACAGGATTGGATGATCACTCGCACTTTTTCCCCAATTTTTGTTTAGCGGATATCTTTATTCCTTTTGATACTGCTACCATACCGAAAATTTTCATATTCTCCATCCGAACGGTAGAAACGTCGCTTTAATACCATTAAAAGCAATTTCCGGTTATTTTCGTGCATTGCAAGCTACGACCCGGAAACCTGGAAAACGGCAAAGAGCCCTTCCAATAGCTTAACAATCAATAGGCAGAGGTTGCGTACGGGTCCGAATCATTAGATCGGCTCGTATCTATACGTCACCATCCCTTTTATACCTCCAACGTAAAACTAGACAATAAAACAGGATGTCTCCCAACAAAATTAATAATATATGAAAATATTCCGTGGGCGATTATCACCCATGCGCAGACAGGAACGTGTTAAGCCACATTAACACGATTTCCGGCTGGAAAATCGCAAATCGTTGAAAAACCCGTGTCATTGGAAGCGGTGATTTACTGCACGCGATGGTACAAAATACCGGTCAATAATCGGATAACGAGGTTCAGGTTCGTCATATTTAATATGGGATGATCGGCAAATAGCTTACCACATTTTACACAATATAAATGCGATTAATAATTTGTCGGCTTTTAGGCAAAGCACGGACGAAAATGTGGTTGCTGTGAAAAAGTTAACGGGAAAATTTGCGATTTTTTGTATGGAACCATCTTACTTCGTGTAAATATACGGAACTCACGAATAGGTCATGAGACGACTAATCAATAAAAGTCATCTTTAATGCGGCTTCGGTCAAAAGAATTGAGGTTTCTTAAGAGTAGCAAAGTAACAGGTGTCGTTCTGTTCTATAGACTTCGTCGGAATATTTTCTATGGTGTTGGATCGATGACGACGCACGTTGTGATTAATGACCGGATGCCATATTGTGGAATTTTAACCTTACAATATTTGAAAATTGTAATCAATACTTTTTTCTGTTACCGATTTTATTGCTTTATTCGTCTCAAAATGCTAACATTTATTTAACTTTAGTGCAATTTTAAATTTAAATCAATTGAAACATTAAAGGCAATTATTTCAGGAATAAAATTTGCATTGAGAGTTTTGTGGGTTAACTGAACTTATGGCCAGAATTTCGTAAAATATCTGATTTCAAACGACAATTTATCTCGATACAGAATCTTCAATACAGTTTTCGGCTATCGCGGATCAATTTGCATCTACCTATTTGTTCAAGGGTGACAAGATCAACACCGTGTTTACCAATATCGTAGCTGCAGAGCGGCGAAAGCAATACCCAGTATACGTTTCGGGTTGTGAAAGCTTCAAAAAATTGGCAATCATCTTTGGAATTTTCTATAACGTATTGATTCTAACAGGGTGAATGGTACACTTTTTCTATCTGAAGGTGGCAAAGAATTTGCTGTGTGAAACGCTTTTAGGCCGCAAGCATGAATATTTTCGTAAAATTTCCAGAAAGCTAAGTTCACATTCTTTATCGGTTACACAAAACGACCAATCTTTCGTGGTTTTAGGATCAATAAATTAGACAATCATTATCGATTATCGGTCGTTCTTAAATGTTTCGGAAATGTATAAAACGCGTGATTTTTGAGGCAACAACTTTTTCATTGCTCTTGCTTTTTTTTCTACGTCTACACGCAGTTCTAAATGGTTCTACCACATTGTAATTTTGACACTTTCAAAAATGAAAAATTTGTTTATATCAAAACCAACAACCAATTTTTCAAATTAATAAATTAAATTAAATTATTTTTTTTTAAAGCCTGCTGTAGACAAAATAGGATATTTATTATACGCGACGATAATAGAACTTTAACCATCTCGTGGAATTTTCACTTAATGGTTAAAATGGTTTTCTATTGTCTTGTATCAGAGATAACTATTATTTATTGAATTTTTTCGATGAACACAATTTTCTTTTGTACATAACTTGTTTAAGGTTCTAAAGTGCACAGATAATGGTACTACAGAAGTTAACTATTTAAATAAATTTATTTTACATTTATTTAAACATTAAAAATAAATTAAATTTGTAACCACATCTTTGTCAAAAATGGCCAAAAATTCATAAAAATATATTTTTTTAAATCCAGTAGAAAATTTTAAATCGTGTAAGAATTTTTTGCTTTTTTTATATCTATCTAAATTTTATCGATTTTTAACCACAATGAACAACAATTTTAGAATAAACAATTATTACTTTTTTTATAATTTTCTACTGTAAAAAAGCTGCTCATTTTAAGTGCGTTAATGAGCCATTACCAAACCCAAAATCTAGAAACATTTTTTTAACTGGTAAAGTACATTGACCGAAATGACAAATGCCAGTGTGAATGAGTTAAACAGTTTTAAGCCGCATACACAAAATTTTTATATTATATATTTCTTTAGCAATTTTACTTGGTAAAAATCACAAATTTGATTTTATTTGTGAAAAAACGATTTAATACCCAAATTAGAAAAAATAACATATAAAACTCGTTTAATAAATTTTGGCCCCTTGTCTTAATATAAGTTTTATAAAACTAGTTTTTTAATATACTATCTAACAATAGAAAGGGATAAGATCCAAATTTAGTAAATACTCCAACATGACGATTTTTTTCACATTTACCCCAATTCGCAATCAAAGTCGTCATATTTTGGGATAATACCCAGATTATAACACCGGTTTCGTACCCTTTGCAATCTGGGCGCCGCTAAAGTTTAGAATTATTAGGATCGGACACGGTATATTTACTTTTTAACAACGCAAATTTGAATAGAAATTGGGGGATAGGAAATGTAAAAAACTGTGGCCGGAAAAAATACATTTACATCACATAAAAGACGTGACTTTATCATGTATACAGGCTCTTTCTATGCAGATTTAATTAACATAAAACGCCTCATGGAAAAATCGTATAAAACTGAATAGCGGCACCTTTTTCATTTTCATTATAAAATTATTGTCGATTGACTAAAAACATCGGTGCTTTCGTAACGACGCAATTTCGAACTTTGACCTGCAAAAAAAAGCGGCCCTGCTAGTTCTGCACTAAATGACAAGCATAAAATTTATGGAATAATCAAAATGCGGTCGCTTACGGCAAGCTTTTGCCGCGATCACGCTTTTAATAAATTAAAAATGGTGAAGTAGGGCTAAATTTAGTGCGAAAGCTCGCCTAACAGGTAAGACATATATCTTTAGCTCTATATAGTTCATCGTGCTGCGAACAAGTGCCGTTGAATTATTAGCGTGATATATCGACCATAAAGTTTAAACTTTTTATTGAACTCATGAAGTGTTACTAAATCTGTGTAATAAACTGCATGGAATTGAGTTATTTATTTTGGCAATAGTTGGGTGGTAAATACGCCACGAAAGAGCGCGAAAAACTCACGTTCTGCCCTAATGCGGATCGTTCGTCATCTGCGAAATCGTTAGCGCAGAGAATTATCGTTTAAGAAACAACAAAAATATTTACATTTCTGATTTTTTTGTTTGAGTTAATTTCCATATGCTCGGTAGAGAACTTTATGATAACTAAAGTTACAAAGTCTTTATTAAAAGTATTTTTGGTGGAAACGGTGCGCTTTATTTGAATTAATAATGACGGTTATTAAGTTCCAGAACATATTTCATCTCTAAAAGCGCAACGAAAATGACTTTTTGCACATAATGCATGCGCTTAAAAATAAAGAGAAGGAATGTGCTTCCAAAAAGTGATTTGTAGACAAAAAAGCGCGAAAATGAGTTAAACTAGCAAGGAAAACTTTCATCAACTGCAGATGGTAATTTTTTGTAGTAAATGTGATCAAGATTTTTTGTTAAAATTTTTACCCACTGCAGCTGTACAAATGAAAATCAAAGTTTTTCCCGTTAGTCTTTTATTAATGAACTATTCACGGTTTTAGAACTCGTTAAAATCACAAAAACAGCTAACGTTACTAGATCAAAAGCTGTCAGTGGCAAATAATGAGTTCGAATTTTAAATAACATTTTCGTGAAACCGAGCTATTTGAGTTTCGTTATTTATCTACGTTGAAATTTTCCAACATTTCATACGAATTTTCGATCACTCATTTAGTTCGTGAAACAAATTTCACCACTGCGTCAACAACAAAACAGCAATCATTGTACGTTTTCACTTTTTCAAGATTACAACTGCTCACCTTATTTTCCGCGTTAATATGCACGTGTTGAAAGTAATTCATCACATCAAAAGCCGATTATAATTTCAAAACCGCCCAAACAGCTCGTTGTGAGATCTCGTGCCGATAAAAGCCCTTCCACATTAATATTCTCACTTTTGACACCGTTTTTTCCGTTACATTCCGATAAAGAAAATGCGACAGGTTACTTAATTCCTCCTTGACCCGTACTCTTTGCTCTTAAAATGCGTTTTCATTTTGTCTCCGATGGTGTCACATTCGAAAGGTTCGACGAATCTTCTCGATAAATAATGTTACTCGATGTTCGATAGTATTGTCGAGAATCGTGTTAGAATTGCGAATTGGGCGAAGAAAAAGGAGAAAGGGATAGATGAGAACGATGTTTTTTTGTTGGGAGCTTGCTTTGTTTCGTCACGGCAGTTAGCACGTGCTTCCGGAGCCCTTAATCGTTTCGGCGATTGTTTTTTAAATTGTTTGCCATTTTACTTGTAGAAATTGTTTGGCGCGTTAAATGACACGCCGACGACAGCTACGTCTTACAGGCTGCTACTTTTAATTAAAAAATAAATTATAATTATTTTTACGGCATTCATTGTAAATTCATTAAACGGAAACGTGCTTGGAGAAATTGTTATGTGCGCTTCCCATAAAATTCTAAAAAGGTAGCCGTACAAATTAAATTTGTAAATATAAACACATTTAAACAGTTTTCTTTCAACGAAAAAGTAAACGCTTTGACTTTTACCGGAAACTACACTTTAAGGCTACGGTTTAGTTCCTGTTTAAAGTCGTCGCTACATTCCGGTGAATGGTACGCAACCAAGAGTTTCCGGATCGTCTTTCTGTGGCGCTGATATGCATTTTTTCCATGAATGCATGAGCTACAGTTTCGTCTTTATCTCTTCTTTGTGCGAGGGTTTACGGAATTTAGTCTCCCGTGTGGTTTTTATCCGACGAGTAATGTTTACATCCTTAGATTCTCACAATAGCGTGATGCGGCAGTTTTCAAAATTTTCTTTTTCAATATTTAATAGATTGTTATAAAAAATCTAATGTAAATAAATATTTTCTACATGAAAGGATACAATCCAACTTTTTATAAACACAAAGTGGAAGCGGTTAAAAATCTTAAACGAAATTATATAAAAATGCATTTTTTTTTTAATAAATTAGATTATATATAGTAAAAATTTACGGTGCAAACACATAACGGCAATTATCTTTGTATATGCTTTTACATTCGACAGCTTTTCGAATTTTGTAGGTTTGATTTTCATAATGAATTTATTTTTCAAAAAATTCCGTTTTTGGCAGAAATTTCAAGCTTAGAAAATTTGGTTTAAAATTTTTAATTTTTTAAAACTTGAGCTTTGATTTTTGAGATTCATCGGTTTTACATTTTCAGTCTCATTTATTTTTATTTTTTGTTTAGTTTTTAAATGCACAATAAAATTTAATATAAAAAATAAAATATAATTTTGTGTATTTTTTTCTAGGGTTTTGAATATTTATTTGTTTAGTTTTGAGAGTTTTCTTGAACTTTGGGTTGACTGATTTATTTGAGTTTTCAGAAATTTTAAGATTAGAAAGTTTAGGTTATAATTTCCCTCACATTATTCAAGCCAATGAGAATTCCTAAGTTTTTCAATATCAACAAATCAATGTCAAATTATGCGATAATTTTTTACTAGAGCAATTGCCAATACCAGTGCACCAGTGAATTTTTTGGTAATTTTTCTTAATGCATTTTTGTACCCAACAGTAACACAAAATTAGTGCTACTATTGATTTTATTTGATACGGCACGGCACGACAATTTTATTGATTAAAGTTAGATATTATGCGTCAATTTAATTTTTATTTTTGCTTTCCATTTTCGTAGTTCTCAAAATTAAGACTGGGGCTGTTTATCAAGAGCTTCGTTCGGGAAATAGTCCTCCGAATTGCATGTCAAATTGCTTCCTAATTTAAATTGTCAGCAATTTGACACGCATTCGGGATATTACGCATGAAGATTTTCATTCGGGATATTTATTTGAGAGAAGAAAGAAACAGCGTAAACAAAAAAATTTTGCTTTCTGTGACAGGGTTTATCGTTTACAAAATTTACAGATTTTAAGTTTTCAGCACTTATGGACATTTCAGATTTATGGGCCAATTTTGTCTTTGTTTATTATTTTTTTATTATTTAATAATTTATACACAAATTTTCATATTCTTATGATTATCAGAATTGGTCGATTTTTATTATAGTATTTGCTTAACTCATGAATGAAGTTGAGTTAAATTGCTACTACAGGTTTTTTTTGAGGTGAAATGTGCGCCACAAAAATAAAATTATCGTTCACCGTTATCAAATTTAGAAATTTTTAAGTTTGTGAATTAGTTAATTTGTATGTAATAATTAAAAAAAATGGTAAAATTTAATTACACATCGTCAAAATGTCGGTAATTCAAAAATTGGAAATTTAAATCGTAGTTTCAAAATTTTCATAATTAATAGAGAAAAATATAAAACTAATTGTAAAACAATTTGCATATTTGCTGTTGTAATGCGGACATAACATTCCATATATCCTCCCCATATAAACACATAATTTTTTTTATAAAACTTTGCGAGTAAAATGCACAATTTTAAAGGTTTGTTATTCGATTGTTCCAGACTGTTAAAACAAACGTTCAAAATTTAATGCCCAAATGGAATTTTTCAACATGTCGTAAATTATGTTGCGTACAGAATTTTATAAAATTTATTTATCCACACATTTTACAAAAAAGATCAAACTTCAGTGATCTGGGAGATCACGTTTTGTCAGGGACTAATAAAATACAAATACTTGTCGAACTTTTACGTTACTTTTTCTTCTTGTTTGCCTAAAAATATCCGGATTTCATAGCACATAGATCGCAAAAGATCTCTAATTCCCGCCAGCTCTTTTCCCTTTCGTGTGCAACCAATCGAATTTTCACGATTCGGACAAGTCTGGTATCGAATAAATGGATTCAAATTGTCGAAGCTTCTCATCTATTACTCAGAGGAGCACTCGAACTAAGTGCCATCCACTGTTGCATTGGATGCACCATTCTAAAAATACCATCAGCTCTCAGCCACTTGAGCAAATGTCGCATCCAACTATAATATCACTCCTTATTAAACGTGTAGAGTACCAAATGTAAAAATATAAAAGATTCGTGGTGATGAAAATAAATGGAACTGAACAGATGAGACTCCTCCACTTGAAGCAGTGAATAAAGAGTTGTGAAGTCAATCCGTCAAGTTCCACCGGATTGATTAAATTCATGTAGATCTGTCACGTTGTTTCTGAAACTTGAAACTTTTAAGTTGTTTAATAAGAGAAAAATACGAAGCTGGGTGTGAAATAGTACACCGTTTTAATTTTTTATAGTTCACGGTTTGTTCTCCTATAATGAAAAATTCGCAAGTTAATCAAAAAGGCGAGCATCTCGACGCCATCTCACGCGAGGTTTTATAATACAACTCGATTAAATTTTAAACGTCTATTCAGTTTATCGAAGATTACGAAAGGCGTATTCAGGGCAAGTTTATAATCGAGTAAAGCAAGTGACTATTACAAAGTAAACAGAAACTTTTCCCGAATAAACTGTTAATCATATTGAACCAACCCGAACAAAGTTTACAGATTATATTTCAACACTGATACGAGTTTTGTAGCGAATTTGGTTACGTCTTCTTCAACAAGTAACAATTAATCAAACCCGATTAAAGCCGGGAATCAGCGAATTTACAATTTTTTAAAATTTGAGTCCTCGATTTGCTCATTATTTATGCGGCTGCGAGGAAAATGCAGTAAATGCCAATTTAGAATCTAATTGATGTTTAATAAAAAAAAATGCAGATTAGTTTATTTTCTTACTCGTTCCGCGCTCGCTTAGCTTTTTCTTGGAATCTCGTAGCTAAAATCAATATTCTTTTATTGGAATCTATGATTGTTCTTCTTTCCGTTTTCGGCTTTCCCATTTAATAGCAGTCGTCCCATTTCCTCTAAGATTTTTGATGTTGATGATTATTTATAGTGTTGTCAAAACACCGCATATATTTAAAGAGCTTATTTTGGGTTATTCTGAAATAATACAGTCCCATTCCTCCCTAGCTCGTCCACGAATCGGATATATATTTTCAAGCCAGAATGGACATGTTTATCCACTGCCATAACAATAATACGAAACTAAACTGTTTTTCTTCTCGTCTCAACTTTCTTGGGAATAGAGAATAGGGGTGTGTCGTATTTATCTTGCTATAAACCGCGAGGAATTTTATTGCTAAACAGCAGTGGGTCCAACTACGTATCAATACCGTGTAACACTAAAACCGCCATAAATCGTTCTATTTATGGCATTCCAACATATCAGAATAAGCAAAACCTAAAATCAACTAAATCTTCCAACTATGTTCGAATCGTTTTTATATAGGAGCTAGCACTACAAATTGATTTATGCCGAATGGATTTCGAGAATTCGCGTCGAGTTTAAATGCTGCGCAAATTAATTCATGTGACAAGAATCGGCCCGAAAGCGAACGAAATTTTGACCAGGTCAAGTGGATATTATCAATACTCGATTATCACCAACCTCACGAAAAAGTTTACTCGCCGCTGTACATTTGGTGGATGCGCCGGGCCACGATTTTTATTTGTATTATTAAATCTCGTTTAAACACATTTTTTAAATAATGTGCTTTTAACAGGATTCTACAAACTCATGTTTAATAGACCTGAGAAGTAACCAAGGTTCTTTGTTGTTCGCCTAATACTTATTAGACACCTGCTTTCTGTTTCGTGTTAAGCTCAACTAAAACTGAGCGGTGCACCCTTGAATAAACACACGTCTAATTCAGTGCACGTCATAGCTTCGGATACTTACTTTGATGTCTTTATCGGTGATCCCGTTTCCTTATTATAAACCTTCTGACAGCTATATAAAACAAAGTTTAGAATTTTTGCGAAGGTAGAACTATAAAAAGAAATTTCTTACGCAGGCCAACCATTTTAGCAAAATTTTAGAGGAACAAAACAAGTCAAACCAGCGGACAATATAACGAAAAGTGAGTATTAAATTCCTTTCTCTAAAGTTTCGGCAGAAATTCCGGGGAAATTCTGAAGATTTATATAATAGTCTGAGCGAATGATCTTCTTGACAGCAAGATAATCTGAATTAGTTCATTGAAAATTATTTATTAACTCTCCGGAAGTATATTGCCCAAATTGAAAGTTTGATGAATAATTTATTGCTCGTTTTGCCCCGATTTAAATGTGTGAGAGTTAGTCTATTGTAAGTGTATTATTTATAATCATTATTTGGCGTCGTTAATGATAGCTATTTATTGTACGAGACGATAAAGGACCATTTTAACTATCAGGTGAAAATTTACCAAATAGTTAAAATCGTTGTGTATAATACAATTTTTTTTCTATAGCTATTGTTGAAAAAAAACTTTAATTTGAAAAATAAACACTCATTCATGATAAAATTTATTTTTCCCCACCCACGTTGAAATAATATTTATTAATTAATTACTAGTCCGTATATTTAACAAGAACATACATCAACATAGACAATTTCCACGCCTGCATAAACAGCAAACTGCATTCATTTTGCTACTTTTGCTAATAGAAAACAAAACTGTTTCTATGAGAACGCGTGACGTCGATGCACACACATTGCTCCTCAAATTGTTTGGTTTGTATGGTTAATTAATTACATTCCAAAACGCATATCAACGTAAATTAGTTGCGATCCTCGGGGGCAAATAAAACAAACGAACAAAAAACCTTTTAAATACAGTTTGCAGTGGCGGATATCTCGCGTTCGCCGTCACAGAATGTGGCTAAATAACCCACTCGTCCTGACATTAATGTATGTACCTGACGAGTGGAAACGCACGCCCCGCCAGGATAAAAACGCGGAAACGCACCGTGAAAAGGCTCACTTCCTTTCTCACACATCCTGAAGTGCGATAAAAAATTAATCATTTAGTTTTAATTAATTTCGTAAGTTTAACGATTATGGCGAGAGGGTTTCTCACCGACATGATTTGTTACTTACGGGTCATAATAACCAAGTTTAGAAAAAGTAATTAAAAATTTTAGGAAATTATTGCCCACCTGCAAAGTGGCATTTTTTGCGCTACCGTACGGAAGAACCCGTAGATCTGAAACAAAAGTTTCAAAGTGGGTTACCTAAATAAAACTCTAATTAAAATTTGTTTGTAAATGGTTTCCCAGGCAGACGTAAAGGATGTGCGGGTTTTTTGGTAATAATTACTCACAAAAGGGGCAAAGTCTTGAGGCGAGAGCGAGTCTTGTTTATTGCAAGGGCAAACGAAAATGTCGAATAATACAGACTTTACTAAAAACAAGACGATACTGAAAGAATAACAAAATTCATTTTAATTTAATTTTGACATAAACACAACACACTTTTCACGGTGACTTCTTCTATGTGTGAGAATTTAATTTTGTATTATGCCTCGAAACAGGGACAAATTGATTTATTAATCAGCCTCCTAAACTTGGACGGTCCGCACAAAAAGCTTGGAAGTGACCCGCGGAAATTGGTTCCAACAGATGGAAAAGTTTTGCAGGAACGGAATAGTTTTGCGAAGCAGGGCAGCAGGTCCGGAGTGTTATTTATGTCGGTGGCTATGAGAAATGAAAGGGAAAATAGGGTTTATGTAGAAACGTCATAATTTACAAGAACCGAGAGAGAGGCATTGTTGGTTTGCCGAAACGACTGGAGACGGCTTCCCTTACTCTAACAGCTTTTATACTCCCTCTTAGTTGCGCTCCCTACTTCCCCGGCTTTACTTTTATTATTGTTAAAGAATTATAGAGCTGTTGTAAAAGGACACATGAAAATATTATGAGTTTTACGTCTGGCTGCGACGAGGTGGAACGCAAAAGAATACTTTTTCATTCGGAGCTAACAAACAGCGTAGATTGGCACGATATGTATGCTTTCACTTATAAATTAATTACTTCGACAACGCACAATGCACCTCGGGGACTGTAAATTTTTGACCCATTTCTAAATTGATTTACGATCCGGTGCACTCCTACAGCCGCTGTGTGCTTTTGAATGTAAAAATTTATGTGGTATCAAAATGTGAATAACATGCCAACTAAGCATTCGCCTCCAAACCATGACATTTTTGAATGATTTAAAACTTTATTTCTGTTAACGTGGTCACACTGAAAGGACCCAATCCCGGGCTTTCATATTGATAAATCATTTGTCAAAATTTAAGCTCCCCTTTTCTTTAGAGATTTAAAACAATAATTTCTGATATCATAGCATGTCTAAATTTTCTCTTGCGGCGCCGTTCCAGGTAATCGTCGTTGATAAACCTTCTTCAGAAGCATTTCCAATTTCCTTGTAATAGAGCACGTTTTGAAATCAGCGCGTTTGGCCACGTTGTGGTAATTTTTGTGGAGAATACATGACCCGAAGGTGCACCGTAATATCGGAAATTCGCGATATATAAAGATTAAAAATTCGAGCATGACACGACTTCTGATTAGAATGACAATGTATGCAAACGGTGTCGTCGAAATCCTAATAATTCCGGTATGGCCGTGAGCCAAAAGTGTTCGGTTCGAAAGAATGTCGTCTAACCAAGAATGAGCCAAACTGACTCGCTACGTGAAAAATGAGGTTGCTGCTATCATTAGTCTTAAGAAAAATCACCGACCGCATTCATCTGATTATCCTATTTATTCTTGACTTGAATTGTGACCGAGAGTGGTGTATTTAAAACTTAGCGGCTAATTTCTACGAACAAAGGAACTAAAGAACTGATAATTTTTTCCAAGCACTTGCTGCATTCTATTTCAGTGTGCTCATTTATAGTCGTCCGGAGAAAAATACGCTATATTGCATTACACAATATGAGAGAAGTAAAAGAACGTAAGAAGTTTAATTAATAAGTTGTTACCGTAATAATTACTGTCAATGTTTTTTTTTATTCACGAAGTCAAACATCCAAACACTTCATTGTTCACAAAAAATAAAAAATCTTGGAGATTCGTATTGGAACAATCTTCATTTTTATTGGCCAGAGGCGATTTCACCATATTGTATTAAAAATAAAGACATCTAATTTTTAAACATTTTTTTCGTTCTTAATGAGATGCCTTGAAAATGCAGCTTCGAAAATGTGCCCTCCATTCCGGACACCAGTATACTGTATATGTGCTATATGAGAATGAGTTGAATCCGGACCTGGCAAAATGTAGTTTTGGCCCAACATCTGTTAGTAGCAAAAATCTACTAACCGGTCGTGTCATTATGAGGTAGTTAAAGTATATTGGGGCTGTATAACGTTATTTTTTCCGGACGACTTTTTTTATACAACCAGTAGAATGTTTTTTAAAAGACAATTCCGCACACTGTTCTATTTTCAATAATCTGACTATCCACGCAAACATGCTTGAAAAATTGTTATTTTTTAATGTTTATTTGCTGGGCACCTTCCTCGCAACTGAATGCAAATTTTTCCTGTTGTTGTAAACAAATAAATCAAGAAATGACTACAACAATTGCTCCAATTTGCTTTTCTACTTGTTATACGCGGTAGTAACGATGTTATAATAAAATAAATTACATCAATAAAGGAAGTTAAACTCAGTAGCTGCATAGAATAACGATATGCAAATAAGTTTTCGACTCAATACTCTGTTCAAACATGCCCATAATAAATTGTAGGAAGTTACGATAAACGCGACATGGCAATTACTAAACAATTTTTCATCATGGATGAAATTTCTTTTACCAAGTAAAACTGTATGAAAACAAAATGTGCAGCTGCAGGTGTTATTTAGTTCGTTGTGATGAAACAAAACATTTTTGATAGACATCTCTGCGCTGGCTGGTTGAATAATAAATATAGTGTTTCCCTTTCATGCGTTTTATGGCAAAACTGACGCATTTTGTGTGCGAAATGGACGAAATACGACCGTTGTGGAATATTATTGGAAGAGTATCGAAAATTTACGACGATTTTGTATGCTAAATGGGGCTGGTTGATTATTATTTAAATAAACAGATTTGGATTTTTATTTTGAATTGACTGCTGGTTGCCCGGTGCAAAACTATAATTACGTATTATCTGCATCGCGTTCTGCGATTTGGTCACAAATGCTAACGGAGGTAAAATTTTATGCAGCTGGAAAACATCGAAATTAAATCCACTTATAATTTTAATTTAATATTTGGAAAACACAATGCAATTATTATTAGCAGAAAAATATTTTCATAAAACGAAATGAACATTTTTCTTATATTTCATTTTGCATTAACAATTTCCGTGTGAAACTTGAGAAATACATTTTGCACAAATTTTAAATAAATCATAAACGTATTATTAACTCTAAACTTTTTGTATGAAAAATATAAACAGTTACGACAAATATTAAACAAGCGCATCCCCCTTTTGTTTTGAAGGATAATTATTGCAATATTGTACTTTGAGCTTTCAAAAGTTACAAATTAACTTACTTTGAAATAAAAGAAAATTTTTACATGCGATGAATTATGCTTGAAACGGTCGTTTTTAGAATTGAAGTTGTTGGAGATATTTCAAGGTAACGCTAAAATACAATAATGCTTAGAATTTAAAAAATTCAAAGTAGCAATAATATAAAGAATGCCCCCTAATTACCGTCGTTTTATAATATAAAATCAATAACCATATTTCTCAATTTTTCATATCACAATAACTCTCAAAGCACTACTTTCCGTGACGTTTAGAATTTTTTTAATATCTGACTAAATAAAAAGTTCTCAAACTTTGTTCTCTTGAAGCGCTTTTCTTCTCAGTCCCAGTTTAATGTGAAGTGAAGTTCTATGAACTTATTGCAAGAGATACATTATTATGAATACGATAATTAAAACTATCAATCATTCCAAAATAAACTTGAAGTTTCTATAAACAAAACATTCATCAGGTACATCGCATTAAAATAAAAGTTAATTTATTGAAAACTATTGCTTTATTTCAGTAAAAGGCTTGCACATAATGTCACATTAAACACGGATGTTTCAAAAAACTAAAAATATAAAGTCAGCAAATATTTTTCAACGATATTACATGTAGCTGCAAACAGAAATGACGTTAACAGTTGCTACAAAGATAGCCCATAATAACAAAAAATGTGATGTTTTCTATTTTGTGCTTTATATTCTGTTTGTCTACGCAAATTATTATTGTCTAAAATTTCATTCTTTTGAAACGTAATTTTTACCAAACCCCTCGTTAATTATTTCTCGTGTTTCATTTCCAGGTGCTCTGGTACCGAGACACGATGCAGCTGGATACAACAGAAAGAAGAATAATGGAGTCACGCGGATCCAGACATACACTCGTGATTCGCAAAGTACACCGTTCCGACTTTGGAAATTACACTTGCGTGGCGGATAATCAACTGGGAAAAACAAGAAAGAGCGTCCAATTAACCGGTAAGATTTATTACAGCCAAATAAGCTGGATAAACAACAAAAATCCGGGAGATCGTACATCACTCTTGCGTCAAGAGTCTGTACTCTAGCAATTAGGAAGCGATAAGCAAAACGACAAAGTCAATAGATGTCGATTTAACAAGTTCAAGTTTTGATGAGAACCGACTTACGAATTCCCAAAGTTTCCAGCGAATGATAATTGTTTAAACAAATTTGTCACTTGGAGAAGTTGAGGATCTGTCGATGCGGTGGAGGAAATGTCTGATTCCCCTGAAACTGACGCTTGATGCAAATAATTGAGCTTTCAATAAAATTACTCAACTAATTTAGATGGATTAATCTTGGAGATTAATAGATAATTGCTTCGAGTTTACAGAGCAGACTTGAAGATATAAGCGGAAAGTTACATTAGCGATTTTATCCAGTTTTAACTATGAAATTATTCAAAGATTCAACAAAAACAGGTTTGGTTTATTCGAGCTGTAGAAACTAGCAACTCGCTGCTGTCGTCCTGAAAGTTTTATACCGCGAAAAAGAAATAAACGCTTCAACGTGCAAATGATTTTTCGATCAAACAAGATGTAAAATGTCGATAAAATTTATCGTGGTTAACGTCTATAAAAATAATATATATTTCAATGTAACGTTTGATAAATTTTAGATATTCATTGAATTTTTCTGTGATTTATTGAATCGGAAAGTATTGGAGCTGTCACTTGCATAAAGCGCATTTTCCACTTACCGCTTCTTGCATCAATCTGATAAAGAGCTAGGATGCTATAGCACTGGTTCCCGAAGTGGTCTCTACCGCCCGCCAGTGAGCCACGAAATCATCCACGGGGGCAATAGCTATTGGGGGGCGCTCGCTGCTCAAATTATTAATATAAACACTTTTACAAAAAGAAAAAAATACACTTGAATAGGCAAGTCAATTATATACCGCATGATACTTCATCTTCATCTAATTAATCCAGTCGATGTTGAAAAATTGATTTGTTAGGAAGTTCGCATTAACTGACTTGCTGACTTACTAGGCAGACAAGTCAGTGCATGCAGTATTCCTGGAATTCAAGTTCAAGTTGAATAAAAGTGAAGTAAAAGTCTCTTTTATCCGATTTGGAATCAGTGCGATAATCGATGTGCTTGATTTGCCACAAAGTATTATCAAATAAGGCAATGAACCGTTCTGGGCTACAAGGGCATTTGACTAAAACTCATGCTGACAAAAAAATCCTATTGTAAAGCATAAGAAAAAAAATTGAAGAAGCTAACTCCACCCTTTTGGCATCGTCTTCTTGTCATATTTCATTATCAATCGCTAAAGCGGGAAAACCACAAACAATTGGTGAAGAATTAATCTTGCCAGCAGTAAAAGAAGTAATAAACACTGTGCTTCATAAATCAGCACTTGAGTAATCATTCTGTGAATTGATGAAATAGCTGAAGATGTTGAAAACTCATTGTGCGATTATCTGAAGACAAACCAATTTTCCATTCAGCTCGACGAATCTACTCTACCAAATAATGAAGCATTACCCTTAGAATTTGTACGAGTCATAAAAGAAGAAAAAGTTTGTCAGGAATGACAAAACGGGTGCAAAAGGAGAATCCATATTTGATAACGTTGATAATTTTTTTACAGAGAAAGACATTCCTTTGCGTAATAAATTATCTGCTGCTACTGACGGTGCTCCAGCAATGATAGGGCGCTACAAAGGTTAAAGAGCACATTTAAAAATGTACTTGCTGTTTGTGTCATCCATCGTCAACATTTGGTTACAAAAAATCGAGATAAACCTCTTCATCATGTTATTAGTGCCAACAACAAAAATAGAAGCAATTCATTAAACGACAGGTGTGCTAAAAAAATTGAAATTTACAAAACTTTGTCTGAATCGATTTTTCATTCTGTTTGACTTGGTGCTAGAGTTCCTAGAAAGCAAAAACAAATGCCATTGCTTATTTGACAGACCTGCATAAAATACTTAATGGAGCCAGTCTACAATTGCAAGGTGGCGAGTTGAATTTATTTAAAACAGAAAACGTCATTGCCGCTTTTGTAGGAAACCTCCTTCCGTTCAAGTGGAAGCTTGGACGAATTTATCGGCAGTCTCTGTTCAAAAGAAAGAATTACTTAAAAACTGCCAACACTTGGAGGTTTTCTGACTTGAGCGACTGAGCGATTCGAGGATATTCTAAACATGGATGTGCCAGATTGGGCTTTAGATCCTTTTTCGCATGAAAACACAGCAAGATCATTAAATTTAGAAGAGGAACTCATAGAACTCACAAAAACTGGAAATAAAATTCAAAAATGGATGTCAAGAGTTTTGGGTTCAGAAATTGATATCGATACTGTACCTGGTATTATGAAAAATTTTAATTGCATTTCCGTCGTATTCCGATGAGCACAGATTCAGTGCAGTGACTTCGAATTCTAAAAAAATGAACCGACTGCATATTCTTGAGCGTAGCGATTTACGACTGTTTTAAGGAAATTTGAACCCGATATTAACAAACTGACGGAAATACACCAATTTTATTCATCAGTTTAATAATTTTTTGTTTTTGTAAATAATCTAAACAGAGACAACGACTGCAATTTTTACAATAGAATCTTTACTAAAATATTCCAATCTTTAACTAGCATTCCTAATTAATAATCGCAATAAGAAGAAATGGGCCTTTTAAAAGTTTGGGGTGTTAAGGGGGTGGTAGCCCTGAAAAGTTTGGGAACCTCTGTGCTATTGTATTAATTTAAAGACAGTTCTAAAGAATTTCTAATCAATGAAGTATAATTAAAACTTTATTCTACAAAAACCGTAAAAAACAGTAAACAATAATCTAAAGAAATTTATGACAAGAGATACAACTTCCTTTCATTCGGCGCGGAAATGATGCAAATAAATATTTTAAGGTTTTCTTATCTCACAGTATTTTCCATCAATGCTTCATTTAATACGAAAGCAGTCGAGAACTCTATCCCGTTGTTCGATTGCTACTTTTTACCGCTGCAGGGAATTTGTACCATATTATTGATATTTTAAGCGTAAATCAATTTGTTCTTGTAACTAACAAGAATTTGAGTTGCTGCTTCTGTACTCAATTAAGCTGAAATTTAAGACGCTCCGTTCTATCAACTTCCCAGATGAAAATATTCGTCATCCAATGTTTAATCATTGACTTAACCTCATTACGTTCAGAACTAAACCTTATTAGAAACAGATTGGTGAAGCGCATCTGGTAATGGCATGATGCAGCATCTCAGTCATAAGCTATTCCCTTAGCAGCGACAAGCAGTAAAACTCAATTAGTCGTCATTTCAGCCGTGAAAATGTTCACCACAGGTGCTCCAACACATATCTGCTCTGTATATTACCATTAGATGTCATCTTTATGGATCAGTAAAACAGGAAATACAGCAGTATGTTCCTTGTTACGTATTGTTTTAGTTATGTCCATGTGGATTGGCTGGCTATTGATTCTCCGCCGTTTTATCGAAGCAAATATTGAAGGAAGCACTCATTTTGCGTAAAGTAATTACGGTTGCATATAGTAAATCTTTTATAAAAAGACATGACGTAGATGGATGATAGAAAATGCAATGTCTTAACGATGCAGCTTGCAATCATTTTTAATATGAACTTCGTGCGACGGCAGCCCACAAATATAAAGTTTGCCACATTCCCAAAAGTGTAATAAAGTTTATTACTTTTTTTTATTTCTTTACGTGCGTAATTGCTCATTTCGTCGCGGCTTTTGGTAATTGTAACAGTTGTCTCAAAATTACAAGAGCTTTGAAATTATGAAAATTTAAATTTTTACGTTTGACAAAAAGTTGATGAGACCTCATCAGCGTTTGCGGGTCATGGGGAATTTCTTTGATGGTTCTACCGCGACAGTATTTACATGTTGCTCGAAATTAACCATCTTTCATTAACCTACCTGGGGCTAATTAAAATAATTAATGGAGATGTTTAGACAAATTTTAAATGTTTATTCCTAAAACTACACAAATTCTAACAAACTATTTTTTTTAAAACACAGTTTATAATTCCCAAACGGTACCACGCGATTATTAATCACAATATTAACTTTATTTTATTTTTTACAACAATAACTAAATTAGTTTTGTGAAAACGGTTTCCACGTAGAATTGGTGTGTCCGAAAAACTCTATCAATATGGCAAAATGCCACACCTCAAATTGCATTAACCTTAAAAAATTCATCCATCTTCTAAAAATAAACTTGGCGCGTCTAAACAACAAAAGTTTTTTAAGTTTTTCAAATAAGCGATTGCGCCACATTTTACTCGATCGTGACTCGCAAGCGACAAAAGTAGAAAATAATCAAAAATAAAATATCCAGTCAGTCATCGACGTCGTAGAAGAGAGCACGTCGTGCAACTTCTCCAACGGAACTTTTCTCAATAAAAGATTTCATAGAGCCACCGTGAAAAAATACAAGTTGAGTTTTTATATTTTGTTTTTTTAAGAAATCTGCTGGCACAGAGTTTACGGTGGTCTTTAGTGTGCTTTTTACAACTCTGGACAATTGTTTTCTTGCAAGAGTATCATTTTTTTTTCAAGAAATAATTAAATTACTGTAGTTGTGAATTTAATTAAATTATACATGCTACCGTAATGGCATGTTAAAAAGCCAATAAAAGAGCATGGAAAGATAATTTATTCCCGTTTTGTTGTTGGAAAGCTTGGCTTGATATGCATGTACATTAACTTTATTATACACCAAGAGGAATTATTTATGGGTAATGCATTCATTGTCCAAACTCCAAACTTTTACATAATTAACTCTGAAAATGGCTCCGCTTTTTGGCCGAATATAGTCACGTTCTCATAAAACAAAAATGGCCCGATAATAAAGAGTCGTTTCAAAATTACTGCGGCTTCAACTTTTGTTACGAATTACTTGGACCATAAATACCTTTATCTTTCGCAAAATGACAAAAAGTATGAAAGGCACCCGTAAATTCGAGCAGATAAACTCCAGACAATAAAACTGATCACAAATATTTTCAGTTTATATGTGGACATACAAATTTTGTTTGTGCACTCACCTAAAATATGCATATAAAATACAATACATTCGCTGACACTGTTAAACGTAGTTCAGCTGACAATTTTACGCCGTTTGCAAACGTGTGTCGGAACACTTTGACGACTAAATGACGGTTCATTTAACTGAAGTGTCTTTTTAAAGTGGACTTTTGCACTTCATTCTGTTGAATTTACAGGCAAACCAAACCCGGCAAAGTTCAGCAGCGCGTCCAGAGGGAACTGGAAGGACAGCTACAACATCACCTGGGCGGTGGAGTCCTTTAGTCCTATCGAGGAGTACAAGCTCTTGTTCCGGCGACTGCCGGACAATCCAGGCTCAGAAGACGGACATCCTCAGCCGCTGCATCACCAAAGTCAGAGAAAATTCAGCCCAGGAAGGGTAAATACAGTCTAAACTCTTTTTTTGTGGGATTAAATCTGTTCTATTTCTGTTTTTGCAATTTTCTGCATAACAAAGTTTACAAAGTTTCGCATTTTCCCAGGAAAATAAGACCTACGGTGCCGTTTTCTACAACGTTGGCAACGGTTATGGTCGCCAGATCATCGACAGAAGAACAGATTGGCGAGACGTTATTCTTCCAGCAACTCCAGCGCAGCCTTCCGGTTTCCAAACGATGAGTTACGTCATCAGAGGTCTCGAACCGGGTCAAAGTTACGAAGCAAAAGTGCAAGCACGGAACAAATTTGGCTGGAGTCCCATTTCCGAAGCTTTTACGTTTCAGACTACAGAGACAGGTCAGTATGAGTGGCGGATGAAATAGATTATGGATTAGAGATGAGCACAAAGAGATAAAATAATTGTTTATTTGTTCCATGCACCGTGTCTACCATGCACCTTCCTTCGTTGATTTGCACTTTTTGGAACGTAAAGACTTGACTTTTCCAGAAAGACCCCAGTCTCCTAGGCATGTCTATAATGGTAAGAGTTATGATGAAAAAAACTGTAATTTTAATATAATTTAGTTGTTTTAAAAAAATTAAAAAGTGTGTTAAATTTTTCAAGGTGAGTTGTTCACGTTGGTTTGACCCAAAAAGCCATTAACTGAAAAATGTGCAAGGTTTAGGTGCGTTTTATCTAAATTCTAGATTTTATGTAGCAACAAATTAGAACATAAAGTTGGATAAACAGCCGGCATAAAGATCCGGTTGCTCAGTGCAAGCTTAAGCCTGGCTTAAATCAGCAAAGAGCGTTGCTCAGTTAAATTTAAAGGGCTCTCTTAACTTAAGCGAACGTTACATCATTTAATTCTAAAATGAATCCTATGAAATCATTACATAAATTTCAGAAAAGAATCATATTGTTTTTCTATAATTCCAAATTTCAATTATAGATTGCTTGGTGGTTAATAATTTTAATTAAATGTAAAATCAATATTTTATGTTTGCTATAAATATTTTATATGTGAATATTTATAAAATAATTATTGTTTTTTAAAACCTATAAAAATATTTTAGAAAAATTAAATAAATGTATAATAATAATAAATATAAAACATAAAAAATAATTAAATCTAAACTAAATTATCCTTGTTTGCTACAAATATTTTATAATGTAGGTTTTTAAAATAAATACTGGAACGGAGGCAGATAATTGCAGAAAAATTTTTCTTTTCTTAATTTTTAGAATTAAATGTCCAGAATTTATTGCTTTTTTTTATTCTCTCTTTGTACCAATTACAAACTCCGTGAAAATAAGCAACAATGCTTAAAACAAAATTAAAAAATGATTTTCTGACATTTCCTTTATTTTATTATTGATTTTACTGAAAAGTACCAAAAAAGTCGCAGAAAATTATTGTTTGCATATTCATCGACTGGAAGTAATCGTTTTCAGCATGATTTTATCACGTTAGTGGTCCAACAGTGATGTCTTAAATGAATTATAAAATCGTGAAAAAAAAATTCTCTAACTCAAGATTGTTCATGATCTCGTTGAAATGTTATTCGACCTAGAATTTTATTATTTCTCTGTACCAATTCTGAGGCTACGAATAGACGTTGCGGTTAAAAAATAAAATATTATTATGCACGACGAGCGCTTTTAACTGCACCAATGCTTTCAATCCTCTTATACTCGTACATGCATATCATACGCAATTTTTTATTATACTTGCACTACAATGTGAAAATTGAAGCAGAAATACCAAAATTTTGCTTTTGCCTGTTTTAATCCATTCTGCCGATAGTAAAATAAAAAAAAATCCGCCATGTGTTATTCATACAAAAAATGCGTCTTTAAGACTCACCTAAAATTACAGTTATTTGTGAAATTCTTGTTCCAAACCGTTTTTGTGTCTAAATGTACCTTCGGCAGTTTTGTTTTTTTTGGCAGTGATGAAGGTGAAAACATTAAATGGAGAAACTGCGATTTATTCAAAGACTGCAGAGAAGACTACAAACTAAAAACGAAAGTTCCTGGATAAGGATAATCTAAATTTAAAAAAAATTTAGAACACTTAAATAATTTATAGGTTACAAATTAATAGAAATCCAAAGCATAAAATTGGAATGTTAAAGAATATAGAGAGTCTAGATAATCCGAAGAATGTAGAAAATATTCAGAAAAGAAAGAATCTGAAAACGGTTTGAAATCCTGAGAATCTGAAAAATCTAGATAACTGATCAATGCAGAGAATTAAAGTGCCAAAGATTGTTTAAAAAATGTAGAGAATCTAGCTGATTTGAGGAATGTGAGGACTATAAAAATTACTAAACCTCTAAAGTATTTTAATGGTCTAAAGAAAACAAATTCTTAAAATATCTAGAAAATTAAGTTAAGGTAGATAATTAAAAAATTATAAATAGCACTCGTAAAACTTAAAAATTTCAGATTTTGAAGATCTAAAGAACCAAGTTTTATCTGGAAAACTTGCAGTTCGATAATCTTGGAAAACTTTCGGAAACTGAGAATTTAAGAAAAATATAAAAACTTGAAAATCTTCTCACAATCTATAATTTATTTCAAAACGATCCCATTTCTAAATAACTAGAGTACTAAATTAAAAAAAAACAGAAGTAACTTTAGTCTTTTCCAACGTTAAAAAGAAAATTGGAAAATTAAAAACTTTAAGCTCTTAATATTAACGTAGTTTAATATTCATCAGGTACTTAATATAATGCATTCTAATGGATTTAACTGTAGGTCATTGTGTAATTTTTACGTATGTTGTAAGAGAAGTAAAGCCTTTGTTGAAATTCCCTCTAATAAACATAACTTGGCTCATGGAGCATACAAACACAAACGTATCCCTACCTAACAAAACGAGTCGTAACTATAATGGTTTTCATGTATGTCATGTGTATGTCAGAAGTAATGAGTTTGTTTGTTACAGAAAATGAAATAAAGGACCTTGGAATAAGAATATACAGCGGTTCTGCAAGCTCCGCCTCGAAAGTGGCCGTAACCATGTGCATGATGTACAGTTTCCTAAAAGTCCTTAACTAAAATGACGTGCTCTTAGTTTATGCGTTGAGACATTTTCTTTGTATGATAGATTCACTAATAGGTATCACACCAAATCGTATGATTTCCGGCATAATGTTTTCAACGAGTCGTTGACAATGTTACGCCTCATGCTATAAATGTGCACTTTGTAAATGATAACCTTATACTTTCTTTGTAATGTATAAGTTTTTTATACTTGCCTACTAAATAAAAGCGAAAGTAATACTTTAATTTCGCAATTAGGACTTATGAGGATTGTTTAAATAAGTAACTCTGTGTTAAATCTAACATAGTGCCATATAAATTGAAGCAATGTAATTGTTAAATGTTTCTGCTGAATTAATGATTTATTGTCATAGTTGATCTTCTCAGATTAAATATTTCGTGTTACATTTTAGATACGTTGCTGCCACTTGTTAAAACACCGAATTTCAACGCCGGCAAACATTTAGTTTCGGGAAAAGTACGCTTACACGTGTGAAACACGACAGAGCTAGAGATTTCTATTTATTTGTACATACATAAAGCGGTGTTTTAACATTTAAACACTTATTTAAATTTGTGTTTTCTGTAAAAGGGTCCAAATAGCCTCTGCTTTAATTATGTTGACCGCTCTTAATTCGATGAGCCAGCACAACCGTAAAGGTCATATTTGCACCCCCTCGACAACCATTTATTTTTCTCATCCCCGATAGACTAATCGATTTGATAATTGACCTTCAAATTTGTTGTTCTGGCCATCCACCGTGTGCTCTTTCCTCTTAGTTTGACAAAAAATCCCTTAATTGTAAACCTGCCATTATATACGTACCTACGCTAATTTTTATATGTAAATACATATAGCATAGAAGCTTTTAAAATATTTCTACTTATTCTATATACACAGTATTACTGTAAATAAATTAAGTGTATTTTAAAACTAAAGAGTTAAAATTAAGATTAGCTCTGGTTACGAAACGTCCAGTTTCAAACTCGAGCTCCGTGATGCAAATGATGAGTGTATGGCTCCATGTGTAATTTAGAAAAGATTATTTTTATTATGTATAAGATAAGCAGCTTATAAGTGTCGTGATATATGATAATCATACTCTTATTAACTACATTTTAGATTAAACTTACCACCAGATTTTATTCGGCCCTTCGAAATCAAAAGTATACTAGCCTACTAAATATGTGAACTGTGTTATTTAACCATTTTTATGTGCTAATCGAAGTGAGACTTTAAGTGCAACATGGACAAAGTGGAGGGGTTGGATAAGTTTGAGGCGTTGTGCTTCGCAGAATTTATGATATGTATGTCACACACGGAACTGAATAATTAATATATGAATAAACCATGTTTATATTGTACATGTGTTATTTTATTTATACTCGCCAAATGAAAATATACCGCTTCCTTGATCCTAGTTTAGCTATAGTAGCATGTGTTTATCATACTGTACGTAAAATGCATTTTTGCGTCGAACCGACTAATATTTATGCAACTAATGTGTTCATATTGTTCACCATTAGCGGACATTATGACACGAAGGATTTTTTTTTAATATGTTTAGTAGACGTACACAACATAAAAAGTGTCGCGCTGGATTTAAATAAAACGTTTGGATTTTAAATAAAACAAAATCTGATCAACAAATTAGGTGGATCCCTCTATGGGTGGAAAGCTAAAGCTTTAAGCTCTAAAAGCTCACTGAAATGAAGAATTTCAGAAATCCGTACTAAATCTCCAGTTATCTCTACTAAAAAAAGTGTGAAATCGGGCCAGCTACAATTACTCATTATTACATAAACGAAATAATTTTTTTTCTAACCGTCTTCTAAATTGTACATTAAATAATTCTGGGTTCCAACGATTTTCATTTATTAAAAAATCAATTAGAGCTAAAAATGAGGTTGAAGGATATAATATATTCGAAGACGATTGGAGTAATCCTAAAACGGAAGAATGAAACAAAAGCATCAAAAATGATCAAAAAAATCCAAAACCTAAAACGTCAATATATACAAAAAATTGAAGAATCCAAAAAACAAAATTCAGGGATCTACAAAATGTATCAAGAGATCTAGAGAACCTAAAAAATGTAGAAAAGAAGGACAATGAGAATTCAATGTTAAACATTAAAAAAAAGCCAGACACAAAAAAAAATATTTGAATATTGCAAAAAAATCCAGATTCACAGAAACAGCTTAAAAAACCTCAAAAAAGTATTTAAACTATACAAAAATTTGGAATGTTTTATATTTTCGAAAAATTTGATGCATAATAATTTTGTATTTCTTTAGTGAGAACAGTTTTTAACCCAAAATAAATTGTTAAAATTGTTTAATACTATGTTAGATAATTATGAGTAAAACAAACTATTTGAATCTGTCAAAATTAAAAATACTAATTACATTTTTGTGATTTTTTAGTTTAATTTTTTATTCATACCCCACAAGACATTGAAGAGCTTAAAATTTTTGTATCTACAAAAAAATAAACTCGTGACATTCAAGGATAAAGCAAATAATAAACTTAGAAAATTTACAAAAGGAAAATGAAGATTTTGCCGACCTAAATGTACAAAAATAAGATTGATTAAAACAGAAAAATAGAAATAAATAATTACTAATAATAAATTAATTAATAATTAAAGATTAAATAAAGCAAATTATCTCGAGCTCAACTACAAAAATTCCTTACCTTTAACCTTTAATTGGTCTATGAAGTATTTTACGCCTTAATAAAAAAAAAAAAAAAATTCTTAAAAAAATGTGTGTAGCCTAGGAATTTTAAATTTTCTTTTTTTTTTTTTTTTGTTCCGGATCAACTAATTCGGAAATTTCATTCATTTGGATAAACAACTGTCCTGAAACAATTTTACAAATTTTTCATTAGTTCGTGGAACTTATCAGTTTATCATAAAGCTTTCGTTTATCATGTTGGTAAGAAATACAGAAAGTTTACTACGTATTTGCAGTCTATTTTAACTTATACACAATGAACAAAGAAAATTCAAATGTCAATGAAAAAAAAATGTGTTGGCAAAAGTGGCGTTAGAGCACGAAAACCTCTAAATCAAATTCCTTCAAGAAAACAAGTTCCTAGTTCATGTAAGACTAATAAATCACAAATAAAAACAGAAGAGGGTGCAGTTGAGAACAAAAGCAACCCACACAATCAAAATAAAGAAGAAAATTAAACGTGAGACTGAAAATGGCAAAGTTAGCTCCAAAACTACTACAGAAAAATGTACAAATTCTACTAGATTCTCGATTCAAATTCTACCAGAAATATGCGCAAGAAATCAAAACAAATTCTTGATTTAGAAAAGCCATTTAGCTGCTGTAAAAGTGTTGGAAATTTTTACACTGATGGCAGAGTTTTCTTCTCTAGTTTCTAGCTGTTGCAGCTCTGCATCTCGTCATTGTCAAATATAGTTTAGAAAATTTATCTAAAATTTATGGATAACATTGTATTTCAAACTGTAAAACTATCGTCTAAAGAAAAATGTAACGTTGCTACGAATTTCCTTTCAAACTAATAATTATGCTCTTATTTGAAATTTTTACCTTTGTACACATAATCCGTAATGTTAAAAAGTTTAAACTACTGTCGTTTATGATTTCATTAAAATTCTAAGTATCCAACTAAAAATCAAGAGGAAAATGAGAAAAACGTAAGTTATTTACATTATATGCTTTATTTAAGAGATATTATTCAACCTTCCAATAAACACTTTTCAAAACACCAACGATTTCCCATTAGCACACCAAGCTCAATAATATCTGTACCGTTAACAGTTAAGTATACGATTTAAAAGGTACAAAATCTAAATTCTACTGGTCATGAAAATATTATAGGTCTCTCTTCTATACAAACTAGTTCATAACCTAATAAAATAAATCGCTTTGGTTTCAAAGGAATAATTGTTAGAAAATAAAAACTGCCTTTCATGTAAAATATAACAAAACTGCAACGAGAAGAGTTCTTTATAAATACGTTACAGGCACAACAATTTAAGTATATCCTATTCTTAATATTTCATTAATAGTCTGAGTTTACAGTCACACATCAGCTGACAATTAGAATCGAAACACAGTAAAACATCTCGTTCTATTTTTTAGATTAAAACACACATTAGCTTTAAAACGTCAACCAACTCAATAATTAGAAAAATAAAGTTCAAAGAGATCACATTCATATTTTAAACCTACGTAAAAAAATCATCAAAAATGCTATCAATTACATGAGTATATTGGAGTTATAAGAAATGATTGGTGTAGGGCTTAACTTACAATGTCTTATGATTGTTTTAATCCATCCCTGTTTGTTTCCTTACCCCGATTCACCACCGAAATAACCGACACGCCAGTCAGGAAAAATATGCCAGTTATTTCGGACTCCTCTCAGTCGTTTCTCTCCTTGTCATTTCTTTTATTATCAATATATTTGAACGCAGATGCGCCGATAACAAATATAACAATTCTATACAGTTTCTGCTAGTTTTAACACAAAATGTAAAAATTAAAACGACTACAACTCTTTGGTAATGGTTTACGATGAGCATTTCAAAATTCTGACGTAATGAACGAAGTGGTGAAGCCTCTGCTTTGTAACAATGTAACAAGAGACGATTGATGTCCTAGAACAATAAAAAGGAGACTCGAGTCCGTCTCGAGTCTCCCTTATTGCGCCGGGACATCCCCATCTGTCATAAGCTCTGGTCTTGACCTGTAGCACCACCTCCTTTGTTGTCTACGCCGGTACCGCTTCCGCTGGAAGAACCGCCGTCGCCACCGGCGCCACGCCCGGTACCACTGCCTGCACCTCTGAACTCCAGTTTATACTAAAAATAAAAACATGGTAAAAAACAACACCATTTCGGATCACATCTACATTAGTACAGGTCGGGGCTACGGTTAGTTAATTAAGGGTGCTAATCGAATAGTTAGTAACCTTAGGATTTTGGAATATTATAATTATTGGAGAATCACTAAATCTTTTATAATAACGACTCAACGGGTTTAGATTCAATATACAATGTGATATTTGAGTCATTACTCCAAATATAAATAAAACAAATTGAAAAAATGACGTATTGTAAGCTATACATTAAAACTTGTATTCCTGAAAATTAGATTTAGAATTACAATCTGTTGCAAATTGATACACGCATCCATATTTTTTATTATTTTAAATTTTTTTATTAAAAAAATATTGCACATCAAAAATTACATATATTGGTGCACTCTATAGTTAATAAAGCTCAAACTTATTGTAAAAATTGTAAAAATTATTATGTAAATCAATAATTTGTAAAAATGTATAAAATGACAGTTATTATTTATTTTAAAAAAATTTTTTATTTATCATAGCACGATGATTTTGACGAATTTTGCTGTCAATGCCCCGAAACAAAATTAGCTATTTTAATGACTTTTTCATTAAATTACTTATTTTCCTTACTTACTTACTAACTTACTTTCCTGAGTTTCTTTATGTGCCTTTTCTGAGTTGTTTAATTACAATGAAACCAAAAATTGTGGATGTTCTTTGTAGAAATTATTTTTTCTGCAAGAATTTTCACTGTCTCAATATATGTGAGCCCGCTCAATAACTTTTCATTAAGGAACTTAAAAAAAAATGTTGGTATCTTGCTAATCGAACATCCAGCAACGCATCACATTTTTGTCAAATACTATTTTTTTTTTCAACTAACAGAATTTTCAAAATTTTTTCAAAATTACTATTTTAATGATTTGTGAAGTAAAATTAATAAAATATCCGTAATTTTAAACTCTTATCATTTTAAAATTTATAAAAAAATATTTCGAATTTCAGTTTTGCCACAATTGTATCAATGAAAAAGTATTACACACCAAAAATTACGTGGGTCTATTTTGCATAGAATTGAATAAAATTCTCAACAGTTCCTGCGGTAAATCTTCCCAAACTGCAACGACGGCGCGTTCAAATCCTGAATTCGGTTGTATTATTTATTACTGGCATAAAGCTTTCTAACAAAAAATCCCCAAATTTTCTCAACGGGATTTAAATCAAGTAAATGTAGCGGCCACCCAATTTAAATGATATTTCGATTATACCACTAAGTTCTGCTAACGCTTTTATGAACTGGGGCATTGTCTTGTTAAATCTCCAGTAAATTTCGCCGGGCATTTATGAACTGGGGCATTATCTTATTAAAACTCCAGTAAATTTTGATGGTGGTCTCTACAAAATAATATTAATCGAGAATTGAGGACATTTTAGTATTCTTTGATACCCACAAAGCTGTAAGAAGCTACAATAAAACTGTTCTCCAAGCCACCGCCAAATTTCCGTTTGTTGAAATATGTTGCCATCTGACTCACCAATTTTTTTTTCTCGTCACGAAAAACAATTTCAAAGTCGAAAAAAATAACCCCGGACAGCCGAGTTTCATTTCAGTAATTATACAGTTTCATCGAGCAAGGTATGTTTGGCATTCTTGGTTCCGTTCACGTGGCACGTGGTTTGTTGCAAAATTATCGTAATTTTTGGCAGCGAATATGTAAGCAACAAATGTTAAATGCGTCTACCATTTTGCAACAGCTCAAAATCAAATTCAGAGCGTCTATTATTACGCGCTATATATCAATTTTGAATCTATAAACACTATTAATTTTTTTCGCTGCTTTTTCTTTATGCTATATATTTTTTTTAACAAGAGCTTGAAAATATCACACTGCATCTTTACTTTAGCATAAACCACTACAAAATAAACAAGCTCATTCAATTAGTTTCTTCAAATATTACTATTCAAATATTACAGACTACAAGGTCTACAATCCTGCCTGATCAAAATTTGAAAACTGATCCTTATCATCAGAAGTTATATAATACTGCAAATAAAAAAATATATTAAAAAAAAGAAAAAAAATACTATTAACAAAGAAAGGTATTTTCAAGTTGCTACAATGAAAAAGAGACTTTTTTATAAAACTTATTAAAAATTATCCATGATTCAAGCTGTGTCCGTTTATTCGTTTTGGGATAGGACCTCAGAAAATAAAACACATTATTACATTACACGAAAATTCATACCTTCTCAGCAATTTTTCTAGATAACAACGAATTTTGTCCCAAAATCTAAAAACCCGTGAGATTTACTTTTGGATATGAATTTTAATTATAGCATCTCTAAATTTCACCACAAATGCTGTTAGTAGACATGATAAAATGTTAGTAGTCCACATCTACTTTGTTTAGTAAGTTATCCACAAAATAAAATCACCGTTATCTTGGTAAAGTCGCACTGTGAAATTTGCCCGATCTCGTGAAAGTTCGTGACTTTAGTTCTACCGGCTGGCTATCCTCTAGCGTTGCATACGGAACTCTGATTCTTTGAGGCATTACTACACAAAACTGACCAACACAAAATTCATAAACACTCGGAAATACAGACAATAAATTCAACATTACCTTGGTGGCACACTCGAAACATGTCGTCACCACCTTGGAAATAACGTTCATAAGATTCTTAGTTTCTTGGATAACATTGTCAACTTTTGTAAACGTGGCCGCTTTACCAACAGTGTGATCCTTAACAGTGAACTGCAGCCGCTGAACAAATGTTGGCACTTTATCTAAATTTTCGAGAAGTTCTTTTTTATTAGCACCACCGGGGACCTAAAAGAATCCGATCAAACTAAGGAACGGCGTAAACTAAACGCACCTGATAACTAAATTGTCTAATAACTTTATAGAGTCTGTTGGCCTCTTCGGCAAAATACTCCGCTTGCGTGAAAAGATCTTGAGTTGTCTTTAAAACACCTTCGCCTTTCGTAAATTGATACATCGAAAACGCCATAGCTGACATGTTTTTAGCCCTTTTCACAATGTCGTTGTTCTCCTTAAACAGAAAAAGTAAAGTCGTTGTGACTTTATTAAAAGACCTACCTCAACTTGAGTATTACTCTCTTGCCATTTATCAGTCTCAGCGTCCATTTCACTGGTTATCAACTTCATCTCCAAACCCGATTTGGCAATTTTTTCCTGTTCCTCCGTATCCAGTCGGACAGCTTTCAGGGGTTTTGACGTGGTTCCATGTTTCTACAAATCAAGCAGTGTAATCTCGGGAAATAAAAAAAGCGAATTTACTTACACCTGGCCGTGGAAGAGACATGTACACCTGTTTCTCCGGTTTAGCTTGACTAGCTTCCAGAACATCCTTAACGATTGTCGTTACGTCAGACACAAGCCATTGATACATATCCGCGAAAACTTCTAAATTTTCTTGAGCAATTTTACTACCTGGATAGGCCGCTAGCGTCTTAGCAGCGGTGATCACCTGTGGCCCGTAAACTCTCAGATTGATTTCCGTAAATTTTGCGGACACTTGCAGAGTTTCGGACACTGCAACGTGGCGCAGTAACTTACAGACCTGCGGTGGAAAAGTGAATTAATTATAAACAAACACCGGAGAGTTGGTCACAGCTTTGCAAATATTTTAACTATGCATTTTGTATTAGTGCTAACGCATAGAGGCGAGATTCATCTGAACCCGAACGGAAAACTACACAAATATCGTAATAAATAATAACAAAAAAGAACTACAAGAAAGAAGAAACGGAGATAGACTTGGCCAAATTTTCAATAAAAAAAAAATACAGATCAAGACCGTCATTTTTTTTTCAAAATTAGCAGTTTTTTCCACATTTTGATTAATTTGTTTCATTCTTTTTTCATTCTTCTTTGTTTAAAAAACTGCTGATTGTTCGTTCTGAAAATTCCATATATATATTTTATTGCCTTTCTCAAATTTGAATTAGAACATAAATTTTATAAATCTGCTTTCTAATTATGACGCAGTAATGAAGCAATTCAAGGACAAATATATGAGGCAGTTGGAATGCTTTCAATTTTGAAACACACAAAGAAAGCTAAATTCTTACATGGAAATAATGGTAAAGGGAAAATTTTATTACTAATTTATTCAAACTATTGATTGTCTCACTGCACAGCATTTTCCACTCATCTTTATTATTCATTGCTCAATCCATTAGCATTACAATTACAATTTATAATTTATTGATTGATTCTAGTCAATCAACAAAGTATAATTGTGCCAGGAAGAAGTTCTTACCTCCAAAATATGGTCAATTGAATCCTGAAAGGCATTAGAGGTGTGGTGAAGTCTATCGACGTCAGACATTAGAGCCTGTTGACGAATACTACTCACTAATTCCAGTCCCTGTTTAGTAGCAGTGCTAAGTTCCTGTGCCTGTTGGATTCCTGCATTGGATAAGTGTCGGGACAAGTCGCGAGCTGAATTTATACAAGCTGACACGGAGCTCTCTACTTCTGGACAGTTAATAGCACCCTCAAAATCAATCTAAAACATAGGAAATTGAATTAGTATCTGCTTTAGAAGTTACGGAAATCCAATATAGGGTCATCGGATTTAGGACAACTAAAAGGATTGGATAGAACTTGTGATAAAACGAAAAATGGTTTTATGAATAAGTTCAAATATGTGTAATCTTGTTAACCCAACCGAAAGCAGACCGGATATGCAAATTAACAGTGCAACAAAAGGTGCATCTTTTATGAGGAAAAATTGTAATTTTACAGACAATGTAATTTAAAAATTTGTGAGGGACGTTGCAGGGAAACCAATTTATACAAAATATGAACGTTATATTTAGTACAGGAAGAACGTCAGTGTAAATGGATAGGAATAATATTGACTTTGCTGATAGTGTACTGGCACAATCTGACTCAATTCGGAAAAACCGATATGTTAGAGAGTGTTGAGACAGTAAAAAAGAAAACCTCTGCTACGCCCATTAAGCATTTGGCGCAGCAGCTGAGATGACCAAGTGGGCGATATTTTAAACATTTATTGCAAACATTTTGCTCAATAAATCTTTTCATCCTAAACTTCTAAAAAAAATCTCTTTTTTTAAAAAAAGAAAAGGTGAATGTGTCAACTTTATCACAACTACCGAACGCACTTGACATGGGTGCAAAAAGAGAGCTGCAGGCTCGATTAGTTTCAGAAAAACACAATTCTTTTGGTTGCTTTAAATCGATTTCTATGTAGTTTTTTAGTGATTCTCTAATACTGAAAAGTAATAACCTACTCGTCAACATAAAATTGTTTTGTTGTAAAATTTCAGATGAAAGAAGTTCTACAGAGCAGTCCGACGTCGTTTTTAATTTTTCTGTCACTCCTTAGAAAACCGGATAATTTAAGTTCCCTATTAAGTTTCATTTAACTCAACAGCAAGAAAATTGTTCGCATTTAAAAAAGCAGCGTTCTAAGAATCCATAAAAATGTTAAGTTTATAAATTGTGTTGGCGACGGAAATTGTCCCAATAAATTGCGACGGGGGTGTCGAAACGACGTTTTTATTTTCATCATCCAGAATTTCAGAGCAGAAAATGGCGAGACGACCACGATATCGAGATCATAGCGCAAAAGGATCATCCGACTTAACTGGGAAAATTGTACCTAGATTTTAAGCGTCTCCAGTTAATTCTTAATTAATATTCCCCCACAAACATTCCAAGCAAGTGTCAAAATTTTATCAGTATCATTTCTTCATTGTCACA
The DNA here is from genome assembly GCA_030157275.1 of Cynaeus angustus. NCBI lineage: Eukaryota > Metazoa > Arthropoda > Insecta > Coleoptera > Tenebrionidae > Cynaeus > Cynaeus angustus. The sequence goes on from CM058059.1 coordinate 25,749,413, forward strand.
CTTTCGTTTTATTATTCATGAAAGACCCAAAGTTTCTAAGCGAACTGAATTCTCTCTAAACCGAAATTTCGACGAAACCGTGCTCATGAGAGCTTTCCAGTCACACAATTTCTACATGAAATACTCCTCTAACTCGAACTAATTAACAAATTCTTGTTTCGTGCATAAAAATCTCGCTAACGATGTGCTAATGAAGAAAAAATGGAAAACTACAGCACTTGCGACAAATGGTGGAGGCGCCGGGTGTACTTAATTTTAATTCCACTACGATTCTAAGAACCTAATTTCATATCCTTGGTAATTATTTTGCAATCTGCTATTACTCAAAATAATAAATTTTCCAAACGCCTATTTCCACCCACTGTAATTTACGATCTCACGTTCTCCAACGCAGTGACGTTTTACGACTCCCATAATGGATTTTTGCGACCAAATTTCTCTATTTTCACACGTTATTTAACTTAAATTCGCAGACTGCAAATCAAATATTCAAAAGAGAAAGCACAATTTCGTTTAATTATGAAACGGAGTCTGAAATTTACTGCGCGACAAACATTGAATGGTCGACACTTAAGATTGACATGTTCTAATTCTGCCAGCCACTGAAAATTAACTTAATTAGAGAGTTCCTTAAAGTTTTCCAAACTCCTAGAAAGTTAATAAATGTCCTTTCATCGACGATAAAAAAACTGAATCGATACGACAGGGCTCTCAAGATAAAAACGTCTAAATATAACACGTTTTAAATATACGCAGGACAATGTTATTTATTGAAGCTGCAAACGTTCCTAACATAAAACAAGAGTTTCGGTGTCAGACACAAGAGACAACGGCGCAGTTTACATTAAAAACACGTTCTCGGCGCACGTTTTTTTGTGTAATTTAAAATATGGTATCCCACGGTTTCGAATTTCAATTATAAAAAAGACGTCGTTTGCCATTTTCTTGCGCGGTGTCTCAAATTTCAGAGCTGCTTTTAATATTTAGGTGCACGTGGCGGTGAATATTTTAAGAGTATGATACCGGAGCTGAGTCAAATATTCATTGATATATATGTAAAATATGTTTCGTACTTACAATGTTAGCGTAAAGCCCTAGAAGATGATCGACTTCGGCCTTTAATCTTTCACTACTTTCTAGAATGGCTTCTCTATGTTCATGGCTAGTATAGGCACTATCAGTGAAATCCTGAGTTCTTTCTAAGACAGCTTCTAGAGCAGATGGAAGAGTTTCTTGACAGGAATGATCTAAAAAAAATCACTAGTAGTTTTTAAGCGAAAATTTCTGGTAGATGACGATTATCTTTTTGCGAAGATTAGATATTCAAAGGATCGCAAGGTTTGAAAAATATGTAAAATGAGGATTTAAACTCACAGATTAGTGCTACCCTTGAGGTTAAAGTGCAAGTCAGAGACGAGTAAAGTACCCTTAAAATTCGGACTAAGTGTGTATGAAATACAGAGAACGTTCAAATTTTTGCTTCATTTTTAGGGTTAGCACATCCTCATTGGTACTCGGACATGCAATAGAAATATTTCTGTCACGTCCTTTTCGTTATCGCTCTTTTTGAATGAAATTTCGTTCAAATAAAAACGGTTGGGCACCACAAAAATAGCATTACCAAATTTGCGTCGGTCGAGATTAGTACAAAAACGTGTGTCGCAAACAAAACTCTATAATCGTGCTGATTGCAGTTTAGGAAATTCATTGCTACACATTTTCGTAGCTACTTTACTCTGGAAATATGTCTTACAATTTGGGCAAAATTACAAAATATATCACAAAAAAGTGTCTCCAGCTGGCATGAGAATTTTCTAAATGACATCTTTTAGAACACAATGCGCGCAATAATCTGCTCTCCCCGACTATTATTACCCATTGTAACTTTATTCAACTCCAGTAGATGTTGCAGATGCTTCATGCAGGCATAAGCACTCCCTCTGTCGTTCTCTAATTCCTCTCCGTGAGTAGTCCGACAACTCGAGTCACTTGAGTTTAGAACCCCATCTTTAACGACGAAATGTATCAAATCCATCGCCCTCCTCATCTGGCAAAAAACAGTGTCGCGATTCTCCCTTGAAGAGCTGCAGTCCGGATGGCGCAGACACGTCTGCAACGATAATAAAAATCAGCAAAAAAAAAAGTCGACGAAGTTAGAGGATACATATTTCAACTTCTGAAAACACCTTCTATCCAGAGCTCTACGGAACGGCTCTGTTATCGACAATAATCAATCAAAAAGCCTGAAATCCTCGAATAAATCGACATCTCACTCACCTTACTGGAAGTGAGCAACATCATCGTCGATCTCTCCAGAACCTGCCTGGCTGCGGCCATCTGTGCCCTCCTGCGCTCATCCTTCAAGTCATTCTGCCTGTCACCCGTTAAATGGGCTAATTCGACCATTTCCGCCCCGAATTGACTGAAGGCTTTTACGAACTCGGTAAAATTGTTTACTGATTCTAATCTATCCAAACTATGAGAAACCTGCGACACGAATCAGGTCAGGTAATGGAAAATAAACAAGACTTTTATTAACCTTATCTTTTGCAAGAAGCAGCTGCTTTACTACCACAATGTCAGCTAAAAGAAGAACACGAGTGATGGCTCCCAGTAGACATCTAGCCGCTCGCACTAGCGTCGCTCGGTCTGGCAAAACATCTTCGTCGGTTTCCTCGCAAATCTGCTCGATTACCCCACCTACAACAGAAAAAAAAATAGAAAAATATTTGGTCTCTGCGAATCACAGTCGTATTATTTTCAAAAACCAACAATTTTGGAAATCTCGCTGTTATCGGGAACGAAAATTAAAAAACAGACTGCGGCGCCCCACAATTGAAAACTTATAGCGTCCCTGAAAACTACCAGAATCCTGAGACTTTTCTGCTTCCTGAAAGATTGAAATCGCTAGAAATGTAACAGAAAAGTCACAAACAAATCCCGGAAGACAAATTCAGCTCTGAAATCGAATAACAGCTTTAGAAAAGAAAATTTATTTTGCTTGCATTCAATTTAGCTAACAGTCGACAGAAAAAGCGTCCATTCCATCCAATTTATTTGAAGATCTTGTCACTAGCTTAAAGAAATAAATTGTAAATAAGACCTCCGCATTTGCGAGCATCAATAACTAAATGGAACGTATAACTGAAGAAATTGAAAACAAACACAATTTCCATATACGCCCGCTCCCGGAAACGCTCCCATTTCTTTACTAAAGTGACCGTAGAAGTTATAAAAGCCGTCTCCAGAAATTTACAAGTTCGCACAGTTATTTATCACTGGAACATCCTGACGTAAATACTTCAAAAGGCACCCTACGGACAAAAAGACTCCCCAAGCAAATCGAACATACAAGAACAGACGTGGAATAGAGAAAGACGAATATTCAACGGACCGCGGAGAAATTGCTGAAATTTAACTTAATCCTCCTTCATGACCGAAACCGTTTCCGCGAGCTTAGTCGTAAGACGCTACGTTAAGGAAAGAATAAATTACAATTAAAACGCCCACTTCATTTAGAATTAATTCCAACAAAAGAGAATGTTTTATGTAAGTCGAAAAATGGCAACTTTAACGTCGAAGAAATCGAGAGTCAACAAAAAGAATGGAGAAAATAAATAGCACCCTCTAAAGTATTATATATGAACATAAACATGTCGGTGATTCGGGACGGTGAAAAATTTTACGACGAATGAAAATGACAAGTTTTAATGCGATTATTCGGGATTAGTATTCGTACTCTTCGTGTGTTCACTCGTTATGCCTCTATATTCGTGTTGCGAATTCAAATGTCGATTAATTTGGAAAATGGGGAACACAATCGATGACAGCAAGATAGTGAAATCAATTCAAATGAAAGGGTAATAAATAGCAACGGATTATTCTTGGTTAAATAGTTTGACTATTTCCTGAAAGGTCATCTTCTTTTATTAAATGCTGACAATATATTTTATACAATCACGCTATTCGCTTATTAAAGCGGATCACTACATTAGTTTTATTAACAGATAAGATTCAAGTGCCCGGAAATTCAAACCTATAAAATTAACAATACAGAATTTACTGTAGTAACTCACAAAAGTAAATTGACAAAATCAAAATTGCAAAAAGTTTTCTATTCAATTAGAAAAATTTACTGATAATAATATTACTGCGAACTAATAAGCAACAAGAGCCTAAGGTTATTAAGTTAAGTCTAAAATTGAACATAAAATTATAAGCACCTTTAAAAAAGAAAGACGAAGGGTGGTGCCAGAAGCATGGTGTGGCTTCAGGCAGTTAGTTAATCTGCAAGACGAGCGAAGTTGATTCAGACGTTTTCCGCAGACAGGCCCGAAATGGCCGAAAAGTGAACTAAAATAAGTGACGCCAGATAACTGCAAAGTGGAATGTTATGGTGTCACATGCAGAAATTCATTCGGAAGCTAAACCAAGTCTCGATTTGGAGAACAATTTCCCTCGGGGAATACCCAGAGGGACGCGCATCCCAAAAATGTGCTCTTCCAGAAAAAAACCGGCGCCAAGAAATTGGAAAATAGAAGAAAGCGGAAGTTGTTTCTACTCTTTACGCATCAGGTAAGGAGATGGGAATCCCCCCGGTAAGTTCAATATAATTATTAAACGCCGATAAAGCAGGTGTCCAATATCTTTTTACGAGAATACCGAGACTCTCACTTGTGGCAAGCACGGACCTAACTGGATAAGAGATAAGGCTGATTCGAAATTGGTGAGTTACCAAATTAATAAATTGCGAATTTCATCGTTTTCAGATAAATGATAACATAAAAACGAGAAAAACGAAAATCAATGAGTCATAACATGGCAAGTACATAGCACAGAACTGGTTTAAAATTAGAAGTCAAAATCCGAATGCCGTTGCAATCGTTTGACCTAAAAACCCATTTAAATATTCACGTTACAAGTTCGCGAGGTATTTTCATCATAAAATTCAGAATTCAACTTGAAAGTTTCCCCGTTGGTATAGCTTTGGTGGCTAAACGTGACTCCCGAACAAATTTGCAATAGGTAAACATTTATCTTTTTGAAAAGGGGTGCAAAGTAAGCAATTTTCTTATTCAGGAAAAACTTATCAAACATTTTAAACCGTCTTTCTCTGCACGAGCGCACAAAACCTGGCTCAATAAAGTTGATGTTTCGCGACGTCGATTAAAATTCCATGAAAAATTATGTTTTTTGACAGTAATGACGAGGGAAATAATTCTTGAAATAATTTGTCATGACGTAACCTCCAGACGTTATTTTATGATTTCCTTGTTCTCCGCCAATCATTTTATTAAATTCTTCTGAGAAATATTTTTTTTTTAATTAAAAAATAGCTATTTCCATAAAAGCTAGGAAAAGCTATTTAACAATTTTCCTCTAAATTCTTAATAACAATGTGACCTAGTTTTTGTACAGTCGTTGAGTGGGTTTTACTTAATTTCAGACTGAATCCTACGCTACTTCAATACAGATTTAATACAAGTTCTTTTAAGCTTTGTTTAAAAAGTCGGGCGGGCATCATAAGTCTCAAAAAACTTAGTGTTTCCCGGTAAATAACAAAGCTAATGTCGCGCTAAATAACACGAAGTAAGTAATATTTGATGAGAGCGGGTGTTATTTCAAAGCAGTTGAATGAAACTCTAATTTGTCAAAAAGTCACTCCTTTATATTAAATTACACTATCTGACCTGCTTACACTAAAATGTGCTTAATGTAGAAAATATATCGCGATATTTGTAGCACTAGCAGCAATTAAACAAACAACGAAGACTTAAAATTAACGATTGCAATCAAAAAAGATAAATAAATGGTAATTAGTTACAAAACAAATTTATAATCAAAGAGAGACAAAAATGACGATTCTAATCAAGACTGATTGCGGTTAGCAGTTCAGACTGAGTAAAAGAGAAAAGTATAATAATTTAGTAACGTCGCGTCGCAGCCGAATCTGTTTTTTATGTTTTTCGTGCAGCTTTACACGATTATACGATATTTCTGTCAAAAATAGTAGAAGATTGAAAAAAGACTTTGTTTTTGGCACCTGCAATTTTGGGTTGGAATATAAAAAGAATAACGTATTGATCGAAAGCGTTTAAGAATGTACAGCATTATTTATGGGATAAAAATAAGCCGCCGTGCGAAAAATAAAAATATTGAGTAGAAGACAGTTAATTCGACACGTCTGTGCTCAGCTTGTAAGCTCTGTAAGTAACTTCCATTAAATCTCCCTATTAATATTGTTGGAATTAGGTTTTTTTAACCTACAATAAAACAAGAAGTGCCTACACGACACCGGTTTATTGCCATAGGAATTTGGATTAGATTGGTGGGAATCTGAATTATAAAATAAATCGAAAAATTTCACGTCACGCGACATTCCAGTGATAAATAATGAACACATGCTTTGTAATTTTATGCAGATTAATAAACTCTCAATTAGAATGAATATTAGTTTATAAAAACTATGGAACGAGTTCAAAGAAAATAAATGCAGGAAATTAAAACTGAATTAAAATCGTGACGCTATTACAATTTTTATTCGTTTTCAAGTTCTCTAATTTAAAAAAAAAATGAATTTACAGTGTTGCTTCCCTACATAAACTAGAGACAAACAATTCCACAATCAATGCTGTTAAGTAAAACGAATAAAATACCCAACTCCCCCGTTTCATTCATTTAACTTTTGTTCGTTTTCATCCCACGTTCTGTTCTATAGAATTTACCTTTGATATTTGAAATGAACTAACTAGACTCGACCATTAAAAAAGTAGTTTCCCTATGTCTGCCCACACGTTAACAGCAACCACAAATCAATGCCTTAAATCAGGTGAAATATGAATCCCATCAAACTTTAATGCACTGCTTACATCCGATTAAAATTCAGTACCGCAATAAAAAACTAGATTGAAATCATCAGTGACTTCCAACGCCAATAAGTTATCAACCCTGTCGTCATGGAAAGCATTAGATTATCCGTTTCGGTTCGTTTATGGACGTTCCTCTAGAGGAATGAAAACCTGTGGGAGTCGGAAAATAATTTCCGTTTGCCCTGCACGTTGTCGCTCGTTGATCCAGGTCAACAGGCACGTATCGCACATGTTATTCAAAGTAAAGAAAAAAAAAAGTTACTTACCAGCTTGGCGCGCCTCCTTGCAAGCTTCGTACATGCCTTGTCGAACTTCAGGATAATCGTCGGCGATCGCCTCACCGACGGTGACGAAACGTTCGACAGCCATGTTAACAGCTTGGCCGACGCGTGCCACTGCTGAGGGACGTAAGGCTCCGACGGTACCATGTTGTTCTACAAGGGACGAAATCTGAAAAACAGGATAATTAATCATTAAGCAGCTGGTTGGGAGGGAAAATTTGCATACTTATTTAAACTTGTAGTAAAACATTATTATGATATTCCAACAACCCTATATCTTGATTCTACCTAGCGACTAAGGCTTTACAGCAAATTTTATCCTTAAACGTTATCTTTAGTGAACAAACCACCGTAATAAGTCAACACGACACGACGCCTAAATCAACATTATTAAAGTTGTCCTAAATCTCGTTCGCAACACTAGCGTTTGACATTCAAATCACTTTGCTTTAAGTGTCTTAAGTAAATAACTTAGTATAATAGATAATAAACTTAAAAAGGACAAAATTTTAAACACACCAAAAATTGTGTTTCATAATCAACGATAAAAGTTTAAATTTAATTATTTGGCCCCAAAATAAGTGAAAGCATTTTTCTGTTTTATAAACAAAACAATTTTGCGTTTTTTATGAAATTAATAAATACAAGTTATTACTGAAATTAAGAAATTATATTAAATTTATTTTCGAAAATTTTTAATATGTGATTATTACACGTGTTCTGTTGACATTTTTAACAAACTTATTTTGATTTTCGTCACACATGTGACATTTATTTTTTATATCGCTTTGGTAGTTTTTGTTAATTTATCTACAGACATTTTTCATTCCATAAATTTATTTTTTAATATAAATAAAAATAAATTTTTATCCCCATGTACTGGAACAGCAAATTTAAAATTTAGGGCGCCCTCTTTATGACAGAGGCTGAACAATTTAAGTACCAAATTTGACCATGAACGCCACTCCATGCAATTCTTTCAGCAAAAAGGAATTTTTCAGAGCCAAACATGGCAAAGCCAATATATTAATTATCTAAAATGTTGAAAAAAAAAATTGTTTATCTGTTTTTTCATGCGTTAATAAAAACAATAAAATGTACAAAATTTAAACCTCAAGACGACGCAAGATGACAGTGTTATTTTTAACATTGGATTCAATAATTTGCAATAAAAATTAGCACACGACCTTCCCACATCCTTTAACTTTTGACATTTTATCAAAAATCTTGCTCGTGTTTGGCTTCAAAAAATAGTCATGCAAAATCGTGGTGCTATGCATAGCTTTTTCCCGCTCTTTCGACCCAAGATCGTAATATTCTAGATACAAAATCTTTTGAAAAATCTCTAGGATCCCAGGAATCCAGATCTTTGCATAATTTTATTGTTCCCCACTCTTTAATGATGAATATACCTTTCGACTGAAGTTTGAAAACCATTCCAATAATTTCAAACATTGCTAAATTAAACTGCAACGAATAATTGACCTGATTTTATCTGACGATGAAATTTTACAAATTAAGTTATTAATGTTATCGTGATAAATTTCGCTTTTTTGGATTTGCGATATTTATAATCAACAAACATTAAGCAACGTTGTAGTGAACAGTACTTGCTAATTTTGAGGTGATGATTTGTTGGTCAATAAATGCTTTATTGTCTAAATGATGTTTGCAGTTGGCAGCACATAACGATGCCGATCAAATGGTTACCGACTAAATACCACATAAATACATTACATCCTGTGCTAATACGGAACAAGCCGTGCGTTCGAGTCCGGCGTAATATCGGACAATGAAAGGAAACAGGCAAGATCGGTTTACCTTCTTCTATTGCTGGATTCAATAACTTGTGTTGCCTTCAATGAACAGACGTGAATCAATTTTAACAAAGTCACCACCTGCAAGACTTAAGTCGATGACGATTTTACATCAAACAGCAGAATTTCCGAAAGTTGCAGTCATCCTCTTATAAAACTCTGACTTTCTGCTTCATATAAACGAGAGTGGAAAAAACTGTAAATTTCTTGTACAGATAATACCATTAGAAATTCCGAACAAGACGTCCAACGTAATAAAAGTTCAAGTAAAACTCAACAGTCTTACTCTCGTGCCACCAAAAAACAATTTAAACTTCTCTCGTTTGAGCACCAACCCCAAAACAAAAATTCTCCTACGTGACAACTCTGATTGATTTACAGTGAACGTTTTTCGCAAGAAAATTTCAAGACTGCCCACATTCTGTAACCGTTCATTCTTTTATTGATGAAGAAACAAACTTCACAAACACTTTAAAGTAGAAAACTCTGTTCCGACGTTTCTATTTACTTCATCCAGCAACCAAGAGCACTCAAGATGGAGTATAAAGCAATTTAACGAAACTATATGGGTTTAAAATTTAATTACAATAAAAGTGGTGATAAATTTGTTTATAATAAAACTGTCAAAGACGTTCAGTTTTATTTCTAAAGCCCAAGACAATAAAAAAGTGTAAGAGAAGGCCGGAACTTTTTTGCTCGGGGTTTACCGCAGTAATGAGACTCTGAGGATTATGAAGGGATGAAAATGGATTTTTTAGGTCTTGAATAACTCTCACATAATGCGAAGAAAAAGCTTACGTTCGGAGAACGCGAGACAAAACTGACGAATATTGATTAATGATTAAAGCCAAGACGAAAAAATACTGAAGAGGAAACACAAATGTAATTGATAGGTTTTAAATCTTCCAATTGGTTGTATATAACAAAGTTTCGCTTATCATCGTCTCTACTTTCGCGGTCACGAATCCCAACAGGAATTTTAGGATATACATTTCGAAATAAGTCTAACAAAAATGGAAGTAAGATTAAACGAAACTGGGTCAGAGAAAATTACGTGCAATGTTTCTACTTTATGTGCTACGAGACGGTAAACAACTTCTTTATTTGAAATCAGCGGGCGATCTTTTGCTCCATCGAGATATTGACAGATATCATATCCTCAAGGAATATCCCCACAAATCAATCGGAAAGAACAAAGAAAATATAAATTGTAATAGGATTTGATCCGACAAAGACCGCATCATTGATTTACTTGATTTAATATTCGTTCCACACAAAAACCTAATCCGATATCAATAAACTTTTATCACTTGAAGTTTGTGCACAATATTCCGTGTTTTCAATACACTCAAGTGCGTTCCATGAAAACAAGAAAGAACAGAAGAGACATACAAAGGACTCGTACTCGTTTTACCCGTGACCCCGATTAAAAATCCATCGAATCCTCACTTTCTCGCTTTCCATTTCAACGAAAAGGATTTTCGTCTTTATCTCAAAATTACAAGCTCGAGTAGACTTTCGCGTAATAGATCACCACGAGTGTTTCAAATGTGCGGTTTGTTGGACAAGAAGTTTCATCTTTAGATCACAGTAAATTTCCAATCTGGAGACCGCATTTATATTCCCACAGGAACGCACCGAATAAATCAAACATACAATTTTGAGCTGACGGCAACGTTCAATTCCTGCAGGCACGAATTGAAGAGGTGGAGAATTTACGATTAATAAGTTCGCTACCGCACCCCTATCTCGTCGGGGTGTGCTATATTCATTTCCACGGCAGCAATGTCGGTGCCTGCAGGATTTTTGTGTAAAATAGTTATTCATTCCTTGTCCCCGTTTTATTCAAAATAAAAAACTGGAGCGCTCTAGTTTCGAAAAATGAAGCTAATTATGTGGTATGATTCATCGAAACTATAATCGTAGAATAAATAGAATATTTTCATCTGTTATCTTATTTTAACGATTTAACGAATTTTCGTTCCACCTATTCTGTTTTTCTCGTTATGTAATGTCGTCCGATTCACAATTCTGAGGAATTTCTATCTCGTGTTGGACGCTGCAGACTAGTAGGCGCCCCCAATGACCTCAAAACACATTTATGTTAAATTCAATCTCGAACAGATTTAGTAAAATTGACTTTCAGCTTTATCTAACAAAATCTCTACGCGTATTGTAAAAAAAAATAAAAAATACTTTCCAAAAAAAAGTAACTTTTTGATCATAAATCTCTTTCTGTTAACACTTCAATAACTCGCTTTCAACGTCGCGTCTGCAATTTTTCTTACAACTAATTTCGAACTAGCTTCATTACAGGCTGTAATACCCGAAATGCATTTTCCCAGCCTCCTATATTTTTGGTGAAAGATATAAAATCTTCGCTTAAGAGCCGTAATCTATGAGCGTAGCGGATCTGCTCTAGACAGTAATTGTATTTTTGTTGGCACTACCGGTCCCCAACATAAAATTACAAACGACAACGTTAGAAATGAGTGTATTGTACCTCTGAAGATAACGTTGTTTTTTGTTCATTTTCGTTCGAAGTTGGGGCCCGAAGTGATTCCGAGTTACGTTATTGGCGGTGACATCGTTTAGAACCATCAAAACTGCACTTATCTGGATGGGCGGTCGTGATAAGTTTGAAATGTCGTTTAAACGCTCGATTTGAGACAAATCCATTTGACCGTTTTTCAGCACAATTCGACGCGGAATGCGCTCAGCTGCAATAAAGGTGTCACAATTATCTCCGAAAAATCCTGTCCTAAGCTTATCACGCTTTTTCGCAAATTCGACAAGCTGTGTATTTTCGTCGTCGAAATTCAATCAAAATTAAAAATAATTCAAAACACAAAACGTTAGCAGGTAATAGGTAAAATAGTAAGTTTATACGTAAGAGTCTGTGTAGAAACGGTTGGAGTATATAATAGTTCTAAAATTAATAAAAAAAAAACAATTAAAAATTTAAAATTCGTCTCAGCCGTAGTTACATATTCTGGGTTAGAAATTATAAGAAATACCTAACTGTTTTCAAAATGGAACTTTTTTTTTACTTGACCCGGCGCATCCACCATTTTCATTAACACAAAAAAATCGTCCCCAAAAACAATAGAAATTCAAACACGATTTTCATTTGAACTTCTGAGACAAATTAGAAGATAAAAAACACAAATTCAAGGAAACCAGAACACGCAAAATATCTGAAACAAAAAATTTAAAAAATCTAAAGAAAATTTTGAAGATCTTGGAAAAACTAGACAATCTAAAAAATAGAGAAACAAAATACAAAGTGTTAGAAATGAATATAATTGAATTCTTTACAAAGTCCCAATAATTTTTAAAATCTAAAAATTTCAAACGAAATCAGAAAATTTTGAAGACATTGGAAAATTTAGAAAATTTAAAGAATTCAGATACAGAATACAAAGTTGATGTAAAAGAAATCTAAGAATCTAAGGAACTGTTGGAATTTTAGACAATTATTTTTTATAGAAATTTAGCATAGTTTGGCCTACTGGAAGAAACTAGAAGATCTGAAAAATAAAAATAAAAAATACAAAAACTTGAATAATTAATGAATAATTAATGAATAAAAAAAATGAAAATTTTTAAGATCTTATAAAAACTAGACAATAAAAATTCAGATGCAAAATACAAAATATTAGAAATTAGTATAAATAAAAAATTTAAAGAATACAAAATTGATTAGATTAGAAGATCCGAAAGACGTACAACAAAAGTCCAAATAATTTAATAAAAAATTCAAAAGAAATAAGTAAAATCTATTAATTAAATCTAGAAAGTTTGGCCTACTGGAAGAAATTAGAAGACTGCAGAATTAAAATAAAGAACACAAAAAATCAATCAAATTGGAACATTGTAAAACGAAAAATTCTACATAACTTAAAAAAAAATTCAAAAAAAAAATAAAAACCTTTGATCTTAGGGAATCTGGAGAATCTAGAAAATTTATAGAATTCAGATAGACGATGCAATGTTGGTGTAAAAGAAATCGGAAAATTTAAGAAACTGTTGGAATTTTAGACAATTTTTTTTTAAACTTATAAAGTTTGGCTACTAAGAAGTAGAACTAGAAGATCTGGAAAATTAGGTGAAAAAAACAGAAATTCAATGAAACTCAGATTTAACAGATTTTTGGACGTTTATAACAATAAATAATAATTAAAAAAAACAAAATTAATTCTCAAGAAATTATTTATATAAAGCTCTGAAAATCTCTCCATTGTTATACAATTAAAAAAAAATTAGATACTTGTAATAAAAAAAATGGAAAAAATCGGGCACAACTGAGTCATTTTGGTGTAAAAAGATGATTATAATAAAATGAGTAGTTATAAATTGAAATATGTTCCAAAACAGATCAAATCTGAGCACAAATTTTTGCCGTTTAGCCAACAAACGATTTTATTCTTAAATAAAAGTAACAAAATTGATTGCGGAACTTTTTTGACGCATTATAATAGATTTAGATTTTTTTCAAACATCTTAGTTGATAGTCTAAAAAATGTAATTAATGAACTGAAATCGCATAGCTAAGAAGTGTTTAACATCTAAATCGTCACACAATATATTGTCAACATTAGAGATTATTCCAATGAAATTCAAACCATAGAGAAACGGTTCCAGACAAGAACAATACAACAGTTACTACACTGTAGGGCCATGTACTACTAATGACATTTTCGCGAAACAAAGACACTGATAAGAAATGGCAGGAGAGCTATACAGAAACTTTCTGTATATGTTGGCTAGCAAGAAAATCCTCTTCTGTTCTAAACTTGAATGCACCAGATTTACGGAATGAATGGTAAAAGCTTCTCAAATGCAACGTTAACCCTAGGAGATTCTGCAAAAATTTACTTTTCTTACCAACGTCCGGTCGTATCTGTATCTGTATTCCAAGCCCAAGACTCGTATCAAAAAAAAATAAATCCCGTGTTTCCGCTGCAGATTGGAAAATTTAAAACGTTAAAATGCACGAAGCAGGATTACTTTAAATTTAATTTGTATGGTAAGAGTTTGAAAATGCCTTGAACCTCCTATCCTGTAGTCGACAAAACACCAGGTTAAAACTTTCAAACAATTTTATATATTCCAATTATTTGAAATATTCATAAGTCTGCACGCAGTAATTTCCAACAGGATTGTTCCCAAGCAAACAAACCAGCAGATTAAGTTAACTAAAAGTCATGCAAACCCAACCCCCCCACGCACGAGTTTAATTTAAAATAGCAAAACAAACTTACAACTTCCCGCAACAACTCGACGTACTAGACGAAATAATTATCTTCATCACCCCAAACTGCCAGTAAAAATTAAACCCATTAAGGAAAACGGCGTTCACTAAGTATTTCGCCCGGGCAGAAATATTTATCTGTTGTGGTTTAACTTTTTAGCACGCCCGCCCGCACAGACACGAATTCTAAATTACTCAGAAACAAACCCTTTTCCATTTAAAGATTCGCTTCTTCAGCAGACCGGCTCCAATTTCTTCATTTACCGTTTGTAATTGGTGATTTAATGAAAACTGATTAACAGCTCGACGAGCTCGAGAATACTGCGCCAACATGTTCTGCCAAATGAGCAAACACGCCCCCGTTTTCGAATTTAACCCTTATTCAGTACATATTTACATCCATATTTTACGTTCATGCAAACAGGGTCAAACACGGGATAAAAACCAATACGTGATTTATTCGGCGCGGACGCCGACATTCGACTTTTTCTGGAAAAAATGGACCGGAAGCGTGTAATTTCATGAACTGGAAGTGAAATTATCGGAAAATGTCTTTCTATTGAAAAATTGGAACAGTCAAAAAAGATAATTTATTTGGTTAGCGCTGGGCATGGTGGCGTACAAATATTGTAAAATTGAACAAGAATGTCCTTTTTAGATGGCACATTTAACGATGCAATTGGACTAAGATTATTTTATTGCCACTAAAAATTCTGTGCAGCCCACTTCTCTAGTGGACTTTTGAGCACGTTTTATTAACTTTTGATCCAAAATCACGTTCTATTAAACAAAGCCGATTTTGTTCGGTAATTTTTTTTTCTAGAACTCCGTGACAAAAAGGTGTAATTCCTGGCAAACTACAAGCAAATCGAGCTCGTATCATTTTTAACCAAGTTTACTGCTTGCAAGCAACCTCGCATGTTGCATAACTTCTTTTATCGCACGTTAACAAGATTTAGAACTCGCACACGACAAAGAATCGAGAATTAGTGAGGTGATTCTACAATGAAAGAACCTGAACGATCTTCTCGGTAATTTTCTTTCCGACAAGATACAGAACCTGCGACAGCCGCTAACGCCAAAGGCCCTTTGGCACCAAGTAAAAGGAACGAGACAATTTTAAGCTCGCATATACCAACATTCCTTTTCCTCAAGTAATCTACTTTAGATTTAAGCAGAAATAAAACCGTCGCTTTTAACAGAGACGATCTAATTGAAATCGGCTTGGTAAATCTTTATATGTTCTGCACTCCCTTAATTGGAAACGAGCGTATAACCACAAAACTAAAAGCAACGCTCACAAATAGCATTACTTTAATACTTTAAAAAGATTGTGTGCAGCTGGATATGTTCACCAGCGGGATTGCCATAAAGCATTTCACGGAATTGCTGGTATAAAAAAAAGTGGCTTACGGTAATTTCTAATTACTAATGCATCATTATCAACCTCACCGACTCGAGCCAATTACCGATTAAAATGTTCGGGAAATTTAATTTTATTAACGAGATAGTAACAATGAAGTTTAGGAAGATTTTAATCAGAATAAGTGAATCTGAATTATTATTCAATCAACCCAGCATTATAGGTTTTGTCGTGTTATTAACTAATTCAATATTTTCTTTCCGGTCGACTTTCAAATTCGAACAAAAGAAATTGGAAATTTAAGGTAAAGCGACGGTATTGATCCTTTTAATGAAAATAAAACCTAGTTTTTAAGCTTCTGACGACACTAATGTCTCTATAAAAAGTGCATTGATTGTAGTTTACGTCATTAATCATTCGATAAGGCATTAATCTTTCTCAATAACCCAACTATTTCATTCATAAACTACCCAAATTGACGTCATCAGAATGTACGTTAATTCATCGAAGTATGTTGGTAAATCATACACAACGATATTTAAACCTAACAATGCCATTGTCTTGTCTGTGTTCAATAGATTCAATTTATAATTGGACTTAGACAAGTTATATTAAAAAAAAAAAACGCGCCGAACAAAACAGAACTTTATTAATAACACGAGCGCAATTTTTATTTAGTCTTTAACTTTGCAAGGACAAAAAGCTGTATACTATCGCAACTATTGAAGCTTTAATATAGAATTCAAAAAATTGCACGAATTGTATGCTAGGAATCACAAACTTTCTCAAAGTACAAAAAATAAACCAGCTAGGAAAATCACAGAGCAAAAGATTCGGTTTCCATTCAAACACTTTCCAACCAAAACTTTTTCTAACCTAAATAACTTGTTGCCGATATTAGCAGTTTATCCTTTCAACAAGAGTTCTTCACGTTACAAAACACGCATGAATGAACACCGAAACAATACCTCGAAGAACATTAACTTGAACTGCATTCGCCAATGTACCGACAGAGACCTCCTTTTCAACTTAAATTCGATTTGCTGTCATTAACACCCGTCTCAGACACGAAACGCCCTTAATGTTGCCTTTCAAAATATTGAATTTAATCCCTGGAACCCCCGAACGTGATTCTCAGTAGGACTAACAAATTTCGAC
Source organism: Cynaeus angustus (assembly GCA_030157275.1). Lineage (NCBI taxonomy): Eukaryota > Metazoa > Arthropoda > Insecta > Coleoptera > Tenebrionidae > Cynaeus > Cynaeus angustus. The sequence continues at coordinate 25,766,155 of CM058059.1, forward strand.
AAACTAAGGTTTATGAACACTCCTTGTTAGTTTGTAGTTCTATCTTCATCGCTCTTAAGACATCCTGTTTCCTAAATTCGGGTTAAGAAGTGCGGATGGGGAGAGCACTACCTTCTTGACAGACTCGCTGGGATCCACCATAAATTATTAAATCCAGGTCTTTTTCAAACCGTACTTTGCTTCAATTTAGAGAGGACAGTTTTTTTAAGAATTCGTAACGGCGAAATTCATCAATTTTGTCATAAATAAATACTAATTTATTATACGAAACGATTAAGGACCATTTTAAGCATAGAGTTAAAATTAATTTTAATTACTTTCACGAGTATTAACCTTAAAGTAGTTCTCCAAAGAATTGTTAAATATAGAAAATAAATACAGAAAATAATATTAGTTTTTGGTCCGGCGCCTCCACCATTTTTCTAGTTGGATAATACACAAGAATCTTAACTAATCTTGAGAGTAGAACGTTTAGAGGACTCAAAACCACGGAAGCACTTAAAATTAACTTTCAAATTATTAACCTTTAAAAAATAATTTTCAAAAAAAAAAAATGCTCCGGCCCGGCGCCTCCACCATTTTTTTTCGAGTTAAATGATGCCCAAAAATCTATTCTTAATCAATCTACCCTATTTTGTATTATTTTTAATCGTAATTTCATAAAACATAAAACAGTTTTTTAGAGACGTCTGTAAGTACTAACGTCTCTAAGTAAAAATTTGTGAAAAAATTAACTTTTATCTACAACATTTTAGGATTCACTCATTCCCACCTTTAATTCTAAATAAAATATGATACCGGTAACTGACATTCACGTAACTATAAAATTACATCGTGATTTGCTCAAAACCGTTTTTTCAGGATGCCTCAATGGTTAGTAGCAATTGGTGCAAGGCCTTAGTGAAAACAACAAATTATTTTCACAACTACGCGAAGTCGAAAACACTTGCATGTTGATGGCTCTTATGATGAGCCATCAAAACATGCTCATATAAAAAAATATATCTACTAATTGTAAAGTTAAGATAGAATTTATTTATTTAATAATGAACTGCCAGCACCGACTGGAAAAAAATCTTGTGATATAGTTTTCCCCGGGCGAGCCTGGAAGTACAGTTAAAAATACATAAATAAAATAATAAAAGCTGTTAGCTGAAATTATAGCTTTCATAAATAATAAACCAAAATCAATTTACCACGTTCGCACGTTGTTATTTTACTAAAATGTTTTGGTAAACAAAAATAAATCCCCCTGCGAAATTTCAAAAATAGTTCGGCTATTTATAATTCATCCATCCGTTTTAAAATTAATTATTGTCCTCCATGTCAGCACGTCCAATACTGACAGTAATGTTGAAAAAACTTCCAAAACTTCCATTTTGATGCAGCGAAAACGGACGCTTCTGCAATAAATTACTGACTTATCGTTTTGCATTTTAACAAATTACCCAACTATTTATTGCGTTCACGCTGAAAATTTAATTTCAATTTATCACAGTGATGGATCCTTTTTTAGCACGGGACGATGAGCACTGTCTATTAAATAAATTAAAGTTTTTACGTACCTACCTAGCTATAAATTAACAAATTAGAAGGCTTTCGTCTGATCGATTATCCGAAAAGCCACCAATAAGAGCAGAGATTCATTTGAATCACGTCATTTCGACTTGTTCTGATTGGCAGTCATTAAAATCGAATTTCACTTTTCGTACATAAAGCCAAAGCTCCCTAGCTCAATATTCTACATTATGTAGGGGGTCTTTGTGAAACCCGAAACTTATTACGTATTCATTCTTTTCTTACAAATAAATGTTTCAAATGAAGAGAAATTTAGGGCTGACACAGTCTGCGGCCGCAAATTCATCCATGCACTAAAGCTCGAGGAAAAAGCTGAATAAATTGGACTCGCAATGTCAGCAAGATGTTTACAACTTTCACTTAAAAGCACAACATATTCCGGTACATAACACAAAAAAACGAAGGTTTTTGTGTCCGGCGACCGAAGCAACTTGAATTGCAAATAAGATTTTGAGATTTTTCGTTGCTTGATAGATAACGACGAGACAACCAAAGAACAACGAGGAAAAAGTCGTAGAACGGTAAAACGTCAAACAGTAAAACACCCTTTGATATAAACCACCTCAATGTTTTTTTCCTTCAAAGAGAAATACAAATCAGATATTACAATTAAATTATCTGGGAAGCATCTCAAACTTCCTTTAAAGTGACAACGCCGTTTGTCTTGTTTTCTTTTGACACGACTAAATTATTAGGGCGTGTGTTTTGGCAAAAGTTGTAGAGATAAAACTGCCGTCCTTTGGGGTCAATCGATAACAAAATGAATCCAAACATTTTAATTCATTCGGTCTTGGATCAGTCACCACCCTCGAAAATTGTTAATTCGATATGAAAATGGTTTGCACCCCAAAAAACGAGTTATTAATCCGTACAAATTACAGTTCTCCCCCGAAACACTGAAATTAATTAATACAATTACGACCTTTCGCATTTATCATAACAAACTCGAAAAAACTAAACCAAAACTAATCGCTTTAAAACGTTAACTAATAAAGCTTGTTCTGGACTTCCGAGTAATTACGAAAGTTACCTACGATAGCCGTTAACGAAGTAACGTTATTACTCTGTCATGGAAAATAATTAACCCGACACTTGCACCATTTGAACTGAAATCTCACTTGCATATTTTTTTATTTGGACACTAACAAAATAATACAGTTATAAATGTCAGAAATAGAGCCGTGTATTCAATTACAGTTCTCTCGACTGCCTGGCGTCCAAACTACGTTATAGTCATGTTATCCAGAGTGGCGTTATGAAATTGGAAATTATTACTTGCCAGATTCTTATGGTTGACTCTGGCATGTTGACAAGTCTCTACAACGTTGACCTCAAAACCACATAAATCTGATAAAGATCACAATTTTTCCAGGATCTAAAATCTGTCGCATTAGTTGCCTGAATTTATAAGTAGTTTTATTAAACATTTATGCTTTGCTTCAGACAGTAATTATCGTAAAAATTTAGTGTTTTTGAATCGTAAAAATCAATGATACGTGTGGAAGTGTTTGTTTAGCTTTGAGCTAGTGTCGGATGCTTGTTTGGATCGAACTAGTTTACATAATAGCTCAATAAAAAAATATCACTTTTTCAGAAAAAAAGAAGAAATTTCAGTAATAAAATGTAATTGGGCTATTGTATATATCAAATTATATAGATAATTATGACAACATCCAATGAAGCCAAAACATAAAGCATTAACAACAAAACTATTAGTGTGATATAGCAATTTGTGCACTATACTGGCCATAAAATAATCTCAAAAAATCACCCTCAAATCTCCAAAAAAAAATAATTTAAAACAGATCTTTAGAAATCTAACAAAGTATCAATCAAACATAGATTGAAAAATCCACTCATTGCTTTTGTTTTGCTCAAAATTTCCAATTGTGCGAGTCAGCTTTTAGGAAACCTCTAAAACTAGAGAAATTAATTTATCACCAAAAGAAGGATAACCTGACATTATTAACTTAAAAAATGCTTCTAAAAAAATTTAAATTTATTGTTTTGGTCCGGCGCATGCACCATTTTCACTAGTTCGATAATCTAAACTAATCCTAAAAATATTAAAAATTATTATTATTCGATCCGGCGCATCCACCATTTTTGTTGGTTCAATAATAGTCGACAATCTTAACTAATCCTAAAAGTAAAAAGTATAAATGATTTCAAAAATACGGGGCTAACATAAAATTAGTAACAGTACATACAATAGCTCTAAAAAAATATTGACAATTCATTATTAGTGTTTTGTCCTGGCCGTTCCACCTAATTTTTCTAATTTCTTTGCACACAAAATTCTTAACTAATCCTAAAAGTTATAATACGTGTAGTTAAAAAGTAGTTCTTCAAAGAGCTATTAAAAAATATTGAATGTTTTAGTCCGGCGCCTTCACCATTTTTCCATTTGAATAATACACAAAACTCTTAACAAATCTTGAAAGTAGAAAGTTTAAATGACCTAAAAAAACACACGAGGCACTTGAAATTAACTTTTAAATTATTAACCTTTAAAATAAGTTCTCAAAAATTTTTTAAGCGATATTAAGTGTCTTGGCCCGGCGCTTCCACCATTTTTCTAGTTAAATGAGTCCCGGGAATCTTAACTAATTTTATTCAAGCTACCACATTTTGTAATATTCAATAGTTTTCATAATAAGTTAGATTTAGAAGTGTGCTTAAGTGTACTTAACTGTACTTAAACTGTCTAAATTTCAGTGTGAAGCAAAACTCGCTAAAAAATTTTAGGTTCAATCATTGACAGTCACAAATTTTGATTCGATTTTTAAAAATAAAATAAACTGTGAATAAAGTTAGGTTTCTTTCTCTGCTCAAAGCTAAAAATTTCTGATTGATTAAACGCTAAGCAAGAAGAAACATCACGTTAAGAAAATGACAAAAAAAGTGGTGTGAAACAAAGCTTTATATTCGTATAATGTTGATAAATCTCATTTCTGTCATGAATATGTGAACATAGAAGTAATTTCGTGTAGAAGCACATTTTAAACAATTAGATGAACAAAATTAATATAGTAGTTACACGGTAGTCGCATTAACGTCGTGTAGTTCATTTGCTATTATGGTTGTAAAATAAAACTACATGTATAATAAAAATTTATGGAATATAAAACAACTACAGAGTACGTCACGTGCTTTAATGGCCATTTGCACCAACGTTTTATGACATAAAGCAATATTCAAGTTTCTTCACTACAATTTTTAGATGAATGTTTTTCAGGAATTATTTTATTTTGAATAATGTCGGTGCGAATGGCCATAAATCTACTATAATTACCTTTCCATTCATTGTCCGGTTAGACAAACAGGAGCGCGATAGACTCATTGTCACTGTTCGAAAATATCACTATGTCCGAATCACAACTGCTTCCTCGATAGCGATGGAGCGATCACTTATTGATAAACAACAGCAAGAATTAACAACACCAGACTAAGAAAACACTTAGATTAGCAAAAACATCCAAACTAGCTATATCTAATTATTATCATTCATTTGTATTACGAAGTAGAAATGTTATAGAAGTAATTCGTAAAGATTTGAAACTATTCTAAAAGAGCAGCACTATTCTTGATATGTCTACTTTTATGAACTAGAAGTCGAGATAGAAAACTACAACTAGAACTTAAAAAATATCACAAATTTTAGGTACGTATTTTATTAAGTGTTTGTGACTGTCCGTGTGCCCGATCTCACAGAAGCCAATTTTGTTTCGTATATTCGTGCGTCCCAGGAGCGTCCAAGAGACAACATTTGTCGCCTGATTGTAACCTAACGGAATTTTCTCCAAAAAGTTGTGTCGATTTCATTTCGACTTGTACATCATTCTACTTTCGGTGCACAATCCCAATCACGAAGTTTCCTCCAGATCAACAGATGGTTTTTCCAGTTTTGTGTGGTGCGAAAATGAGCTTATCTATATGCAAATTCGTTTTGTTTTCTTTTTTCTAGTTGTGACTCAGACAAGCAGTGTTTAACGCCCGGTGAGGGATTTTAGTTTTAATTAGAATTTTAAACACAATCAGCTCAATGTGGTCAAGTTCGCACTGTCACCGTTTGCTGCATGTAAATCGGAAAATTGTTAGCACTAGTGTAATTTGGTTTAAATTTTGATGAAAGCACCTCAACTGTTCCGCGATGATGTTTTACCAGGATCGTCTTTTATCAGTTTAGTGACTTTTGATTATTTGGTGTCTTTTTGAATACTGAATGATTGTTGTTGGAAGAACGTTGGAGTAGTAACCGCTGTTCACGGCGGCTCCGGGAAGACTAACTGCAGTGGCACTCGAGTCCGGGACTCCGGAGTCCTATTGATCACGGAGAGTTCGCGCCAAGAACTCGCGCAAGCTCATCATCCCTCCGGAGCAGGACTAGCACTTACCTAACACAAGGCTCCTCTAATTACCACTTGTGGGCGTTCGATGCGCCCTCAATATTCCGTATATATAAGTTATACACGTGACGCAACCATGAATGATTCAACGTGGGTGTCTAATTAAACTGCCTACTAAAACCATTCAAAACACCCAACACATTCAACAGATGACACAGTTTTTACTTTCTCTATTTACCGCAATAATTCATCATAGGTCTCATAAAATTCGATTTTATTTTACCATCATAACCTATTAAAAAACATTTTGTTTCGTTATGGACACTAAATCCTGTTAATATCGCCGCATAAATTGTCTAACACATTTGAATGAGATGTTATTATGTGATTTTATCAGACGCCAACGAGAGAGGATAATGGATATTTAACCGAAATTCCTGCAGCGGCTAGAAACTTTTCGCCGGGTTTGTAGACCATATCGAAATTTTAGGGATGGAACGATTGTAATAAAAACAATGAGTTATTCGGACCAGTCCAGAATTTGTGGCACCATGATCGGTATCTTGGCTCGCAGATTTGGAACCGGTTTCAATGAATGCCGTTCTGTGGGTACAGTTAAATTAGTTTTTGTGTTATATCTGCGACAAAAACTGATTTCATTAAATTCAATTAAAAACGAATTGACTGTAACAGAATATAAAAGAAGGTCTAATGGTCTTGTATGAATATATCGGAAAATAGGAGAAACGCTGCTCTTAATACGGCAAAAAATTAAAATTTTGACAAAAATTACGAAACCTTAACTCAAAATGTTCAAATTTCTTGGCCTAAATGTTCAAGTAAATAACAGTAAAATTGCTAAACGTGCCCGCTGATATAAAAGATATAACAATTAACGTTAAATCAATGCTGATCAATTTCTAATAAACTAATTTTTGCCGTTGTTGTAAAAGTTAATTAATTGTATAAAATAGTTATTTTGGTCCCAAAATAACTATAAAAAATAGCTTAGCACAAATGTATCATTATAACAAATATTTTTATTATTTGAACATTTTAAAAGCTTTTTATGCAAAACATTCTTAATACATCGTTTCGATATTGTTCGAAAAGTGTTTTTTTTTTTAATTTGTAAATTCTACATCCAGTAGATTTGTACTTAATACAGTCATAATGCAATCGCAAAGTGGCACAACGTGTTGTCGGTTGTTGTTCGCATGTTGCAACTCTAGGTTTTTTTACCAAAGATTTTTAAAAAATAAAAAAAAAGCCCTCTTCATCTGAGTCATCAAAATCTGATGATTCTGAAGAAAATAAGTGTAGAAAAAATATTGTACATAATTTGTAAATAACTGATTCAAGATCTAAAAACAAAAAAAAAACTCAATTCTCTTAGGAGATTGAATTAGAGATAATTTTACAGTTACGAGTGTAACAAATTCATGATAAAGTAAAATATTTCAAAATGAAAGAAAGAATAAAAATAAATTAAACAAAAAAGGGGAAAAAATCATTATCTTATAAAATCGAATAATACAGACTCCATCCATAGTTTGACGGTCTTGGTACTAAAAACTATGTATAGAATAAATCAACAACAATACTAGTGAATTCTACTGAATCTTTACGAATTTAAAATAAATCGACGACTATTAAAATTAGAATAAAATTCTCTTTGAACAATTTAAAATCGATGCATCGAGAATGTCCTGACCTCGAAAAAATGTTGGTAGCAATTTAATTCAAATTGTACAATACAAATTTGTATGTTTAACAAAAGTTTTATTTTGCCACGTAAATTTTCTATACATAAGGGAGCAACAAAGTTAGAATAAATGTCGTACTACCAAAATGACCTAAAATATTTGTAGAAAGGATACGACAAATTCTGTGCTGGAACGAAATCTGCATCTCACCAAATATACATCTCATCCATGACAATTATAAAAGAAATCAGTCGTTCAATTCTGAGTTAGAGCGAGCAAGATTACGTTGTCATTTGATTTACATTTCCAAATTAAATACGAACTTGATTTGGTCTCAAATAAAAACCTCTTAAGCCAAAACTTTTAAGAGCCTTTTAGTAACAAAACTGCCGTTTTTTTAAGTGTTTGCCTTCCGTGCTAAATATAAATGACGAAATTCATTGATTTGGGAGAACGTACATTTTTTTTATTGTTCACAATGCGACGATTTATGACACTCATAGTTTAAAAAAACAACTTTTTGTCTGCAGGAAACTGCAGGAAATTAGTCGTTTATTGCGTTAAAATTAAAATCATCACAAAAATTCTTTCAATGAACGAAGTGAATGCTTATACCGCAAAAAACCTAATATTGTATTATATTGTATTGTATTGTATTGGTCCTTTTCGTTTCAAGTAATCGTTAATTTCTAAGAGGATAATAAACCGCAGTCAAGCAAAGCGTCCAAATATAAACCTTTTCAGTACTTTAGAGTAGCAATTTTATTCACTTTTCCAGAAGTAAACATCTGCCCTTCCAAATCTTTTGATAAAATATTCACCATGAATTTTCTAATGATAATTTAAGTTTGCAAACTCTGTCACCGAAATAATTACGTAGAACCTGGGGCAAAGTTTCGAACTTTTGGATAGCCGTATTATCGACCAAAGAAAGAAAAATGTTTTCTCAGAAAAGTAAATGAGTTTCGGGTAAAATTCGCCTATCTTTAAAATCATAAATTAACTTTTACGAGAAAAATCATCCCGACTGTCTTGTACAAACAAACAACGAAATTAGTGACGTCAAGATTTATGGAACGTTCTTCGGAATCCATCAAGGAAATGTACATACCGTGTTAACAGCTGGAATTAATTTTTCTGGTAATGATACAATGAAACAGTGTAGTGAGAGTACCGAAAATTCAATTAGTGAAAATGTACAATGTCTAATAATTCTGTCAAAACGAGAACAGGAGCCACTCCACACATAACCAAGCAAACTTTATATCATTAATAATAATAACAATTACACTAAACCAGAAAGTTAATTCCAGAAACATTAATTCAACTCATTTCAAAGTTAAATGATGCCATAAAAATTACTCCTGTATGGAAATTACTGCATCAAGTGAATTATCAAGTGGAGTTAATTTCTAATAAATGCTTGCGTACACAGTTAAAGTGTTATAGCAATAACGTCATTTGTGACATCTGAATAGCTCAACACTTACATAAACGAAAGCTGCACTTAAAATGAAAAATAGATGGATCGAATTCAAGTTAAAACTGTCACACGTCTCCTCCAGAAACTCAACATTTATCACTACTTCTGATAAAATATGATATTTGACAAAACTCTGATGCATTTTAGGTAAAGACCTCTGGAGAAGTGCCAAAACCACCAAACCACCACTGACACGTTGAGAAATGGAAAATAATGTTTTCCGACACCAAAAAACACAACCCTCTTCAAGTAAGATTGTATCGAGTTTGTCCAAGTTTCAGTTTTTATCAACGCAAATTTTACTGCATTCACCTCGGAATTAACAATGAACTTTTGATTTATGACACAACAGCCTAGATTGGGGAGACTAATTCGTGGTTTTCATGTACGGAGAATTATTTATTGCGGGGATTTGAGCAGTAAACTAGCTAATGAAAAGAACAATTGCACCCGGGGAGCATAAATTTCGCAAAAAACAACAATGGGCGGACAAGGAGCACGGAGAAGTGTGTTGGAACATGTTGCGGGTTCCACGGAGAAACACGTCCGCGAAATGAAACAAAGAGGAAAAACTGCGAAAAAATGGCAATAGCAACCACAGGAAAAATAATTTGACCCATAAATGATTCAGACAAAACTGAATTTAGTGATTTTTACTATTGACAGATCTTTCGTAAAACCAGTTCCTTCTAATTTAATAGTTTTTTACTAAAAAAAGGCCAGAAACATTTTCAACCACCAGAGCACTCGACTTTTTCAAGTCCCATTCGAAAAATATGAAATCTCAAATCAGCACAGCAATAAAATTTTACATCCGAGTTTATTAAACTTTACATTTCCGCCGCTCCCTCTCAAAGAGTAATATGCTCTCGTTACATTGATATGTTGGTTCTATTTTAATTAGTGGCATCCAAACATTTCTTAATGTAACTTTAACAACCGCATCGTCTTCGATCCCATGTGAAAAACGAGTCTCCTTATTAACGGAGCACACAATCGACCACTTCCGCCCAACCGAACTATTCCAATTTAATTAGAACCCCATCTGAAGACAAAAAGGTCCAATTTTATCGTCGATTTATGTGAGGTCGAGTGGAATATACAGTTGGAAAACTATGAGCTGACATGGCTTTCTACCATCATCAACGACTATAATTCTTGTTGAGAGGCATAAATTCGGCTCGGAAAACCATTTCGTGATTGAAATTTCAATAACGAGGCCCTGCCATACTACAAATGAAGGAAGCACCTAGAACTGACTTAAACTTCTAATCACAGGCGAAACGACGTCGGATATTAAAGCACGCGAATTCGAGGAACGTTTGTTATCGGAAGGTCGGGAAAAATCTGATTTGGCTCGCCAATGAACACGAAAAACCACTCAATTATCTTGGGAGAGTTTGCGGGAAGTTATATATCTACAAGTGTTCTGTATCATGAAGCAGTAAAAAATTACAAAGATTCCCCGCTGGATAACGATGTGTCTAAATAATTTAAGAGCTTATTTCATGGAATAAGGTCGTGATAACGCGGATGTTCGCGACGGAAAAATTTATTACTTGAGCGCCGGTTTCTAATTGAAAGTCGACGATAATAACGTGAAAGATTCTCATAAAATTTATTAAAGTAAAGATATCAACGGGCATGTATCCTAAAAGATGAGCTATAATAAAGAAAAAATTCTGGAACGTCCCTGGATACTTATAAATGGAAGAATGTTTTTCGAACTTCCCCAAATGTAATTCCCCGGACAGAACTTCCCTACTCTCATAAACTAGGACCTCACGCTGTTTCCTAGTTTTGAAAAATGCACGAAAATTCGCCGAGATAATCTCCCCCAGACCTCCCGAATCCTTTTTAGTTAATATCGATAATTTAAGTATCCATAAAAGTAAATACAAAACCATAATCTCAAGTACCATTGACAACATAAAAATGATAGATGCGCCGAAATCATAGCTAGAAAAATACGTTTATGATTGCATGCAGACCATCAATAACACCCATAATTTAATTAAAGCGATGAAACAATATCTCAAGAAATGAGTAATAAACTTAAAAGTTCTAGACGATTTTATGGCACAACGTCACGCAATTACAGTCATAAAATATTTGTCATCGTACCTCACAAAAAGCACAAGACAAAACTAATCAGATTACCGCATAAACTTAACCAATCGGAAACGAGTTTTGTATTGATTATAGCCGTTGTTACAATTAAAATCTTCAAGCTCGGCCACGGTTGATAGAGTTTTTCACCGTAATCGATGCTTTCCTCTGCATGTTCTTGGTGCAACCTAGCTTTAACAAGTTTATCAGAATCAGCCACGACTGAAATGTGTACATGCTACCGAGTTTAATATTCGTCATAAATCACGCAACTAGTGCTGATCGATTATAATGGAAAATGACAGAATAAAATAAAATAGAACGATTATACTAAGAAATAGAACTTATAATTTTGGGTCGATATGCTGCAATTGCCTGCAATAAAAACAGAACGCAACTATCGGAGCAAATCTAAATACAAAAAAAAAAGTTTTTGGATCATTAAACTTTCTTCTTATACGAAGAACAGTGCAAACACTACGAGATAAAATCTACAAGAACTGAGGTAGAACAGTTGCTAGTTCACACGGAATTTGTTCCTCGTTTATTGAATTAAAAAGCTTTTATTTCCCGACTATTTAAATTCTTGAGTTAATCTTTTTAAAGTTAAAATGTAGTTAAAAACAAAAATGTCACTACTTTACATAGAGAAAAATTACTTTTTTGCAAAATAGTGCTTGTTTTTCTTTTCACATTACAAACTGTAATATCCCATGAAACTCATTTCTTCACAAACCTCAGAACGAATTATTTTATTTAAATATGTCCTCGAAATTCCACTCCAGACATCACGTCGCGACGACGTTGTGTATTTAATTTTTATCGAGAAGCAATCTCTTTGTGATTAGAAACGCAATCATTTTTTGTACATTTATTTCAGAATTGAGTTGCTGCTCACGATATGTATGGAAAAAAAGTTGAATTATAATAAATTGTGAAATTTCCTTCGAAAATTTATCTTTCATGATTGCAAACTTAACAATTAAAGTTTAACAAAAGTATAAACTAAGCGCCAGGTCCCGTCCGATTAAAAACATCTAATTTTAAACTTGATTGAAGAACGGCGAAAAGCTCTTAAAGTTGAAAAGCTGATGAGAAGTCTAATTTGGAGTATCTTTTTATAATGAAATCTCGACGTTTTGTCAAATGTGCAATATTTATACTTTAATCGAAGCCCTTGAACCAATTGAAATCATGGCAAAAATAAAAGAAATTTTAGAATCACATCTAAATTTTTTGTTATAATTTTCAAAATTACACTGTGATGACAGTTTTATCGTACTATCGTGACTGAGTTCAATTAAAAGTTATCTGTTATCTATGAATAATCAAAAAGTCCATTAGACAAAGCAGTCTGAAACTTTCCTTAGAAATAATTTTCAGTACAACCAACTTCTTAATAGAAGTCCTCGTCAAATTGATCATTGTTCTACTTTCCAGCAGGAAAAAGTTTGGTGCTAATAAAAATTAAACAACCCAAACATAATAAAAAGTCGATTTTGAAACCAAAAACCATCCACAATTCCACGACACCCAACTTTTCCCAATGAAAGATCAAATCTCGCTTATTTCATAACTGGTCAGAATCACCGATTCTACGAATTCTACATATTTCGCTCAGTTGCATTTACAAATCCTTCCGTGATACACACATACATTTCAAACTGCTGACATTCTTGCGAAATTATATGCATTCATCCGCCGATCTATTTTGCCATATCGACTCAAAACCCGGAAATATTCAGCTTGAAATACAAACAAGGCGTCTCGCCCTGTCTAAAATAAAATTTATGGCAGATTGAGACAACCCTAATAAATAACCGCAGTTCCGCCATTGTGACATGACGTGAGTACTTAGGTTTCTGTCATTTGCGACCGAAGCCAACAATGAAACACCGTCACATGAGTGACGAAGATAACGCGAATTATTTCCATTTCATTAGGGCTGAAGAGATTTATAGCGTCATTTCTGTGGGAACATATTGTGCTTTAATGTTAAGGGAAAAAAAACCGTCATTTTCGTCCAGTACGCATGCAAAATGGAACGTGTCATACATAAACAAAAAAAAACGGTGAGTCAAATTTTATGCAAGCACATTTAATGAGCTCATTTGAAGTCGTTCAAGTCAACACTAGAAATATCTCGCGCTTGATTTATTGAAAACTTTAAGTCATACGTGCGAATGAAATTTATAAGCTTCTTTTTATGAATGAATGGATCAAATTTTAATGTCATTATTAGAGAAAAATTACATTTAGGTAATTTTTATTTAGACATGTTTCAAGAAAACGTGCGTGACCTGGACTAGAGAGAGCATAAGCAGGATTGAACTTAAAAAAAATAGTAAAATAAAAACTGTAGTCAAATTTGCAATAAAAAAATTAACTTTTCATTCACGATTTTTCATAAAAAAAATCAAAACCGAGGAATTTTCAATAAGAGAAATTTCAGTTCATTTTTTATCTAACTTTTTTTTTTCTGCAGACATAAAACCATAGCGTCGTAGATGACCAATTTCAAAATCTTCCAGAATAATTTTGAATGTTACATGTTAAATATTCGTTAATCATTAATGTGGAGAAATTTTTATTGTAGTGGCAAACAATTTACTTCAATACTGAAAAAAAGAGAGCAATTTTGAAATGAATGAAACATTTAAATAAAAATCAGACGAAATATGGGGGAAACTGCTAACTTCTGGTACAAAAAAATCCGCGATTTTGATTTTTTTCTACGACACTGTAAATATACACCCATATTATTTTTTTATAGTAAATTCGACTGGGGTTTTTATTTTGATTTTTTTCGAAAACAAAAGGTCACGGAAAAAACTTTTTTTTCGGTGTAGCTACTCAATTATATCCACCCCGAAATTCGTTCCCACACCTTTAAAATTCTAGATTTTTTGAAGTATGGAAGGTATTTAACGTAAACCACCGCAAAAATGCAGAACATGCCCTAATCGATACTACTCAACTTGTCCCTAAATAATGCGTTATAGAGAATTCAAGTCACGAGATTTTCTAGTAACAAAAAAATTAGTTAATTTTGAATCAAAAGTAAAAATCTAAATTCTTTATAGTTTCGAAGAAAACAGAAAATTACAACCTGTTCGAGACGAATTTCCCTGCATGTATTAATGTAAGGCAAGCATTTAAGAATAACATGGTAAATAGGAATGGAAATTCCAGATCAAAGCAAATTCGCAGATCGCATTTCAGAGCATTTCATGCTGCCTGCTGAAATGAATCGACTAGTGTGTAACGTTGTTCTTATAAATTTAGACATTGTTATTCAAAACGTGCACCACATATTCCACAAACCTGACAAGCGGTAAATGTACCTACAATTCCGGACCAACTCAAACCGTTACCGCTGTTGCAAAATGCATGTAGCAATCTGAAATTCCAACTAAACAGAAAAGCTAATGAAAATGTTTCAAATAATCTCCAATTACGGTAAGCCACTCAATTTACAACGGACGCTTTGATATTATAATAGCAGGGAATTATAGTCAGCTTGGGAATAGTCGATTAAACTCGAAAGAAACAACAAGTCGAGCTGAAAGCTTTCTCGCTTTTTGCTCCGAAGAGATTTTATTATATTCTGTCTTTCTAGAAGGAAAATGATCCCTTTAATAGAATTCCTGGAGGTGCAAAGTGGAAAAGCAAACAACCCTAACCAGTTTTTGTTTATTGAAACTGCGAGATTGGAAAGGGAATCTAAAGCCGAAAATGCTCCACGTTTCTTATGTAAAAAAATTGAAATCTCTAGTGGAATTTAGTGCGCTCTAAGCGGTGATTTTAACAGAAAATATGGACGCTCCCGGAAACTTAGATTAATTTGGCTTGATTTTAAAATAAATTCTACAATTTTCTGCAATATGAGACGCACCTTGCTTCAAATTAAAAACCTACCAGTTCCTCCGAAATCGGTTGTTTCACGAAAATTCAACTTCTATGTAGTACGTAAACGATAGCGTACATTTTAGGTTATTTCCCGTTTCGAAATATCGGCAAAATGAAATATACTCATGATAAAAAGACGACGATTTCGAAGATTGATCTCACCTTCATCTCACCCTCGACCCAGCAGGTGTGACAAGTAGAAAATATTCACATTTGATATTAATGAAAATGGCTGAAAGCATCTGGGACTTTCTCGATTTTCCGCATCAAATTTACACAAAATACGATTGGGGGATTAAAATGTGAATGTACAAAAAACATATAAATGGAAAAATAACGAATGGACGCAATTACGGAGACACTAATTAACGACAACCGCAAACGATTTACACCTTTGGGCATTTGGACCATTTGTAACGGTCACATCTTGTATAATAATTAACGTGTTTCGGAGTAACGACCAGATTAATGAAATTTGGGAAGGGTAATAAGATTACGATTTGGTGTAATTCATTACTGCTATGTAGACCCACAATAAATCACATGACTACTAATTATGTCGAGCATGACTGTATAATGAAATTCTTTGGAATTATTTGCGCGGAGACAGCGTTTTTTAATCAAGACAACCCACACTAAAATATCGCTTTGTGCATTATTTGAAACGGGTGGAAAAAAAAGCAAAGTGGTAATTTTAGACAAAACTTTGCTTTGTAAAGGGATCAATCTGTATTCATGAAATTAATTTATTCGCAAAACTTCAACTACATTATTAATTTCTTCGAATTAATTAATCTTGTACAAAGAGGAGACTTTCGTCCGATCTCACAAAAACCACACTTGAGAACACGAAATTAAACGTTTTATCAAAATCAACAACTCAAATTTGTGGCCGGTTTTCGGCCACTGACTTACTTTTCCCACCATTTGTATAAATGACTCTATTTGATTACAAGAGTGCTTCTCCTACAAGTCACAAATTATCCTAGAAGAGGATTTTTTTCCGGGCTCTCCATGAATAATTTGAAAGGAATTCGAGTTTTTCAGTTCCTTCATTGAGGAATGTTCTATTATACCCTCACTCGAAAATCCGAAACCATCTTATCATGCGGAAAGTCTTCAAAAGAAAGGGATTTTAAATTTTATTCAGATATGTGTATTGATCATTCCAGCACGAAATCGCTTCCACACTGACTGCATTCAAAAAAAAAAATCGAACACTCCTCAACACATCGAAGGTTTTGAATTAAATTTTGTACGTTTAATTAAATATATCCAGCCGCAGAAAAATCTTCGTTTTCAAGTCCTGGAACAACGCAACTCTGCTTGAAAAACATTTAAAATAATTACGGTACATCCGGTGAGGGCCCGTGAAATAAAAGGAAACGATGTTTCCGCGGAAGTACGTAATGTTGGGTGCGAAAAAACTCGAAGAGACGGACTATAAATTTGTTCAGTATCTGCAATTTTCATAATAAGGGGAATAATGAGTCACGATAACTAAAAACCGTCGAAGTAGCCACCCAGAAGGCAGATCTATATAAAGGTGTTTTATTTTTGAAAGTAGTTACTAAAAAAATATGTAATATACTCTAGAAGCCCGGAAGCAAAAATGTATAAATCGTGTTTGAAACTACACCTAGAAATTTCTATTGAAAAGCCATTTCATCATGCTACTTGGACCTTTTATCTCACAACGGACAACAAGTAATTGCAAGTCTTTCATTCTTTTATCGTGATCTTCTTAATTTCCTTTTCTGTTTCTACAGTGATAAATTAGTTCAGACGGTCAGTTCTGATTCTCACCACTAGTATTATAGACCAGGTGGCTGCGGATTTCTACAAGCCTCCGTAATTTTCACTTGATTTATTATGAAATACGAGAAAATCACAACCGGTATTATCTTTTATTTTCTTTACATTGGACGAAGGCGAAGCCGACGTCTCATTGTTTCGGGGCACAATAGAATGCCGCCACGAAATGTACAGAACAAAATATCTGAAAACAAGTACAGAGAAATAAAGAAATTATGACCTTTAGTGTTTGTGACACTTTTCGTCGTTGGACAAGAAATACGAATAAATAAATAGAAACGCTTTGTATAAAGATGCGGGTTTAGAGTTCTAAATTCAATCGAAGTGGTGCAGTGTAATGGCACGTAATCTAATCTTTGCGGTAAAACGTGAAACAACTTTGGTGGATGCGCCGGTAAAATCGCATTGCTAACGAAATAGAACTTGAGATTCTGAATTAATTATAAAATTAGGCAACGCTGAAGAAATCTCATGTTCTTATTGCAGCCATTTTTTTCGAAACTCGGAGTTAATTTATATAAATAATTAATACTTCTTTCAATTCTGACGTCACAACAAAAATTTTTCGTCCTAATAAGAATATTTGTCGTGGTATTTGGTATTTTCAGTTTGAATCAAATCAAAGACCGTCTAGTCGCGATCTTGAGTCATCCTAAGAGAACTTGTCAAGCACCACACTACAATATTATTGCGCTTCTTCTCTTTGAAGGATCTTACAAATAGCATAGAGAAATTCAAACTACAAGTTGTTGACAATACAAGGGACCGCTTTATATGATTTTCTTCGTTTACATGTAGAAGAATCAACTCCAAACAATTGTTAGTTATCATACAAGACGATAACAGACCACTTCAAACATCAAATAAAAACTGGTAATTAATTTCACGCTTTATCGTGTATAATATACTATTTTTTTCTACAGCTGATTTTAAAGAGAAGCTTTGATTTAATTAATTAATTAATATCGTGAAACGAATACTGAGTATGGCTTTCGCCGCCCTGCAGCTACGACGTTGGTAAATGCTGATCTCGTGACTGTTAAACGAATAGGCTGATGGAAATCATCCCCACTAGCAGGAAATTATATTAAAAATTTTATACAGAAGAAAATTGCCGTTTTAAATAATTTTTTTGCAAAAATCTGACCATATATGGTAAAGTTCTTTGATGTTAAAGTATCAATTTATTCACCCTTGAGGTTGAAGTGAAAATTAGCCTCGCTATATCGCTACAACTACATCAATTCATAAAACATGGACTTCACGTATGCATATCATTAAAACCGCCTCGCATCAGAAGATATGAAAACTAAAACCAAGTAAATAAAGATTACCTATTCCGTGTTTTTAGAAAGACCTCGCTCTCGAGAAGCAGTTATTAGAGAATTGGGTCGTATGAATAAACTTCAAATGTTTCTACCCGCATTTCGGCTGTCACTTTCCACGGCATCAGTAAAATTTCATCTTTTTCTGGTCGGGGTAAAGAGCAGTCACTCACTTTTATTCATATGAATTTTGTAGTTTATTTCCATCGTCATACTCAACAAATTGACGAACTTTATTATCAGTGTTATCTTGGTGAAAACAACATTCGGTAGAGCAACTTACTGAACATATCGATCTACAAGAGCTGATTTCCCCGGTATTGAAACCATAATCCCAAAAGTACATATCAGCATGTATCACCTTTATCCAGATGGTGCAATATAGTGGCGGTTCAGCGCACATTCAAACAAGATATTCCACCACAATTTTAAATGAAGACATCGCGTTCTACGGTAAAATTAAAAGATAATTTGGCCTACCGCGAGCAATAAACTTGAAATGGTTATTTCTTTTCATAACAGATTCTGATGAATAGACCATCAAGTTTTTATTGAAAATGTTAGTCACCATCACAACGACAAGTGATTAATAAGTCAACTTCAAAATACAAAGGCATCCCCGATTTATTATATTTTAACGAAAAAGTTACCAGCGTGCTTGTGATGAACGGGTGGGGTAATGCACCAAATTACCGCCAATAATATGTACGGAAAATATTATCGACCTAGAAAATTTAATTAAGACTGGAGCAGTATGACTGAAATGTATGGAAGAATATCTCAACGATTTTTGGGATTTATGACGCCCTTAACCCATTTTTTCCTACATTTAAACGACGATCCATAAATTAGATGAACAAAGCGTGGTTCGACGACAGCGACGGCGGCTACATTCAGGACAGACATATAAAAAGTAACTTAGAATGAATATAGGTTATTCGACGAGAAGGAACTACGTATTTGGCATGCGAGAAGAGTCACAATTTGTGAATTATTATGTCGACTCATGACGTTGTTTTACATAAACGGCGAAGACCTACATTTTCGCAGATTAAAGGAATTTCTATGGCTTGGTGTACCTTGAATAAATCGCTCGTAAAAAATTAATACTCGACCGAGTCAAAGTTTTCCGATTAAAGGTGACAAAAGAATAGTTTTCAACCACAACTAGGCACCAGCTGCTGCTTTATAAGATGTTCTTAAAATTCCCATCAGTTCCAACAAAATCATGAAAATTTAAACAGTTAATTAAATCCTACATCAATTTCAGAATAAAAACCAGCAACTTTGACAGGAGCGTTTCCGTCTAGCTGATTGCTGTCAGAATCGATAAACTGGAAATGTCTACTAAGAAAATCTACGATATCCGACGTCCAACGCAGTTTATTAATTTCAACAGCAAATTATGTAATCAGAAAATGAGCAAAAGTGCTATTCATTCCGAATTCGGAATCAATAATCCCGTCAGGTCTGAGATGAATTTGTGCGATTTATCACCTCGATTTCCTGAATCTGTCAGCAGTCAATTTATTTCGCCAACAAACTGAGTATAACATGATCCAATCAAATCCTACGCCACGTGTTCGAACGTCCAACCTAATTCCCATGAGGTGAAATCGAATAATCTCGACCTGCCAACACTGAGATCACATGTAAACAAGAAATCCCGATCGACACATTTTATGACCTACTATCACTTGAATTATGCTTTTATAGTCGCTCTTAGCTCCGTTTCATTGGACCATTAAACGAGCAAGTGGATAAGGCGACACGAAGTACAGGAAAATTTTTGGTTTTAATTAAATAACCGGTGAAGACATTCTACTTGATTGTGTCGCAAAATTAATGTTATTAATGTTTTATTCAAGTATGCAAAAGACTACATCCACCTACACTTCTATTTATTATTCATTGAAACTTGGAATCATGAAAAACCAGAAACTTTGTTAACTAACTTCAGCAATAACCGAGTTACCAAGTTGTTAAGGTCTCCATTTTTAATTTTCGACATCGCTGATTGTATTTCTTGGAAATGTTGTAATGCACTTTGGAAATGGATCCCCTTTCGAGCTTCTATTGAATAATATAAAATGTTACACCTTTGAAGCATCTAGGGATGCATGAAGACATTTCCGTTCTATAAAATGCAACATAAAATTCTCTTACTGAAGTTGGTTGGGTTATTTGTGAAGGTTGAAAGTGTGAGGCAGTACTGAAATTGCTGAAAGCAAGATTTGCGAAAAAAAACAAAACTTGAGCTAGGTCAACATTAACATTTTATACTTTGACAATTTAAGAATCCTAAAATATAAAGTGAAAAACTATTTGCAAATGACAACGATGAAAAGCCAACATTCATAATTACGGGGCAGACAAAAATATACGTGTCCATGGCGCCAAATCAATACTTCGTAAATAAACATTTTTGAATTTCATAATTTTTGTACCATTCATTACGTCGCAATATACGAGGGGTCCATGGGAATAATTATCAATGTGCACTAACAACAATTTTGAGAAAAACGAACAGCAAATAACAATCTTGGAAATGGGAAATATTTTTTAAACATGCTACTGCGTAGAATAAATGTATCATTATTACAAATCTATTTATAAATCATGTCTACTTAACATTCATTCACTTCATTTTAGAGATTTGTTTATGGATAAACAAATATTTTTTGTAAAGAAGACTTTGATGGTAATTCTCCTGGACCCCTCATATACGAAGTGTGATACAACGTGAAAAAAACCAGAACAAAATTTTTATCTTGTTTGCTTAATACATTTAGATTAACAGTTTATTTGCTCCCTGAAAAGTTGTTGTTTATGAGATATGAAGTATTGATTTAACGCCAACGATAGTCGGCCAGGTACTACTTCGCATTGTTCACACGTACTGTTAACGGAAGTCGATGCGGTCAGCTGTGCCCTCATCCGCGTCGTAGCTTCGACGAAGATTTAAAAATCTTTATCATAGTTTTACAGATTTTCACGAGAAGCAGAACATTGCATCTCGCCATATTTTTTTTGACGATAATAACAGGAGAGATTGTTAATATTTAGTTGCAATTTTAACAGATGAGCTGAAAGCAGAGTTAATTTTTAATTTCCTTTTTTAGCCTACCCATAAAGTGACTCCAATGAAGACTAAAGTTAGAAGCTGAACCTCTTGTAGAAAAGACAGAACTTATATTCATGTGGGAGTTTTTAATAAAAGAACTCCTACAGAAAGTCCGCAGCGATTTCAATTCCAATTTATCAACTTCTCAATCTCAATATAACTATCGCTGCAAAACTTGGTTAAAGGCACAATTTCCACACAATAAAAGTCGATCATAAAGTCCCTTTACGATCTTTGAAGCCTATAACGTTGGGTATTGATTACAAATGATTCTGCTTAGAATAGATTAGAACTTGTAAACCCACAAAAGGGACTGCCTCGTCAGCAGGAATTAAAAATTATCCAACTGTCGTAATACCTTAGAAATCTAGATTTTTTCGCAGCCTAAGGCTAAACGTTCTTCGAATTTAAAGTTTCAATGAAATATTCCACT
Source organism: Cynaeus angustus (assembly GCA_030157275.1). Lineage (NCBI taxonomy): Eukaryota > Metazoa > Arthropoda > Insecta > Coleoptera > Tenebrionidae > Cynaeus > Cynaeus angustus. The sequence continues at coordinate 25,787,986 of CM058059.1, forward strand.
TCGTTTCATTTCATTTAATTACAAAATTAAATTATTGTCCGAATTGATATAATTCCGTCAAAAATACTAATAACCTTATATGATACTGTTCAAAATGCTCGATGTAAACCGTGTGCATGTCCGAGTGTTCGCTAAATAATAAATTAAACACGCTTGCGTATAAACAATCACATGTTTCAAATAAACAAAAAACATAACCTCAAAATGCACCCCCTGAAAACTACACTATTTAAAGCAAAATTACAGCTACAAATGCGCTACAATGCACTAAAGACAACCCGAAGTAGTCGCCCTATAGAAAATCATTTCTATCTAGCATTATAATTGATAGCTGTCAAAGTGCACACCCATTCCGTAAAATTAAACGTGTAGATAAAATCTATATAAAATATTAACTGAACGTTAAATGAAAATTAAAGAATTAATGCCAAATTACCTGTTTAATAAGAGGAAGAAGGGTTTGTTCTACACTACGAGTCTTAATTTCTAAACAATCAAAATTTGTTGTACCTACTCCTGCCATTTTCTACACTACTGTTTGTCTTTGTTGTAAACATGGGAACGCTCCATAAATCCCTCCTTTTTCAGGAACAAGAACAGACGTTTGGAGAATAAATGTCATCGATGATCAGCTGATTGGGGAACGAAAACAAAAGAAGTGCTGCCATCTCTCGAATGTCGTCTAAACCAAGTTTGAACCTGCTGTAACTGTCAAAAGTCATAAGATAAGTAACTGACAGTGAGTTGCAGACCTTAGGTATTGGTCCATTGGAGACCACGTGATTAATGTAATCCAATGCAAACATCCAGTTTCTCCAAGTTAACCAATCCGGGAAAAAGTTCAAGCTTACCTGTGATTGTCACTTTCTTTGAGTTACAAATAATCTGTCATGTTTGTAAACAGGAAAAATGGGACAGAAAGATTAAAATCTCACAAACAAACTATAAATTTATTTACAAATCATGAATTCCTTCGGAAAAAACATAATTTTTGGTATCGATCATACATGAATCCTCATTATTAAATTCTTCTTAATAGCTCTTGGTAATGTACACCATTATGTTTATTATTTCCGAAAATATAAGCATAAGATTTTAGTAACATACGTCTAGTGTTTTGACCTAACCTGGACTTTAATTTATCTCTTTTAAATCGTTTTAATCTCTCTAAATGCATTTTTCCGTCAATTAAATTGAAAATACCGAACAATATCATATTAAGCATTTCAAAATACTCCGCTCTTTGACTAAGATCGCATCTTCTCGGAGGCTGCCTCTTCTTCAATTCTTTCAGTGTTTTATTCGACAACAACGATAATTTAGCCAACCTCTGCAGCTCCTCTTTAATGAAGAGTTGTAACTGCAGAGCCGACGAATTAAAAAACATTGAATTATGCTGCTTTACAAATCTGGGAACAGGTGCTTTGTTAATTCTAGAATTTTCCGTGAAATCAACCGGTGGCCGAACTTCAGACTCTAAAGTAATAAAATCTGGCAAAACACTGTTAAAACCGAAATTTTGATCCCCTTGGTAAATATTTTGAGGGTACTGAACTACATTTCGGTCCATGTGGTGAAAAAAATTTTGTTGACCAGTGACAAATATGCCGTCCACGTACGGATTAACAAAATGAGGATTCATGTGACTGTAAGCATTTTGGTTGTAGTTGTTACCTACATGTCTTTGACCGTACTCTTGAAACATTTGATTTGCTCTATGGTGCGAAGGTACTGGTGGCTCATAAAATAAGCCTTCTTGATCCTCCGTTTCGTATCTTGTAGGTTCGTTATAGACGTCATCGAAACTTTTGATAAAGGGATCAGCTGAAGGATAGACCGATTTGAAAAAGTGACATTCGTGTTCCAAGTGACCGCTTTGAGCACAGCCGGAGCACCACAGTTTGCTTTTATCTTTTACAGGAGAACCGTCGGGTTTTACTATAGGACCTTCTTCAGTCTAGAAAATATATGTGAAATTGGAATGAATTTTGTGTTCTTTTGTGCTTACTGTTAGATAGTAACGCCGCCAGAGATCTGGACAGGAGTCCGATTGGTGCCCTTTCATGGAACAAAAGGTGCACTGGTAGCTCCGATATTTGAAGCAGGAGGTGCAATAATTGGTTGAATACAGGCTGCGGTGTCCACACTGAAATTTGAAACACATGTACCAACTTACTGAAGAAAATAATTATAACGTTGACATCGTCAAAACTTGATAATAAGGAATGACAGTATAAGTGTTCCATTTACCTGAGTACAAACTTTATTGGGGCACCTAGGTTCATAATGGCCCCTTTCTCCACACAACGTGCACTTAGACTCGACTTTAGTGAGACACCTAATGGCCCCGTGACCAAACTGCTTGCACTTGTTACACCTGCGACCACGACTTCTCTCATTAGGATACCTATCAATATCAAGTATTTCCCAAAGTCTAGGATCATCTGAAAAAACTGAATAATGAAAACCGTGAGGCTCAAACCATCAAGTTCTACCTGACATATTGCGCTGAAGCTCCGTAACACTAAAATTGCAACTAAATTCCAAAAGAGGATCAGAGGTAGCCAGCTTTTTTTGGTCTTTTTCAACGTCTTTACAATTCAGTTGGATATCTGAGTGTTCTAGTAAGGGAGACAGAACAGATTCGGAATCAGATGATAGTACCATTGACGTCTCCTGGCAGTAAGTTTCATCAACTACGACAAGATCAGTAAAATCGGAATCTAGAGGTTCTTCTTTCAAATCGGGGGACTGCGAAGTGCTAGCCTTCAAAGTATCTGTCTCGATATGCTTTTCGTTCAAAGTAATCTTATCTCCTTTGTTGTCGTCTTCTACAGTTTCTTTCTTTATTTCAGCACAAGAAATTAGATCAGAAACAGAGGAGACGCTAGTAGATTCAAGTTCTTTGTTTTGAGAGTCCTCTTTGATCTCAATAGCAGCAGAATCTGTAGGAACCGTGGTCGTGACATCTGCAGTTTTTGCTTCGTGAGGTACATCTACATCTGGAACGACCTTTTTCTTCTGATTCTCACTGCTGTCCATGAAACTCGACCGTCTCTTCTTTTTCCGCTTGATCTCATCATCGGCTTCATTTTCGGTTGGTGGAATGGAGGATTCTGTAGACCCGTTACTTGAACTCTCTTCATTATTCTCGCTCTTCTTCTTCTTCTTTTTCTTCTTTTTGTTTGATTTTTGCTTTGGTTCTTTTGTTGGCGTGTCAGATTTTGACTCTATCAAATCATACTTGCTGCACATGCTGTGTGTCTTTTTGGCCTTTTTTTGCGCCTGTGGAATAGTAACGTCTTTGTTTCCTTGATCTAGATTAGACTGCATAGGTGACAGTTCAGGTAGCTGTTTAATTTTCTGGGGAACGTCCTTTTTGTCAGGTAAAGACTCATCTAAGTCACTTTCTGAACTACTGTCACTAGAATAAGCATTTTTGTTTTGAGTTTCAGTCGTGTGCACAGGAGAAGATTGTACGCCCGCAACTGAAACATTATTTCTAAGAGGCGTGATAAAGTTGCCAAAACTTTCCAAATTATTTTCTGCAAAAATATCATCTTTTGGAAAATCAATTTCGTTAAAAACGACGGTCTTCACCAGATTTACAACATTAGGATCAGTTGTACTTGAGCTACTTTCAGTCTCACAAGTTTCATTGTGTTTTGGTGCAGGCTTGACAAAATCGTCAGTGTTAAAATCGGACCCGTGCAAACTAAAATTGAAATTTCTCTGGTTAAGCTCGACCCCTGAGGTACTGATGAAGTCATTGGAGGCTGAATCTGGGGTACTTAAGAGTTCTTTACGCTCTTTATGCATTTCACCTACTTTTTTCTTGCTGGGAGACCCCATGCTTATATCTGAAGAAGTTGAAGATGCAGTTTCAGTACCAACTTTTCCATGACTTTCATTCTCCTCGTCGATGTTAATGACTTCAATGGGGACCACAACAGGTTCCACAAAAATTACGTCATCACTCAAACTATCATTAATCACTGCTTTTTTGTCGTCACCGTCTTCGGTTTTCTGTTTAGATTCCCGAGAACGACCTTTGGCGTCATCATCTGAATCCACAACAGAAAGTACAGGCCAGTTGTTATCAACCAAAACACAACTATCATCCTCACTGTCAGAAAGTGTAATAACAGAGTCTGCTTTTGCCCCTTTTGAACTCTCCTGTCCCACATTTCTGCTAATATTTTGCATTTTCATCTGCCGCTTCTGATTAATTCTCTCTTTTATTTTCTCTCTCCACCTTGCTTTGTTTTTCTGCCTTGAACTGCCATATGACACTGACCTTTTTGTACTCACCACAACCACTTGATTTATAGCAATTTCTGATTTCCATGGTTTGCTACAATTCTTACCATACGAGATGTCAGATTTATTTGGGTCTCTGCGAGGTGATTTGCCATTGTTTTGTTTCTGAAACTTGGCCGCGGGGCTCCACGGACCAAAATATCTTGCACCGGATCTTCTCATATCATTAGTCGGTTTTGAGAGGTTAGTTGTCCCTGAGTTAGTTGGAGGAAAAGCTTGTTCAGGTTCCTCATTAAAACCGTGATACACTTGGCTATAAAGACGTGATTCAAGATCTTCGAGATCCAAGTCATTCTACAAAAACAAAGGGGTCATAAGCGTGCTGATACGTAGCAAATGGGATGAACCATAGTCTCAATTTGTCACTACCATTGTCGGAGTATCATTAAAAAGTAAATTCTTTTACTAAACTTATTTAAACTAAAAATGGAAAACTTGTTTTGGGTTTGACAATTTTGACAGTTAACACACGTGGTTGTAGTTACCAACCTTAAACAGTTCAAATCGTGTCCGACAAAAATTCCTGTTAGGGTCCCTAAAATGTTTGTCATTGCGAATCTCCAGAGCTACAACAAAAATGATTATCTCAGAACTTATTTCACAACATTTTCAGTTGATAAGATTAATATCTTGATTCTTAGGTTTTACTATTATCACTGGAGAGATATTACTGTCTTGTTAGGTTTTCAAATTCTAAAATTTAAAATCGAAAAGGACAAGAGAATTCTGAAATGCGGAATCTCAAACGTCCAAAGAATGTTTTTTAAAGATTTAAAAAATAGGAATAATTAAAAGTATGAAAGAATAAAAAGAATCTAAAGAATAAAAAAACTAGAAATTAAAAAAAAATAAACGATATATTCTAAATTTAAAGCCTTTAGCACTAAATACATAACCCAACAAATCCATTAAACGCAAAGAAACAAAAAAGCCAAAAATCTAATGAATCTAGATATTGAAAGAATCTAAGAAATTTAAAAAATTCAAAGAATTTACAATATCCAAGTCTAAATAATCTAAGAGGTGCAAAAGACCAAAAAAACACAAAAGAATCTAAAGAATTCAAAAAACCCTAAAGAAACAAATGAATAATATAAATATTCCTTGACATTTATACAGAATTATAATTGAGCAGTGTACCTCCAGTATATATTTTAAATAAATTTATTTTTAATCGCCATTTTTTTAATCAATTTCATTTTATACTGTCCTTTTTTGTTACATTACAAGACCAATTCCAGTCCGGTAAATGGTGCATTACGGTACTAAAGTACTTTAGAAAACTAAAACAAGATGTCATCATATTGAACCACACTTACTTAAAAAACAACTTTTCTTCCACAATTTCACAATTTCTTTCAAAACTTCTCATTTAGCATTTAGCAAATTAAACAGTTGTCAGCCGTCCGTCAATTTTTATCAAATTATTTTCGATTTATAGAAAGCGACGACAGACTTAAATAGGATCGATATGAAATAAAATATCATACTTTATTTGTCAGTTAACTCTTTTTTTTCTAATTTGCTGTTGCAACAAAGCTGTTAACGCACTCATTTTAAATGTGATGATCGGCCATTACCAAACCCAAAATCTCAAAATTTTTTTCAGTTGGTAATACACATTTGACGAAATGTCAAATGTCTGTGTTAGTTCAAGTCACAGTTTCCAACAGAGATACGGAAAGTTTTCATCGACTGGAGATTACCCGTGGCATTTTCTGTAATTTGTTGTATTTCCAGCAGAGTACAGGTAATCTCTTAACACTAATTTTCCAACTTCACTTCGGAAAAATTACGATTACTCTACTTGATTCAAATTTAAAATGTCAACTTTGACATAAAGCTTTCACCAACTGTCGCAAAATTCCCTAAATTATCAAATTGGATTTTATTTGTAAAAAAATGTATTTAATACGAAAATTAGGAAAAATAGCACACACACAACTTGTTTCATAAACCTTAAGAGCACTCCTGTCTTATTATACTATTACTCGCGCAGGAACAATTAATCCTGCTGATGTATTTGCTTAAATCAATTTATTAGGTAAACTCTTGTAAAACTTTACAGTGTACATCTGTTTTAATAATTAAACAAAAAACGTAAAGCTGAAGACAAGCATCCGCGACAAAGAACACAATTTAGTGACAAAACAAGTTTGATACTTAAAAAAAATCACAAAATTTTAAAAATATGTAGCACTATTTCTACTCTGTTAAGCACATTTGGACTATATGATAATGTTTATCCAAGGCTGTAAAAGCGTAATTTAAAAACGTATCACCAAGTCATACAATTTTTTGAATCACCCCAATGATGATGATATAAATTGATATACAGATCTCCATAACAGCACTAAAAATCAATTCTGCGTGAACCCAGAATCTTTTCCAACAGTCCTTAGGAACACAATTTAATACTTAATTTTATCTAATCGTCCCAATTATATTAAAACACGTCATCTACAAAGTGCCTAAAATTCTTTAGCAAAAAACGCACTGTCAAATATCCTTTTTTTCTTGAGTCCCATCAACGGAGTCATTCCCGGAAGTCTCCTGCGATTCCTGAGGCAAGTCTTCAATTGCATGATTCTTCTTGAACAGTGTACCCCCAGTGTACCCCGCTATGGCACAACCTAAAGCAGCTAAACTTCCAATTTTAACCCCCGCCACTAAACCAATCGGTCCCCCAATCATACTTCCTAAAACCGCCCCCGTGACTGGATACGCCGCCGTTTTTAGTCTACAAAAAACAACAATTACCCACAAAATAAATCTACGAACCAATCGTTCTTACTTATGCGCCTTTACCAATTGTTTAAACCCAGACTGCACGTTTTCTTTCGTGTCTTCATTGATTTCTTCAATTTTATCGACATTCTCTCGTTGTTGGTCCACCATTTCGTTCAGTTGGTTGAAGATTAAGTTTAAATCTTCTGCTTCACGTTGGACGTTTTCTACGTCATGTAAGAGTTCTCGTCGTTGTTTTAATTTTACTTCGTCCAAAGTTCCTTGGATTTGAATTTGAGAAGCGCCTTCAAAAGGATGGGAGGCTTCGGTTTCCTGTTGGTTAGCGTCAAGAGCAAGGCTACGTTTTTCTAAGTCTGGAAAAAAAAAACTGAGTATGTGAAAAGAGAAGTAAACTTACGAACCCGTGTAGCCTGAAATTAAGTTGATAATGATTTTTCTAAATGATAAGGTTTTAGTGTCAAATTTATCTAGATCTTCATCTTCCACTTGGGCTCTCAGAGTATCTAATTCATACATCAAGTCTTTCAGTTGTTTGACAACACGTTTTTTGTTTTTGACTTCCTGGCGGACAGAAGCAGCATTGTTTTGGGAAATGAGCTGAAAAAAAAAAAATGAATTGTGTGTCCATCATTATCCTGATGAATATTTAATTTGACACAACTTTAACGGGCAACTTTTGTGAATTTTACTCTCATATTTCATCTCTCATATTAAATAACAACTTTGTTTAAAGTTTTATGGATCTTTCACGCTTTGTCTAGTGTGACACATAAATTACCTTCCAAGTATTACTAAAAAAACAAAACACAATAGATAGTTTAAGTATTGTATTGTATTATACAATTATGGGTAATAGGAACCCAATTTTTTACTAAGTCCAATTGCAGCCCATCGATAAAACAATATTATTATTATTTTAATTACATGCCCAGCACCAAAGTTTAGTATTACTGAAGAAATTGTTGAATAGTTCACTACCTCAGTGTATAAGGAATTATATACGCCCAGTACTACATAAATGGAAATCAGATGTGTTTTGAATAAATATAATAGCAATATTTTCTAGAAGAACAATAGTTTACATGTTGATATACATAAAAAACTATTTCTTCCTTGCAAATACAATTAAAATACCTTTAGAACGAACGTTTTATGCTGCTCATAAATACTCTGATGATGAGGAATAACTTCTTCGCTAAATTTATTTAAAGGCACTTCGATTAGTTTCAACGGTTGTTTGGTAATGTTCGTATTAATAACAGACATTTTTATTTATATTAATACGCATTAACAATTAACCTCTTCATGGATCACCAATACTAATTACTTGTCACTACAGAAGACGCACTTTTATTTTGTAAACAATGGGAATTCACAGCAACACAAAGAATTTTGACAGATTGTTTTTATAAATCACAAATTGTAAGTACAGAGGTTATTGTTTTTGTTGACAAGCGTATTGTGAAGGTCGATAAAGTCGGGATCTGATTCAAAACTGTTGCGGTAAAGATCATAGATGGCAGGGCATAAACGGAAAATACCACAGTGGCGTACATGATTTAAATTTACTCTTTTCATAATATCATTTTTAATAACTTATCCTTTTAGATGATTAAACGATGTTTTTGTAGTTTTAATTTGTCTGAAAAATTTAATATATTTCAATAAATTTACAGTAGTGAACTAAATTAATAGTAAAAACGAACGATTTGTGACGAAAAATACAAACACAAAGAACTCATAATAGAAACAAACGATTTTATTAATTACAGAGATAAATAAAAAGGTTCAACTAGTGTTTGTCGTTTTGTAAAGTAAGTAGTTGATCGGTTCAGAGGTTCAGAGGATGAACCAATTGTAGATAAAATTATGTATGCAACATGCAAATATGCAAAAAAAAACAAACCAAAAGTAAAAGTATCCATATAAAAATTAACCTAATTTTGCGATATTTTGAATTGATTACATTTTGGAGCATTTTTATTTGTTACGTTATACGAATTTCTCAAATAATCTGGATGTTTTAAATTGTTTAATGTTTTTTACATTATTTTTAAAACCTTATATTTTGTTGCAAACATTTAGATCATTAGAAGCTTTTGAGTTTTTTGAAGTTTAAACGTGGTGGTAGTTTACATATTTAATTTTTTTAGATTTTTTCCATTCTTTTATAGAAAAGTATAAAGTTTGAAAAAATCATTACATTTATGTATTCTGAGTCTTTCGATTATTAAATAACAAACTAAATACTAACATAAATAAAAAGATTTAAAGCAATACTTTATAAAAAAAAAATATCTTGCAAAAATATGTCAAAAGTGATCTAAAAATACTAATAATTTGAAAAAGTAAGCACAAGGTGAAAGTTTATGCACATCTAAAGAATCTAAATGTTTTAAAAACCCCCATAAATTATATTTAAAAAATCTAAACAATTAAAAAAATCAAAAGTAAAATAAAAAATATTTTACACGTAAAAGATCTAAAAGAATCTTAAATCTTTAAAAAGTTGTAAAAACTGTAAAAAATCGAAGATTTAAACTCATTGAACAAATCTACAAATACTGATATAACAATATCTATCAATATGAAAAATCTAAAATATCTAGAAAATTAAAAATATTTGGAAATTTGGAAAAATCAAAGCAATATAGGAACAAATCAAAAACTTGAATGAAAAAAAAAACAGATAATTTGAAAAATGGGAAACAGATAACAGAATTCTAAACACAATTTCAAGAACTGAAAATATTTATAAAATTCAAAAAATCGTACCATCTCTATTCTAATTTTCAAAATTTTTGGATTTAAGACAATAACAATAAAGTTGTTCAAAATTAAAATGCGTTTGGATCTTCGCATTTTTCCTAATTAAAAATAATCATAAATTAATTAATAATTAAATACAAAAATTATAGCCAGCACTCTTATTTTCAGAGACGTTTTATTAGAATAATGTAAAGATGGATTTCGGTTAAGAAAAATCGTATAAAATTTGTTTTTTCATTTTTATCTCAAACTCGACTTGAATAAAATGATAATCGTCAGAATGTTTCCTGAATTAATTTAAAACTTTTCTACAAAAATTCTAATTTTTTTTTATCAGAACCAAGAAGTGTGTGGTTTTGTAGATTGATTCATTGCCTCCGATTTTATTTGACTTGTGACTTTCTTTAATAAGTAAAAAACTTTAAACTTTTGTTAATATATTTTGTTGTTCTGTCATTTTTGAAGTAATTTCTCAATTACCTTTAAAAAAATCGCAGAACTACCTACTGTGAATTTTAAGCTTCAAAAAATATTAAATTTTTAGGTTTAGATGAGCTTTAAAAGTTCTAAAAATTCTCAACTAGTATTGAAGAAAATAAAAATAAAAGAGAAAGTTTCAAAGATATATAAAATTCAGGCCTTTGGATAACCTATATAAAAATCAGTTTTAATTTTTGCTCGTATTTACACGAGTTCTATCACAAGTTAAAATTTTTGCATTTAAAATTGTAAAATTTGCACGTCAAACGGCCAGGGGACGCAATAAATTAAACATTTACAATTAGATGTACCCTACGTTACTTATTACAATAGCCACATGCGTTATCTTCGCAATTTAAAATTTATAGTTAAAACTATCATTATAACTGTATCCATTCCAGATCATTTTCATAATAGCAACTTTAACTTTTGCTTTTATTTTAACAATCCATTTCTTAATTTCCTGTCGTATACATTTATCATTAATTGTACGTACACGTATAACGTGGCGTATGCATTTTTTATGTTTGGTTTCATTGAATGAAATTAGTTATGTCTTGAGCATATGCCGATTCTAATCAGTAATCATCTGTTATTATAATTGATTATCAGTACTGTGTAATTATATCAAGTCGATTAAATCTACACATTTCCAGAGGCAAGAATACCTAATACCGATTATTATTGACGGTGACGAAAAAGGAATTTCATTAACACTTTCTATTACGAGAAGGTTTCAACAAAATTAGGTTGCTAAGCAAAATTGTATCAGGATGAGTACTATCATTCCCATTATTCTTAATCCAAGCCGGAGTGCATACCGCTACAGCAGGAATCGAAATAGATAGTATTTAATTTATAGCAATACTGTTTATATTTTGAAAAATTCTACGATCAACGATGCCGCTTTACTCACATTTCAATCGGAACACCCAAGTTATACAGTCTCATTAAATGATACTCTGCATTTAAAAGATTAGGAATGAATTTGTGATAGTTTATAAGCATAACATACCGAGTCCCACTGTTTCAAGACTCAATAAAAGTTAGCGTTCGAAAACTGCAGTTTATAATAAAATTTTTGTTGCAACAACATCCTGGATTATTAATGCGAAGATTGATTTTTTGCCGTTCGCCTACAAAGACCTCCGTGAATAAGTTCAATAGAAGATTTTTAATGATTGTATAAATGTTGTATGAATGTCCTTATATGTTAGTTTCTTGTCACTTAAGAATTTATGAGACATTTGTTGTATTAAATCCATTTATTACTGTGGGAGGTAAAACGGCACATTGATGAACTGAAAATCCATAAAATTCCAATTGTTTTTGCGATCCATTATGAAATTTCCTTTAATCTCATCTGTAATGGACCTGGATGGGTATTTACATGTGACAAACGCTCAATTTCCTAAGTAATTTAATTCCGTTAATGATATGTGGTAGAAACAAGATTTACAGAGTTTACACCATGTAAAAGTTTAAATTACTGCTTTCAAAACAACATGGCGAAATCAATTAAGCAAGTAATTTTACCACTAGTAAACTGTAATTACTTTAGAGCAAATGCTGAAATTAAAGGGAAATAAAAATAACACAAACGGACAGAAGCAACAGAAGCTTTAATCAGTTTTCAAGCTCCGGAAGTGAAAACGATGAATTGTTTGGACGTTGGTTGAACGACAGTCAATTTGATTGAAATAAGCAGATAGTGTTGAGCGTATTTTGAAATCTCCGACTCGCTCATTCTTTCTGTACTAATCTGTTTTGAATAAATACGAATCTTTAAGTAAACAGATTTCTTACGTGAACAGCGGTAGTAGCTAGGGCGAGGGCGTTTAAACATATTAAAATGTAAATAAGTTATTGATGATAATATGTATTTTGATAAATTCCTGAGGTGCGTGGGATCGATCCGTGGGAATGTAAATATGTGAGTTCGTTTTTTTGTGTTACAGTTTTGTATACAAAATGATTTTGGGAACGGGTTTGATAAAATTTGGTTTTACATTATAAATGTTTTGGAATCTGTTCTAATTTCAAAATTTATACCATTCACCTTTATTAATACTGAAATCTAAATTTTGGTGCTGATGTAAAAGTTTTCTAGAAAAAGTTAAAATAATAGTCATCAAATAAAAAATAATGATTAGGGCATGATTTTTGTAAAGGTAAAATAACATGGTTGGTCATAAAAAGTAAGAACAAAAACTGATATCTAACTTTCGATATTTTTCTTAAAGTTAGGCTCTTTCAATTTTTTTCATTAAAATTACAGTGATAGGATAGTAATTTGATGATAATTACAATGGTAATGTGGTCATATTTATTTTTTACACAAGTACATTTTTAGAGCTCAAAGAAATACGAAATGCAAGCAATTAGATTTTAGCCAATTTTTAATACGTGAAATTGATACCTCTCTCGTAGCCATCGCAAAGTGTTCAAAATTATGTATTTTAACAGGTAACTTGTTGATTCGTTCCCCAAACTCCAAACAAACTTTTGACAATTTTGACAAAAATTTGAGAAGTATTTATACAAAAAAAATTACGACATGCCCAAATTTTGTAATTTTTGTCTCATTTTATAAAATAATAAAGAGATATATAGAAATACCTTAAGGTAATTCTACAGCTATAAATGTGAAAATTTTAACTAGTGAAAGAACTCAGATGAGTAAAGATGTAAATACGAACAAAAATTAAAACAGATTTTTATGTAGGTCATCCAATTTTACATCGTTTTGAAGCTTATGATTTCTATGTTTTTTCAATGCTAGTTGAGGAATTATACATGCTCAAAGAATTTTTAGAATTTTTAGAGTTCATCTAAACGTATGATTTTTTTTAAATTTAATTTTTAATAGTAATTTTAAGAAATTTTATTTTTATTTTTTTTTATTTTAACTTAGATATAAACGTTTTTTTGATTTTTTACTAAGAAATACTGTTGGAAATATTGAGCACTTTTACAAGTAAAATTTTGAAATTGAGTCACGTTTCGAAAAAATGTCAAAGACGTGAAGGTATCAAGATGAATCCTTTCCTATATTTCTTATGTGGTTCCCAATGACATTTTAAAGAGCTGTTTTTTATTTATTAAAGAAAATCACTAGATAAAATAAAATTGTATAGAATGTAACAAACGGCACACTACTTGGCCCTTGAAAAATTTCGTTAAAAAGCTTTAAATTAATTTGATGTGCCTTCTCAATAAGTAAATTTTGCCAGAACAAAGTTAAAATTACGTAAAATTGACTGTAGTTTTGAATTTTATTTAAATTCTGTTAAATTATGATATGGTATTAGAAATGGACTCCAAATTGGAAAACTTGAACCAGTGGTAAATTATGGCTGTCACTCGTTGATCCTATATTTTGGAATGATCTTGGAATTATACATGTTTTATTTAAGATTTTTTTAATTATTTTTTCTAACAAAAATTAGCGAATTGTTTTAATCCCAATTTGACGATATTACAATTTTTCATAAAATATCTGTCTAAAAGACCTTAACGTTTTCAGAATAGCTATTTTGATTAATCGTTATCTTCATTATCTTAAGCGTATTTTCTAAACACTTCAAATTTTACAGACTAATTTATTTTGACTGGTCACTGATCACTTAATCACTAATAATTAATTAACTTAAAAGAAACTTTTTACAATTTGACACTTCTGATACATAAATTTTATAAATCTTTAAATGAGAAAGTTAGGACTTTAATCTAATTATTAAATCTAATAATAATTATATCTGACCTAATAATCTAATAATTAAATTTTCTGTCTCCTCGAATTAGTTATCTATTATTTTACGCTATTGAATCCGACATTTTAAAAATTATTTTTTACTTTCTACTCAGTTTATCCGGTGTAAAAATCGCTTAAAAATACGTCGACGTTCAAATCCAGCTCCATAATTCCGACGTGATCCTCTTAATGTCCTTTAGAAATAAGTTGTTCCTGCGTGTACGGAAATCATCGACTTCGGCAAAAATCGCATTTCTCTTTGCTGCAATAATTTGAGAATGGACCTCTCTACTTGCGTTTGTCAGGACAAAGCACTTGAAAAAATGTCGTAAATTATATCAGAGTTTACAACGCAGCCAGAGGCGTACCAACGATAATTGACAGCTGCCACAGAGTGATGGTGACTCCAGGGTAGGACCCCCTTAAAAAGCAAGTAGGAATAATTACGCATAAAATTGCATGTATAGTTTTTAAATTAAGTATAAAAATTCGAAGGTACGCTTATTGTAACCACAAACACTCAACCATCGACATTTTCTTCCCACAATTTTGTTGGACGAAAAGTCATTCATCTGAATCGGAGTAGTTTAGACACTTACGTATTCTATAAATTTCTGTCTGCTTTACTGCAGATTTCTGTTCAAAGAACTAAAATTGGGATAAATAAATTATTAGTGTACTTGAAAACAGGGAAAATAAAAAAATATGATTTTCTTGGAGTCTCTCACTTTAGAAAAACGAAATTTTGCTTGTTTTGGCTCTGGCATTTCATTTATTACCAAAGTTCTCCGCACTGAGGTAGTAAATAAATAAAATTTTGGCTGAGAAGTTGTACATATTGCCACCTGTAGTGCTGTCAGCGCCATCCCTGGGCCCTTCTGACCCCACATAATTTAACAACAATTTGCTAAGGCTCGACATGCACAAGTATGCCCGTGGGCTTCCCATTAACATTTACATACCTACTATAATATTTGTATATAGCATGAGGTGGACATTAATATAAGGATCAGGAGCATAAAAAATAAGGCCACGCTTTAAATTATACAAAGTTATATGTCATGCTCTTTCCTGCTCTCCTTTTATTGCATTCATTTAAATTGCTTACACTGCAAAGCATAACTCACCTTCACGTCTTACGCAGAAGTGAAATTCGGATTAAATTGGACGGATTTTTAGCGTGCTGATTTAAATTAATGAGAGAGGCAAAAATGATGGAAGTGGTGTCAATATTCTTCCAATTAAAGAGTATCCTTAGTCCTTCATATATATATATACTTTTTGTAACCCATAATGGCTCACCCTGTATGTTTGTGCTCAGAACGAACAATTTTTATTGGTGGTTGATATTTTTGAGATTCCCGTACTATAAAATATAAATATCGAATGTTATCCGGATCTATAGTTTAGAAAGCAGCGTGCTCATTGTTAAACGGTCACCGTCGAATTACTGCCCTGAATGACATAATTTATATGTCGCAGAAAACTGTGTTTAGAAATACAAAGAGACCGCTGCATTTGTATTTAATTCCATTAAAACATGTTTAAACGTGATCTATCGTCTATTATCATAATTTGTTGCAACAGTTGTGCTCTTAATGGGTTTACCGGGACGTTTTTCCAGTTTTTGCAAATTTTGCTGTGCATCACCTCATTTCAACTGTAGAAAAAGTTACATGAAAAAATTAAAATATAGCTACGATGTTGGCACAGAAGAGCAAATTTTAGTAGTAGGAGTACTGTTTTTATTGGTTTCTGGTACTGTCGCAGTAGGGAGTGTGGTATTCAGCGTAATGATGGCACTTCCTCCTCCATGATGGCTAATTAGGACTAAATATTTTTATTGATGGGCGCTGCATGGGCTCTGCTGCGGATTGGAGCTCAGACCTTTCAGTAGATGATGGAATACCCATTACTGCATGGTAAGAAGAAACACATAAGATGAATATTTTATTGAAATGGTTATTTATGTTCTCACAAAATCTAATTTATAGTAGCATAAATTTAGATTTTTAGAAATAAAAGAGTCAAAAGTTTTAAAACAAGATTCTTTCTGTCTTTCATTAGTAGAAATGTTGAGATCTTATTTCATTCAAGACTCTAAGCTTAGTTTCGAGAAGCTCCTTGCTGAAAATAGTAAGTTTTGACAGAAACGAAACGGATTTTATTTTTACAGTTATAATAGTTTAGTCACTTTATAATTGCATAATGTTTCCAGCAATTTAAAGAATTAGGAAGAAAATATTCATAATAAATGCAAAAACTAAAGCTATTCAATATTTTTTTCTTTAAAAACGCAAAAACCGCTAAATATAATATCACGTTTGACTATATATATATAAAACTTTCCTAATTACGATTTTTCCGAATAACGACAATCACTTCGGACTTGGTAAATTCACTTTCAGTTCTATCAACTCCAGCAATCATGTGGTTTTTGGATTCTAAACTATCTTCTAGATTCAGTTTGGCACCGGCATTCACTAGAAGAGTTGCCGATGAACGGCGCAGAAAATCTGCTTATTCCAAGTACTTTTGATCTTTGAAGGTATTTTCGCAAACATAGCAATGCTGCACAGTTCCTGTACAATTTTAAGGCATCCATTTTTTTTTTCTTCTACATCTGTGAAACTTTTAGTACGCTAGTTTTGGTGTTCTGCTACAACTGCTTCTTTATCGAACACGTTTTCTACAGTTAATTTAACTATTTCGTTTCTTTTCAATCCTCCAAAATCGTCCATTATCAAATCGTTTTGTTTATGGTTGCCAAAAGTTATTTTTTTCACTAAGTAAAAAAGACATTTTAAAATGATGTGTAATCAGTATTAATCAATAATTTTAGAGTGTTTTCTGATTGTATTCAAAGGCGAAACCTCCAACAATTATTTGATTTTTGTTAAAAACATCATCGCACAAAGCACAAAGAAGCTTTTGAAGAAACCCTATTTATTTGCTTACCGTAGTAGTGGCAGTCTCGCATTTAAATTCTCACGGGTTAGAAAATCAACAGGTGTTTCCACATGTTTATTTATCGAAGGAGATAACAATTCTGAGTTTAAAACTTGCGATAGATGCAGAGTTAATAATCTTTTTGACAATCAATTTGGTTGTTAGGCTGATTTATGACAGCAGTTGGTTGATTTACAAATTGACAAAAATCGGCGGTTATCTATCTGTAGGTAGCAACATCGACTTCCTAGAATCGTGCTGATACTGGTAATATCGCTGTTTCTTATCTTAATTGTTTTCGGTACATAATTTTTAATTTGCTTTGTACGCTCGTGGAAGCCCGCCTTTAGTTAAGTAAAATTTGATTTATTCGAAAAACAATTAAGTGTTGGACCGCTACTTACGCTGCCCAAGTTTTATTTATAAGACATTGCATCACGCAAGATGCGGAGTAAAATAAATTAACTTTCATGCATCATATTAAATAATTAATAGTTTTCAAAATAATGAGTCAATTATCGAAAAAATATTCAGAAAGAATAAGCTCGCACACAATAAATATTCAATAGCGGCGGCATAAATCAGTTTTAACATTTAACTTTTATATTAACTACGATTTCAATGATAGTAGCGATAATTTATAAGCGATGCAGCTTAAAAATACGCAAGCCGTCGCATAAATCATGAAAGCATGGATTGTTGAATTCATTTTTTAAATAATATAACATGAGTTTCAGAAATAAAGCAAGACCGCGCCGCATCTCTCACTTGTTAATGATAATTTATGCAATGTCTTAGCTTATGCAGAGCACTTACTTCATCACTGTGCAAATCAAGGCGGCGTGGACTTTTTTCAAACTTCTTACCGCTCTAGTGCCGTTTTAATTGCCTGAAATTGTAATAATACGTCGCGAGGTTATCGGTAGTATTTATGAACTTTTATTACTTTATGGCTTAATTGATTACAGGTACGAAGAAATGTTACCACAATTCGATGCCCCAAAGGTAAAATAGAAGTAGTTTACAAAATATTTATTATACGCTTGATACGAGTTTCTTGGGAGCCTTTTTTCTACAGGATCGAGGCTATTAGTAAATTCCAAACGCATTTTTTATTATGGTGTAAAGATATTGAGAGAGTCAAAGGACTTTGTTGCTATAAACACCACGTTCGAACTTTCAAACGAAAAAGTTTATTCGTTTGGAATAATTTAACCTACATGTCGACAATGATTAAGAAAGAAAATTTCTAATGTCGACAAACGTGCTAGAAATAAGATTAATTTACAGACATAGAAGTAAAATGCCAAAAAAATCTGTTCTGTTGGTTTGCGACAAAAATATCTTGTTTCAGAATATTTTAATATGATTTGCATAATTTTTATTAGATATGCTCAGATTATATTTAAAAAATTGCCAACAACGTTGACAATATTACCGATTGAAAAATTAGTCACAGGAATTTAAATTTTAACTAATAATAATTTTACTGTTTTTAAATTAGCTAGAACAACTAATCAATTGTCCTGTTTTCATTAATCTTTGTAAAAGACTAAATTTTAGTTGTTTGAAAAACTGTCTAATTCAAATTAGTTTTTTTTTAATTACAGAGTAATTAGCTTTGTTAAACGATTTTTTGCAGAAAATCTCAAAATTGATTTTTTAGGTATCAAGATTTTCTGCAAAAAATCGTGAAAACCTAAAAAATCAATTTTGAGGTTTCAGAACTAACCGACTTTGAATTCGATCTTAAATTTATGAGTAAGTATAAATACATAAAAAATTAGGAAACAAAATTAAAACATCAAAATGTACTTAATTCAGATAACTCGTTTAAAATGTTTAGAAAATTTTAACTTAGAACTGGAACTAGAAAAAGCGATACCCAAGTCAAATTGACTGTTTTTTAGATAACTACTTCACTTATTTTTTAAATTGACATGTAGAAAATCTATGTATTTACTTTTTCTACGATTAAATGGCACTTAAGGTACTTGCAGCAAATAAAGCTCTCAGGGTAATAAGGCCCAAATTTGAAAATTCGTGCAAAAATATTTGCAACAAATTTGAATTTAATAATCATAAGAAACTAGAGATACCACCAAAAACTATTCAGTTTTCAAAGAAACAATCAAGAAAAGTCAAGATTTAAAGAAAAGGCAGGAAACTAATGTAGGTAAAGGAAAAAGAAATAAACTTATTAAATGTGTGATAGTCTGGTAAATGGTACCAGGAGGAGTGTATTTTAAATTAGGTGGGCCCTATTTGTCTTAGGTACCTTGTATAAAAATAAATAAAATAATGAGCTTCTATAGTTAAATTAAAACTGGATTTAATTTTTTTTATGTTTTTTTGAATTTTTGACAATTTGAGGCATTTTTTTTGGTCCACATTTTTAATTCTTATTTTTTGAGCCATATCTTACATCTTATATCTTATTACATAAATGTACGAATTTAAATCAAGTTTACATTTTATGACAAAGACAGTTTCCAATGTTTCTTCCATTTGGTTTTTGTGGAGGCTTTGACTTTTTAAAATTTTCTACATTTTTAAACCCACCAAATTTCTTGTGCAATTATTTAAAGTTTTCTTAAACTTTTTATTGATCAACGTTGTTCCGTAACTTTTAATTTTGCTGCTGTTAGGAAATAAAAATTTAAGAACATTTACACGTACGTATTATGCACATTTATGAGAAAATAGGTAATTTTTTGCGTCAAAAATAAATTGATGGCATATATCGTGAAGTACTTATTATTGTTATGTCTTTATTAGCCAGTGATCGTAAACTAGGCATAAAATATGGAATTTATGAAGTAATAGTACTCACTTGCTTTCATCTACGACTCTATAAGCGGCCTAATGTCTAATATTCCATATTAATTTAATAGTGCCGTAAATGTAATACTTCATTAAGTTTTTGAGTTTAATTTTCACTTGGGAATAAATACTCGACTTCGACTTTTTGTAGGTTGTCGTGTTTGAGCAAGAATCTCCACAAAGAATAACAAATTTTTCTGTTAGTTTTATAGGACGTTATTATCTACCTTCATGAATTCTACCTTTAATTTGCTACTGTAGATGCAAACGATAATATCTAAGAGTGTTTGAAAAATGGAAAGCATGTTTGGAAGCAATTACATTTTCAACAACACGTTTCAAAATTTGCATACGCCAAGTTGAACATTGTGCATATGGTCTTAATAGCCTTCGTTGGTGCCAACAAGTCAAAATTGATATGAAAAGAAATACAAACTTAAAGGAAGAAATTGTAACTTTTCTAAAATTTTTTTCTGAAGTTTAAAAAAACGGTTGTTTTCTTACCATAATTTTGATCGTTATCAGTGTTATAACTGATGAGTTAAAACGTTTATCCATGTTTCGTTTTCATATAGTAATTATCCTTAATGAATGGAGATTAATAGTGCAATTAAATCTTAGTGCAATAATTCTCTCTCTTCTAATGTGATCAAGAAAAAGTTTGCTAGAGTAAAATAACATGTATATTAATATTAATGTGGCGTTGCATTTAGAAATCGCCACTGAACCGAACGATAATATCTAGCTCGTGCTGGAGCAGACACGAGTTCGACTTCGATGCGTGCAAAGAACACGAACCCATACCAACTTGTTTGTCAGAATATTGGCAAGGACGTATCAATTTTGTAGCATTTTTCCAACGCTTTATTTAGACTATTTATCTCAAGAATTAATTGGATCTTACCACGTTTCAAGCTTTAATTTTTTAAAGCCATAAAAATTCAGCAAGGGGGGTCTTCGTGGGCCAAACACCTAACGTGGCGAACATTTCGTTATTAACTTATTTCGTCTTCGAATTTTTATCGCTCATAAATAACAATAAAAAAATTATGGCTATCGTATTTTGTGAAATTTTGAAATTCGTGATTCGCATGACTTTTTTCGAGAACGCATCATCGATCAAAATTGAATTTTGTTTATAGGCAGAGAAACTTATGATGACATTATCACAATAAGCAATGTGGGCAGCTACGATAGTGCAAGTAAATTTACATTAGCATATAATTATCTAAAGGTTGTTTCTCTGTTTATAAATTCATATTAGTGTCATTGTTCCATTAAGACAATACCTGCCGTGGGCACGGACGCCCTCCACTTACAAAAAAAAATCACAAACTCGTTATCCAATGTGTAGGTGAGATTCATTCATAGACAAGTTGTTAAACATTAAGAAATTGATACGGGGATTGTGCTGGGAATGATAAATTATGCATGCATCTGACGTACCAATTAGCAATAAGAAAAATTGTTAACGTCAGAAAAATTCAAAGTGGACATGTCTTTATTTCAACCCCGTGAAGGCCGCACCCTAATAGCTCCAAGACGTCTTGAAATTATCATTTATTCTATTGTGGAGAGCTGTAATCACTTGATAATAGATAATTTATATATTACGAGGCGCCAACTTTCTTCTTCTTGTTCTGGCTCTTATGCTCGTGTTAAAATTTACATAAAACGGCAAGCTTGATGTCTACATCCACAACCGAGTTTAGAAATTTGAGAAAACCTAAAATTCCGTTCTCTTTGTAACAAATCTCGAAATGACATGGCTCATAAAAGTTAACGCGACTAAAGTTGATGTTAATGCAACTTCGCAAACTGAAGGTAATTTATTCGTAAGCGTATCCAATCCAGACAATGTTGATTGCTTATAAGCTTTCAAATTAAGTGATAAAATAGAAGATGTATTTCCAGGACAACAATCGGTGTCTTTTTGTGATGGTAATGGTGTCCATTTTCATTGTATTTTATTGTATATTCATATTACCAAAAACATCTTTTTTATACATATTTTATCCGTGTCTGCCTACATTTTTCACACCCGCTATTTTTATTATTACTGTTGTTTCTTATAAAATAACATCATAATATTCCTTACTGACGTTGGATTTGACATTTCATGTGTTTTTTGCACACTTCGACACCTACTAACCTTTGTCAGAAGAATGTATTGTAAACGGCATTGCAAAAACAATTTATGACGCTGTTAAAACTCATTATTTTTGCAACCGAACGGTTTCAACCGTTATTTGTTGCTGTGCATGTTAAATCGAAAGACATATTTGTTGCTGTATTAGCTGCATAATGTGTGAACACACAATTTGTCGCGTATAACGAGAAAACTAACATTTTACATTTGTCTATAACTTTAAAAAACCGATGAACATATGCATATGCAGATAAATATTGATGGAATAAATTTGAACTTGCACGAGATAATTGGTTAAAAGTATTCGTAAAAACTTGTGTATAGATTATTCATTTACTGCTTTATTACTCTAGATTTTCCAGGTTGTAAGTTATTCTGTTTATGCACAAAAAAAATCAAGACATAAACAAATAGTAAGTCGGTAGCAATTATGAACATGATATTTCATTTAATTAAGAGTGCAGCTATTCTAAAAAGCCAATTTTAAAGTTTTTTTAGTTTGCGTGGGATTTTTGATTATGCTCGATCTTTACGTTTCACAGAATTTGAAAAAAAAATCAATAAATTTGAAGTGGATTATGCATGAACATATCAGCCACGAGTTTTATTACTTTTTCACGTTTTCTATTTTTTTTTCAGTTTTGCTTAGACATATCTTCTCCATCTACGTACCTACTTTCCAATTTTATCGTTTTTTTTTTTGTTAATTTTCCTCAGTACTACGTTAAAGAATAAAATGTATTTTTCTGTAGGTTTTCTTTTATACTTCAGTGCTGCAATCTATATCTGTGCTTTTTTGGTGTAATTAGGTCTATTTTTTGGATTTCTTATGTTTGCATTTTTTTCTTAATTTAATTTTTTAAATAAATTCTATCATGTTTACCTTTGTCATTTGGAAACATCATTTAAATTATCTTCTTTCTTGTAATTCTACAATTTTTATTTATTTCTTCTGATTTTTTTAAACTATCTTTTACGTGTTGTTGTTATTTTTAGTGCTGTCATTGATCGAATGATTTTTCATTTATCATTTTTGCTTTTGTCATTTTCTCTTCCAATTCTATTTTAGATTTTGATAACCTTTTTTGATATTTTTTTTTTCTAAAATCTTTAATGCTTTCTTAGTTTTTTTTTGGTTGCTCTTGTCTTTGGTGTGATTTTCTATCACAAAATTTCTTCTGGTTTGATATTGTCAGTTTTTGAAGTACCTGCCGTATATTTTTATTAATCTATTCTATATTTATTAGTTATAATTTTTCATCATTTTTTATTTATTTTTTTACTTTCGTTGATTAGTTTTATATTTGATTTTGTAAAATTTTTAAAATTTGTATTCACCTTTTTTTGTTATTATTTATGTTTCCATGTTTTGTTACCTTTTTTTCTCTTTGTCTTTGACTTGTTTTTCTATCACGAATTTTTTTTTGGTGCAATATTCTCAGTTTTTGGAGTACCCGCCACATATTTTATTAATTTATTCTATATTTTTTTAATATTTTTGATTTTTTTTTTCATGACTAAATTGTGCCTTGCATTATCATAATCAATATTATTAATATACCTCCTATTTGTTATTTTTTCTTTAATTAATTAGCGCTTTCTTAGTTTTTCTTTTGGTTATTATTAATGTTTTCCATGTTTTCTTTACTTTTTCTCTTGTCTTTGCTTTGTTTTTCTACCACAATTTTTTTTTGGTCTAATATTCTCAGTTTTTGAAGTTCCCTACACATTTATTTCATGTATTTATTAGTAATATTTTTTGACCTCTTTATGTTCTTTTTTACTTTGATAAGTTTTTATTTTAGTTTCTTAAAAAAAATCTTAAAATTTTGAAGCTTTTTTTAGTTGTTTTTATTTATTTTTAATATTTTTTCAAGTTTTGTTGTCTCGTTTTCTTTTATCTTTAACATTTTTTTTTTAGTCTAATATTGAGTACTCTTTGGAGTACCCGACACTATTAATTAATTTTTTTGATTGCTTTCTTATTTTTTTTACTTTTTTTGATTACTTTTTTATTCTATTTTCATAAATTTTTAAAGCTTATTTTATTGTTGTTTTCTTGGTCATTATCAATATTTTACGAAAGGTTTTCTTATCTCTTTCTCTCTTGTCTTTGTCTTGTTTTTCTATCACGAAATTTCTTCGAAAAGCTTTTTAGGTTTTTTTTTGAATATAATATTTTTCCATGTTTTCTTATGGCTTTTTCTTTTGTTTTTGACCTGTTTTTCTGCCAGAAAATTTCATTTAGTTCGATATTTTCCCTTTTTGGAGTATCAAACACATTTTTTCATCTATTTATTGTATGCGTATTAATTATGTTCTTTGATCTCTTTTTTATTTATTTTTTTTTACTTTTTTGATTTGTTTTTTAAATTTTATTTTCTTAAATATTTAAAACTTGTTTTAGTTGTCTGTTTTCTTGGTTATTATTAATATTTTTCAAGTTTTTCTTATCTCTTTTTCTCTTGCTTTTGACTTGTTTTTCCATGATACAGTTTTTTTTTATCTAACATTCTCAGTTTTTGGAATACCGAATACATTTTTTATCTATTTATTATATATTTATTAATTTAAGTTTTGATATCTTTCTTTATTTTTTAAATTTTTTGAAAATTCAGTGAACCTTATGATTGCCTTGAAGTATTTTTATTCATTCACTACGTATATTGAAGAATTAAATCGTTCACTTTTAGCAGAGTTTTTTCTGACAAGTATAATTTTTTTATAGCAACAACAATTTAAAATTTAAATTATCAAAAGAATTTCAAAAGCTCTTCTCCTTATTAAAATTTTCTTATTACATAAAATATTTATTTACTGTTCGTATGTGACGGGCGCTTGCGCAATCTAAAAAATGTTAAGATTCTAAATTATTTGTTTATGCGCATCTCTGTACATTTCTTACAATTACTTCTTGATAACAAGTTTATTCAGTACGTTGTAAAGTTGCTTTAACGCACCACTTGTTCATACATCACTATTCTGCAGATGCTCCAACATGACGCCATTTATTCTAGATGTAATAGACATTGTCATTTTTTCCATAAATAACGCACTTATTATTATGATTTATCTGGTATCAAATCGAAACCAGAAATGAAGCATTTGTAATTGAAAACTGCTAGTAAATTATCCGCCAAAATTAAAATTAATAAGTAGACGTATAGATAGCCAATACTGGCATTTATAAGCTCATTAAAGTGCCAGTTGCATCCAACCAGATGTTTATCCTCTATTAAACTAAGTAAATAAATTCAACTGCTGTTACTTACTCACAATAAATTACAGGTAACGGACTTTTGCGAATACATGACTGGTTGTGAAGAAATAATAATACTAAATCCGCGGATTTTAAATAAAAAAATGTGAATACTAATGAGAAATGTGTTTAACATTCAGTTACAACGCGATATGCTTAAATTAGATATGTAATATTGTTATTAATGTAACTAGAAGCTGCGTTTAAAAATCTAGCTCGTAACCCCAAAGAGATTTTCGAATTTGATAAGCAATAGAAACTACTATTTAAATTATTACACTTGACTGGGAAACATAAAATTTATGTGGAACATTTGATATTGCGATGATAATAAATAATAAAAGTAGCCGCAACGTTTGCATTATCTTCTTCAATCTCGGTACATGCATGGACAAGTAATTGGTATGAATATTTAAAATAGTAGCAGCCACATAGTTTCACCTTCCAATCTGTAATAATTTATCTTAATTTGTCAACTTGTATATTTATTAAAAAGAAAAAATAGTTGCGCCACTGTATTCCAGCAGTAGGACATATTATTAGTTAGTAGAGCGGGAAAAGCAATCAATATGGCAGAATTTCATCGCCAACGGAAATCCCAACTCGTTTTACGGCTACTTTGTACTGTATAACTAATAGCCATAAACATTTTTGCTACTTATTAACGACCACATTCACATCATTTAATTTCAACCAACAAAATATTATAATTAACGATTTTGAAACTTGACACTCACGTAAAATTATAATCAATACACCAGTCAGAGCGCCCACTAATTCCGTTTCAAACTGATCATAATAGGTTTGATTTATGTGTACACCTATTATTAAAATAGACGAGAGAAGCAGCGGAGCTTTTATGCAAGATACGGTTTAATTAAACGACCAAACGAACTTACTTGTAAAGTTTGATCGTAATTACATGGAGCTCGTTGTTGGAAGATGTGCATAATTTCGGTGTGGCACCCCAGTAAGATGCTTCAGAAAACGAAAACGCTGTTCTACAACCTTTTTGGTGTCTTCCCCACGAAAAACTTTTTTTTATTAATCGTTTTGCTTTCAATTGATCAAAATTTTTGGAAATAAAGAAGAAAAATTGTATAAAAAATTAATCAAGTCAATAAACTTTGAAATAAATTTTCAGAAGTAAAATTTGCAGGATTCAGTTGCTCAGCTCTTATACTCTTTAAAATAAAACTCTCGAAAACAAATTTTAAAAATTCACGGCTTTATAATTCAGGACATTAACATTTTTTGAACCTCAGGATGAGATACTCAGATGCTTAATCTTTTAGTTCCCAGTTTTTAGATTATTTAATTACATCAGAGATTCAGAGGTTGTAAATTGTGAGATAATGATTTAAAGAATGAATTTAAGAATATCAAAAAATGGTGACACATTTAAAAGTTTCTAAATAATTTATCAAATTCAAGTCAGTCGAAGTATTCAAAATATCCAAGACAATAAAAAAATGTAAAAAAAGGTCTAAAAATGTTAAAAGAACACGAGCGTATTGAAAATTTGAAGAATCTAAGAGTCCAAATAATTTTAAAATTCAAAAACTCCGTAAAGAATCTAAAGCATTCAAAGTTTTTTACAACTACGATATAAAAAATGTACAACATTTAGAAAAGCTAAATATTTTGCAGAATTCAAACAACGTACCAAAATTAGTTGAATCTAAAAAATTAAAAAATTAAAAATTTTTATTGCAATCATTTAAAAGCAAATTAAAATTTAATTGTAAAATCTTGGTAACATAAATTTTAAATTTTTGGAATATAAAAATCCAGAGAATTTATAGAATTAAGGAAAATCCATAATTCAAATAAATTATAAACCTTTAAAAAATAATAATAGCATTCTAAATCTGGAAATGTAGAAAACAGTTCAAAAAATTTCAAAAATCTAAAATACTCACACTATTAGAAGAATTTAAAACTTTCAAAATGGCTACAGAAACCAAAAACTCTGAATCTAAAAATTTCGAAACAATAGAAAAATACTGAAAAATCTAAAAAATTAAGGACTCTCAAAAATCCAAATCTTAAGAAGAGAAAATCCAGAAATTCTAAATAAGAAAATTAACTCAGAAATACAAAAAAAAATCGAAAAATTTTAAAAATTTAAAAGCTGGATTTAGTACATACGATTTAAAAATTATAAAATTGAAAAATTTAAACCAGAAATTTGTAGAAGCAAGCAAAATTTTGAGAATTTTCATAATTTAAAAAAGGCGTTTTCAAACAACAAAACTCTGATGTGTTTTTTTTTACCATTTCTACATACCAATCCCCCATGGAGTTAAAATTTCATTATTTTAAAGATATCAACTTTTTTCGAGCTACAGCTTTCTTCCAAAAAAAAAGTATTTTTTTTATTAATTGTTTGGCTTTCGGTTTATCAAAATTTTTGTAAATAAATTTTATTTCAACATAATTCAACATAAAGAAACCAACAATTTTATTATCTGTAAGTTTACAGGAACGAAAAGAATTTTTTTTAATGGAAAGCAATTTCTTTTACGATGCAATGCAGCAGCAATTGCGTATAATAAAAATCTGAAATTAAAGTGATAGAGAAAAATTCTAGCTCTCTTTGTAAGTTAAGGAAGACAATAGATTTCAAAACTTAGTAAAATATTTTGTTTATTGATAACCACAGTTAAGTCTGCCCAATTTCAATGACCGATCTATTGAAAAATTGAGTAAACTCCGACCACTTTAGAAGAGAAGCCGTCCCAAAAACACAGCCGAAAATACACTTCCTGAAGGAAGAAAACTGGTGGATTTAAATTTCCTAAATCAAAAAGGTACGTACTAGAGGCGATTGATGAACTATCGCCGCCTTTCATTTAGTTGTAGCTCCGTCGAGTTACTAGATGCGCTGTTGGGTTTGTCTTTGACTTGGCTGCTTGTCAAAACGTCGTCGTCTTCAATCGATCTTGGGAGTCTTCAGAGTAGAAGCCGTCGAAGAGCGTAATCTGATTGTTGCATAAGTTGCATCTTTGTACTCGAAGAATGAAATCTGAACCGCGTGTAAATGCACTTGCAGCACCTTAACGCGGGAACTACAGTAAAATTATAGTTATATGGAGAACGAAGTGTTGAAATGTAATTAATTTTTATTCCGCTGCCTTAAATGGAGTGTATATAGGACCACTTTTACTGACATAAAAATAATTCGACGTTTTGAATAAATCAGGCGTATTTATACCCTCTGATAAAAATCGGAAAACTCGTACTCTGAATTCCGAAACAGTTATTTTTTTTTTTAAACTGTGATAGTGTGTTCGGTTTAGGTTTTCATCCTAATATATATTAATTTAATTTTTTTTATGCAAATATTATCGGCTGGCTAATAAACCTTGTTTGATTTTCCAGAAAAAAAAAACATTCTAGAATTTTATAAATAGAAGTAGATAAAGTCTAGATCTAGTCGTTTGTAGTGACACAGATTCTATAACTTTTCTTAGTTATTAGTGAAATTGGAGTTGATTGTGTCTAGATAAAATATTGTCGCCGAAACGTTGTTAATTTAAACTCCTGAAATGTGTATGTACATATTATAGTTGAAACGCATTTTAAACTGTAAATCCCGCACAAAAACCTGATGCTGACATCAGCTTCACTTCCTCTTTGATTTAATTTGACATCGTCGGAAAGCAATGATTTATCGTCTGTTTTTCCATCGACCAGTTTTTCAATAATAAATGTAGAATTTTAAAATTTATAACATTATGAACAACGAACATTTGAAATAGTACAGAAAATACCAAAGAGTTTTTTTCTGTCCAATAAAATAATTAGGATGCTTCTGAATCTTGAAATTTTTCAGACGCCTTCACCCAAAGAGAATGTTAAAACATATTTCCATTGAGTGAGTTTTTGTGGATTAAGGTGGAATGAGAATTAATTGTCTACGTTAGTACTTTTACGATTACTGAATATGGTCAAAATGTGTTAGCACCCATAGAATTCACATTAGATGTCCAGTAAGGAACAAGAAGAAGAGATAACCAGAAAAACTATTGCAGCCACATACCAACAGAGCACAAACAATCTGTCAGTGACCTGAGAAGCGAAACGTGGAAGGAATAAGAATTGCAAAAGTCAGATGAGGCTTGAATATCGAATTTCCACGGTACTAATCACAGATTTTATCGACTCTAAGTAGTCTCCCATAAAATAATTCGCAAAGATACGTTCCACGAACTCACATAATTTTTATAAAGACTGGATTCAATTCAATTCAATTAATTGTTGCTTCTACTTCACTGTGCAATAAAAGACGCAACATGTTCAAAAAAAAATCTTTCCTTAAACAAACTAAGATTTTGGTAGCCTCAAAGTGTGCATAATCAAAACGGGATCTCAAATTCTTCCCAACTTAATTTCACGTAGTAGCTTTGACGTCTGCCTAATTAATAATGACCACCTGTATTAACAGATAAGAAGCTGAAATTTCGTGGTTTTTTTCTGAACATTCTTTATCTCATGATTGATTGCGGTTTATTTTGAAGAAGCCATATTTTTCAACGTTCCTACTATATTTATATTTTGGTCTAACACCCACCGCGCTCAACTTGTTAATAACTTTATGGAAAGCATGCAGAGCAGATGACAAGTTGTTACAGAAACAAATTATGGCCACACAACATATTAAATTAATGATTTCAATTTTTTAAAACGTGTTTAATTTTTCATAATTTTTAACAATCAAGCAAAAGGATTAACAAACATGTGGAAACATGGGAGGTTCTTTGAAGCACGAATTGAAATATTCGGTCTTAAGGCGAGGATTTATTTTTTAAAACGGTTTTCAGATTTCACCAACGAAGAATTTCAGTTTTGATTTATGAAGCAAATTCGAGGAAGTTGGAACTAACTACTGCGTTATAAATTTGTCCGTTGGACTGTTTAATTTTCGGTACAATAGAACGATGTTAGAATGAGATATAATAGTTATTAATAAATTAGAAAAAAAAATGGTTGAGCTTAGGAAAGGTTGAAAATATTAAAAATCTAATTTATTCAGTGTAGCAGCTTACAAAACTGTTTAGAGCTTGTATATTTTTACCATTAAGCGATTTAGTGCTTGTTTAATATTACAAGCGGAACCGAGTTGTCATCGATTTGTATTGCAAGAGATTATAATAGAGACAACTTTATATTCCACTTCGCGATTACATTGATACGTCTTTCTCAGTCGTAGCTCCGCTGACAATGTCCGTTAATAATCTATAGAAGAGAATTTATTACTACAGAGATAATTTTTTCACCTAGAAATATTTCTCTCATAAAATGTACGATTTACATCATATTATCTACATGCAGAAAGCTCCTCGTTATCCTCTCTCGTTACAAAGAAACGCATTGTCGTCATAAATTTTTTGTACTCGTTGTATGGAAAGAGAATTTTTCCGCAAGGGATATTTGCGTTATACGGTTGGTATTGCGACTTTTTGACGACACCAGTCAATGAATTTTTGATAAGTGCGTTCATACCGTTCGCGATTTTGGGCAGCACACGCGAAACGGCCTCTTTGGCACGTTGTTGTACTTCGGGAGGGGTACACGTCATTCATTTTAACAAGTTTTGTTAATATTTTTTAAAAAATATGACAGATGATTTAAATTTTTAAAATTTAGCAGGTTACCAAGCTACCATTAAAAAAAAACTAAGATACTTATTTTTTTTATTTCTATACTCGTTACAAAAAATGTTGTACCTAACTCTTTGGAAAGAACAAAGTGCTCATGCGGGAAAATTAAGTTTCCCAACTAGTTAAGTAAATAACTATTTCTTCATACAATCTACTTTTAAACTTTCGAATTTGAAAATCGCGACACATGTATACACATCTTTGTGTATACTTCATTTAACACTTGGCCGATGCTATCATCCAATGACACTTCACCGCCGATAAGAAAAGATAGAAAGTTGACTTGCCAACCCGTGCGTAACATCTGACTATCGCAGATATTAATGATATTGTCTCACACAGCTAACCGGGATTAAACCTCTCGAACTAAATTATGCTTGACGGCGTGGATTTTTTAATATTATAGCGATTTGCGCATAATTTATGGACGGTTCATGAAGCGTAACTATCATTTTTATGCTTGTTATTAATGTGAAATACATATTTTCCTATTTTATGAGGAAATTATCTTGTCATACGTGGATTATGTGTGTGTTATTGACTTTAGATCCGAATGATTTGGTTCGAGGCAGATTCACGAATTTATGAGACAACGTGAGCATTTGTTTCAAATTATTGCTTTTCGTTAGTGCAGCGAAATTCTTCTTTAGCAACGTCATTCGGGTCACATGATTGCTGTTAATATATTAAAAACAAAACAGTTTGCCATAAACGTTCGTTTTTAGTTAGCCGAAGCAGATGTGGCATTTTTCCATAAATTATTTGTAGTTTTTTGAATAAAATTATCTCTTACAGAATCTTAATTATTCGGTTGATAGCTATGTATGAGTCTTAATTTTTCTCTTTTGGTATTAATCACTCATGCTCAGCCTCCTGCTAGACATGGTATAATTTGATTGAATTTTACCAGGAAATATTTCCTGCTTGCAAGGTGTTTCTCTAGAGCTTTTTTGTCGGCGATGTACAAGGTGCAAAATAATAACCAACGAGTTTCACAAAAAACGCAAAATCGTCAGAAAAATTACATTTACATGAAGTTATAGCAGTTGGTGTTCGTTGCACTAAATTCGACTGAATTTTTAAGTGCCCCGTGATCTGTCGATAACAACATTTAAAAAAAAAATGCATAAAAGTGAATGTAAAATCTTGTGAAATCAATACTTTTCATAATATCTACCTGTTATTGCATTATATGAAAACTGACAGCTTGACTGAAAAGTCACTCATTATAGTCACAGTTATAGAAATTAACAGCACAGAAGAAAATTTTTATTTATTATTAAACCAGTTAATGTCAACTACAGTTTTATTTATCTTTTACTGAAATCTAAGAGTGGAAATTTTAAATTATAACAAAATTATTACTTCAAAACATGAGCGCAATTGCAAAAATTGAACATAGAATTGTCAGATATCTCAAACTTTTCTCAAAATTTTTTTGCAATTTTTTCGGATTTTAATTTTTGGGAAACTGGTTGTTCCAAAATTTATGTTGATTTGGAAAGCTGAAAAATTTTGATTCCTCGACATATTGGTTAGCAACATCTGAAGATTTCCAAGCTCCACGCTTCTTTGATGTGAGCAGGCCTCCTGCATTTTCTACTAAAAAACGAGTGATCCGTATAATTTTCAGAGTATTCCAACTGTAGATTCTCCGAAATTGGTCTTGGAACTTTCCTTATTTTATAAATGAGGGGCCAGGAAAATAACCAATTTCGATAAAAATTGTGCTGACAATGTTTTATTGCCATTCAATGTGCTTAATGGAAATTTATACTATCAGAATTTTTATTTAAATACTTAAATTATAATTTTGACTTACGTGAGCGGTAGCATTTAAATTTGTTTTTAAGCTTTCTCAAAAATTATTAGTGGACGTTGATGATTGAACCACTTAAATTGTCGATTCCTATAATCCAAGAAAAATCGTAATGTCATAATTTTCTAAATAAATTACAACCCTGGATACAAGGAGTATCCAATGGGGCGCTCACAAATTTCTTAAACTTTTTTTTTTGTCAAGCGTTCTCAGTATAAAATATTCTCTATATTTAATATTATCAAGAACTAGTTTGATCGGCCCTCTTTTCACGGTTACAGACACCAAAAAATTCCGAACAACAAAATAACATTTTTTATCAAAAATTGGATTTCTGGAGCCTCCAACCAAAAATGTGTTATCTGTTTTTCTGTCAGAAGTGCCGCCTTTTTGAATAGCAGTTTTCCGACTTCCGCCAGAGAAAAATAAAAATCTTCCTGTTACTAGAAAACAACTACTTACCATGAAATATTTACTTACATTTTCGTGTAATTTCAAACAGGTTTTCAACGTAGAAATCTTCGTCCCTAAACTATTTGGCGCCAACAAAATGTCTTCATTATCGCTTTCCACCTTTCGGCTTCTCCTCCATGAAGTAAAATCTTGATATTCCTATTCATATTTAAGGAGCTTTTTCCGGGTAATAAACACTTACTCACCACAAAAGCTTCCTCACATCTACCGCCAGGAAGTCTTACTAACAAAATAGGAGGAATTTTCACTTTGCACCAAGAAAGCATAAAAACAGCAAACTTCTTGTTTATTAGGAAACCATCAGTTCTTTATAAATAATAATTGTTCCTAGCGCAAAGAAAACAAACTCGATTTATAAATTTTCTATTTTCTATTACTATTTTCGATATTTGGCCGAAACGCAACCGCCGCAATTCTTCAATCTTATCGGCCTCTCAACTTTAATAACTATGGCAAACCACCGATTTTTGTATTTCCCGACAATAACAAATTCCATTCCAATTAGAAAATTGAAATTGCACTGGTAATAAAATTAATTATATTCACTTCGCTGAAATAATAAAATCTTGATTCATGTAACAGTTAAATATCTTCACATCCGTGAGTATCTTTAAATAAATACTCCTTTTTGCCATCCTTTTCCTCCGCCTGCGACAACAAAGCCTCCTGCTATTCCTGAAATTTACAGTTAAATGCTTCGCTCTACTGCTTGAAATCGCCATCGACATACCTACTGGCAGGAAGGGTTGTAATATAAAAATGAAAATATAATGAGATAGTTTCTTGCATCATCGCCTCCGCAAGGATCACGGTCGGCTGTTTCATGTTATCTGTCCATTCATCAGCGATGTTTTCACTAAAGTGCATAGATAAGATATCTTTATGAATGAAGAAAATAACATTTTGTTGGAGCTAGTAGAAACTACTTTTACGAGTTTTAATTTGCATCCTTTCGAGATGTGAAAAAAGTAGAGTGGATAATTAACGTTAGGTATGTAACGCTTCTAGTGGGATTGTCGCCCGAGGAGTAGTTGCTTCGTCGGAATTATGACGGTAATATATTAATGTGTTTTGATGTGGTCGCGTTTTTTCTATCTAGAACGAGTGTTACAAAATCTATTGTAGATATATAAGATGCGAAATTTCTTTCAAAATACTCCTGGAATTTTTTTTTTATTTCGCCGCTTTTAAAATGCACCTCGCAAATCTGGCAAGTCTTCGTTTTTAAATTCACGAGTCTTGTAGTAGCAATCGTCTTAACAGATGTAAAGCATTCAACACTGTTATACATCCGCCAACTCATTACCTCTGGCACTCTAAATGGATAATTCCTGAGTCACGAAACAATGCAGTTACCTATATTTAATACAATTTAAGCATTTCGTGCATAACTAAGTAGAATGGGATTTATTCACAACGATGTTAACGAAATATTTGGCAGCTGTTGATGTCTACGTTCTTTGAAAAGACACACGGCACAAAGATGCACACCGTTTTTATGGTAGTAATTGGAGTCTAATGGAATTTTGTTCGAAATAACTAGAACAAATATAGCTCCACTTTTTTAACGTTTTATGAGGTTGAGAGACTTAATGCCATTTAAAAGCGGATCCTAAAAAATCCTACAAAAGGCAAGAGTTCAACTGTTTTTCGAGTATATCGAGAATGGTAAATGAATAAGTTTGATGTGGCACCTGTTTCTGTACAATTTTATGAATGTGGAAAAATACCTATAAATATTTTTTGACGTTTATGTTAAGTTGTAAGACCTTTTTGGAGATGTTCCGCTGTGAGTATCGCTAGATATTTTTTTGATTATTTATTATGTTTTCCTAAATGTTATTACAATTGGTTTAGAAACAAAAAACGTGATTTATGCTCAAATAGATGTAGAAAGTTGTTTGTCTTGTGTTTACGTCTTTCTTATTGACATTAAGTCAAACTTGTCTATCTATAGAATTTATATCGTTTCCTAAAATGGAAAGTTTAATAGACAGTATTCTATCTTGGGCAAACTTATCAGCCGCCCAATTTGTCTCTGTAATTTGATCTTTTCAAACTGATAATTTCAATTAGCAGAGATTAGGTAATGATGGAAGTGTTGGAACTCTACTTTAGGCTTTCACTAAAAGTGTCGTGATTTAATGAACATATCGTGACGAGAGGTAGAACAATGCGTGGGCTGCTGTAATTAGACCAAGGACCAAAACATCTCCATTTTTTAAGAAAATAATGACAAAAATAAATCAATGAAAGCACAAAGCGATCGAAACTAATTTAAAGTATCTGGATTGTGGGCGCGTCCGCTGCCGGTAAAGCCATCACAGATGGCAGCACTCAGCCAATTCCTCCTCCAAACAAGTCGTAATCGAGAGTGATCTTCGTCGCGAGCAAAAAGAAGAAGAAGAAAAAGACAAAAGAAGATGATAGCGTCCATCTCGCCATCTTCGGTAATTGTTAGTGTGTTTATCCACGTAGCGCGCAGCACGCAGCTTCGGTTGCATCCGAAGTTCAGCTGAAATCATTCATTATACAGTGGCCGACGGCATATTTATGGTTGATGGGTCCGGCAGCATCTCCACCGGTGTTGGTAATCGCGGCAATAACCCAAGGCCCGAGGCCACCCCCGTCCGCCACCGCCCACCACGGGTCAGCGACTTCGATGTTCACGTCGACCTTAAATTCGCGCACTTGTTCACTCTTCCTTCGGTTTACTATGCCGCCGCTTCTTCTCACGCTCCTCCTACGCAAGGTCAAGAATCTTTAACGATTATATTATCGCAGGCTACTCGATTTTATGAATGCGTGCCAGTGGCGGATGGAAGGATTTTTATGGCACTTACAGAGATTGTGATAACGATAGTGATAACAGCACTCTGAGAGACGAACCGAGCAAAAATTGAAGATCTTTGGATCAAAATTATCTCCGCATGTAACAAATCCCATAAAATCTTTAAATTTTGATACGAAGAAAGAAAAGAGATGAGAATTCTGTGAACAAAATTCCTGCTGGCCCTTCTCTTCGATTCCTTCAGTAACCAACGTTTTCACGATCTAATTCTTCTAGTTCCTTTATTTACTTTGGCTGCAGGTTCCTTCTCTGTTAATATTTTAATAAATCCTGCCGACCTTACAATTTTTATTCGTATTTGTTTATTTTGTTACACTTTTGTTTGTTTCTTTGTGGAGCTAAACAGAGTTTTACAAAAATCCTCGCACTAATGCATTAAAACCATCATAACGATATTAAAACAAGAGTGTAATGCCTATAAAATATCCTTTTCCAAAGAAAACGCTAAGCGCTTCTAAATTAGCAAGAAATTGATCAGTCATAAACGTGCTTTTAAATTTATTATCATAAGTACATGATACGTATCTGAGTATAAGAACACCGTCATTAAAAGTCTATTTCACGTGATTTTTTTAATTGTATTACTTCTTTTCCCGTGCATTTCACGCTTGTTACTTCAGAAAAGAACAGTGTCAACTTGTTACTCCTGCCCGCTTCTCATGTTACGATAAATGTGCCTGAAGGCATCACCTTCCGTCAGAAATTTCCATCCTGTGTACTCATTTTATACTAACAGCTTGCATAATCGATGATACCAATGAAAAGTTAAATCTTATGCCGGAATCCTGCCCCAGAGCGTAGAAGTCAAGATAACAACTTGCCTGACCCGTGCATTAACGTCTCCTACGATGTACCATAAACAATAATTTTTTTTCGACGGACGTACTTTTATTTTAATTAATAGAAAATTTTGTTGTTCTTTATGACGCTTATAATCAACTTAAAGCGCAGTGAAGTGATTAAATTGTGAAAGTTCACTGTCGATATGATCCTCCAAAAAGATTTTTGGACGTCTCGATCCACCTTCTATCGTTTTATAATTATTATTAGTCTTTAATGAGCATTTTACCATTATTTTTAATGATGCTGTAAAGCAATAAAGCTTTGCTGCTTATTTTTAGTTTATACTTAATGACTTTTAAACCAATGCGATATTTTAGTTTTATCGAGAGATCATATTTTTCGTCCTCAGTTCTTCTGATACGAATTTCATTTTGAAAGAAACACTAAAATTTAATTTATATTGCAATAATCGAACTGCACTGTCAAATATATAAACATTGAAATTTTTATTTAGATTCTTTGGTGATGTTATCAGCTTTAGAGTTTTATGATTCGGAATCCGATTCTTATTGAAGCATAACCAATCTAAGTTTTAAATATCAAATAAGTTTTCTTGCTCTTATCTTCAATTCCTCACGGCTTCTACACTATCGACTTTTATTTCTTGTGGATCTTCCACTTCGGTAAGAGAATGACCAATCTATCGAAGTCTTAACGTGATGACCGCCCGGAATACTTAATTGCACGTCACATCTCAGCTTCCACTTCACAAAGTCGAAGACTTGTCTATTTTCTGTTTTATTCTTCTGACAATCCAACAGCTTCATCGTCGAGGTCTCTTTTTGCAGAGTTTCCACCTTCAGTGCGGTTGACCTGTAATAAACATACGAATATCGAATAGATTATTATAAATAAGAAATTACGATCAGCCTACTCACATACTTTATTGTAATCGAGATGTTTTCCTAGGAATGCTCGTTAATTTGTAATCGACAGTGAACAGGCAAGCAGCGAGCATTCTGATATTATGTGCGGATAAGTTGGAGGCTGATGCTGATATAATCTTTTAACATGCAGTGGCGGTGCGTGGAAAAGATGGCGGGCATTTTTTAAATGGAATCTGTGTTCGTTTTAAAGATCCAATTCGAACCTTCTGTTATGATGTTGAATCACCACTGGAGAATCAGAACATGAAAATAAATAAAGAAAAAAAACTGACATGGAGGGCTTGGAAAACAACATAATAAAATGAAGACGAATAAAACAAATTCTGAAGTCTGAAAAGCAAACTAGTAAACAATAAAATCAAGTTTCCGAGAAGAAAAGAGGTAAAAATTAGAAAGGTGAAGATAATATTCTTTGATTTCTTAAATTTCTTTGATTTCTTCGTTTCTTTTAATTTCTTCGATTTCTTCGATTTTCTTGTATTTATCAATTGTTTCAATTATTAAGATTGCTTCTGTTTTTTTAAGGGTTCTTGAATTCCTGCGATTGTCTTGACTGCTTTGGTTCTGTAGTTTTTTCAGTTATTTGATTTTTTTCTGTTTTTTACATTGCCTCGGTTTCTTTCAATCCTGAAAATCGTTTGGTTTCTTTAATTCCTACACTTATTATGATTCCCTTGATTTCTTCGATTCCTTCGATCTCTTCGATTCCTGAAATTTGTTTGATTTTTTTTAATTCCTACGATTTTTTCAATTCTTAAATATCATCGAGTCTGTTAACACCTCCAACTCCTTTAAATTAATAAATTTCTTTGATTTGCTAAATTCCTTCGATCTCTTAGATTTCTACGATGTTTTAGATTTCTCCGATTCCTTGAAATCCTTAGATTTT
The DNA here is from genome assembly GCA_030157275.1 of Cynaeus angustus. Lineage (NCBI taxonomy): Eukaryota > Metazoa > Arthropoda > Insecta > Coleoptera > Tenebrionidae > Cynaeus > Cynaeus angustus. The sequence continues at coordinate 25,826,666 of CM058059.1, forward strand.
TTAGATTCCTTTAATTGTTTCGGTTCTTCGTATTTCTTAGAGTTCTTTAATTTTTGTATTCCTCCAATGAATTCGATTTCTTCCATTCCGCGGATATTTTTCGTTTCCTTTTTCTTTGATTTCTTCTATTTCTTCAATTTCTTCCGATTTTTTTTAGAATAAGATTTCTGTTTTCTAAATTCATTGAATTCCTTGGATTGTCTTGACTTCTTCAATTCTGTCAATTTTTTTTCTTCGCTTTTTTACATTGTGTCGATTTTTCAGATTTCTGAGTTTTTTTTATTTCTTAAATGTCCACAACTTTTTTGAGTTTTCCGATATTTTAGATTCCGTAGAGATTACTTGGATTCTTTCAATTTCTGACATTCTTTTTATCAATTCCTACGATTCTTTTGATTCCCCAGATTTCTTAGATTCCGTCGATTTCTTTTATTTCATTGATCCTTTCACCTCCCTTGATTCCTGTTTTTTTTTATTTCTTTGGATTCCTCTGATTGCGTCGATCGTTTCGATACCTCCGAGTCTGTTAACACCTCCAATGTCTTAAATTCCTTGGAATATATAGATTCCCTCAATTTCTCATTTTTTTCTTAAACTACAATATTTTAGATTTCACCGATTTCTTTAATTTTTTGGATGCCTTTAATTCATTCGATTTTTTCAATGAATTTGACTTTTTCGATTTCGCCGATTCCATAAATTTTTCATATTTTTTCGATTTCTTAGGTTTTTCTGATTCGTTCGATTTATATATTTTTTCGATTTCTTGTATTTTTTACATTGGCTTGATTTTTCAGATTTCTGAGATAATTTTGATTTCTTAAATACTCACAATTTTTTTGAATTTTTCAATTTTTTTGATTCCTTCGATTTCTTCGATTTCTTCGATTCCTTCTGTTCCTTAGATTTTTTGAATTTCTTTGATTGCCTTGTCTTTTTTAATTCTGTCAATTTTCGTTCATTCTTTAGATTTCTTTCATTTTTTACATTACTAGGGCTTCTCTGACTTCTGAGGTTCTTTTGATTTCTTCAATACCTACCATTCTTTTGATTCCTTAGATTTCTTTAATTCGTTCGATTTATTTATTTCTTTCGAATTCTTTTGTTTTTATATTGCCTCGAGTTTTAAGATTTTATAAATTTCTTTAATACCCACAATTCTTTTGATTTCTCCAATTTCTTAAATTTTTTTGATTCCTTTAAGTCTATTAACATTTTCAATTTCTCAAATTCTTTTGAATGCATCCATTCCCACAATTTCTTAAATTTCTTCGATTTCTTTGATTTCTACGATACTATCGATGATTTTCCTTGGATTTTTTGAATTAGACTTTTTTAAATTCTTTCGATTCTTTTGTTTTTTTCAGTTTCTTTTCGCTTTTGCTACAATGCTGTAAAATCTTTTTTTTTAATTGTAGATAATTTTTTTTAAATTTGTTCTGTTTTTTAGAATTCTTTATTTAATTCTCTGGATCGTTTATGTAATAATAAACTTTTCGAAAAAAAAACATTGATAACAAATGTACAAATAAGAAAAACTGAAACGATTTAAAAATAACAAAAAGGAAAATTAGTAAACCAACTGAATCGTTTCTTAATTTTTTATTGTTCGTTTGAAAATGAGACACAAAAACAGATAATTGAATTTTTTCTCAAACTTCCAGCAGTATTTTGCATTTTACCATCATCAGCCTCTGCGTGCTAACTTTTGCTGATGTCGGTATCGCACTCGCCTTAGGTAACGCGTATAAATTACCAAAAATACGGGGTAACGAAATTTTCTAAAAGTATAATACCATAATGGTACACTTGCCGCTCTTATTTTATTTTAAAGTGGTCAACATAGCACACATAAAATACTAAAATTGAGCTGCACATAATGATCACGAAAGCCTTCAAGCAGTTTTAAACTTTTGAACTGCAAACTTATCGAATAAACACCTGCAGGCTCGGCAATTTAAAGAAAACTCTTAAACCACCCTTAGTTTAGGTAATAATCGCCAATTTAGTAGGTGGAGCTGTCGGGGTGTATCAAACCGCAAAATTGTACTAGGCCAAGTACAAATAACAGGTTGTCCTGAACTTGAACATAATAAATGATTTCTATTAAAAATCCATAAATTAAAATCGACGCTATAATTATGTCCAAATATCGAAGACGTCAAATTCGTGTTGCTCACATCATTAATAACGAAATTATTTTATCATAACTCCGACATAGCATTTAATTTCGACATGGAATAAAAATTTTCTCGTATATCAAAGTACGACAAGTCATTAGCATAACTTATTATCACTGGCAGCATAAATATTTTTCTTGCAAATAAATTATGAGGGAATTTGATGGAGATGACCACAACGAGATTATGAATATGCGACACAATTAATATGGAAAGTTCGCTTGGTCAACTGAACACTGTTAAATACGTGAGGTATTAAAAATATTATTTTGACACTTTCTCACATAAATCAAGACTAAAGTCGCTCTACTACAAGCGTTATAACTGTTTACTAATTTGGACAAGGAGGTTACTAAATAAAAAAGACGTAAATGAGGCGAGTTTAGTGCGGATGGGAATTAAGATGCGTTAACAACAATATGTTCGCGAAATGTTAATTTCAGTAGCGGAATCCGCCAGTTCGACCATGTTTTCTTCCGGACGATAATATTTTATTAACTATAATTAATAAATATTTATGTGAGCTGAATCAAGAGAAAAGTTTTTCCATTTTATTTCTACACGAACTACGAAACATGCTGCAATTTTATTAAAAAACGTAAAACGTGCCATTAAAAAAGCGTGCATGCTATTACACGTAAACAACTTACCATATACCAACACAGCACAGTAGACATAAATTTGAATAAATAATTGATATTGCAACAAATAAATACTTCATCATTTGCATAAATAAATGTTAACTAACGAATAAGTGCACCGTAGACGCCTCCACTAACACCCGCCAGTTCTCTCTTAATTCAATTATGAAAATTTTATACAAACTCAAACCTTCTCCAAATTTGTGGCAAGTTTGCGTGGGCTCCGATTTTTCGCCAACAACAATGATCGTTTTTTAACAGTCGATTCTTGACCGGCGGGGGCGTGCGTTCAAAATATTCGGCGCCGGTGTTCGCCCCGAGTCTTGCATCCCCTGTAATTTGGGTCGAAAGCAGCGGACGGTCTAAACGTGGAAAAAATTCTTCATTGTTTAGTTCTACTTAAAATAAAGAGATGGTGTTGAACTGTCCTCATTTCTAAATTCTTTTGGTACTGCAAAGTTACAATTATTATAAAATTGTATAACAAAAAAATAATAATCAATTTTTGATTTACCAACGTTATTTTTCCTCTCACTTGTCCATCTGCCGTGGGTATGTCCATGACCATATTTCTCTTTGCGTTATTATTTGACGATAAGAAACTAGGTATGTTAGTTTTATAAATGATCCCATTAAGCAGAAGTTGGTTGCATGACGCCCGCCTATTACCCGAGGAAGATCGTGATGGTTCAACCTCTGTGCCACTAGCTCAGAAGCATTTACAGTCATCCGGTTGAGTAATTCTTCGACGAATGAAAGTAACCCTTCGAGCACTCATATAGGCCGCTGTTTATTCTCTTCGGTTACGGTTTTGTTTTCATTCATTTCGAAAGTTTCATTCATCGATATCGTGAGTTTGTTGCTTACAGCAAGCTGCAATTTTCATTCTCATTTTCAGCTTCCACGCTCTATTTATGGAAGGCAATTCAGGTTTGGGATGCGTTGGTACGAAAAACGGTGCCATTACAGGTGGACCAAAAAATGCAACTTTTCGATGGATTAACAATTTTTTTGATTTTTTCTTGTAAACACTCTCTAGGTCTGTTCTAAAAACACGTTCTCTTCTCTTTAAGGCGCTCTCAATTTGTCCAGGTTAACAAACGACAATGAATTTCGTATCGCCAAGCATCTAATTAACTCGAGTAATGGCAACATTCAATTAATTTGCATTGAATTCAATACCAGCCGCACAAACGCACTCCACAATACAGATGATTATGGTCAATTGACCGTAAGGACATAATAAATAGTGACGGGACTGTTATCATAAGTGTCAGACATAACAGCTATTTTATTAAGTCGTGCTGTGGCAGATTATCTGTAAAGTCTGGGCGGCGATCTCCTCTTACACACGACTTCGTGGTTTACAACAATAGACACCGTATCTTAGATAGCGATTAAAATTTTACACTGAAAACACACTTAGACTCCATCCACTCTGCCATAAATCATCCAAACTAATAATTGCTACTTGTTTCTTCGAGCTACCGGCCTTCGAAAACACGATGGAAAAATTAAATTGATGAGATTATTAATTCCATATCGAAAAAAATTGGGAGGTTTTATTAAGGTGATCATGTTCTACACCCACTTTCTAGAGTCAATAATGATCAAATTTGGGCAGATAGAACATTAGTGGAGATCTCAAGATTTCAAAACGATGTAAATTGAAAATTTGGTGTTGGAGGAAGTATGAGAAAAATCTTCAAAGCCCATCACGCCTAAATATCTTGTAGGTGTTCCCATATAAGATTCCTAAAATTATCTTCACGTGCCTTGCGTCAATAAACATTTTTTGCTTGTCCAATTCTTGAATTTCATCTTCAAACTATTTTTACGAAAACTTGCGTGGTAAGAAAGTACAAGTACTTTTAATTTAACATTATCTGTACCTGGTCATACATGATCACAAAACAATGACGAATTAATAACCTTAATGACAAAGCAAGAACCAGCATGACAACATTTTAATGAATTTTAATAAAGCTTAATAACTTGTTTTAGGAAAATGTTACATAATTGAAAAGCTTATCACTTTTCTTGTTGTTAATGTAAAACATGCAATGTTATAAATCGTTCTGCTATGCTGTCTAATTACCTTATTATACCCTAGAATGTGTCACAGAAATTAAAATTTTTTACATGCAGCTAGAACAAGTAATTACTTAGCATACTTGCTCTTAAATGGCGTAAAACCACGCATGGAGAACAATGTGCAAGAAGCGTTAACACAGTAATTGGTACAAAAAAATATTTAAATAAAACCAGGTGGTTTATATAAACGTTTATTTTTAATAAAATATGATATGAATATACACGATCTTCTTTTATGTAAAATAACATCTGGCAGTTGTCCAATTAAAACTATAATAAACGATGTCAAGTAATTTATTGTTGGCGATGTTGTAAAACAATCAGAAATAGTAATGAAAAAATTATCAAACGAATGCATCAATTGTGTCGAAACAGATTTCCCAACACTTAATAAATCATTAAAAATAATTATGTGAAGGTACTCGTTGCAAGATACTATCATTTCCAAGTTCTAAACTGATGCACAATGGAAAATATCTAAGAAAGTGCCTTGGAACAATGACACCGTTTTTTGGCAAGGATACCAACAAATGTCAGCAAGTTTGATCTCGACTCACGTTTTTCCACGTGATAAATTAAATTTTCTCAACTTGTAGTGCAAACACTACCAAATCATCATGGTTTCCATGTAAACCGTAATTACTGTGGATGCTAAATTAAGATGTCTTACAACTCAACACATGTTGGAGTAGACAAAGGCAGCCCTGTCGGAAGTGATAATATCATGAAGCAGAGATCACATGTGTCAACTCCGTTTCTTTTTTCTTCAAACGCCAAATAGCTATTTTCTTTTATTCTTCTTTCTATGGCACACTTCCAAATAGATCATTCGCCGTGGCATGGCAAATAAACGAGGAGACCACTTGTATAATTACATTTTTTGTGATGTTAGTATTAATTATCCGCCCACATGACGCAGCAAAATAGTTTGCTATTTATTGCTGACAGTACAAACAGCTATAGATGGTCGAAAAGAAGATAAAATTCTCGAAGTCTCCATGAATCATTCGTCGGTAATTTGACACCGAAAGCAAAGTTGAGGTTTCTTTTTGTGGCAAAAAAGCTTTGTCCAATTAGACGTCAACGTCATAAGAACAACAAACAGAAACGGTGGTTTTTCAGGGGAAAATTATATGTAATTATGGAAATTACGCCGCTAAATTGGACAGATTTTTAAGACATTTTTAACGCCTGTCGAAACTGCCCGGGGCTTAAACAGTTATACGCCTACGGACGCTATCGACTTAAAAGTTTATCTGTTAACAAATCACTCCAAACCTAACAACTAATTTTATATTCCGTCCAATCAATAAAAAACTAATTGACGTGTAGAGGAGTAAAACAAATTTTCGGTTTAGTGCCCAAAAACGACAAAACGAACTAGATATGATATTTGTCGTCAAATTTGAAACCCCACAGGTGACAAAACGGAGTCAGATGGATAACAAACTATCATTAATTACGATTTTCGTCGTATATCATCACAACGATCCAGCAGGAAATTGATTAGCAGTTTTATTACTGCAAAAAATTCATCCACAACACACTTCAGAGGAGGTGCACTCTAGTAAGCCAAGTACGAGGCACCTACTTTTGCGTGTTTGGGTCTCAAATCATTTTCAACACGAAAAGAAAAACTCAAAATGTTTTTTCGATCCCAAGTAAATATTATTATTAAGTAAATGGCTTTTAATATTTAAGTTGTCGTGCGATCCCACCATCGTCTCACCTTCAAAAATGCGATGGTTAGAGTTTTTGTGGTTTGACAATCGTCAATAAGAAAGTTGTTATTATAGGAAAAAAAAGGAAGATGGGCGCAATTACATAACAATGTCAAGATTATCATAACCGTAGATGGTGTTTCTCAGGTTAAGTGAGCTAGATCGGCAAAACAGTGGTGTAATAAATCGAAGAAGACGATCCCTGTAATCGCTGATTGAAGTCATTACTTCTTTACTTTTCCTGGTAACTAAGGCTATTTACGAAGACGTTATCAAGTGAAAAAGTCCATCTGATGGATACCATATTTGTAATGAGAGTACTGCCATTTTTGCTCAATTCTACGTACGATGCTTGTAAGGTTATACGCTTTATACATACGTTCCAGTTTGAAAGCACAAAAAATCTTTTTGACGAATTCAATTTGTTGTTGTGAAGCATTGAAATTTAATAGTGTGGATGCGTGCGGTGTCAACAGAGCCGTTTTTGACGCGATGAACTGTTGGCAACGTATGATTAATTACAGTACTTCTTCTACTAACAAAAAAAATCTTAGACAAGTGGCATTACGCCAGGCCTACGACGAAAGCGTTATTGATAATAACATTTACATCTTCATGGTTGCTTAAAAACTGCCATTCTAGAATTTAGAGAGTAGAACTTTAATAGTAAAACGATGCTCACGTTTTCAGTTTAACTACAAACTTCCTTATTTCCCCTTAACTAACCGTATAATTAGAAATGGCTTTTGGTGTTGTAAGAACAATAAAATAATTATACTGAGTGCTAAAATTCTTCTGAAGAAAGGAATTAATATAGCTGGTAGCTTCTGAGCAGAATTTACAAGAACACAATTTAATAAAATAAAATTTATGCTTTTTAAGATTTGTCCATTTTTAGATCTAGAGTTTTCAATATTTACAGTTTTTTAACCTAAATCCGTAAATTTTCCAGACTTTAGTTATCATCTACAAATTCAGATTCTAAAATGTTAGATCATGATTATAAAATTTGAAAAACTCGCCCATAAATTCTAGAGTAAAAACTTTGAGACTGAATTTTGTCAGAATCCATAATCTTATTTTCATATTTTATATACTTTGTTGAATTGTGGAAACGGTTCTTAAAAACATTTTTGGATTAGTCAAAATTTCTAGTAATTTTTTTCTAACGTTTAAAATAACGTTCTAACGTTTTAAAATATTGAAGACAATATGACCAAAATTATACTTTTTTAAATTGTAATATCAAAAATATTATTCTTGATGTTTGAAACGTTAAAAATTAAAATTAACAGCTCTAGTTCAAATTAATAAAAAATGAAAGTTTTTGAAAAAAAAATTTCTTTAATTTTTTAGCAACTTTTTGAAGCAACTGTTGAAACCAACAAACTCCATAAAGTTTTCTAGTTCTCACATTAAAAAAATGGTTACTAATTTTGGAAAAAATTGTTGGCAGTTTGGAATCTTGAAGTTTCTACAGTCTTTAAAGATGTTGGTAACATTCAAATCCTGAAATTTTGTTTTTTTTTCAGGAATCTTTGGAATTCACTATTCTTTAACTATTATTTTTGGAACGAATTTGAAAATTTCTATCATTCCAAAAAAAGACGTACTTTACTCGGTATAGAAATTTTTAAGAGGCTGAAAAATTTAAGCTTTTAGAGCTTTGAGCATCTTAGAATTTTAGAAATCTCTTTTTATGCCTGTGAAGTGTGGAATTACCAAAACTACACAAAGTGGCTAGAAACTAAGAGATCTTAATTATTATTAATTATTTAGATTAACTCACTTTTCAGAATTGCTGAATTTGTAATAAATCTAGAAATATAACTATAAATTTTTGTAGATTCTCTTGGAATTTTTGATTCTTTATTTTTCTCTTCATCGAGATCTGATACGTTTTCTGATATTGTTTTTGAGTTCTTTTAGAAATTTTTTGAAGCTTTTGTACATTCGATTCATAAAAATCTTCTGCCCTCTCCAGTTGCATTTTTCCCCATTTTATGACTGATTAAAAGCACTATAAACCAGTCATCGCGTCGCCCCATATCAATGGTAAAGTCAATTAAAAACCGCCATCCAACCAAGCGGTCATTTTTTTATTAGCAATAGTAAAATAACAGTTTTATTATTGTCCGCCAGCTTTTAACACTTACAGCCCAGCACTTGTCAAATCCTATCTCTTCATACATTAAAAGCATGTTTAATCAACGAATCAATAACCATTTAGAGCAATTATCGTCTCCCCAACATTACTGTTTGGTTAAGTTATAGACCACACTCCAATCTGAAGGTTTACAATGTCCGTTGCTCAATTAGCTCTCAATTGAATTTCTTAAAAAACGCGTTTGTGTTTACGTAAGAGCGTGGCGACCATGCAAGGACGTTATAATACCACACCTGTATTTATTTGTTATTTTTATCTGGCACTGTCTCAGAGTAAATTCCAGTTCATTGTTTGTTATGCAAATGCGGTTGTGGTTGTTGGGACCGATACCACAGATTGGTACTGATTTCAAGCGGGTTGGGGCAATGGGCATTTAAAGAATGCAGTTAATGAATAACATTGTAATAAATGCGAGTGATTAGAAATATAAGTGGAAATCCAGACACGCAAAGGCTGAAGAAGGTCGTGCATGGGCGGAAAATACGTCTTCAGGACGTTAAGGTCTAACGACATATGCCAGTTACATAACGGCGAAAATATTGTTAAAATGCAGTAGCTGCGAGGCGTGGCAGGCTTTTCGTTAATTAATTTGCTCTTTATAACTCTATAATGTTGAGATTTAATGGTGTCTATCTTTAATCAGATTAGTTCATGATTTATAAAACGCATTTAGGTGCAATAACGTAATATTTTATCATTCTATTCCAATATCCGTTTTAAAGGTGCATTGCGTCACATTCATTACGAATGACTGATTGCTCATTAGACTTGTAGGTTTGTAGCACTGACGTGAAATACATTCTTTCTTTCACATTTTATAAATTCCTGTACTGTTTTCCTGTAATAGTTAGGAGGTAATAAATCGGGACACAGAAAATATGTTAACTTTTTAATAATATGCGGAACTAAAATAGACACTCGGTCTACTACTAGAACATCTGTTTAAAGATTCCAGTAATCACTACATTGCAATGAGATGTTTTAAATGACCACAGAACACTTTTTTTTTATTTAATTCAATTTATTTTGTGCAACAAAATTTTATATGCAATAGAATCATAATATTACGAGAGTTCTCAGAGTAATGTAAGCAGTTATGTAACGCTGTAACAAGAAGATATTTTCTTATTTGAAGGTCTAGACCACAGACACTTTCCCAGTTCATTTGCGCAATTGTCAAACCACAAGCCGGTTTGCGCAAATTATTTACCGTCCTTAAAGTTTTTCCCGAAACTGCACATCTAAAATAATCTAAAAACTTCCACGTGAAAATTTGAATCCACAATCTTGGCAAACCCGAAATTGTACTTTTTCAACTCATTTTTAACTACTTTAACAACCATTCTTTGTTGCGATTAGCCAAAATAAAAAAAAACTTTATTGCAGCAAAATTTATTGGCCGGTGGCACAAATAAGAACCAGATTTTATGAAAAATGCATATACGTCCAATTTTTAATTTATTATTTTCCGTATTTGGTTGATAGAAATGTTTTCTTCCAGTTTTATAAATGAGCTTCATATTTTGCACATTTTGTGAATTATGAAATGATTCTAAGAAATATTAACAATTGTATGGAAATAAAAATAGGCCTACAAAATACTGAACAACGAAGATGTATAATAAAATAATTAGCGGTTTATTAAGAATTAGTTCGTGAACCGTTTTTCTTGAAAATCCTTACAAAATCGTTGCGACGACATAAAAATAGAGTTCAAAATCAAAGTAAAACGTATAAAAGTTATTTAAATAATCTGAGAACAATTTAGAAATTTAAAAATATAAAAATATAGAGAATAAATATAAATATTAATTAATGAGTAAATAATATGAAGTACTTAAAAAAATATAATACGAAAAATCCAACAATATTTCTAGCATAGTTTTAAAAAACAATAAATGAATAGTTTTATAAATGTAAAACTTTCAATAAAAAAAATCTTAATTTTTACACCTAAAATTGTTTAACAATTTCAGTTTGGTAAGCATGTAATTTTTGACAATTTTGAAATTTAAATTTTGAATTTAGCACAAATATAAAGAACGAATTTAAAGAAGAACGCATATAAGAACCTGAAATTTTACATTATTTATTTTTAGATTGTGAATAAATGACCTTAGTTAAAAATGTTTATTTTATTATTTTGCATATTTGCATTTTATAAATATTGCCTCCGAATTTTGTAAATAATCATAAAATATACTCATTTTACATATTTTGTTGAATTATGAAAACGATTCTTGGAAAGCGTTTCTCAGTAAATAAAAATAAACCGACTGGGATTTGAACAAACATTCCGACGACAAGAAAATGGAAAACGATGGAAATTTTAAAATTCAGAATATAAAAAATATTGAGAGTAAAATATATAAGGAGTTTTTAAATAGTGCAAAATCGAACCTTAAAACCAAAAAGTACAAAGCATCGAGAAAATCGAAAATTTGGAATGTGTACAAAAGTTTAAAGGGACAAAAATCTCAAAATCTCTTGAAAAATTTTATTAGTATAAAAAATATTGTAATCTATTTTTAGAAAACTAACATTTTTTATGTAAGTAGAAATAAGCCGACAAACAATTGAAAAATCAATGCAAATAATAAAATAACTTGATTGTTTTAAAGCGTGAGTCGTCTTTGTCTTAAAAAATCCTTAAAAAAAGGAATAAAAAAAGAGGCAAAGAAAATCCCAGAAAAAATGGAAAACAATTTTAAATTCCAAAAATATAAAGAATATAGAAAATAAATATATCGTGTTCAAACTGTACAAAAATCGAAGGGATAATCAAAAACTACACTGTTTTAACAATTTCTAAATTTGGTAAGCACATTTTTGATAATTTTGAAATTTCCAAAAAAATAAGTGTAATGTTATTTTATTTTTAATATTAAACTATGTACCTTCTGTATTTTTTTGTATAATTTAGCCTCTTTCAGATTTTGTTAATTTTTTATATCTTTTTTGAGTGTTGTTATATTTTTATGTTTTTTTTTCGATTTTGATATTATATATACAAGAAGAAATTAATTTAGAAACCTGTTCTTTTAGAAAGTTGCCGTCGGTTTTTTACAAAAATTAATTTCTGTTGTAGACATATACACACATAAACATAAATTACGAACATGCACATTGGCGCATAAATCTTTGTCACTTATAGAAAAAACGCATATTAAAATCTAATGATTAGATTTTTATACATATAAATTTAATATTTAATAACCAACATTTTATTAAGCTTATAATAAACATAAAATTATTAGCACGGAAATGTGCTTATTTTTAAGTATTTAACTAATATGAGAGCCTGAAGAGCTATAATCGCAGCCTTACAGCGTAAAGATTGTGCGAAAACAATCAATAGATTCTGAGAAAATAATAAAAAACTTTGAATGTTTTTTTTTAATACAGAGAACCGAAAATTTAGTGGGATATTATCACGTACTCCACCTATATTGCGTAAGTTAAATTTATAGCTGCATTGAGATCCAGAAGCACTTAATGTAAATTAAAATTTATCGCTATCACGAAGTGACAACGCGCTTCAAAACCATAATTTTTTATCAAACTAACGACGGCGCTTTGTTTTTTAATTAATAAGAAAGTAGTAACTGATGACATATCCGTAGGATTGGAATATTTAACGACCTTATTTTTTATCACGATATTCCCGACTTTAATCTGAGATGTCGTAAAACTAGCGGGTGTGAAATATGTAGGAAGAAATGAATAAAACATGCATAAACATGAAAGATTTGGCAAGAGACACATAAAGTGAACGGTTTCAGATTGGAACTTCCATACAAACAACGTAACTTAATCAGATTTTCTTTATAACTTAATTAAAAAACACCAAAAGAAGGAATTCGGAGAGGCTTCTATTAGTTTCGAATTGCATTCATGTCGAAGAATGATAAATTATACACTTGTTTACGGAGGAACATGACAATTAGAAATTTACATTTACATAAAAGATGAATATAATAAAGTTGTATTGTCGTAAAATAAACAAGAAATTGATTTTCTGTCAGTGTGGAAATATTTTTCACATTGACAATATTTTATAAAAACGACACCCACTACAAATTCAATCGTAATTTCAGGGTTATAAATTAACAGTCGCGGAAAATGTTAATTGATGCTAAAAGGTTTATAGTTTATTGCGTATTTTATTGGCGACAGATCTGTGTAAAACATTTTGTTTCAGAACAAAACTTGCAAGATATCTAATCATCTTTTAATGTCTCCGAGTGAATATTTGCAATCGAAAAAGTCAGCGCAGTTCGACTACTTTTTACGAGATTCTGATATTTTATGCCTCACCTGTGACATAAAGTTTAGCGAAGTCTGAAACCAAAAATATTTTGTAACGTTCTTAGTTTTTCTAATGAGGTCTTTTAATATTATGTGTTCCTCCCACAGCTGTGTTAGAATCCGTTCTTCTTCTTGATGGTAAAAGCTACAGTCTTCTTTTTATAGTTGCTATCTATCAGATTTATGACCGTATTTAAAATACGCTTGCCATGTATAAAAGCTTTGTAATTATGTAACGTTTCTTTAAAAAATATCGTTGGACGGTGGTCACATGTCATATCTTGTACATGTAAGTTTGTCAATGTTTCCTTTATCGTCCGACTTTAACAATCCCGCTTCTCCTCGATTTCTCGTCTAAAATATGGAAAGATGTTTGATTTGAATAAAAAGGAGTTTTATCTTCCATCTTAAAATTGAATGCTATTGCTTACACATACGTAAAATACAAGCAGCAAAATGCTGTAGTTAAAAAACCAACAAACACTAATAAACCTAACGACCTTGTTTGTATCCAACAGCGTTGAAAGTCGCCGCTATAAATCACTTCGGAGGCTACCAAGCAATTCTAAGCATAATGTCATCTTCGCCGGGCGAAGATCCTTTTTATTAAAAATCTTTATAATTCATCCAGATACGTATGACTAATTTTATTACTTAATTTTTCATTATCATCAATCATGCTGTTGGAAATCGCTTCCAACCGAAATTAATTTTCCACAGTAGACGGAAGATAAGTGATCTACCAGAAACTAGCCACCAACCAGAAGACTCAAAATGGCACACCTACACTCCAAGTAATTACTGTTTTTACCCTTAATTATATTCAAGCTTGTGGGTTGAATTTTATTAGACAAGTCTGTAGAACTTGTGCCACTAAAATTATACCCTCAGGTGAAGAATATTGATGACTACCTCTGCCTCGTCGTACAAAATACCAAACACTGGCACTTATCTGCTATTGCATTATCGTTCCCACCCTGTAATAATCAAAAGCGCTTGTCCTCGAAGAAAAACTAAGAAGAACCGGCAGGACCGGAACTTCTTATTTTGCATATTTTTAGGGGTGAGTTAAATCGTTTATTGAATCAGGTTAGACGAACACCCGGTCTCAAGGTAGGCAAATTTAGGCTTTGTATTTAGGATAAGTGATTAAGTATGAGTCGTACCTTCTTATTTACGAGGAAAAATGCATGACTAGAGGCACCGATAAAACCTACTTTTATCGTGATGCATTTAAGAAATTTGCATATTAGAAGGAAGGTACGGATTTTATTAAGTGTTTTAGACCACCTCCGCACCAATAACGACAAGAAAGATTGCTTCTAATTTAGAATCTTCTAGCTTTCTCGTGAATAAATTAATACTAAATCAGGAGATTTTTGTGAAAATATACAAATCTGGTTGCATAAGAAAAGTCGTGTTATTGGCAACGGTGGATGGCAATTTTAGAATAAATTTATTTAAATCGTCAACTTCTTTAGTACCAATATCTCTATTATTTATTATTATTTAGACGATAGAGAACCACTTTAATCTGGAATTTTGTTATTAACAATTTTTCATTTTCGAAAGTGGCGAAAATAGAAAATAGTTTCAAAAATGAAGAAGTGGAAAAAATATCAGTGGAGTTAGAAAAACTGCTTCTGAATTTTCCCAAAAATCCAAGAAACTGAAGACTTCGAGTTGTCGTGTTTCACTTATTGATACTAAAATCAAGAAAAATCGATCGTTGGTGTAAGCGACAAAAATTGTAAAGTAAGATTTTTGGAAATTGTACGAAAATATTCAGGCTAGCTCACAGACAAAGAAAAAGTACCACTCAGCCTGTTGGAATCAATCAATTTTATAAAGTTCCGAACATGATTTCAAATTTTTTGAAGCTGCCACATCCCTAAATGTATACTGGGCATTGCTTTCGTCGCTCTGCAGCAACGATGTTGGCACACACGACGCTGATCTTGTAATAGGCAGATGGAAATCATCCTCGGTAGCAGAAAACTATAGTGAACATTCTGTATCGAAAAAATTTGCCGTTTCAAATCGAAGTCTGCAAAAGTTCAGCTACCACTACACTGCAGTTAAGAATAAATATTTCTGGGAACCAATTTTTGAGGTTAGCCCTGCATTTTGAGAAAATAAAGCCTCCTTTAAAATCTGTTACGGAAAAAAGAAAATAAATTTATTTATCTAATGTAGGCAATTTTAAGTTTTCATGGTTTGTCTTTGGAAAGCAAAGAAGAAAAAATTGTAATGTTTCCCACCAGTTAGGAATATTCATTGATAAATTTATAGATAATAAATTTCAAATTCGATAATAATAAAAAACAATAAATCTGAAGATATAAAATTCTAGATACGAATAATAAATCGATATAAAGAGTTACCTCCAGTAATATATTATAACAATAAAGTAATTTCGCCCGTTTTCTCGCCTATAAAACTCTACCAAAGATTTTATGAGAATCGTAAAAAAAAAGAAAACGATCATCTGGACACATTTTAACACATTGTTACCAAATTCCGAATAGTAAAAATGTATACCGAATTTACATGAACATAAACTTGGTTTTAACAAGCATTACTGTCACTGCCTCCAAACGTCTTCGTTAAAATTAGAATTACTCGATAAAGTCAGAGATGGAAGGGATCGTTCCACTTTCATAACTAAAAAATTGCACTAGAGGACTTTGCGCACAAATCGACGTTATCAGAGAACGACCTTCATCTTTTTCCCATTAAAAACTTCATATTTCGTAATTATCAATTTTATCACGATTGTTGCCATCAGGATTTAAAAAAATGTGTCCCCATAAAAATTATCACGCTTTTATGTAATTCCGCGTTATAAACCAGATATAACCGGAAAATCAGCAACCGATAAAATAAAAATTGTCGATTTAATTAAATCATTAATAATTGTGAGGAGGTGTGAGCGAAAAAAACGAAGTTTACTGCTAGTGCAGGTGGTCGTTATAAAAATACGAAAACAAAGTATCGGAGGTCGTCGAGAGGTCGGTTTTGAAATTGTTGCACCGCGAACAATGTCGGATTTCCTTAAGCAAGCTATTATTAAATTGATTTAGTTGTAAATAGGAGAGTAAGTAATTGAAACAAGTAAGAGTTCACGAGAAGGCGGAATGTTGCGATGAAATCTACTAAATATAGTTACTTGCATGGAGGTGGTCATGAAATTCATTATATCTGTACACATTGTTTCAATTTTAAACAATTCTTGTAAACTGTGCTGTTAGAAGATCGATAAGCAACAAATGCTAAGAATTCAGTGCTGTCACGATCTCCGTCGGTGCACTTCTTCTCTTTCAGCGTCACTATTCTTGTGCATATTTTCCGTGTGATTGAAATTCATGGCATATTACCTTCGTTAGTGCATCCGTTATACTCCATTGTCCCTGTTTAATTTCATACAAAGCGAAAAGTTCCGCACATTATACTTACTATACCTAACTAATTAAATCCGCGTTCCGAACTGGATAATTGTTGGAATTATTTACTGCTATCAATTTATCATTGTATATTTATTTTCTGTTGGTTTATAGTAGACGCTTACAAAGACAAAACAAAGTAACGGCTTTGAAGTCAGTTCCACAACACTGCGTGTTTGATTTTTTCATTTTATTTGATTTCGAGGAATGGTTCAGACACGTTTCTTCATTCAAATCAACTTTTTTCAATAAATTACCAATTAATTATCGATTCTAGTTTGATTTTTGAGTAGTAATAAATTCTGCATTGGATTTAATCACCTAGACAAATTACATAAACGGGCTAAATTTTCCTGAAAGCCTCTTCCAGTGATCACAAGGATGTGCTCTAGTTAGCTCGTCAATGCTTCATCTACGATGGGAAATCCCAGAGACCTACTAGAGACGAGCTAACCCCTTTCTTGTACGAAAGCTGTAACAGTCGAAACATAATTTATCTCAGTACCAGCGCTGGTCTAAATTCGTAAATATATCAAAAAGGTGCGACCAAACACTAAAACAGATAAACAATTTAATGAAAGATAAAGAACTGCTTTGTAAAAACAACATACTTACTTTCATTCGTTTTTTTTCATACTCATTTTGACGTTTCACGATTGGCTCTTTTGGCTTTATAAGGACTTAAGGTACTTTACTTTTTTTAAGCAAAAAATGTAAGTCATGATTTTTTGATGTAAACAGAAACAAAAGAAACAAGGCCATGAGGAACCATTTTAACCGTCAGGTGAAAAATTCACGAGATCGTTGTGTATAATACACTATTTTTTCTATAGATTTTAAATAGAAACTTTGATTTCAATTTATTAATTTAAAAAAAACGGTTGTGATGAAATTTATTTTATAAAATAATTTTTCGTTTTCGAGAGTGTCGAAAATACAATGAACGAGAACCAATTAGAACTGCCTGCTTGCGTAGAGGAAGAGACCAAGAAAAATGGATCGTTTTGGGTCACGGTGAATTTAGTTTTTTGGAAAATGTACGAAAATGTCCATGCTTACATCCTAAGAAAATTCGTCAATGCAAATTCTTCGGCAACTTCAGACAAAATAGGTTCGCCGCTCTGCCGCTACGATGTTGGCAAACACAAGTGCTAATCTTGTCACTTTTAAAGGAATAGGCGGATAGAAATCATCCTCGGTTTCAAATCAGATTCTCTGCGAAAATTTGAAATTTGGCCACAACTACGAATACAATGCCGTTAAGTCAGTAAGTATCACTTTATCTACGCCTGAGGTTAAAGTTCAAGTTAACTTTGCATTTTGAGATAAATAAAGCACGCTGCTTAGGAAAAAAAACATGGGAAAATTTAAGAAAAAATTGTCAGTGAGCAATTCTTCGGTGGTGTATAATAGGTTGTCTAACTTTTTTGTAGCAAAGTTTTTTCACGGTATTCCGTACATTCATAATATTATAATAATTACAAAACGACGTGGGAACATTCCATGAGTTTTACGAGTACGAACAGTCGCATATGTGCATATGTCTTCCTCACAAACCCGAATAAAAGTTTCTAAATAGATTTTCAACGTAGAACATAAACCTGTCGTGGCCGTCGACCAGAAACAGGAGTGGCAATTTCGAAAAAAACTTCCCAATTTTTCTCCATTAGTCCGTGTTCTGTAGAGAACAAGTCTCAAATAAGAAATTTCCGTCTCCCGTATTCATTAAATCCACACCTAGCTTATTAAAACAAGAACCAAAATAGTGTTCCAGTATCCTGTACATGCCCATTTTATGTAGGCTGTCTTTGTAAAAATCCGAACGATTCAATTTATTTACTTAGCAACTTTGCATAGGTATGTAGCGCGCATTACAGCTCCGACTCTTATTTTATGTTTGATAAATCCATTTTTACTTGGTGCCGGAGCAATGCGTTCGTAATGAGCTTGTACGCGGACTGCCTGCAAATGTAATTCCACGAGTGTTGGCATTGAGCCGCTTACAGACCAAAGAAATACGATGATCGTAGATTTTATTTAATTGGAACAGCGTGCACTCAACTTGTTACTGTTCCACCATTCCATAGCTGTGTTTATGTTCTCTCAGGGTTATATGTAATATTCAATATTGTGATTGGCTATTTATTGGATTGGATTATGAAGCATAAACTATAGATTATAAGTGTGTATAAAATGAACGTATTATTTCCCACTTACCTCACCAACTAACTAGTCTATGGTCCCCACGTCTGGGAAATACTTGGTAGCGATCGGGATTATGGATGTGGTAAGTGGATAACTGACCACAAATCTAACTACTGTTGCTTTAAAAAGATCTTAACAGTTTTGCAAGAATTAACGGAGGAGGGAATTTCTCAAGAAACAGATAGTTGATCATTTTTTTCTCCATTTGAAAAATTCATACAATTTGGTACTCTAGAATTCCAGTCCAATTTTTTTAGACAAAAAAATTAACGATCAAATGTGAAGAAAATTGGTTTTCGACAAATATCTTATTTTTTATGACTCTGAAGTCAATTTAGGTTATTATATGAATTATAGATTGTAATTTTATCTACAAAAAAGATTTCACATGTTTTTCCCATACGACGAACGGTTTTTGAGATATAAAAGTGATAAGTAATAAAACTCATAATGCCTTGTACCCATGTCCGTACCACCTCAAGGGTGGTTCCGCTGTTTACATAGTTTCTCTGATAGGCAGATCCATGTTGCCGCTAAAAAATAGGTCTTATCTCCGCCTGCATCAAAAAGTTTCCCTTTTTTGTAACATTTAATAACATTTAATAGGGCAGATATCGAAATGCCGTCGTATTTTTGATCTCAAACACCAAGAATCCGGTCTCATCTCGTTTTTGAAAATTGCAAAACCGACTCAATCGATGGAAATTTGTTGATTTTTAGAAATTCGTTCATCTTGCACGCTTATAGATCTCGCTCTGGGTTATCGATCGACGCCAAGGTTTTCGAATTCTATCGCGTTTTCATCGAGAAAAAAATGGTCAAAATATGGGTCTGAAAAAAAATCATGAAAATTTGCGAATTCCATCTAATTTTGATTTGTCCTGTCTTACGTAGAATTTCACAAGGAGTTCCGGAAATGACGTACGAGTCTGGGTTCCGAATTTGAAGTTTTGAAAATTTGTTTTTTGCGCCAAAACGGCCAGAATTCGGAGATTTTCGGGAATTCTTTCTTTGATTGTATTTTTTATTGTTGCACGTGACATCGATGACGAGTTTTGAGAAGTTGTATGCAATTCCAAAATAAAATTAATAAATAAGAAATTATATTCAGAATTGCATAATTCAAACCTAAAGTGACCCAACTAATCAACAGGTTCTGAACGCATTTATTAATTTAAAAAATTATTTTAAACATTTTTAGATCTTAGAAGTTCATAGCACAAATATTTAGGTTTCAAATTCTAAATGAAATTTCAAATAAATTTTTCAAATCATATACTTTATAACCAAATTGTAAATTCTAGAAAATTATTAAATTTTGATGTTTTCCGAAAGATCCTGGAATTGCATTATTCTGTCTTTCTAATTTTTTAATTTATAGAATATCAAAATAATTGATTTTATAATAAAAAATAACACAATTTTTTCAGAATGTTAACATTTCCATAAAAACTAGACGACTTCTAGGTCTTCATTTGTTATTCATTTAAATGTTGTTTTATTTTTGAAGCTGTCAAGTTTTACTTTTAAAATTTTCAAAATTTTATCAATTTTTAAAGTTCAATTTGTGTTGCTTTAGTGAAAGCCCATTTATTCTTTTGTGTTTTCGTATATCCTCAATATATTCATGTTTCAAATAAACTGCATATTTTAAATATTATGAACACTTTTAAAAAACGATTAACAAAAAGTGCCCTGGAGTTCCAAGGAAAATATAAAAAATAAATTCTGGGAATCTCAAAAATTTTGGTGTCGATAAGTGTAGAT
Organism: Cynaeus angustus; assembly: GCA_030157275.1. NCBI lineage: Eukaryota > Metazoa > Arthropoda > Insecta > Coleoptera > Tenebrionidae > Cynaeus > Cynaeus angustus. The sequence continues at coordinate 25,847,192 of CM058059.1, forward strand.
TCCATAGAATCCGAAAAATACAAAAATTGAAAATGTGAAAAAATGCAACAGACACTAAGGTTATAAAAGTAGTTTAAAAAATTGGGAGAAATCCAAAGAATTTAGAAAATCCATATAATGGCAGAAAATTAAAGAGCTAAAATCTAAATTTCTAAAAAAAAATTCTTAGCTTTTAAAATACGTGGAAAAAGATTCCGACGATTCGAAAAATTCGAAAAACTTAAATTTCTCAGATAATGAGGTCTCAAAATTTCCGAAATTGTCAGATCCTTCAGTTTAAATATCGTATTTCTGAACTTGATGTAAATCTTTTGAAAATTCACATGATTCCTAACTATATAAAATTGATTTTCAAATTCAGGAAACAAAAATTTTACAAATTGTATATATTTCTTTACCGTTTGTCTTGAATGGGTAGTTTCACATGAGAAGTGCAAAAATTGAAGCATAGTGTCTAGACCAAGGTAACAATTAGAAAATGGGCAAGTTTTGTAAGAATATGGCTACCGGTCTATGCAATTTGGTCGTGGGTTTGAAAAATGGCCCACTTCCTTGCAGTAGCTATCTATTTATGTTTACGAGTGAAATAATTCTTGTTTAGTTGATGAAATGATATCTGTTCTGTCAAACTCGAACCAGTCCCCGTATTTTTGATTCATGAGTTTTCGTAACAACCTTGTTTCACAATGCCGCATATCGGTAAAAAATAAATGAATATCCAAAAGAAACCGAATAAGAGGAGAAGAAAAAAGCTCCGTATCCAATTATTTATTACGTACATAAATTTTGTAAGTAGTTGTACAAGAAAACGTATTAGAATGGTACATTGTTCTAATCTTGATTTAAAGCAAGTCCATGTTGTGGTGTGAGTTATAATAGCGTGCATTAATCCCCATAATTTTTCCCCGAGTTACAATGCTTACTTAACTGTGCATAAGTGGTTATTGATAAGCGCTATATTTTAATAATAATGAATAATTCAGTTGGTATTTTATTGACATGTCATATTTTATGGTCAGTCCGTTGTATTGAACGCGGCTATTATTTAGGTATTTGTACCGTTGCCTCCTACACCAGTGCGTTGAGATAATGCATCTGGTCTGCTTGATAGATAGAAATTCCAGCTTTGCGAGGCGTGGTCCCGTTCTTATCCCCCGAGGCACCCCATTAATAAAATTTTGACGCCTAACGCGGCTACCAGACGTTGTATATAAATTAATGAATTAATATTATTTTCAAAATTATTTTTACTAGTCGCGGGACGACCGAATTGTTTCGAATAGAAAGCGAACCGAACGATTTCATTTTCATTTTTCTTGTTGCTCCGGATCTCTAGAACTTACTATGCTGTTGGCATTAATTTACCGATTAATTTATTGAAAGGACGGTTTGCGCAATTATGTTGACATCCGACTAATGTGGCATTGTTGAAATATTGCCTTTGGATGTCTGATACTGATCCATTGTTGGTGGTACTGCTTATTTGTCATGGACGCGTTTGTAATGCGAATGCAATCTCCTATTTTATTTATAATGAAACAAACTATCCATGCCGCGTGTAATTAACACCAATTACTGCACATATTTTTAAATTGTATTTTTGGCGAAATCAATTAAAAGGTGCTCATTTACTCGCTTTGTTACAAGATCAATCTTTCGACGCCAGTTCAAGGTTTTACCTTTGCACCTGCTCAATTTCCCTAAATTTGGATAAAACGAACACGTGTTACAATGGACTAATTAGAGTGTTCCACACCACAAGTGCGCCAATCACTATAATGATTCACAACAGTTTATTTCAACAACTTGATGAAACATTTCACTTTTAGCTCGACGGTTTTCACCATAACCGCCATGCTCCTACGATTACCATACTGTTTTATTGTTTAAAGCTCGATAAAATCGTTCTTAAGTCAATACGTAACTATGACTGGATTCGATTAGTGTGATACTCGGTTGTGTTACACTTAGAATGCAAATTATGCAGCGATAAAATAACAGTAAATGAAACGAGTACCACACTCTAATTGACAAAGTGCACTTTATTTCTGTTAGTATGAAAAAAACGGTCCATTATAAAAAATTAACCTTTCAAGATTCCGTCGTGGGCGTTTCAATGATTCCGATAAGAAAGTGGGTAAGCAGCAAACACTTTATTTGCCGTTGATATTTTTTTCAACTTTTTCCTCGCAGACATATAATTTACGGTGTGAGATATCTATCTCCTCAAATTTAATAGTTAATTAATAAGCGTTTTCTTTAGTCGTTATCAAGATGATTGTTACAGTTACCCTCCAACAACGTTTTTATTATTGTATTTAGGTGCTTTTTCAACTTTTTAAAATGCCCGCAAAACGTGACCACACCAAATCTATATGAATCCATCAATTTTGTTAAGAGATTAGATCGTAATTAATCAAAAGAACATACGATAACTCGTTAAAATTTTATAGTGTTTAGTAATCTGGGTTTACCAATTTAGAAGGAATAAACATTCACCGAGAGCATAAAAGTCACTATAAATAATTCTTGTAACCATAACCAAATTGATACATATGCTGGTTATATGTCATATATTTTATTTAATATCGGACATTCGCTCACAATCCTTTTTAAAATATTCCATAAACAAAAAACAAATTGAAAATAAATTGTCGCAGCTGACGTTAATTTGAGATCATAAATTTTACAATGTAACATCAATATTTAATCGATATTTAACAATGTTTGTAGGTAAGAAACTGGCTCAAAAAAATCTAACAATTTTCAAAATTATATACAGGGTGAGTCAAGTGTAAGACATCGGTTGATCCTGGCTTTCGTATTCATGAACTTTTTAATTCGTCTTGATACATAAAGCAAGGAAGCACATTTTCTAAAAATATTTTACTTTAGACAAGGTTTTCCAATAACTCAGTTATTTTAAACGGAATCCTTTTTTGCATATTTTTATTTGTAAGATTAAATGCCTTAACTACATCTTCTTTTTAAATATTGAATTTATTGAATCAATATTATTATTGATTGATTACTGAAATTTTATTTAAAGCTACAAAATTCATTTCTTTTTTATATGGTATTAATGTTCGTCGATGCTATCATACAGGGTGTTCACTAAAAACACTTACTTTGTATGAAATCATCAGATTTTTTTTTCATTATTTTTTTTAGTTTAAGGTATTCCTGAGATACTCATTAAGGGATCGTAACTTTTTTTTACTAATTGTGACATTAAGAATTAAGTTTATGTACGCAAAAAAAAAGTTAACTAAAGTATTCCTACATCCAACCAGTTGGCCCCACAACTCTAAAAAATCTATAGAACTTAAAACGTTCAATATATCTAACCTGGAAGATTTAAAGACACCAGACACTAAAAGATTTCAGATATTCTGAAAGAAATGAGGAATTTAAAAATTGTACTAACTAAAAAACGCACTTCTAAAGCAAAAGCATCTAAACATCTAAAGCATCTAAGGCATCTAAAGCGTCTAAAGCATCTAAAGCATCTAAAGCATCTAAAGCATCTAAAGCATCTAAAGCATCTAAAGCATCTAAAGCATCTAAAGCATCTAAAGCATCTGAAGCATCTAAAGCATCTAAAGCATCTAAAGCATCTAAAGCATCTAAAGCATCTAAAGCATCTCAAGCATCTGAAGCATCTGAAGCATCTGAAGCATCTGAAGCATCTGAAGCATCTGAAGCATCTCAAGCATCTAAAGCATCTAAAGCATCTAAAGCATCTAAAGCATCTAAGGCATCTAAAGCATCTAAGGCATCTAAAGGATCTAAAGCATCCATCTAAAACCAAGTCAAAGCGAATAATTATTAAATTTATGTAACATTTATGTTTCCTGAAAATGTAATTTTACCGTTTTTGGTTAATTAGATGTGACCCAATAAAAAAATCTAAACAAAATATGCATTTAAAAATTAAAATATCGCTCTATTTAAAATAATTAAGTTGAATACGGTCCTGACCTATTGAAACACCAATGTAACATAAAATATTTTTAGCTATTGCACTCTGTATGTTGACTCACGCTGTAAATTCTCATTTGCTTAGATTTATAATAATTATTATTGAAAATTAGGAATATTAGACTGCAATTTTTTATAACAGTTTGCTTATGGCATTCGTGATTTCTTTATAATGTCGTTACAAACAGTCATAAAACTCCAAAATGTAAAGGTAGTGTTTTATATTGACGAGTTTATTGGGACCAGCTGCGTATCGTTTCATGTAGATGTTATTTTTATAAGTACAGCCATTACATCATTTCGCATGCGAAGAAATAAATGATCCATAATTTCGTGTTGCTTACAATACAAAATTCATAACTTTTGAAAAGTATTATTTTAGTCCCCCTATAGCTTTTTGAAAATAGCTCGTACTCAAGTCATATATTTAGGAACAATAACAGCCGTAATCAAAAGAGAAAGCAAAATAAAGCCAAACACTCGTATTATAATATTACACCTTTGGAGGCGTCCCGCGGCGCATCGAAAGCTCCTGATGACGCCCATCAAAAAGACGACCTGGTGGGTTAGTGTTCCTTACTTTATCTTGTAGGACAATACTACAAGGGGTCAGAGTTCCTGCAATTTCCCACGGTTTTAGGACCCCCTTCTTGCAGTCCCCTTGCATAATTGTAAGAACAAGTGACCCCCCTATTTATAGATTGCGCGTATTTACGTATAGATATGCAAGCTGAATTCCCATGTGCACAGCGTGAGATCGTCGGGGTGGTGGTGTCTCAACCACCCCAACTTTTGACTACAGGCTGACTTAATCCACTTCAATTATGTTAAAGGTGCTTTGTCTGTTATACGCTCTCAATTAAAATCGCGTATAAGAAAAGAAATTTGATAAATAGGGTCGCAGGACGAATGCGGTAAGTAAATTAGAAATTTCCTCTTTCTCTGCATCAAACGACCAATAAGTACATTACGTATTCAAATAGGTCTGAATTAGCCTTTAATCATCAGTTAGCTGTCGATTTATACTACAGTTAATACTGATTAATGAGCACATTTTCTAAAAGCTCGGATAAAATACGAAGAAATCAGAGCCGAGGCCACCTGTCCCTAAACGAGAACAAGATTAAAATAAGAATGACTGCTTGTAGCAGCTGAGAAGTTATGCTCAGGACGGAAGGAAGGAAGGAAGAACTTGCAGCAGGGGAGAAAAACAAAGGACTCCCAAGCCGCCTGTATGTATACATACAAAGCAAGTTGCAAGATGTGTTGCTGCAAGGGGGACGAAGGAGCTTTTATCCACGGGAATGTGTGGAAGTTATGGTGCATTTTCGGAACCGACATGAAAAACTGCCTGGGACTTTAAAACTCCGTTCATTTATTTTATCTTTATTAAAATCAACTTTTTTAGTTGTAACAAGCTTCCACGTTTTTCGAGAACGCTAATTCGAAATGAAGACGGTGGAAATTGGAACCACAATACGCTACTGCTTACAACCAAAAATTGCGTACTAATAATTGGCAGCTGTCGGTTAATAGTTGCCATTTAATGCTCACGAATGGCGTGGTTAAACCCTATTGAAATATGTTTATTAGTGTGTTCGAGAAATGGATTTTTTTAAATGTGAAATGCTGCCACTTAGCATTTTAATTGTGAAGAAAATCTTCCAGACGATAAAGATATCCATTCGATATGCAAGAACAGGTACCTAATAAGTTCAGATAATAAAAGAAGGTAATAATATTTTAAAATAGGATTATGTAAAACTGTGTCATTTTAATAAATAGCTAATTAAATCACATCAGACACGAGCTAAGCCACATGTTTTTCCGTAGCCGTTTTCCGATCGACAGGTGGGAAGCAACCAAAGAACTGTAGATTTAAATCGCCAAGTAATATTAATAATTCTTAATTTAAAAAGATAGTGGTTTACGCTTCACGGTTTGTAGAAATAAATAACAGACGCCTACATAGATTTTAATAATGATTTTGTCTTTGAAAAATGACATATTGTTATGTGGTAATTATTTTTAATTAATCTCATCCCGTGCCGAAAAAACCTAGTGGACGATATGAACCCGCTAATGACGTAACTAATTCCCAAATGCTAATCCTTACCTACTATAAAATCAGCAGGTGTCGTGGACGCTTCTATAATTAGAAATAAGTTACAGAATTCCGAAAACCAATAATGAAGCTCAAGCATCTTGCAGGTGTCGGTCTTGATTTTTTCCTTTCCATAGCGAGAAGAGCTTCTTGCAAACAATTAAATTTAAGTGGGTAGATGCTCATAAGGCACTTCTCCCTAAAAGAACATTTTTAATTAAATGATCGCGGAAATGGACGCTATAAATCGGAGCTGAAGAATATTTCAACTCTGATATGGTTTTGCGACTTGTTAACTGATATGGAAGGACTTCCTTGGTTTTTACCGGCTAATAAATAATCTATATTCCAATCGTAAACTGTTTGGTAAAAGGCCTTTTAGAATATCGATTGGTTGTTACAGCAGCGAAACTTTTTCCTTCATATAGTTTCAATAAATTAGCTGCAAAAAAATTGTTATAAAAAAAGTTTGCTTAAATTATATTATCAATTCATATAGTGTCGATCTTCGCATATTTATTTCTAATGTTTCCTAGACAGCCGGTGGTAAAAAACTCGATCAAAGTCGTTTCTATTACAGAATTTATTACCTTTAGAAACCTACCACAGACTCCGACCACTGAGCGTTCATTTGCACATCACCATAATTGGAAAATCTGTTAGAATATTATTAGATATAATCCGTTTAATTAGTAGCCATACCTGGTAGCTAAATGTACACATCAAAATGTTTAACTAGTCGATAATTAGCACAGTTCACCTTAAGGGTAAAAGTAGAACTGGTTTTCACTCTGAATTTGACTTTTGCACAACAAAATAATAAATAGCTTAGTATACTACACTTACTAAAAAAAGGTTTCGTAAATTTATTATAATATTTATGATCTTATCTTATTGCCTGTCCATTCAATTATGATCTGACTAATATATAGCAGGTGCTTATTTTATATTCGGATCAACCAGCTCCCTCTAAACTGAATTTCAAAGTCGATTGAATTCTAAACGTAATTAGAATTAATCGTTGCGTGTCTGGGATGTACTTTGACTTGAAATTAATGTATTAGATATTAATGAATTATTAATTTGCCATTACTGACAGAGAGGAGATACACCGCAGCATGTTTAAAATACAAGAATTACCTAAAAGAAGCACTATTAATTTAAAGAGAAAAGTTACATAATCTAGGCTTTGTGTCCCACTGGTTTCAAAATTTTTGACTTCGATTCAGGTCGAGGTTATCTCGCTTGCAAAAGTGTTTTTCCAACCGACATAACTTGTAGAAAATGTGTATGTATTGGCAGTCAACATATACATCTCAATGTTGGCGATGGCATCTGAAGACACACTCTATGAGCGAGGGGTGTTGCCTTCCCACACTGCAATTTCCATACGAGATCTATGAACGTCCGTCTTACGGGAAGTGATAAGTCTATGTAACCAGACTCAAGCAAACCAAAGACGTTAGGTGTCAGATTGAACGATTAAATTGCGAAATACACGTGTTCACCCCGACGTAAAATATTACGTCGACAGATTTTACATTCAATAGACAAGTTATATCATGTGTCAAATGTGGATGTGTTAATTAAGGCCTGCGTCTACTATTATACTTGAGAAGGTTTATGGGCACGAAACTGTTAATAAAGATTACACTTATCGGGGCTTATTTACGATAATAAACAGCAAGAGGCAATTTTCAAAGTCGGAACAGCAATTTACTTCCGCGACATTTTGAAAAAACACTCGATAAATCAAATTATGCAATCTTAGCACGCAAGATTTTCATGTTCTTAAAAATGCTCGCGGATTTTAATAAAACAGATTCATATCTTTCACTTTGAACTTGTAACAGTGTTCAAAATCGCATTTTTGCCTCTACGATCTGATAATAAAAATTCTGACAAAGAAACAACTAGTGGAACATTGTACATGATTTGAATATAATTTTGTATAAAATAAATAAAATCTGACACAAAATCGTTGTAGAATATAAAATGAAACATTTTAAAATAAACAGAGTAAACAAAAAAAATAATATAAGTAAGTAAGTAGAATATAATTTATGAATAGATTTGTAGTAATAATTAGTTAACTTTGATCAAAAGGGCAAAAATTCGATCATTTTTAACATTGTTCCTTAGGAACGAATTTAAGTTCAACCTTCACGTGAGTTTCAACGTTGTAAAAAATGAATAAAAAGACTTTAACGGAAATCATTTGCCACGAATTTGTTCACTGTTTGTTTATTAAAAAATGACCGAATATAACAGTACAATTCATTGGAAAACCCGATTTACATTTTTTTTAAAACGTCTCCAAATTCCCAAATGAGAATTGGTGTTCACAATAGCATGAAACGTTTTATATTGCTGAAATAAACGCAATCTCTGAACAACCTAAAGATCAAAAAAAGAATTTTTAGTAACAGATGTTCTAAAAAATTAGCGTTTGTCGCAAAAGAAGAAAAAAGAGCCGTTGGATTTTATGACTGACAACGATCCCTGCTTTAATTAAATTATAAAAAACTGTCTCATGTGCTCACTACGAGTAATTAAAATTTAATTGCAATTATTCCAAACGTATATTATTGTCCGAATATCCCGGAAACTTGTTCATCTAGAATCGTAAACAGAGTTCGCAAACAAAATAAAAGAAATTACTCTCGCTATAACCGGAAAAATGGCTCCATTTTCATTATTGCAAAAAACTGTCGAATGAGTCGTTACATCAACTAACAGAGTCATAAAAGCACTTAACTGAGCAAAAGAACGAATATCATTTTATGTTGTCATTTAATTTACATTTTAATTTCGTAAGGAAAGTGAACCAGAAATTAGCCTAATGAGCAACAAACGTTTCCAAAATCTAAGAGTAATTATAAGATATTTGAGCTTATCTTGTGGCAGTTTAACGATAAGATGATCTATTAACTCGCGGATTATTATCAAGCCCGGGCAAAAATTAGTTGAGATAATTACAGACTATTAATTAGCCTGTAGCTGTAAAATCTCCAACAATGTTTCCATTCAATTTACATAATTTCGGTTAAACTTTTACTACTCTTTTGTTGGGCTAATGAACATGTGGAGCTGATGATTTAGAAAAAAAAGTCGAAACAGAGTCATAAACACGAGAGCTTTATATCATTTCAATTATCGAGGCAAGGCATCGAATTAATTATAAAAACAAAGGTAAAAGTTCTCGAGTGTAATAAAGTTTACCTCAAATAACGACAACGGCTTTTGATGCCGCCTTCAGGCAATTAAATAACCAGAACCAGTTGATTTTGTAGAGTAATGGAGTACAGAAAGATCAGCGCCTTCGGTCACTTTAAAGCCAAATTGCTAATTAGAACAAGACTACATCAAATCACGATGAACCTACAGAATTAATGTTAATTAAACTAAAAAGTAAACGAGTTTTTTGTGTCGTGACGTGAGCTTTTTCCAACTAACTGAAAAGAAAAGAATTCGTCTGTTGCTGGTAGAACGACAGTTTTAATCGTTTCATTGCCAAGTATTAGCCAGCTAGCGCACATCATTAATTAACGCTAAAGTTTAATATTAAGTGGGTAATTATTCCTTCTTCATGTCTGCTCAAGAATATCAATTACCGGCAGCCAATATATGTTAGATCACAACATTATAATATTATCACCATACAACTTCCCAGTATCCTAATGATTAAAACGTAATTACCATGCACAAAAACCAAGCACCGACACCTCGTAATTTATTATCGATGTTATTACATAACTCGTAGGAAGTACGAGTTTTGTTCTTTTGTGTGAGTTTTTTGACACTTGAACGGCGCCGTTGTCGAATTCAGAATTTTGAGTAGTGAATAATCGTACATGCACACTTAAATTATGGCATGCAATTTTAACTGGATGCAAAAATAAATTATAATGTATTAAGGTTGCTTTCATGTTTAAGTCATAAGCAAAATGCCTGCATATAATACCGCTCATGCAACATTCTCGTATGTAAATCCGAATGCGCTCTAAATCGATAGGGTCATCCAAAAATGCAAAATTTTGACCTGAATTTTTACCATGTTGTAGAAAGACTTCTTCAGTTTTTAATTTTTTGCACCTCATTAATTTTTTTATTTTTAACCAAAAGCGATTACACACCTTAATTAATCGACAAAATCAATCAATTTATAAAATTCATCGGATGAAAAGCCGTGGGCAAAAGCAGACGACCGAGAAGTTATTACCGCAAATTTAAATTTTTGTGTTATACATAAACATTTTTTTTAAATTATAGTTATTGTTCATATTAAGACACGTTATGTCTTTTTTAATTTTATTATGTGACTTTCACTAACGGAGCTTAATATTTAAATTAAGTTATTTTGCATTAAAATTTGCATATATTTAGGCAGTTTCCCAGTCAAAGTTTGTATCCGCATTTTTCGGATAAATCAAAAATTATTTCAACTTGTTCATGAAAACACTATAATTTTGACACGTGTCCGCCCACTGTCTTCTATTTATTATTCTTGAAAAATAACAATAAACATCGATATATTTTATTGACAATGTCGTAGTAAATCAGCTGATGAGTCAGTTTTTCAAGTTATTTCGAAACTTGAAAAGCTCTTAAATCATAAAAGCATGAAATTTCCGTGTAGCAAACCGCCTTTATAAATAATTTTCAAAGCTCACAAAGCACGTTAACAATTTTCTTTGAATCGCAAAATTGGTCTATTATCTCCACCGTTTAAAAATAACAAAAAAATGGGAATAATTCTCGACCTCGTTTCGATAGACCACTTGCCATTTAAAGGTGTTTATCGAAATTTTGGGTCATCTCTCAAAATGCCCGCAATTTGGACATAATTACAGAGGTCAAAGCTACTTTTTGTGGGCAGCACTCCCTCGATCAAAAAGTGTAATTTGGTTCATCCAATCAACCCTGCACACGCTTATTCTGCAAACGCCCACGTCGCTTCGTTGTTGATAGGAACGATTAGAGAAATAATTTCTCATAAACATTTGTCAGATTGTAATCTCTTAGTCTTTATGGCGACAGTCGGGACACATTTTATTTTTTTATGTATTTGTGGTATCGCGGGATGTATCTGTACGAACAACATATTAATAGGAGACTACAAACCGAACTACACCATAAAGAATAATTTGATAATGGAGGTAGGTGGAGGTGGGTTAGATGAAAAGTTGGAACTATGAAACTTGATATTGGACAGACAGGTGCTTGACTAAAATGCTATTATGTTTTCTTCGATTGTGAGTTATTGTCGAGGAAACCGTGGTAATAACTTTAAATAAGGCTGTAAATCTCGACAAAGAATGTAAGGAATTAATAAAGCTTTTTGGTAATATAACGTTTGGTAATGTAGGAAATAAAAAGTGTTGATGAAAATGGTGAAGCATTTTTATTCAATCGTCGTCTCTATTTTTTTTTCTGTAGCAGATTCTAAAATGTCGTTTATTGCCTTGTACAACTATTTTTGTTACTATTTTGTTACCCTCACTAAATAACATTTCTTTTCGTTCTATATTCGCTTTTGTCCTTATCCTGTCACCATAATTAACTGCTTCTATTTCAACAAATAAAGTGTTTTACAACAACATAATATTTTACAAAACAGAGCGAAATTATAGCTACTATCCATATGATGGCACTAACTTGGCTAGCGCTCAAATACTTCTAATAATTTATTATTGCTGTCTTTTAAATTACCCAATTGAAATATGTAAGTACCTCAATTGACTTCACCAAAAATAAAACCGCAGCTTCCTCAAAATTTAATAACAAATTTTGTTACTTTATTAATTCCCAAGTTCATTATGAAATATCGCAGACATTTTTCCCAGATAGACCTCTTTACCGGCAGATGTGTTTCCGCCACAATACGCCTAAATGAATTCTAACTTCTTCTCATATCAGATAATGCAAGTCCAATGACGCAATCTGAAATTCTTCGGAAGATCCAGTCTCACCATTAAAGTCCAAAGGGTCCCACCTTAACACCTGGCGGCAGTTCCGGGTCCCCCACGTTCTCAGTACCCACCATAAGGGGAAGTCATGAAATCAGTTCCTGGGGAAAATGTCATTACCTCCGTGAATCCAGTCACACCTGTTACGTAACGTTGTAAAGATCCGAGGAGCGTGGGAAGAACATCAAGTTTATATAGTACGTCGGTACGTTTTGAGGTGGAACATCACCGAAAAAAATTTGCATATTTAGAGGTGATAATAAATTAATCAAGTTTTTTTGAGCAATTTTCACTATAAATATTACCTAAATGGTTGTTGTTGGAGAATTTATCATTGTGTGCGTAAACGATACACCTAATTTATACGAAGAGACGATAAGACAGCAATTAGTTTATTCATAACAAACTCGTACGATGATAATTAATGGACAATGTATAAGGAGATTCCTCCCACTGGAAGATTTGAGGTCCCACGTCCATAAAAAGGTCCGTCGAAATCAAATACCATATTATTATGTATTTATAGAAGTGACTTGGTCGCGACTTTTATTAAACAATTTGGCATCAATAATACAGATCATTGACGTCACGAAAGTGACATTTGAACTTGGCTTTGTTGGAAATTAATTTCACGCTTAGATTTCAATTGGGGAAGAAATCGGAGATAAAATGACGTCCGCAAGGTCTTCTCATTTGAATTGCGACTCTTTTGGAAATTCATCCACCAGAATGCATTGTCACCAAATGCCGACATTTGTTAAGTGTCTCGTTATAAATTCAAAATAGATCAAATTATGCAATTTGAGAGACCGTCATTTGCATAACATGTAAAGGAAATGAGATGTAAGTACCTAATGTGCAGGTACGACCTGGACCGATCGAGTACTAACAACAACTATTTACTCACAAAAGGAATAATTACGGGAAATTTATCGATTGTCGTATGCTACTACAGAGCAAATTTAAATATATCTCTCCTCGCTTGACTGAATTGTAAAAAAGGTGAAAAGGAAGTCAGGCTTTGGTGTTAAATCGATATTTTTATTTAACAGTTCATGAAACACAGCTCTGGATTTTTCACTCTTTTTTATTTACTTTTCCCAAGTCGATAAAGCTTTATGAATTTGCAATGAATTAACAGTTATTTCAAGTGTAAAATTAAGTTTGATTACCACATTTGTTTTCTTTTAAAAAAAATCTACACACTTTACACAATCTTTCTGGAAAGTTTTGCGATTTCAATTTTCCCGAAATAGTATCTCCACTTACGATTTGTAACATTAATCATAGATAGTACATATACGTCTTACTTTGACAATAATATTTTGCTGTTGATAACTGACCATACTTAAACATAATTTTAGATGTCCATTTAGCAAATAAAGATTATTGGAAGGTCATTTTTTATAAAGTGTACGTCAAAACCTGCAAAAAATATATCGGTTAACCCAATTATTTTGATAAAACAATGCCAGATTGACAATATCGGGGCAATAAAAATCATTTGACCATGCTAGAGTCATCTTCATGAATTATGAAATAATATTTACAATTTTATGCAATAATGTTTAAAATGTGTCTAACGTAATAAAAGTATGAGAAGCATTCAATACAACTCAATCCAGTTTCTAATCTTGATCAATTATAGTTAAATGGTTTAATTGTAGTGTGACCTGAAATGAATCTCGCAGCTCGAAATTCGATACTGGTAGTATAAAATTTGATTTTTATTGCTGAAAGTTACACAAGCTTGTCACATCAAAAAGCGACTTTTTGGGTTCCTAGAATTCGTGTAAATGCATTTAATATTCATGAATCTATTTTAAATATTAAATCGTATATGATCTAGATTAATTAATAGATATTAGTAGTTTATCGTTTCTGATTGGATCATTTGATTAATTTCTACAACGCCGTACTTTGCTACTTGTTATCTGCATAACATCCATTTCAAAAAACACTCACACGATCAAAATCTTTAACTTTTAGAATTTTCCAAGACGATCACTATGGAGTTAACAATTTGTATTTTTAAAACTTATAATATCATGTGTATATTTAGAGCTAAAAGTGTTTTATTGTTCAATCAACTTTTTGCTTGAGGTGTATACATATTTTTTTGTACGACATTTCCATTTACTCAAATTATTAGCAAGCTAAAATTTTTACGTATTCTACATTGCAGAACATTTATAGAATCTAAAGTTGAGGAATCAAATTCGGTACTACAAATTGGAGAGTTCTAAAAATTGAAAAAAGTTGGTGAATCTATAAACTTTAATCATAAAAAAAACAAAAAAAATGAATTCCAAAAAAATTCCAAATAGAAATAAGAAAAAGTCTTAAGAATTCAGCAAATTTAAACAAATAAAAAAAACATTCAAAATTAGGCAAAATCTAAAAGAAACAAAAAATGTGTAAATTTCAAAAATCAAAATCTAAAAATTCAAGCTAAGAAAATCTAAAAGTAATATCCTACAAAAAAAAATAAAAATTTGGTGACATAAAAATTCAGACAACCTCTAGAACACAAAAAAGTCTAAGCAACGAAAAGACAATAATTTTAACAAACTAAGAAAAGCCAAAAAAAATCTAAATATTTTAACGAGGATTTAGAACATGATTCAGATGTCTAAAAAACGAGAAAATGTAAAAATTGAAATAAAATAAAAAATAAATTGAACTGCAATTGAAATCAAAGAATCTAAGCAAGCAAAAACAAAAAGAAACAACAAAGAATCGAGTCTGAGAATTGAAATAATTGAAATATAAAAATTATATTTACCAATTTAAAAAATTTAAAGAACATGAGAATAACAAAAAATTCAATACATACGAAAAAGTAAAAAGGTTAAGCAAATCAAAAAAATTCAAAAATGCAGTAAAAAATCCAATAACCAAAAATTTTGGCAAATATAGATAACAGGAAAAATGTAATTAATCTAAATTTTACAAAAATTTAAACAAATTCAAAAATTACAAGTATTTTAAAGATGTATACTTTTAACACTTGTGCATATTTTTCGTGAATATATATAAAAAATATTTGTAATGGTTTACCAAAAACAAAAAAAGTTTTGATCAAATAAATAGACACAAATTAAATCTAGCTTAACACCTTTGATGTCAACCATTGGTCGCACAAATAAAAACCCATAATTTTTCGCTCTGTGTAATTAAGTCTTTCCGGTGGATGACTTCACCGTACTAATTACTTGGTGCATTCAAATCCTCGATTTTATAATATTAAGCCGAACAGTTATAACACATACATAGTGTGTGCAAATCAAAGGATAGTAGTAAATGTTACAAAATTTATCACATAATTTGTATAAATTCTTAATCTAAATGTACGTTTAGCTGCCTACTCACATTATTTAGACGCTACGTTTTTGCATATTAAACCTTTATTTACTTGTTTTGCAATGTCGAAGTTCTAGTGTTGTAAAATGCGTGAAGTGGGTGTTTATTTAATATTGATTTATGTTGGACTATGATTTTTGCAAGAAACATGTTTGCGTAAATGTAATTATCTTGTACGTAATCTACATCATGTGGGTTTTGTTTTAAAAAATTGTGTGTCTGTAAACAAATTCATATCGAAGATTGGCTAAGAGCGTGTGGTTTGTCGTTATTGACCTTAAATTAGTGGGTGTTTATTTGTTATCTTCGTACATGATTATTTATTTATAGCTTAGTATAGCGTTAATAAAATGATGCTTATTAGTAACCTAGACCTCTTCGTATCTATTTATATTGTTTCAGTATACATTCAACATTCTCAAAATAGGATAAACTTGCCTTTATTAGTTTGAGTACTACAATAAAAATAAAGATATGCTTTCGTTTTGACATACTCACTTAATTTATTGATGTATTGGGCGATAATGACTGTTATAATAATAAAAAAAATACTTTATTCATTTCACCATTTACGTACAACAAATTATTTCGAAACTGTAGACAGATGGAAATTATGCGTATGTTCTGCACATTTACTTATGTACAACAAACACGCGTGTTTTCATTAATATACAGCTGTCTGCAAAAATAAACGGTAATGCTATAATTTGTTGCACTTAAATTAATGCGCAACGGTGGAAAATGATTAAATGCGTTCATACTAAAGCACAAGGTAAGTTTTAATTGTTTTACGTAATAATTGGATAACTCGCAAAGTATTTGCGCATGAGAGTACTTCTATTTCTGTAGTTGGTGTTTTTTTTTTTTCATAATATCTATCTGTTATCGCATTATATCAAAAATGTTAGCTTGAATGAAAAGTCACAGTCAGAGCTGTAAAGTATCACAAAGTTTTTCTGTAAATTTTATTCTGTTATGTTCTACAATTTTTTTAGGATTTTAAAAGTTGGAAAATTGGTCGAGACTTTCAACTGGGGTTCTAATGTTGATTTGAAAACTTGTTGGAAAATTTTGATTTTTTGCTCACAGGTTCCTCGACATTTTTCAGCAACAATTTAAGGTTTTATCAAACTTTTTTAATTAAGTCATTTTTGAAAGCTTGAACGTTTCGATTGTCCATCCATCCCTGAAGTCATGAAATTTTTTGAAAAATGTGCGCCTGATGGTTTGTCTTTTAAGTGCAAAAAATCGCTGCAATCACATTATTGCTTAATTAGGTAAAATCTAAAAAACACAAAAAAATCAAACATTAAAATAAAAAAAATCTAATTAATTTTTCAACTCTAAAATATGTAAAGTTCAAAAATCAAAATATTCAGAAACAATTTATAATTAAAAATTTAGACTCCAAACAATCTAATAATTTTGAAAAAAAGTGAAACATTCAAATGATGAGGAAAAAACTAAAAATTCAAGCCAGTACATAAAATCTTACATTTCTACAAAAAAACAAAATGGAGACTTGAAAATTCAGACGACTTCTGAAACACAAAAATTCAAAGCAATCAGAAGAT
This sequence comes from Cynaeus angustus, assembly GCA_030157275.1. Taxonomy (NCBI): domain Eukaryota; kingdom Metazoa; phylum Arthropoda; class Insecta; order Coleoptera; family Tenebrionidae; genus Cynaeus; species Cynaeus angustus. The sequence goes on from CM058059.1 coordinate 25,864,183, forward strand.
AAGAAAAATTAAAAAATAATTTAAACAAACTAAGAAAAGCCAAAAATAACAAATCTAAATATTTTAAAGAGGATTTGGAACATGATCCAGATGTGTGTCTAAAAAAAAACGAGAAAATGGAAAAATTGAAATAAAGTAAAAAATAAATTGATCAGCAATTGAAAACAAAGAAGCTAAGTAATGCAAAAACAAAAAGAAACAAACAAGAAATTGAATCTAAGAATTTACAAAAATTGAAATATAAAAATTATATTAAAATTAACTCATAGGATATCAAAAACAATTATGCAATTGATGAGAAAATCCAAATGATTTTTTAATGCAAAAAAATCTGAAAAACCTAACAAATTTAATAAATTTAAAGAACATGAAAATAACAAGAAATTCGAATACGAGGAAGTAAAAAGTTTAAGCGAAGCCAAGTATCAAAAAATTTCAAAAATACAGTAAGCTTTTAGAATTTTTTCTTGCTCACATTCCTCGACAAATTGTTCTGCAACAATTGAAGATTTTATCAACTTTCAAACTTCTTTAATTAAGTCATTACTGAAAGCTTGAAAGTTTCGGGTGTCCATCCATCACTGAAGTCATGAAATTTCAAAAATGTCTTGAAAAATGTGCGCCTGATGGTTTGTCTTTTCAGTGCAGAAAATCGCTAAAACATTGTTGCTTAATTTGGGGATTTCAGGTTTTGGAAGCTAAAACCTGCTGCGTGTGTAACCAAAAATTCAATTATAGAGATTACTCTGGTGCCTAAATTACAGTTATTAATAGAAGGTATATAGGTAAAACATTAAATAAATTTCATGAAACATACAAAGTTGCGGAAGATGTAAGAAAAGTGCGCATACTTTCTTAAAACTCGCTTTGTTTAAGAATACTTTCTAACGAATCCTTTTTCATAAAGTATCACAGTCTTCCCACAAGTTTTCTCAATTTTCCTTTAAATAATTCATTCTCTCCGTTAGTCACGGTGCCGCGATTCAGTCATTGATCCTATCTGAAATGCATAAAAATGAAAAGCTTTTAGTCCTATGGCCGCAACTAATTCCTGTAATCACGAAGTGATTGACATTTAAACAACGTAAATTAACGATCCAAACCACCCGCTTTTCAATTATAAAATGTTCTGCATAGTTTGTAATTAGTGATGTAAGTTGGAGCCAAGGAATTCGTCGCCCTGGGCATAGATGGGCATGGGTAAAAATTGGTCGCACAGCAGGTAGGTAGTTGCTTCAGATTCGACGAGATCGGTAACCTGAGATTGTCAAATATCGGTCACTCTCTTAAATCATTTGGACTTTCCAATCATTTCCTTCTGCGCTCCAAAATTAAAATTCACGCGAGGATAAAGTGCGATTTGTTTCTGTCCACTGGGGCAGAACGAAGAGCGCCTCGAGTCGCTCACCTGCAGCAGAATGACGGTTCTTGCAGATTGTTTTTGAGAGTATGGTAATTTTTGACTAATTTTCATTTGCTTACGGGAGTTTCCGAAAGATGACGGTACGTCAATAATGACTGCCCACACGAAGGATCAAAGATTAAGTTTGCCGGCATATAATGACTATTGTTATAACTGAAATTTAATTACTTGTGTGTCTGCTTGGTTTGGTTTATGGCCGCGACTGCCAAATAATGATTAGGTAATTAAAGCCGTGAAATATTAGGTAGGTTTTCCAAAATGCAAATTGTGGGAGAACGACGACACGAAAAACTTTACACGTTATTGACACATTTAGCTACATTTGTCTTGAGGCCCTGGGCGTTAAATACAGAAGTATTTATTTTATTCGTTAATTCGAATAATAATAAGTTGAATAACTGTGCGTTGAAGCATAAAGGAAGTTTATATATCTGCACGGAAAACTGTTAACTCGTTGCTGTCGTTCCATTAACACGTAATTCTTATTCTTAATGAATTATCATGAATATTCTCTAATCAGATTTTTAGCAGATTGGTATCTTTGAAATTGCATATTTATAGACAGTTCACAAATTGAAAAAAAGATTATTTTTCAGTAATTTTCAGTTTTCAGTAATAATTATTGTAGCATATAACGGTATTAGGCCGATATGGATCAAATAGCAGACGAGGATACGTTGGGGGCCGAGGCGAGAACCGAGGCTCTAAATTATCTGAGACTGTTGTTTCCATATCGGCCGTATGTCGTTTTATAGTTTTCGTGATACTAAAGAATTAGGTAAATAAATAATTTGAAGAAATTTTTTATAATCATAATTACACATTTGGCGTTTCTTTTAAAATTCTTCAAGAAATTCTCGATGAAGTGGCTGCAGCAACTCAAAATTTACTGTATGTGAAAACAAAAATATATACGAAAAAGAATATGAAGAATTCATATTTTTATAGGTATCGGAAAGTGTTTACCTTTCTGCAAAGAAAGTCGGAGTCTTACAAACCTAAGAAAGCAAAAGTGTTAACAGCCGAACAAATTAAAACTTTTTTGTGAAAGTATCGGATGAAACTTTTCTGTTGGTAAAAGTGATTTTATTGTTTGGAGCTCATGGAGGTTGGTAACATTGAAGATATTAGTGAAATTATTATAGTCACCTTGGAAAACACGAAAAAAAACTTCAAGAATTTTGAAAATTTTACATTTTTTTCGAAGTGCTAGTGCTACTATGCTGGCAGAAAACGGTGGCGACCTTCTTATATTAACAGTTTGGAAAATGGAAATCTTAGCAGTAGCAGAACAATATATGGAAGAATCTGTTAATAAGAAAATTAAAATTTCTAAACAACTTTTTAGTTCGCTATCTGAAGATGCAACAAGTCATGACGAAAGGAAACACAATACCAGCAAATTTGTATTTTCGGAAAATTAATTTTGTTCTTTAATATTAATTTAATTAATTAAATATTTAATTCATAGAAAAAACTATACTCATGTTAGTGTTATACGTTAGCACAACTAATTTTTTTCAGTACTTTGGAAATTTTTGTTTCGAAGGTGCTATCCATCGAATTTTATCGAGTAAAATTTGCTTAGGTATTTTTGTAAAAAAATTCGCTTCATAAGTGACCGAAACTAAATAATTAAATTATTTAGTCGAAACCATTTGACGCAACGCAAAATTTTGACAAAAATTTGCTTACGCAAACGTTACGTGGTAAAACTTAAGGTGGAAAAATATTTTTTTATAAAATTCACAGAACTTATTCTAAATGGTTTTGATTTTTCTTCGTGCTCTTGGAAGTAAAGTTTTCAATTTCTGGTCAATGTTATAGACGTTGCCAAAAAGTTCCATTTTTAAAAGTCGACTTATTTTTAACAAGCGTCGTAAATTGTGAAATAAAATTTAGAAAAAATATGCTTTAATGAAGTGACTATAAAATTTTAATACAAATAGATTTAGTCTAAATTAATATTAAATTCGCTCAAAAAAACCTAAAAACTAGGTTTGCTTTTAACACTGTAAAATTTTAGCAAAAGCTGGAAGCTGCTTTTAGTATGATTTCCGTTCAGTAGTTCACTTTCACATTTCTCTAAACTTGATTGATACATGGAAACTATTTTATAGGAAAATTAAATTTCTATAACAAATAAAACAAGTTTTAGAAATCTTTGCAAATTTTGCGGCTTTCAAAAGTTTAGGTTTCAAAAAATAAAAAGGATTTGACAAGCTCTTTTTCAAATTAAAAAAAAAGTATGATCTTAAATAGATTGAAAAAAATTGATATTTAGAATCTAATCTAATCTAAATTTACATTTTTCATCTTTTAAATAGTAAACTAAAAATCTTTGAACATATTTTTATTCAAATTACTTAAATTTTCAAATTTTCCAGTACTGAAAAAACCTTGTGAAAACTTTTTCAAAAATTATTGTTTATTTTTATCAAAACACCGTTAATTCCACAAGAAGATAAGAACAAAGTTCAAGTAGCCTACCGCAAAATCTGAAGCGTTCTTCGGCAACCCTTATCCCAAACACTAGGACTGATCCAGGGTAAAAGGCCCCAGCAGGTAGAAACGATTCACCGTAAGGAAGATCAGTTTCCAACACAACACAACGAAGAAGTTTTTCATGTCAAAGATTAAACATGGATGCGGTTTATTTCAATTTTAGTCCTGCATTGTGCTTTTCTATGTTTTTGTTGTTTAGCTACTTTGAGTAACAATAACTTTTTGACTTTCCCGATATATTTTTCAATGTTCCAAAATTTAACGAGAGTGTAGTAACCGTAACCGTGCTAATTTGTTGATTTTATAACAATGTTTTTATTTAAACAACAAAAAGCGATAATGATCTGTAAATTAATAAAAATATTGTTGTCATAAGACCAATATAAGTGGGTTAATTAAAATGTCAGCTGGGAGGTTACGTCAGGCTCAGTTAGTATGACGACTTTATTTTAGAATGTCAGAGATTTAATAGATACATTTTTATTGTATTTCATTTTAATTAATACCAGAAACATTCACTTCCAGATCCAAAGCTCTAAAGCTTGATTACTGATAAACATGTCTAATTATTTAGCTGCCAAATGTTGGTCCCATCTGAAAAAATTTCAAATGAAAACGGACCAATTGCCGATCATTATTCCGTTGTGCAGTTTGTTCTTACAATTAATTACAGTCACGCATTAAATTAATTCAACAGGTTTAAACCTCTTGGGGGTGTGGCACGCTTGGTGCAGATACGCCCTCAGTGGGCTTGTTCTGTTGGGGTTGAGGGTGGAGGGTGCAGCACATTCGCACATTTAACTTGCACTTCAAAACGTTGAAAACATTGTGTTAACGGATCACTGCTCACCAGTTTATCATTTTCAATACTTGCAATTATTAATGAATCAGAGTTAGATTGTATTCGTGTAAGTGTCAATGTAATGGACAGTTGCTATTATCGACCAATTTAATTCTGCAGGGAAGGTAAGATAAATAATAATTTAGATTAATAGGCGATCTTTAAGGTCAAGTGGGCAGGAGGTCACGAAATCCTACCGTTTTGCGACTATATGCAATTATTATTATTGATCTAATTTAAAAAATGTTTGTCTTAATGTTGTTATGCACGAGAGATCATTATGTTTTATGGGTTATTAATCAGATATCTATCAGGTAACAATTTCATATATTTTAGATCGTTATCTTAAATCGATTACCGGTAACTGTACTCTTAGATTGCTAAAGTACAATACTGAAGAGAATGATTAGAAAACACTTCTGTCATTCCGATTAACAAATCGAGGTCTACTTTCGAACGTAAACAAGTGCGTTTTTAATTAATTTTATTTAATTAGAAGTCGAGTGGAAGTGTAGGAGACAATGCAATAGTTTGTTGGTGGTCTGCTTTGCTCGAAGACGGAAATTATGAAAGTGCTAATTAATTAACAAATATAACTTTTTAATAGCTCTACTTTTAACGTGATTAGAGAGAGTATGTGTGTATAAATGACGTAGTTGTAAATAAAAGTCCTTTCGTAGTTATTTTTATTGAAGCATTATTTTTATTTTTGATAACATGTTAGTAAACACTTTATTATAAAAGTCATGTACACAGATAATAACGAATTTGCATGCTACGATAAATAATTATAATAATTTTGTTTAGGTAAAACTCTATAATGTAAGATCTTTACGGTAATCTTTTATGTTTCAAGCTCAAAAGAATAACATTGGAATAATGAGAGGGACTCCTTGTTTCTGCTGTAACTATTTTCTCAAGCTAATAAATCAATCAATTTTTAAGTCTTTTTGTCAGGTTAATAACACAAATTAATCCAAAAATAGAACCACAGGTGAATTGTCACTTTGAAGAATTTACATAAAAATTATTTTAAGCGCATGATGAATTCGATTTGTATCATATCAGGGTGAATTTATCAGTGACTCCTTTCTAATTTAATTACATCCATCCTGAGTCACCCAGCGGGTGGACTTTACCAAGTCGAGGGTCTTTCACCCTTTTTAGAACAAAAACGTTTCTAAATGAGCTTTTTTAAAGACAATCAACGATCATTATCACCTTTTTCGTTCAACATGCAACCATTAAAATAAAGTTTTGTTTGTTAGCCAGTAATTAATTTTTTGTTTTGTCGACGTAGTCCGAAGACGTCATGAAACGAATCGTTTGAAAGGGGAAATTTTCAGATTTCGTTTTCAAGCTCTAATACGACAAGTAACAAGTTTTAATAATTGAGAGCAACTCGTATTAGCAATCAACCAGTCATGGATTTGAAAATGGGGCGGACAGGTGGGTAAATCTAGGTGGAGTTGGGAGGATTTAGTTAGATCGGCTGTCACAAACGCTCGTGAAATTGTACAGTTCGAAATAAGATTGAATCCACAAAAACATAAAATCGTGCATTTCGGTATCTTTCCTCATATTATAAATACAACGCAGCTGATAAAAGCGACGACATTGATGACACAAAGATAATTGCAACGATTTTTTTCAAGCTTGAATTTTACGCTTCAAACTACGTGTTAAGTTTATTGATATTGCTCGAGTGCGAACTATCTGCTGTACTACCAACGAAAATTTCTGTGTGGTCTTCGATGTCAGGAAATTTTGCGCACTGGGTACTGTTATTCCGTTTTGTTTCTCTCTGGATTTGCAGAGTTCCGTTACGGCGAATTTATTGTTGGAGTGTCAGAAAAAAATTATAAAACATAACGAAGAAGATTTAGGTCTTTGTCATTTAGGACGGTTAATAAAGAAATTCCAACGAAGAATTCGATTTTATTGAGGATGTGTAAAACGGCTGATTAAATCGGTAATAACGCAATAAATTATGAGAATTCGGACCAGTAAATTATAAATTAGTGACGATGGAGAAAAAAATGAGAATTTTTGAGGGACGAGTTCCGTAAACAATTTGCAACATGCCTGCTGAATTCGTAACTAAATTTTATAAAAACCGCAGGTTAATTATTAGCTACTTCCACCGCTCGCCGAAGCACATGTGCGCACACTTCTCCACTGAAATTTAAAAAATCAAACAAAACGACCACGTGGCACTTTCTCTAAGAAATAAGCAAACGTTTTTTACGAGGAGAGAACGAACTAAGTATACAAGAGCCCATATGTACAATGCAACAGGTAGGCGTAATAATAAACGTTCTAATAACATAAGATTACCTTGATGGTAACACATTATATCGACTATTGCTGCTTTCTTATTCATTGAAATTCAGAAGAAGAGACTCGTGATTCTATTGACCTAACGTTAAGGTCGAACGCTTTCATCCTTAACTAGTCGACCCCCGCAGTCATGCAACAGGTGTAACATTCACTACTTTGTTCCACACGTCTTTCTCGTTCTGACTTCAGCATTCTCAGTCGACAGAATTTTTGAAGAATTCGGTTTGAATTCGTTAGATAAAATTAATTAGGTGTTTTTAAACTGGAAATTAATCACTTCAAAGAAAATTAAATTGAATAGAAATGAAATATTATCAAAATATTTCTACCGGCCGTTAAAAACTCGTTCCAAAAAAGAAAATTTTAATAATTTAACCAAAGTAAGGCTCAGAAATGGATTCATTTCGTTGGAAGTTTCCAATTACAAAGTTTTTGAGAAGAAATCGATCGATTACATGGTGATATGCAACATCGTGACCACAGAACTAATGCAACAGAACGGTTTAAGTTTACTCTTTTTTTATACCTTTGCACTTGCAACTGTCAGAAATGTAAAACACAACAAAGACATTACGCTATTTTGTTCTGGATTCAGAACGCTTCGGAAAAAGTAAGTTATTACGTTTGTAAACCGTTATGGGAATTGCAGAAAGTCGGTATATTTTTCTGCTTAGGTAATGAAAGCTTAAAATTTCTTCGTTCGCTTTTTTATTCGGGTGATTTATAGAAAAATTATCGACGGTTTGACATGCCCTTGGGGGCTATTGATAAGCGCGTTATTTTTAGCTTTACAGTAGCTTCACGATCCATAAGCATATCCCCGATCAAATTATGAAAATATTGACATTCGATTAAGAAGATTTTTGGATTTTTGTGCCTAACCATCGTCACCATAACATGTATGTTTATAAGCCTATTTATATTTATGTTATCAGTTCGCTAAAAATATCGATTTATTGCAAATGTTTTTATTCACATTTACTTGAAATCTAGAGTTTGTTTACATCATCTCTAATATGACTTTCAAATGCGTGAGTTGTTTTACACAATAATATGAACTATTTTTACGTTAGATTTTTATAAAGAAGAAAAAATCCTGCGGAGGTTTCAGTATTTTTTTCAGTGAAGATTTCAATCTAATTTGACAAATTGACATTTAAATATAAATAATTATACACAAATGTACAAGACGGTCGAAAACCGTTTCCCCGAAATAGTTCAATTCAAATAAAACTTTGCACGTTTGACCAACTTTCGAAGTAGATCTGGACAAAATTTGAAGAACACAGAAGATGGATTGGAATTTTTATGTAAATTTTTGTACCTAAATATCAACCATTTCAGAATGTCCAAAAAAAAAATTACTATTTTATTTGCTCATTTTTGCTTCTGAAGCATTTTTTTACAAACACAACGGAAAATAATGGACCAAAACAATTGCAATGCTGTATTGTTTATGGAAGTTGAGGAATCAATTATTTTTTCTTGATTTTCAAACCAACTATTCTAGTTCTGAAAAGACTAAAAAAAAAGATTAGATTTACGTCATAAGAATTGATATTTAACTCTAATCAAATGTGATATTTTTTTTGTTCAGAAAGCAGTAATGATTAGGCAAATTATTGTAATCTATTTTTCATTCATTCATTTTTAAATTTTACAAAAAAATTTGCTAGTATGAGCCAGTTTGTAATAAAAATACTTTTAAACTTTTATTAACGTTTACGTTTTGCCAAATATTAACTTTTCGAAACCTGGATAACTCCGGAACCCGAAATCAACGCTGTGAAATTTCTCGAGAAATTTTTCATAAGATAGGATCAAATTTATGAGTCAGAAAAGTCAAAATTAATAAAATTGTAGCGACTCATAGATTTTCGTATTTTTTTTTTTGTTTGAATCGATAGCCCGAAGCGAGATCTATGAGCGTGCAAAATCTCATGCCGAAACGTACAATAGTTTAGAAAATTGTTGAGAATGACCAAATTTCCATTGATTGAGCCTATTTTTTTTAATTTTGCGATTTTTGTATAAGTATTTGAGATCCCAGAAATAAAATGGCGTTCTTAGTTCTATTTGCGTTAAAGAATCTATTTCCTAAAGCACCTGACAATCAAATTTTGCAGAATTTGAATAGCCAAACAAAAATAAATCTTTGACTGGACATTAGGAATATTTAAAAGATTTTGTATGCTCAAATTTTGGCAGTAATAAGACGATTGTTTTCACGAATGACTGACCACGTTCAATTTTTTGTTTCTAATTGACATGGCAGAAAATTTCTCAAGCCAACTGTCAACACAGTTGTTCTTTATTTCACATTTAATGACTAACTAATTATGTCTCACTCGCTGTTAGATTTTTCTATAATTGTTTGTTCGTGTTAACCCAACTGCCAATTGTGTAAGTTGATTTACAGCAACTAATTTTTGTACTTCCTTTAAGAGTATGATATGGTTCACACGTTTTATTGTTCTTTAACTGCGGAGATCACACTCTCCGATATTTTATTTTATTGATACTTGCTGTACCTTAGTCGTCACAAAGTATGTTACAAGTCTCACTTTAACTACTCCTACATTAACCGTAATTTATGTGGTAGTTACTTTTGGGTTATGCCATAGGTTTCTTGTACGTCTTGAAGCAATTGTCCAAATCCAAATCCAAATCTACTACTGGAATTTTCAAAAAAAGCATCTCTCGCTAACTAATATTTTTTTCTATAGGTGATTTTGCACTTTACTCTCAAGGGTAGATAAAGTACTTTCATTTTGAGTTAACTTTAGTATATTATTATTTTGAATTAATGTTAAACTTGTGGCGAAATTTTCTCAAAGACACCGATATGAAACGGTAATTCGTCTCCAACATAACGTTTTGCTACAGAAAATAATTTTTGTCCGACTATTCGTTTAACGGTGACAAGATCGGCGCCTTGTTTGCCAGCATCGTAGCTGCAGAGCATGCACGTATCGATTCACACAGGCCGATTAGTAAACTTTTTCTTTTTGTTGCTGTTTTAAGGATCTTTCTAAGATTAGTGTGGAGATATTGGAAACTTGTAACTTGTACCTACTCAGTTTAGTGGTCCTTCATCGTCTTGACTAATAAATAACACTTTTTCTCAGAAATTAAAAGAACCTCATTTCAACTATTCATGGTTTTCTCATTCTTTAACTTTGGTCATTAATATTTTCCGTTTAACGTGTCTAGAGTCATGTTGTAATAAGTTTGTAGAAAAATCACCTTCTATAACTCGAATTTCCGTTTGTAATTAGCATTCTTCTCCACCCGTACCACCTCCCAACCTATCCGCAGGAGGCAAATTAAAACATAAATCCGCCTTATGATTATACCAATTAAATCGTTCAATTATGAATTTTCCACCCTATAATTGTCGTATCTCTCGGCCAACCTTGGCCCGACTCCACGTGAAATTTATTCACGATCATCCGATAGAATTTCGTTCTGTCAGTGTAGGTAGAAGACCTTTCTAAGGTAGCCTGATGAATGGTGCGGGTGTTGACGCGAACCCTCCCAACAGCGCGGCTAAATTCTCTCCAAGGTCTCGATATCCTCCTCCGCTTTAATCGACCCCTGCTGTTAACACGGTCCGCACATCAATCCTTCACCCCACGAGACCGACTCCGTAAACCGAACACCTATTTACATGTTGTTTAGAATGCGAGTACCATCATCATCTACGTGCTCTTTCTTTTAACACTAGTACGGAAAACCGTAATAATTGTGGGATCCGAACAATGTTGAAACGTTAAAACATGACTTTTTTGTGTGGAGGTTCATTAATTTATGTCTTGGGTGTTGATGGTACCGAGATAGGAAAGTTGAAATTACTGTCCGTACTTTTACGTGAACGAGGTCGGCTTTCTGGCGTGTTACTACAAATTTTTAGAGACGGAGGTAAAAGACCAGGTTTTTGTTTAATTGGAGAACACAATTACTGGTTAATGTTAATAGTAATAGTAATTGAGGTGAGATAATTATCTCTAATAATAAGGTAGACGCATTTACGTGTATTATGTAGATGTTTTTCATTTTTACTACAAGTTGCAAATTATGTTTTGCTTGTGTTGAATTGTCTGTTATGCTCCAACATTTTTTTTTATAAAACTTGTTTTCTTGCGTTTTAGTCACGCATTTGTTACTGTGTCAGTTTATACAAAATACGAACTGTGAGAAGAAAACATTATTCAAGTCATTAACGCTTATTGCTATTGTTTCACCTACAAAGCTGTAAAGTTCAAACATTTATGAAACACACCGAAATGTGTTATTTTATCGCCGAGTGCAAAATTTAACAGAGAAAACAAAACTGATTTACCTTGAGTCAAGTTATTGAGTTCTTGAAGAACATTGGTCGAATATTAAGAAAGAAAAAACTTTGTGATCAGGATAATAAAAAATGTAGCGAGGCTATAAAAACAAAGGTTTGTCGAAGAGGCCGAAGTTTGGAGAATGAGCACAGCGAGGCAAAAGTGCGTACAAAATTTTTTGGGCGATCACAAGAATCTAATGTAACGTAAGACGCAAGTACAAAAATATATACAGGGTAAGTCAATAGTGCCATATCGATGAATCTTGTTAATCAATTAATTAATTGCTAATAATTATACTAAAGACGTACCATAATTAAACATGAATTTTCAAAATTAAAAAAAATATATATAATAACATTAATTTAAAAACAAAGTATACGTTTAAAACATTTAATCCAACAAATTTTAAAATAATTAAGTTGAGTACGGTCCTGGATTATTGAAACATCCTGTCTAAGGTAAAATATTTTTAGAAGATGCACTTTTTTGCTTTATGTATCATGACGTATCGACCGATATCGCACTATCGACTCACTCTGTATATAATATAGCGGTTACAGAGTGGTCGATATTTAAATCTAATTTATTACTTTTACAATGTTAAAAATTATTTACAAAATTTGTTGCAGTTTCAGTAAAAATAAAAAACTGCTTACATAACGCCTAAACATCAGAAAATGCAATAAAATAACTCAAGATTTACTTCAAGCTAATAAACGATTGACGGTTTAAATGTATGTGCTAGTGATTTGCATACAGATTAAAATTTTGAATAGTTAGTGAAAAAGATATACAGTGCAAAAATTCTTAAAAAAGAACAAAGTTTCGAAGCATTTAAAGGATTCAAAAGAAAAATTGCACCAGAAACAATTTTAACAACTTGAAAACTATATAACTTCTAGAAATACAAAAAAGATAACAAAATTAAACACTGTAAAATATGCGTCCAGAAATTAGAGCAAAAAAAATTGAGGTCGAAAGGATGTAAAAATTGGAATGCAAAAACAATCAAAAAATCCATGATTCAAACGACTAAAAAAAAGTTGCAGCAGATGATACTAACAATCTAAAAATTATTAAAAAGTGTAGAAAAAAAAAGATTCAAAGTACTCAGAAGCTCTAAGAATATAACAAATATATATAAAAAAAAGTGAAAAATTTTAGAATCTAAATGAAAAAACAATTTAAAAACAAAAAAATCTATAGAATTAAAAATCATAATTCGTAAAAAAAATAATTAAAAATCGATGAAACAAATAATCCAAAAAAATCGGAAAATTGCAGCAGATACAAAACCATTATTATATATAAAAATTTATTATTTATAAAAATTAATATAAAAAAATATAAAAATTTTAGCAAATGAAGAAAGTTCAAAGTATCTAAAAATTCGAAGATAAATTCGAACGATAAATATACTACAGAAAAGTTAAAAAAATTTAGAAACCACACAAAAAAAATTAAAAATAAAATACTGTTCAATCCAATATGTATTGAACGTATGAACAGTTAAAATCTAAAGAAATTTGCATCAGGCGAATGTCAGGAATACGAAGAATTAAAATAATTCGAAGAATTCCAGCGATGAAAATTTTGCAACGAATATGAAACTACCAAAGACAACTTAAAACACATTAAAAAATCTAAAGCAGTCTCCAACGGAGCTCTACGATTTATAGAATTTATATAATCCAACAGTGACACAAGAAAATTTTAAAGAATTTAATGCCTGTATTGCACATTTACGTACATTTTGAAAGTTGTTGCATATTTTGTAATAATTCGATACACTATAAAATATGATGATATTGGCAAAGACAAATTTCCAAAACCAACTCTCGATTACTGGACTTTTCTGCGCTATTTTTTTTATAAATATTTATATTTTTAAAATTATTACTAATGTAAAAAATAAAAATTTTAATTGGTTTTACGGCCACCTAAGCAAAATCTTTCATTTCTAACGTGTGATAACCGCCACAAGCATTATCACAATTTTCACATTCATGCATAATTCCAAATCGAATTCTTTCGCCTAATTTAAAATTCTAAGTTATCTGATTTGGTATAATGTCCAATTATGCACAAAACTGAAAATATTGCAAGAATGTCGGATGTGTTAATTTCGCATCTAACATTATCATACGATAACAAGTTGAACACGCCACTGATTATTTCGACGTTGCTCTTATCAGGTCCAGTTACGTCTTTAACAATAATTAATTCATTGATTAACGAGAAGAAACAATTTGACATAAACAAAGCACCGCGAGGCCACACGCCACTTCTTATCAAATATAATTTTATTACGAGACCAACGCCAAGATTTATAGAAAAATAGCCAATTTCACCGTACAGGTTGCGAAACTTTCGGTTTTCGTTGCCATGCAAAGCTCAGATGAGAAGGCTGTTTAAATTTTGTACATCATGATGTGTTTATTATTTTAGAATCTCGCGAGTATGATGGAAAAAATTTGTGGCGCCGGCAATCAGCGTGACTTGACAACAATTTTCCATCTAGATCCCTTGTATTTAATTATGTTGAACCATTTTAATTACTCCGCCTTTTTAACCATCGAAAATTGATGGACGGACATGGGAGTATCGGACTGGAGAAAAAGTTGAGCGTTTTCTAGGCACACAAACGATATGCATATTCGGAATTTTCCAAACGATAAATAAGTGGCAACCAATTTCACACCAACGATGTTTCAGAAGCATTATAGTTATAAACACAAACGGTTTATAATTATAATAAATTTATGAGCCATTCCTGGTTATTATTATTTCATTTCATTGTTATTACATGTTAACGGTACTTTAAAAGTCTGAAGATATTTAAATTTTGTGTTTAAAAATTACATCACACTGAAATCGCCGAGAATAAACTTACCGTACAAAATAAAAATGCAAATTTTTTTTTTTTTATTTAGTAAGAAATATTTGTACATATATACAGTGAGTCCAACTATAATTGAAACATATTCCCACTAATTTGAATGAAAATTTTGATTTTATAGTTACCACTAACTCCACTACTATTGCAAAAAAAGGAAGAAAAATGATATAACATATAATTACATATAAACTAGTTCTACCGAGTAAGGTACCTTAATAAATGCAGATCATGGTCGTTTTTAATGATAGACCGTATCAAATTATAACGACAAACATATTTTCGCGTGGAGCTTTATCTACCTTAGAATTTTTTTAACAGCACGAATTTATCTCCAATTAGTGTCCCTGAAAAGTGAAATTCCAAAATACTTAATCTAATTATTAAATTGGAGCAATTAAGTTTTTTGCTATTGAAATTGAAAATCACCACGTGTTGTAGAAAGCACTGCCAATTTGCTATCTGTTAAATAATTACCCGCAGCTACGTTAAAAAATCGAGACAATTAACCGAAACATATCTACTTTCAAGAGAACCTTTGAAATGCATTGGTAAAATGCTTCGTTCCGCTTATTACATTCACTCGGTGGCTTTCACATCTCATAATTGTTGTAATTACTATAATATTGATAAGTATTAATAATTTTCAAGCACACAAACGTAACAGAACGATATTTACACGACTCGGAGAGATTAGAGAAAAAATGACTTCTATTAAGTCCTTCATTCATCATAAAACTTAAATTTGATTTATCGAATTTTCATGGTAGCGTGAAAGCCCATATATCAGAGACGACGCGATATAAATAATTTAAAAAAATTCGTCTGTGTTTACGAAAATGATTATTCTGGCCACGTAAGTGGAAAGCTATTAAGACAAGCATCGATGGTTAATTATGTTTTAATCGACATTACGGCAAACGTTTTGATTTAAGACGCTTAACCTAAGTTACTGATAAAGAATCGGACTCATTTCCGCTCAAATCAAAGCTCAGTTGACAGCTTAATGAAGCTCTAGTGGTCGGAGCGATCCTCCCATCCAATTACCATCGAGAAAAATTCGAATTTAATGAAAATTTTCAACCGGAGCGTTCACGTCTCGGTTTTAACAGAAATATATTATCACGCGCAGGTGTCATTGAAGATGTCGACATAAGCGATGAACTTCCTTTTATTATTGTATTAAATACACGTACTTTAAACATGTGTTTTCTTATAATTTGATATGTAATTTATAAAAGCGATCACCTGCTCACGCCTGGAAATTATTCATTTCGCGACGGCAATTAATTAAATTATTATGTCGAGCTACTTCACTTTCGGCAGAAGATTGTGAATCCAAAATTTCATGTTAAATTTCAACTTAAATAAACAGACCCATTTATGACACGCTTAATTTGAGCGTTGCACGAACATTGAGCAATAAATAAGATATTCGTTTCAAAGTTACGGAGGCTGCGATTATGGATAACTTTTCTCTAGTTAATACTAATGAATATTGTATAATAATTAATATTTTCATAAATATTAACGAGTGAAATAAATGCCTCATCAAAATTCCTAACCCACTCGTTATTGATTTACCATACTAATTTAAATTAATCAACACGATTTTCCTTAAAATTGTAACAAAGCGTAAACAAGCGATATTAATAATTTGAGGCTTTATAAGAGGTGTTATTTATTACGTTGCTATTATGTTGCACGCTCATTAACAGATAATAACAGAGTAATTAAAATTACTAAATTCGCAAGGAAGAGATGAAAAAATGTATCTGAATACAAATTATTTTGAATAATTATACATTAGCATAAAAAAATTGCTCTAGTAATTTTCTTCTCCAAAATTTTGTGCTGTTTCTCAACACTTTTGATAAATAAAACAATATATACTGAATGACAAAGTAAATTTTATATATTATATATAGGTGGTCAAAATAAATAAACGATCAACATTTGAAACGGTACAGAAATTAACATTAATAATGCGTCCGTGGTGCTCTAAGCATTCCCTAACACGTCGTGGCATTGAATTGATCAGGTTATCAATTTCCTCCTGGGGTGTTTGGTATCCGAGATTTTCCAGCGTCTGCGAAGAACGAAGTAAATTGCCCAATCGTCTTCCGATAATGTTGGATAGGAGATAGGTCAGGAGATCTTGGAAGCCACGGAAAAAGAGTGACTTCAGCTTCTTCTAAACAAGCCAAAATAACCCTCGCAATATGCGACCGAGCATTATCTTGTTGAAAAAGAGAGTTTGGTAAGAAAGAACCTGCCCCCTACACCCTAACTCCAACAGGTTGGTTTACATGGCGTTCCAGGAAAAGCTGTAAATGTCGCCGCTCTCCACGTCGTCTCCAACCAGCAACCTGTAGATGGTTTTGGTGGTTACCCTTTTGCCTTCTTTTTCAAACCATTGATCTGCAAACGAACGTGTGGTCGAATAACGGTCCCCTCACAGCTAGCAGTGGCGATGGTTTTGAGGTGCTGTTGTCTCTCGGGGACGTCCTGAAGGTCTGGCTCGTTGTTCTCGTCCTTGCTCGGACTAAGCACGAAACAGTTTGTCACAGCTGAAGAAATTTTTATTTGATATTTAACCAAAAATTTCAACAGATTCATTAATCTTTTATTGAAATCTGAAAGTGAAAATCTTGAATTATAACAAAATTGTTACTTCAAAACATGAGAATGATGCAAAAAATGAACACTGTTAGAATTGCCAAATATCACCAACTTCTCTATAATTTTTTTTGTTCTGTAATTTCTTCAGATTAAGATTTTGAAAGTTGGGAAACTGGTTGCCTTAAAAGCTCCAAAACATTTAATTCGGACTTAAATGTTGATTTGAAAAGCTTTTTTTCTGCTCACAAACCAAACTTCGTTAATGTAAGCAGATCTCCTCCGTTTTCTACCAAAAGACTGGCTGAAGACCTTCTAAAACAATGACCCGTATACTTTTCATAATAGTCCTTCTATTTTACAAATGACGACAAATTGTTTCATTTATCATTGGTATAATCTAAAAAAAATTATTGACTCTTCAATTTGGATGGTCGCAAAAACGTACATTTTCTAAACAAATCACAATCCTTGAAGGTAGTATCCAGTGGATGATTAGAAATCGCCTTTTCGATTGTAGTTTTTTTACTTTAAATTAAAAAAAAAAAATCCGTAACTGAAAACCAAAATATAAAATTATGACACATGATTTGTGACATTAGCTAGTTCTAAACAGGTTTTAACATAAAATTCTTCGTCCATAAAATATTTAATGCAAACTTGGTACGCCAACAAAATGTCTGCATTTACCCCTTCTACCCGACTTCTCCTCCTGAAGTAAAATATTGATGTTCCTTTTCAAATCCAGGAAAAGTTTTTCTGGGAAATAAACACTTTTTGTTATAAAAGCTCTATCACATATATCGTTAGGAAGTCACTAAGCTAGAATCAGTAGAATTTTCAGTTTGCCTCAAAAAAGCACGAGCATTATAAAAAAACTTTTTTATGAGGAAAAAGATCCGTAGTTTATAAACAATTTTTTTTCTAGCGCAACGCAAACAAATTTAATTAACAAATTTTCTAAAAATGGTCCTAAACAATTTGGAGTTTTGCCGAGTAATTATAAAATAAAAAATTTTGGCTTCTCCTCGATTTTACAAACTTCGATTTTATCTTTTATTTACCAGTTATCGGCCTCGTGACGTTAATAACTATTTCTTTTCATTTCAAAGACGTCAGTTACCTTGTTTTTAGTTTTTCTCATTGGCAGTTTCAAATAATAAAAGGAAAAAAAAATCTATGGCTTATTTATTACAACCGATAATTCGAAAGTAAACAGATTATATGTAGAGCTATAACAATTATTTTATAAATGAAGCTGTTACGAGGCTTTTATGTTTCTGTTAAACATGGAATGCAATAATTACTTAGACTAGTCATCAACTGTTATAGTTTGAGGCTCAATCCCGTCTGCAGACAAATCAGTACAATTATGCAAATCTCAACAAAATCTAAGATTACAAAAATTCAAATTACAGCAAAGCTTGGAATAATTCAATACAATACTCCAATTTTTGTGAGGAGCGTATAATTGAAAACTCCTCGAGGCGTCCTAGCTCCTCCAAACCCTCTACCCTAAAATCCGTCCGAAGGAAACCGCTCTTTAACATCCATAATTTCAGGCAGGCTGTCGAACCACCACTTTGCCGATTAATTTAACCTAAACCTTCTTCTTTCGATAGCTACTATTTGACGTTGGATCGCGTGCTTCAATTTCAATATCGCGTGCGCGCTTCGCCGTGCTTCTTTTTCCAACAGTTACTTCTTTACGAGCAGAGTGAGGCGGATTTTAATTGTCACCTTGGAAGCAACTACTCGCCGCCGGCGTCGATCTGTGCAGTTATGACTACTTATTTACATAATATTTGCATAAGTTTTTGTTAAACATTGCGGGCGCCATGGCTGACCTCTTATTTCATAGAGAACTTTTGTGGGGGACTGGTTCTGAGATCACCTCTAGCTGATTTTTTCAATTTCATTGGTGTATGTGGGGGATCGTTCGATTGCTCAAGTGAAGATATTTTAAGGATAATTAATATTAATAATGAAGGCAATTTATATGGTAATTGGACATATTGACAGTTGTTGAAATTCTCGCCCGGAGCGTACATCAGAAAAGGAAGAACCAAATTTTTTGATAACGTAATTATGCATGAAAATTTTCGGTACCGGAGATCTGAGGTTGGAGATTAGATACGGAAAGAGATAAACCTCTGCTACTGTTTTAAAAGTTTACGGAAATTAAGTAACTATGAAATTCGGTGAATACTTAACAGGCGAAATCAGCTGGGGCAAAAATTCCGTCTTCAGTTTAGATAAAACGCAGATAATAATTTAAAAGCTTTCTTCGTTTTAAATTGCTTCAAACGAGAACGAGTTAAAACAAAAAAAAATAATTTGAGACTAAGTAAGTTTGATTCAACACAAAAAACTATAAATAAACAAATTAACATAATCAATTTTTTGTTATAAGTACATTCTATATGTTGGATATAATATAGAACAGTGACTTGCAGATAATATGTACGAGGCTTGTTGTGCATAAACCGAACACATTTTTGAAAAAAAAAAACTAGTTTCAGCCATCGGTTGTCTAGGGTCAGTTAACATCAACTAAATCTTATAAAAATGTATGATTCCGTCAGAAAAGTGACTCAACGTATCGACATTACACCTCGAGTCATTGTTCTAAAGTCTGAGATTACAAATTACATCAGCATAAACCGTCCATAAATATTAATCGGTTAGAGCCAGTCTTTTTCTTTCCTCAGCACGTCCTTAAATGAGAAATGAATAACCACGAAGTATGTAAATTGCGGAAGAGTTTATTGTAGACAGTCCATGTCCCACACTATTTACGCAGGCGAGAGCTTCCAGTCGCTGCATCCTGTATATAAATTTCGCTCCTGAAAAAGCCTACAATTAATAAAACGAAACAATATAAAGCTAATTTAAAATTCAAATCGATTGTATCTCCTAAAATATATTCCGCTTAATTGCATCAATTATTCAGGGCGTACACCTACATCGAAGAAAAAGCTACGAGAGCTTTCATCTGCGAAAGCCGTTGCGGTAAAAATTCGCGGCAAAATCGTCCGTTAAAAAACAGAAAGCTTGAACAAACAACGTCTGGAGAAGATTGAAAGGTCCCGCATAAGAATAGGGCACGTGGATATAGGATATGAGGGAGACGTACCCTCAAGACTATCTTATTATGTATTATATTATGTTATTGTGCACCTTTTAAGCTCTTTTCGATGGAAAACGTTACAATCGGGGGCGAGCGGTCCATTTCAAACGTTGACTCGAATTTATTCATGAAGAGAATTTGAATTTTAGAAGTGAGCAATTAACGATGTTATACTTTGACACAGAAATTAACTCGGGTAATCGATTGGGTATTGACATTATCAGAGCTAGTCGTAAATAAAGCAATTTAGTTGCAATTAACATGGTAATTGGAAGCGAAGATACTCATCGCGAGCTCACGCGTTACCGGCGAAACCGCAAGAAAAATGCGAGCACGAGATTGCAAAAAATTTTATTCATAAGAGAATATCACACATCGAATTGCTTAGATGCTAACCGCTAAGAATTTCTCGAGCTTCGTAAAAAACCGTGAATTTTATTGTTTCGTTCCTTAATTAAATGAATTAGCGTAAACAGATTTGAAAAGATACAATTCGTACACCTACAATTTATCCTAGTCCCGACCATAATAATTTATCTTGACGGCACAAATTACACAAGATTCTCCGACAAAAGCTCCCACTGTATAAACATTTGTCCGAATTTGGGGCTGGCTTGCAAACAAGGGTGTTAAATACCCGATTGACCGCTGGTCATCGGAAAAACTTGCAACGGCCGCCTCTAATTTCCTACCAAATAAGACAGTTCCTGCATCGCCGCATGAATTTTTAACCGTGTTGTTCCGAAAAAGTGTTCACCTTTGATCTGGTCGACTGCGTTTCTTTCATTCTACTCAACATCTTGCGTTGATCTTTTCCAGGACACTGAGGTTATCTGAAGCCATTGTAGATTTTCTAAAGATTGTAGGCACGCGCGCCAACCGAATAAAAAATAATTTATGGACCGAAACAACATATGTTCTCTGTTTGTACTAGATTTGCTATTCGTGATACTTCTTCGGTGAAGATCGAACGGGGAAATACAGTTACGTTCGCAGAAAAAATCATTTCGGTTTTTAGCCAGTGTAATTATCTCTCGGCCGACAAAAGGACTTGGAGAAAATGTTTGATCTTTTAATTAAGACACGCCTAATACATCTAATTTAAATTGTTTAAAGACAGCTACGGCATATTAAGCGGATTATGCGAATCGAAAAATGAGTTTTTCTACCTCGATGGAACGACTTTAACCACTTACTTTTTGTGCTCGGCAAATACACAAGTTTAATTTCATTCTTTCTGAAACTAATTCACCAAGTTAGAACGGTTAGCTGTTAATTGCTGATCGCTTCCTTCTTCCTATTTCTCCATTTATCACTTTTGCAATTTGCGATTTCAGCTTAGGCTATTCATAAATCATATTATTATACTTATTATAATGCTGCTAGTATAGTCCTACCGTAATAAACCGTGCAGACATATTGTAAAAAACATTGTACGATATCAGTGCCTCAAGCCCGCAGCCGCTCTTCCAGAACACACACACACACATTTTAGTTAAATTTATTTAGATCAAATTAGATCAAGCAGGTTTCAAAAGACTTGAACGTATTTACGCTAGATTTAATCTGACTAATGATGACAATAAATGATTGCTTAAAATTCTTTCGCATACTCCCGAAACTTAGCATCGTGTTCGATTTAGAACAAAACTAAAATAAAAATATTTTTTGTAACTGCTACAGTGGGCGGTTGTATAATTTTGCCTTTTTTTTGATAATTTATTGAAATTTAATGTTAAGACGGCAGTCGGCAGCCATCCATCATTTCCACATGTAAATAGGTAGTGGGTGTCTACAAACTTTATCTCCGATCTAATGAAAAATCTCTCACCGTTTGTTTATTGAGATATCATTTGAACAAATCAATCCACGTTAATATTCTTTTAAATCGCGGCCGCAACGCAGCAGTATTTCAAGATCGCTATAACAAAGGAATTGATAATGACTCCACCGCTTACGCTGCAATTATTAATTGAGTTCACCACGTTTATTTGCCATTATAAATACAAAACAAATCATGATTTTTTATTATCATAAATTAAATCAACATTAATCGGTTTTCTTTTTAACGTGTAGTTTTTCATTAACAGATTTATAATTAAGAGATAGGAGCATGGTTGAAATTTTAATGAATCACTTAAGGCTTTGGAGAGAAATTTACATTATAAAGAAATTAATAGCGGAATATTTGGCGCACCAAGAAGGTACTAATTAGGGTTCCCTTCAGCGAAAATATCAAAAGAAAAATTTCTTTTACCACTAATAACAAAATTACCCACCGAAAAAAAATATTGCCCAATTAAAAAAGAAGCTTCGCCCTTAGCCTCAAACCTATTACCTCCTCCACCTATAATAAGTTAATGAAACGAGAGTGATAATTATAGTCACGTCAAACCACCAACATTCTAGACGGAGGATTCTGAACAATTGACCGACGAAAATTACGTTTTTCTTCTTACGAGTAACAAAATTTGTATTTTTTTTTTCGTTTATGCAGAACTCCT
Organism: Cynaeus angustus; assembly: GCA_030157275.1. Lineage (NCBI taxonomy): Eukaryota > Metazoa > Arthropoda > Insecta > Coleoptera > Tenebrionidae > Cynaeus > Cynaeus angustus. The sequence continues at coordinate 25,886,778 of CM058059.1, forward strand.
GAATCATCGTTGATCCCTCCGATCGCTTTCAACTCTTTTTTTTCCTTCCTTGATTAATTTTAATTTTATTTGTGTCTGGTGTAAGAACAAATAAACGTCAGCCATTTCTTGGTGTTGATTAAACAAAAAATAGCGTTCTGCCAAATACAGTCGCGAACAAACAAAACTACCATTCTGTAAATCAAGGTCGACCAATCATGAAACTTAACGCAAATTAACTTATATTGCAGCACTGATTGGCTGACCTTGTTGACTTAACATAGGAGAAATGTTCCTAAGATAAGATTCATAAAGCGTGTTAAAAATTGTAGGTTTGCTGATATGCTATTGCTTGCGTTCTTACGTTTTTGTAATTTTTTTGAAACGTTGCAAAATCTGGTCAGACGCAAATTACATTACACATGTTACATTGACATAGTTTCAGATAAAGTTTGACGTCAAACTATTTTCATATATTAATAGAACATACATGAGAGACATAAATTTGGCTGTGGCGGTTTGAGCAAGAAAAATCGAAATTTGGCAAAATTAGTAACTCGTCGCTCCCTTTAGTTAAACACAAGTTAATAAAAGTGTGTGTTAATTTTACTTGTTTTGATAGAGTTGTTGCAAAATAAAAAGCCAAAAGAAAAGCTAGTAATGTGCCAAGTAGCAGTTAAATGAGGAAAACGAAAAAGTGAGTGAGAATAATTTATTCGGAGAGTTGCAACCATTCGCCCAGATTAACAAATGTGTTATAAATTAAAAATGAAAGCAGTCGGAGAGCTTTCTTTGCAGCTTCTCTTTAAATTTCTCAAACAGAACAATAAATTATTTTTTCCTGGGACTCTCAACAAAAGATTTAAACCGGAAATTGACAACATTTGATTCCTATTTGCCGACAAAACGTTCACCGATAAAGATCCACCGAAACGCACTTTGTCTGTAAATATTTCTAAAAAATCAACACGTGTTTACTGGAATGAGAGGCAAGTGCAATAAAAACAGTCAAAAACGTCCACTAAACTATAACAGAATGAGTTATTGAAGAAACTAACAATGCGAATTTCCAATTAATGTCCACATAAATACCGGACATCTTGTGTGTTGCTGGTCACTAATAAATAGAAACATTTCGATCGAACGAGTTCAGAATTTTTTTTGGGACAATAGTAAAAAATTCAGAAAATCAAGAAAATAATGCCTCTCGCTTTTACTAGAATTTTTAAACTTGTTCTGGGATCTAACAAAGAACCACGCAATAAATTCAGATACACAAAACGTAAACATAATTTGATAATTACAACTTTTAAAGTTTTCACGCCCGTGGGTAAAAATATTTATTTTTACGTAGTAATTTGGAGTGTTTTATTTCAATGATAAAAAAAATGTTCCAGAAGCCAATTTTAAGACTTTAGAAAATAATGAGCTTTGTTCTCACAAATACAAAAATTGATCTTAATAAAATAAAATATTACTTCTATTTTTTACAAAGAACGAGTCTCTTTTTAACCAGACAGGTGTTTATTTTCTCCCCCATGTAACCTCAGACCTTTTAGCTCTCATAACAAATAAAATTCTATAGAAATATCCACATTTACACCGTAACCAGATTAGGTTTATGAAGAAATAAGATTTTGTAAATTTACACACACAATTTCAGCGAAAGGTTTTTTTGACTTGATTTGTGGTGTATTTTAAAGCAGGATTAACAAATATGAATTTATTTTTTTTAAAGATTCTATGTTAGAGACCCTTTTATGAGTATGAGAAAATCGTAAGCAAAGTTTACATAAAAAATGCCCGCGAAAAGATTAAAGGCTTTGATAATTTCAAGGATTTCAAGGAAAATCATTCACAAGGTTGCCCAGATATTGGGAATACAAATATGACTCAAGAAATTTATTTTTGCGGTCGGGTTTAGAACTGAATCAATGTAAGAGAGTTTTTCCTGTGATGGCAAGAAATTAGGTATAAGAGCCTAAATCGTTATACATAGGAAAATGGTTGCGTTGGCGAATTAATTTAGGTTTTTCTGGAAGTTCTGGTACGCCAAAAAATAAAATTTTAACTCAGTTTGATAACAAAATGAACATGAATGTATTAACAGTATAAATTAATAAACTCATTTTCTAGCTAGTGCATTCCAGAATTTATTTACCGGTGAACCTGATATTCCAGACATTTTTAAACATGTATCTAAATAATTTTCGTGTTGTAAGATTTTACTAACATTGTTAATTAATTAGCTTAATAATTTAATTACTAAAAAAGTTACTTCTTTTTGTAAGTACGTAAATCTTCAATGAAATTTAACAATTGGTTACGAAATAGATTAAAATTTTCAAATCAAATTCAATAATTTTGTTAAAGTGATAATTTGAGTTCAACTATTACAAGTAAACCGTTTCATACACACTGTGCGTTTATTTCTAAAAAAATATTGAAAATGTTGAAAAACTTGAATCGTATTGGTTAAACGAATTTGGATAACATAACAGTACAATAAAGCCAACACTCCTGCCCTCTATTTATTTTTTTGTGAAATATAAGGGTTCTATAGTCTTTTTCAACGTCTCCCCGTCTAAGTTCTCTCTCTGTTTACGAAGTACTAAAAAACTGAGATTTTACAACTGTGCGGGGTTTTTTTCACACTTGGAGGGATGCTATTAGAAAATATCGGTAAAAAAAAAATTAACGGGCAAGATTTTGGCTTCATTCTTAAAACTGATTAATATTAATCCTCTTAGAAGTTTAAACAAGAAATTTATATTTTAAATCGCCGTCGCAGTGTTTTCATATTAATTTCTGAGAGAGCACAACATTGTTATTGTTGTAATATTTTTATTTCTGCAATGTTAATTGCAAGATTCCCTGTTTGAGATCAAAGAATTTTTTGATTAAATCTACGTTATAAAAATTTCACATGGTTTGTCTTTGATCTGATCAGGTTTCATTTCTTCATGATGTGCGTACTCCAAATGATTTTTTCTATTTAGCTACACCTCGAAGTTTCCGTGCATTAATTACAGAGATTTAGCGTCAAACAGCTTCTTCTTAGAATTCCCATCTCCACATCTCGGAAACAAATCGATCTTATTCCGGTTTGAAATTTCCCCGGAGTCTTCTCACGAGGAGCGATTTATTAACCACCTAATAGCGACACATTCTTCTTTCTATTGATTGTCTAACAGGTCTTCCTCGAAATTAATGACTATATTTACTCCAGATTAACCGTATTAAAAATTCCGAGCATCAATTTTTCACTGGCTACCGTGGATTATTGATGGTCACAGAATCAAAGGTGAAACATACAGCCTCTACCACCAGCGAATTTATTCATCGCCAGGATAACCGAGTGCAATTGCCTCTCTTCTTTCTTCCGAAGTGGGTGGTGGGGAATAAAGACACCGTCGGAGGCAGATCTGCGACAACGAATCAACGCCGTTTACCCACCACTCCACCAGCGGGTGCTTTGGTCGGCCAGAACATCAGTCGGTACTCGACATTAGAAGAAGTGAGGACGTTTACTTCTCTTCGACTTGAAGCAAGTCGTAAATTATCGTGAAATTCTCAGTGATAACACTAGTGATGTGACAATTTGTGCGTGAAACATTTATCCGTTTTGTTTAGTTTTATTTCGTTGGATTTTTGTTTGTTGAGTACTCGTTGACTTTTTTTGTGGTTTTATATTTTTCGGTGAGTACTTTACCCTTCGATGTTATTGCGGAAGTCATTTTTTTAGTTCATAAATTAAGACACCGAAATACCATTAATTTTTTACGCAAGAAGGATCCTTCTTGTTTCGCCGTTTCAATCAGCAAGCCAATGACAAAAACATTGAACTCGACAAATTGTTGACATATCTATGACGCCATTTTAACATAAGTTATAATGTTAGCACAGACTGCAAACCAGCAAGATAAAAATTAGGTTGAGGTGTGGACAATAGAATTTTATATCAATATCCAAGTAAATAATTTTATCTATGTTTTGCTTAAACAGTTGTTGCTTTTCTTCACGTAATTTATTACAATGTCGGTAAAAATTAACTTCAAGGGTGAGGGTTTCAGAGCGCCAGCTTTCATTGTTAACGTCCTGTGAGTAATCGTTATTAAATTTTTACTTCGTGTGCCCTTAATTTTTAACAAGACAATCATGGAATTATCAAAAACTATAAAGCAATTTTGGAACGGCCACGATACTCTGTCGAAATCTCTTCTACCTCCAGGAACAGGAAAAAGGTGTCATTTTACTTCTATTTTTCTCTCCCCGTCATTTACATCATAACTGTCCCAAATGCTCGGAGTTTCTTCAACTTAATCCAACCCGTAAACAATAAATCATCTTCTCGCTCTCATTGTCCAATAATGAGTTTGGGACCACCTGTGTCTAGTTTCTTTAATTACTCCACCAGAAAGTGATTAGTACTTGATGATAACTGTGTCATATAGACACAAAAACGTTATTAGTATTTAACGACTTCCAGATACAAACAATCAAAAGGACCGGTAGCTCTAGATGCTATCAGCACCTATTCTCAAAGATCATTGACATAGTCTTGTACCATAATAGAAGAATTGGACTCATGACTTGCTCAAACTCGTTCAATATTTTCGCCTTAAACCAAATATGTATGTAGATAACTCCGGAGATAAATACTCCTGCTGCGACCAAAAACATAAATAGTGTAATTTTAATTAGAGCTCGAGCGTGGTAATTCAAAATTCTCTTTTTTATGTATAAAAGCAATAAAAATTGCAACGTTATGTAAAGTTTTTTCTAATTAATTAGCAACGCGTCTTTTATTGCCAATCATGCATGAACAAGTTTTTTCAGAGACACGAGTGGATTAAGGATAAAATTTACAAGTTGAATAGTGGTTAATGTTACACTAAGCGGATTAGTAACAACAGTGATGTAACTCGGTAATTGTAATGTAAATGATAATATAATAATAGCGAGTTTTATCACAAACTTTTTTTCCGAGGCTTGTAAGTAAAATGTGACTTACAATGCATCAGCCTATTTTTGTAGCCAATTACGTAATCGAGTATTGCGGCAACTAATCGTATTAATTGCCACGAATTAAAGTAATTTATTTAATTTATCCTATATGATTTTCAAGTTTGCGTAATTACTTCTGTTTTTAGTGGTAAAATGCTAAACTTAATACTATAATTGTGATTTATAGTAGCCATGGGTTACTTATATCCCATTATTTATTTTATTTTTCTACTAATAAATAAACGCATGAACTAAAAATCTTGAAAAAAATGTTTATTTTCAATAATTTAGTCAGAAATAGCCAGCGTTTTGATTTGTTTAAATTAAATTTCTACCTTCTAATTCTTGACTCTTCGTTCGGTAAACGTCGCTGTTTTTTGAAAGGTTTTGCCATTTAAAAACCATTTTTATCTGAAGAAACCGTTTTTTGTCTTTGTCCACGCCAACAATTCAAAGCAGTAGTGAGTGTAAATAAATCAAGGCAATACGAATGCAGCCATTTATTTTTTATTGTCACCAAAATTTCACTCTATAATTAGAGTCGTAAAGAAAATTCCGCTCAAATTCGATGTAAATTTTTAATGGCTATCGATCACATCAGGGTAGCGTCAATCGGGGGTTGCGAATTAAAACTTTAGAACCTAAATATTTAACCTTATGATTTGAATAAATTTTTGGACTGAACTAGTTTCTGGCGTTCTCAAAGGGCTAGAATTGAACACCGCTAAAGGAATTCGAGTCCAATTCGCTCCAAGATTAGCATTTGCAGCTACTAATGGTTAGAATGTTGTAAATTCCAACGGAATACTTTTCTAAAATGGAACTAAACGTTCTCGAATTCCATCTGAAAAGCAAATCCGGTGAGAATTTGCCAAGTGGAAAAACTGGGAATATTAATGTAAACTGAGCGAGGCAAAGTCGACGACATACTTGATATGCAAAAATAAAATTGCATTAATATTAATATAAATATTAGGCAATTAAGTCGTGATAAATATTAATCAAGTTTAAGTTTGAGTGGCACGCTTCGTGGAGATAACGCTCGGCTGGGAAAAGTCTATTTACGGTGGTATTAGTCCAGGAAGGTGTGTTATTTGCATAAAGTGGATATGTTTTTGTGTACTTTTTAGCCACTAATGGCTCCTAGAAAATTAACCAGTCAAATTGGATCGATGATTTTTGTGGAAATTATTCACGAGTCTAACCCTTGTCTCCAGAGGTGTCAGCTAGAATACAATTTAATTTAAATATTTGGAAGAATAAATTGCTGCAAAAACTTGATTACCATAATTCATTCGGATTTCGACGTGACTTTTTCTAACGGGTTGGACCGTTAGAGACGGTTTTGTTTTGTTTTTTTTTTTTCTCAACCCTGTTTAGACTACCGTCCTTTGTATAATCAAAGATTTAATCTAACGTCACAAGTCATTGTAATTTCCAATGTAAATGTAATTTTTACATGTCATGGTTCTTTCGTCCATTTATTTGTGAGCAAACACTCGAATTCGTCTCCAGATGCGCAATTAAAGAAAAATCAATATCAAACAACACATCGTCAAATTTGTTACTCAAAGATTTTAAACGTACGCTAGAATAAATTATTGAAATCAATTTAATAATGCATCTACGGTTTTTTAATATTTTTAAGGGGTTATGTCATATTCACATGTTTTGAATGAAATTTGCAAATCCTCATTGTTATCGCATTGTATTATCGATGTTTAGACTAGAGAACCAAAAATAGAAATCTTTCAAAATATTCTCCGAGATTTTGTTTTTGGTTCCAGAAAGTCATGCATTTGCAGAAGCTGAAAAACGTGAATACTGAATCATGATAAAATGTCACATGAATTATTTCTGGCCATTTAAAGTCAGAAGTCACAGTTTTGCATTTCAGTGTGTGAACAGTTATCTTAAAATAATATTTTCATTTAGGTTACTGATTACTGATCTGATCTCAAGTCAAGAAATACGGACATGTTTTCAAAAGTTTAATTCTTTATTAGATAATAGCATATTTTTAATTAATTTTTCGTATTTTTAAGAAAATTTGGATGTACTTTTTTCACGTGAAGTTCCCCAGGGACCAGCACTGTTTTATTGATTCCTTTATTTTTGTTTGCAAATTATTTATCAACGGTAAATTTAAAAACTAGTTTTATAACATATAAAATATGTGCGATGATGACAGACAACTTGTTATTTGAATTTCTAGAAAAACATGGTAATCTGTTGTGTGACACACCGCTCGAAAAATTATTTGGTACTTTTGTTCTTGAGATTTGACCTGGTTCGACACCTTTTTTGCCACAAAAACCACACTCAGAGTGTTTGCCAAACTGTATAAAACCAATTTTGGTGTTTGCAAACATTTGTAATGTAAACTTTGTCTGTTTTTTATATCAACTTAACGAGGTCCGAAGTACTTGGAAATTTGAGACTAGACGCAACAGTTCCCAAAATTTTTACACTCGTATGAACTTTTACGAATGTCACGGGCATCATCTTCAATCGAAGATGCATTTCTACAAATTCGCTTTTGGTTTCAGAGAGGAAAAAATTGTGATTAATTTTAATTTTTTTACCGTCAGATCAAAGGCAAACATTGGGCTCATCAGCAAATAAAATTTTAAACGCGTGTTCCAGATTCATTTTGAATTTAGTTGGAATTGCGTGTCACTTTTACTTACATTTTGTTTTGAATTTAGTTTGATCTCTTTCTCAGCGCCTTTTTTTTAGAAATTTCTAGTTGGTTATTGTATTTATTAATTATCAATTCTGGCATCTGTAGGTGTTACCGTCTTAAGAAGTGTCTGTTGTTCAAAATTTTTAAAGCAATTTGCAGATTTTTAACACGAAAAAAGTGCCAGAAAATTTCATCAATAGTTTATAGGTTTGGACTATGATTTGTGGTTTTAACAGCGTGATACATATTGGTACCAATATGAACCGATTTCCCAAATAGACCTACTAAGTGTATTTTTAAAAATATCAAAAGTTGTTTTAAAATAATCAGCTCTTGAGTTTTTCCCGACGTTGAAAAATCCCAGAAAAAATTCAAGGTAGAATCGTTTGGTAAATTGTATGAACAACTCTACCTATATGCTTTGCAAAACGTGATGAACGAGTCGGCAAAAGCAAATTGACATTTTCATTCGTTCCCATGCCGAGTTGTTTGACACATTTTATTAATTATCAAGGTTTGAAATTTTATTCAAAGTTCGAACATAAACAGGAAAATGATGAAAAATCGGAAAAGTTTATGTCTTTTGAAGAGGTAATAAAAACGTGTTGATTGCTCATTGCCTGCAGAAGTGATATTGAACGAACTATCAAATGAAGTCATAAATATAAATTCTTCAGCCTACTACAAAGCCGGGATTCAAATTATTTCCCAGATAGAAACTCGTATCGGATATTAAGATCATCTTAATAAATCAATATTTCGTGTTAAATCGACTCCAGCTACCTACACGGGTACTACACTTTCCAGTTAATTAGTACCACTAATAAATACAGAAATAAAGCAATGCGAAATCCCGCTCGAGTAGGATTGTAGGTAGGTCCAGTCATGATTTAATGGCAAAATAATTCCTGCCCTCTGTTCGCTCACTGGCATACTTTTGAAAATCCTCTCGTTTTTAGCGATTTTGAAAAGTGAAAGTGCAGTAGCATGCAAATTTAGGTCGAAGCGACGTTTTATCGTATTATCCTGTTCGGTATTTCGTTGGGTGTAGACGATGGAAAAATTTCACCTGCAGATCTTGCGAGCGGACGAAGAAAAGGTCACTCGAAATTCCGCCAAGAATAGGATTGTTGGAGACTTATATTTACGATGAGCGCGCTTTTAGTGCGACATTTCGGTTGTACATGTGTTTGGGATCAGCCCAAATGCACTAACTTCTGTCTGGATCACACTTTATCCAATTCTTTAATTTGCATTATTAACACACTGCCGCCCGTAAATAATAACATCAACAATATAAACATAATTAAGATCATTAAATTTTAGGATGAAGTCGGACTAGAAATTTACATTTAACTTTAATTAAGAAAATCGCTCACGGCAATAATTATTACCGAAAATATCCACACACTCGGACCGAAAATATTTTTCGAGTTTATTCACTTGAACGTGTGGATAGAGCATTTGACATTTTAAATCTGATTATGTTTACGGTTGTGCATGCGGCAAATGCGTTTATTTCATATTAGGACATGTAAAATTTGCTCGTGTCAGGTGTGGATGAAAGTTTGTGATCTTGACTGGAACAGTGTAGGCATAATGTTATTTCTTATTCGTGTACGTCATATTTGATAGATGACAACAATTATTAAACGTGACAGCGTCGATTACTTTGAAGATTATAAAAATATCGAAAATTCTCATTGGAAGGGGGAAATGACGACGCTGTCGACATTGTTGCAGCTTATTCGTGCGACGTAATTCGTACATTTTTTTTTTCATGGTGAAATGGTGTCGTTTCGATTAAATCTAGATTTTATTCAAAAATTTTACAACAATTCATTTAATCAAGAAGCGGAAAAGAGTCTCGAGGAAATCGTTCGGAGGTCTTCCTAGAAAAGATGCATCATTAGTTTTTGGTTCGGTAGAGTGCAGCGTGACTTGCTGGTTTCACTGAAGACGGTCTTTCTGTACAGTTGCAGTAATTTTGAGGGTAAATTTTAATTTTTTGCGTAAAGAAGCGGACCCTGATCTAAATTTGTAGGATCGTTAAATCGCAAGGTGTTTATTTCCAATTACGTTTTTATTGCGACGAATTAAATAATTTGCCGTTAGACTTTTGAATAAACTGCAAATTCCATGTTCCAGTTCACTACAAGCTTTCAACACAACAATAACTAATGACAAGTCATGTGGTCGGTACTGGTTATTCTGAAGTTTTTATTAAGTTTTTTTACATTCTTGGATTTCACAAATGAGCGCATGAGAGTGTAAAAACTAGGGAAAAAAGCTCCGAGTTGGCCATTAAAGCTCGTAAATATCCGTTCGTTTGCTGATCAAATCAATCGAAAAGCGATGAAACCTCCGACGACCGTAAACATTGTTTTATGGCGCAAAAAGAGTAGTCGCCGGTCTTTTGGTTGCGCGTGAAAATTTATGTGAAACGAGCTTTAGCCCAATCACCGTTTAAATTCCCCGTCAGATAAATTGCACATAAAGAAATGAAAAACAAAATGTGTCATAGCTTGATTTAAATAGAATACAAGACGAAAATACAGCATTTTCCCTTTAAATATAGACGTGGTGAATCGAAAACAACTTACGTAACGTTCAAGATAGTGATTTTCTTTGATAGTTTAATTAATGAAATTTGCTCGTTGCGCTAAATATTTAATTAATATGCGACGAAAGAAAAAACGCGGATAAATTGAATCGATTAAAAATATAAAAAGTGGGTGTAACAGGACAAGCTATAAACGTGTCGAAATAAAAATATGACCTCCCACACTGCGGTTTACACACTTCACTCCTTCGAGTCATTAGCATGCTAAACGTTACTAGCTCTTACCATAAATGTTTATGTGTTATGTTTGCTTAGGTGCTAGCGGTTCGTCCTCCGAAGGTTGCGCGTTGTTTGAACATGTTGACCGTGTAGTACCTAAGACAAATACTTGGGTAAATGCATTCGGTTTGTTTTACTTTTATAGTGGTGGTACGTACGTACGATTGTGCAACGTGAGCTAACAGTCAAAGACGATTAAGGCGAAATTCGGTGCATGAAACGGCCTTAGCAAAGGATCACCTAAAATGGACACGTAATTCAGGATTGCGTCAATGTGGATGACTTTGACCCGCATGGATAAACAGAGACTAATTACCGACACGCAGCGAAAAGCTAACGACATATAAGTGTACCAGCTTGTTTATATTTTTACTCGTCTTCGACGATTTTTCTCTTATTTAGCGACAAGTTTTGGCACGGAACGGAGGAAGCTGTAGCCGTTATGAAACTTTAAATGTACGCTCTCTGAAAGCCGAACAATATTGAATTTTTTACATCAGTATAGCGCTCGTATCATTCTCATTCATCCGTATATGCGCTTTCAGCAGATTGCAACAAATCTCTCGTATTTTTTTTTGTTCGACGTCGAACTACAAGAAAATTGGATGTTGTAAGATCATTCGATGTGACATGTGGTCTTAATAAACCATTTGTCTATAGAAAACCGTAAGAAACCTCCCAGGTCAAACCACTAAGAACGGAACAAGTACCGACTTTGTTTTTGCGATTGATGAAACTTTCAGGGAAAACTGACGGCGAAACCTTTATGTACGGCCCACACTTGCAAAAACAATATCTATCCGCTCTGTAGGCGACAGATCTGTGATTTTTACTGTTGACTTTAAGAGCTTCAAAAACTTTAAGCGTGAGTTATATACATAAAAATTGATGATGTCACTGAAAATACCAAATAATAGTGTTTCGCATATTCTGGCGCGGAATCCGGAATCCATTTGCCACGGTTGATTTAGTATTTGTTCATTGGCTCTGTTTACTTGTCTCCCAGAGGTGGAATAAGGCATTTTTAACTTCAAACTTGGTATAAAAACATAGACGAGAGTCTGCAGGGATGTGCAGGGGCGACCCGAAATGGTGAATTTGGCAACTCTCTTCGAGAAATTGTCTGAATTTTTTTATTTTATTTTAGAATTAAAATTAGAAATTGGCCTCGTAGTAGAAGATTTAAAAACCTCGAAGTATTTCATATTTTCAAAAATACGTTTAAAAAATTTGATAGTGGCAACAACAGAAATCTTTGCACCAAAACCAGCCACTTTCTGGGGATACGGTGTGATGAAAATGAACTTTAGAATATTTAACTAAATAAAAGATTTTTTTTATGTTTGAATAGAAATAAAATAAATCAAAAGTAGCATCAAATATGATTGTAGTTCGTTAAAATATTTCCGTTGAGCAACTTCTACTAAAATTGTTGCAAATACTGAAGTTTGGACATATTATGCAACGAACATGCATCTTGTGCATAAAGCTAAAATTTTACAAAAAAACAAGAGATTTAAATAAAAATTGTTCAAAATATGTACGAACTTCTTGAAGAAATAAACTCGAATAATTACTAAATAAATGTCCATGCTGAAAATGTAAGTGAGATTTCTGCGTTTTGCATCAGAATCCAGTCATATTTCGATTTTGAAATTTTAACGAATTTTTCTACTGATCGGAATGCTATTTTGCACGGTTTTAGACGTCGATACGTTCTTTTGATCAACGTCCAAATTATGAGATGCAAAAAGTTTCAAAAATTTTCGTTTTGAACGAATCTGTTAAATTTACCTTTTTGGCTTATCTGCAAATATTCAGCGCTATCTACTTTTGGGTTTTAGGTCATTATTATTTTAATTTGTATTGCGTATTAGCCTCGAAAATATTCACAACAACCCCCCACGTATATCCTTGTCGTCAATAGTTTGTGAGATATAGTTTTCGCCTTGGTTGATAAAAGTTGCTACATTGTTTGTTTACATACCAAAGTTGGAATGTTATTTAAATGTTGATATCTGTATTATTTGATTTTATAGAAATCAGCAACTTTTGTATTCTGACTACATCAGCTCTGATTTAGAAGTTTCTCAGTGGTAAATTATTGGGGATGAAATCGGGTAAAACATTTTGAAGTGGTAAGAAATTTCAGCTGAAGTAGAACACCTTTCTTCGTTTATTTGTTATTTTTATTAATTACAGTCTAATTTGGCCTAGATTTGACCACGACCGCTTGCGTTGTTTCGTGGGTGTATGATTAATCCGGTTTTTAACAGATTTTATCACACAGATTGATGAATTTTCTATTTTTCAGCTTTTCAGCAACCAAATCCAGCTGTGAAAATGATTTTATCTAATATTTGAAAATTATTTGATTAGGTAAGAGACTGAATCCGCCTCTGTTTTCTGGAAGTTTGGCATCGAACTTTCAGGTGTCACGTGTGTTTTTCGCTAATCACCTCCGTCACAACACATCATAAATATGCGTAATTTCGCAAATTTTTCAGTCGGGGCTTTCGCAAATCGTACAACTTGCGCACAGCTGATGCGTTATTTTTCACGTGGCAGTCGGTCAAAGTGTTTCTATTCGCGTACGTCTGTACTAAATTTAATCTATTGAGAATGCGACGCGATTCCACCAAATAGCCAGGTGTAGTTGTGACATGTTATGTAAAACATTTGCGTCACTGTTTTAGTCCGTGTTCATCTGTCACATACATCAAACAATAACTCTGTTTCTCGTTTCAGCTATTGCGCGCACCACATCGAGACACATGTAATTTGTAGGCGTAGTGCAAAATCTGAAAAATTTCAAGTGTGTCTAGACGCGACAGCTCTGTTTTGACTCACCTGGTTTATATAAATTACCACTATTATGTAGATTAACATCTTTATCTTTTTCCTCTCTTCAAAGTGCCAACGCGAATTTCTGCGTGGGTTTATCTGATGCATCGGCCTAAAATAGGCACGTCTTAATAGCTCCCAAAACACTTTTTTCGACAAATCGATTCGTTGCACTCTTAAAAATAATGACAAAAACCATTTTTTGCCGCAAGACACGTGTCAAAATATCAAGATTAATGGTGGAAAGCTAACTAAAATTACATCAATCAGGTCGCTTTATAATTACTTCGAGCTGCTACTGTCCTTCTACGAGTGTAAAAAAAGCTTTAATCACTTTTTTTTTAGCGCAGAAACATATCTAGGTACGTCAATTTTGGACCGCCCTAATATGTAGTTGCATTTGTGTACGAAATAAATGGAACGCCCATCGATGCTGCTACTCTTTCGACTTTAATTTAGCCATTCATCATTTTTTTATTGTTGGCGATCGTTTTGCATACCTGTCCCGCGAAGAAAATGTTTTCATACATCAAACGACTGAAGTATTATGTTCCAAAAATACGTGTGGCTTGTTTTGATTTTTTCTTATTCATACATAATGTAAATGGAACGGCACCGAATACCGCGGAAGTGTTCCGAGATTGATAAATATTTAAGCATCACTTTTTAAAAATCTGTTTTTATTTTGATGCAAACGCTTCGGCTGTAAACAGGCTCGGATCATCAGCTGTTATTTTTTAGAACGAGAATATCGGATATGCCCACGAAGGTGTTAAAGAGGCCACGATATCTTGCAATACTATACGTTTTGTTTAGTAACACGAATCTATAAATTATTGCAAGCTTTTTATATGGTGTGACGTTTGATGTAATATGTCTTAGTCAGGTGTTGGTGTTACCAGCAATTATTGTCATATTATCTACATAATGAGGAGCACACGCCGACGAATATCGAATTTCACTCGGAAAATGTGGTTTGTAAATCCGACGCGATAATGAGAAAATGAACGCCAAAAATAACTAAATTCTGTAATCACAAAGAGTGATTTCGCCATCTAAAACGCGCTTCTCATAAATCCGTGGTGCAGTTCTAAAACGACAGTTCTATTTTACAATTAGTCATCGACTCCGTGGCACTCTTCCACTATTGTCCCTTCTGCGCTTAGGTCAGGTCTAATTAATCATTTCTTTCAAATTAACATGTGCATTTTCCTTCATATTCCTCGTGCACTGTTGGCAGCAATCTGTTGTTACGATAGTACGTCATAAATTTCACCTGGCATCCCAAGAATGGCTAGATTTGATCGTTGTGAATTATGAGCTTACCACCTCCGCACGTCATTCTGGAGGTGACTTGAAGGGAGTTCACTCAAGCGTCTGAGGTAGCGTTTGCCCTAAGGAATCGCTTCCGTAATTAACACGACTTCGTCGTTAAGAATTAATTATTCACTAAATTTACAGCATAAAAGCGTGAATTGTTAGTTTTGAAAAGAGTCTTCGAAGCTCATTATGGAAGTCAAGCTTTGATGGGTTGGGCGCTAGAAAGAAACCACTTTTATGTTAATTTCGTTTACTTCACTTTTAATTTAGCGTGTCGTCAAGAAAGCTAACGTATTAAAAATCTAATTAGCACCGTCAGATTAACACAGGTGAGCTTTGTAATTTGAATTAGTCATACAGTGTTTAAAATTATTTTATTGTCTCCTGCGATAAAAGTAGGTTCATTTTTCAAGTCGCGTTTTTCGAAATCAGCAATCCTAATAAAATAGTTTTTTATTTGCCTCGGAACAATATTTTTCAGTCCTCGATGCGTGACGCTTATTTTAAACCTGGGCGGTGTTCGTCTCTCTGATGACGTACTTGAAAGAAGGATCTAGGATTCTAGGCTACAATAATTGCTCCATACGTCACTGCAACGATTGTCGTTAATTAATCTCTGTAACGAAGTTTCGTCGTCGATGCGAATATCCGAGAATAGCCGCCCCAATGTTGTACGAAACCAGGCGCGAAGGATTCGACCGGTTACGTTGGTCATACATACAATGTTCCCTGCTTCAAGCTGGATACGTCATTCCGACGCTAATTTTAGTGTTTAAGACAAATCTATTACATACTTTTCTTTGTTCCGTGCTCCTTCGCCATTCTTGGCCGCCGAGGAACGTTTGTTATTTTTAATGTGGTCGTTTCAAAGAGCCTCATCGTGCTCATAAAAATATTTGTGTAGTTCAAGGAAGACACTCATTCTTCCGCTCATACTCATTCGAGTTTCGTGGAAAATTAAAAGGTAACTGTCGATTAAAGCGGCGATAACTTTAAACTCGGAGGCGTTTAATGGAGAAAAATATAAACGGGAAATTGATTGTAATACGGAGGTTGAGAGTTTTTAACGACGATTTTATGCAAATTAACGGTATTCTGATTTTTATCCACAAGCGACTGTTATTGAATTCCACTGACATCTATTCCTACGCCACGAAAGAATTATTCTAAAAGAAAATCACTCTACCCCTCAATAATCCCGCTCGGTTTATTCGAATTATCAAGCGCATTCCTACCAAAATTTGCTTGACAAACAAAAATGCAAGGACCCAAAAGGAGCGGTGATAAGAGATCAGTTTCACAGAAAAAGATACAGCGCGCTTCCAAAGTTTTGGAATTCTTAAGAAACTCGTTGTTTCGATAAATTTGCTTTGTTATGTCTTTATTTATTGGAGGCGAATTCCACGGGAAAGGTAGCGTGCGTCTATTTGCATTTCAAGTATCATATTTCTCATGTTTAAAATCAACATTTTCGACAAATTTAACATCACTAAGATACACCCACAAAAGAAATGTGTTCACAAGCAATAAATAATGTTCTAATTATAAAACGATAAGTTTGTAGTAACAAGATCAATTTTTTAACGTTATCCGACACTTTATGAATGATGTTACTCTTTCGGCTGCCTTTCTTCAGCATTTTAGGGTTTTTAATCAAATTCGAACAATCGTTGCGAGTACTGACGATCGCAAATCCAAACAGTTGAAAAATCCCGACGACGACGAGGCTTCTGAAATCTGACTCGACTGATTTATGGTGTTGACAAGTCCTGCAAAACCGCAAAGAACTACCAATTATTGCAGTCAATAATTTTTACGACGCTCGTAATGTTGTTACACCTGCAACATTTTACTTCATCCCAACCGATCTCTCGGAGTTTTTTCCCACTCACTTTCTCGTTCAACACGAAAAAACATAAACAATACACGAAGAAAAATAAATATAGTAGAAAGGCAGGAGCGTAGCTTTTCACTATTCCAAACAGTTTTTTTGTCTTGGTCTCTTCATTTCGTTTAAAAACGCCACGTAGGCGTCTAATAACAATCATTACGAGCGAATCGGTACTTTCGAATCACACTTTCAATCCGCCCCCTTGCGGAAATCTTCGGATTCCTGCTGCACTTTTTCAATGTGTTTTTGAGTGACAAGATGAGACGTTTTAAACGAAACTTTTACATGTTGTACTGGTACAGGCATTTCTAGAGAAACGTTTCTGCGCTGAAATGCCTTCACGTGAGCGTTTGTGTAATTATTTATTGCTTAATTAGAGACAAGTGGTTCTAAAATGTACTCGCTTGCGTCTAAATTACTAGATTAAATCTTGTTTTATTGACTTTTTGAATATCTTTGAAAAAACTAAAATGTTTATTTAAATTCTCAGTCCTTTTTTGTTTTTTTTGTTGTTTTTCGGATTCGATCAGAGATTTGGAATAGATCGTAAGGTGATTTGACGTCCAAATCGATCACAACCGTGTCGTAAGTGTCATATTTTACTGCACTGATACATAGTCGAGTGATTTTTACCACGGAAATTGATTTCTATTAAATGAAAAACGATTTTGGACATCCAGAAATGCTCCAAGATCCTAATACTCGTCTTGGGTATAAATCAGAAATGGTTGAGTGAACAATAGCAGTCCACGTAAGTTGAATCTAATAAAAATATTCTTGTGGATTACGTTCCCAACACAAGAGAAGAAATTAGTAATTCAGAGCCAGAGCGATTAAAATCAAACGTGTCAAACTTAGAGCATCAACTATCAAAGATCAGAAGAACATTTATCAATTATTATTTTAACAAATTTCTCAGATGGTCAGCTATCTTTAACTCTCTTATAAATAATGTCTCTTATAATTTATCACCGTTTTATTCAAGATTGTTTTTACCAAAACGAAAAAGAACTCTGAAATTAGAAGGCACAATTCTTAATCTGCAATAAAAATTAAGAAACTAGGTTGAGTAAGAAGACGTTTGTAACTTTACTGAATAGAAATAAAGCAAAGACTTTACGTGTAACAAAAATTGAAGAAGTGTTTGTATGTATCCTTTGGTACAAGAGTTTAATTCTGGATAAAATTTTGCAGTTTTGGCAAGCAATTCTCGCTCAAGAATGTTTTCTACACGCTGTGCAGTTTTATTCTAAAAAGTTGCAGCTGTTAGATTGTAATTTAGAGAGATCATCGTTACTACAATGGTAACAGAAGCACTAGCGATAAATGTTTTTTTTTTGTCTCAGATGTTTAAGCAAACTAAATTTTCTGGTCAAAATATTTACATTATAATCAATGGTATATCCAAAAGTATGAACAAAAATGAAACACCTGATTTATTTTACAGGCGTCAATCCATGGCCGTTTTTAAAGACTTCTTTCATAAAGTAGAAATTAATACTTTACAATTTCACAATTTGTGAAAATTTTGCGAGCTTTTTCAGTCATATGGCAAACGATGCAACCAACGTACTTCGTACAAAAACAACAAACCGTTTAAACCCACACAATTTTCTATTGAAAAGATAATGACAATTTGAATTTAGCAAAAATTCAAGTAACGACATACTTAACGTTCTCTAATAGTTACCATCCATTCGCTTCTCATTATAACCGAAAGAAAGAAAAATAAAAAGGTTGATGCATGTTTTGTCCGTAAGTACATGTGGTAACCAGATCTGTTATTTCCAAATCTCTGGTTTCAATATGACTGCTGTTTCCTATTGTCTTTTTTTTGTTCCGGAATCTCCGGAAAGCGGGATTTTCCTCGATGGCCGAGGTGAGGGTGTCCGTGACCGCCAAAGCAAAGACACGTGCCGGGTGTCGACAGGGACTCACTCAGTCCAGAGACCTTGACACCGGAGCGGCAACAACCCAGACCAAGAGCACGGTCGGCAGCCGGATCGATGCAGCCAACACACACGGCGGCATTCACCCGTATTATAATGGCGATCATTTTCCGCGCTTCCACCTGTTTGCGACCGGAGTGGCCCGGAGACAAGACTCCGACACATAATTAGCGATAATTAGGGAGCAGCAACTCCAAAAGGAACAACCTTGCGCAAAGACACCGAGCAATGACGCTGGCGGATATCCCATATTACCATTATCAACATCATTATTTATGTCTTCTTTGTAGTGTTTTGTGGTTGCAACTACAGCAGATGGTACTTAACATTTCTTGATCGAGAATTAAAAAAAAAATGCTCGCATCGACATTTTATGCTTAATATTGACCCAAATTTGATAGAGCGATAATACCCTGCGTTTGGCCCAAGCCCGCGAGCCGTTGACACGTTGCACTGGTTTCTTTTTGTTGAGCCGTATTTTTAGTCACCTCCTCCACATCTTTAAATAAAAATTGATCTTATTAATAATTCCGTTATTTCTCGTCTCAAAAATAGCCCGTCGAAGGTTGTCTCTGCAAAAAAAATGTTAACAGCAGCACACTTTTGTTCATAAACAGCACCTGGCCTTTCATAAATTTCCTCGATGAGGGCACAGAATCCACCTCTGTTCGAGAATTAATTAAATTCAGGGAGTCGGACTATCTTGATTTTCCTGAATCACCGCAAACAATTATACAGAAAGGAACACACCTCTGTAGGCGGAAGGTTTCTTACAGGTTATTATACCTGCATAACTTCAAAAATTCAAATTAACGTAAAGGCGCGTCCAAAGTCGCGAATCGGAAGTAACCGGAGGGTTTTATTCTGACCAACTATTATATTCCTATTTTAGTCTCCCGGAGGACAAAGTCGATGATAATTATGTTTGATTTATGTTGGCAATTTGAGCGCGACCTGAAAATTTGGCGGTAAAATTCGTGCGATGCCTTTAGAAAAATACACCGTCGTTTTTGAATTGTCGAATGTCGTTCAATCGAACCGGTTGCTGTTACAAAGTACTGAAAATATCTAACATTTCATTTTTTACAGGTGCTGTCTAATTAGCGTCAAAACTCGTGATCAGGTGAGTTAACAGATCTCTCCTTCCATAGTCGTTTAAGGCAATTAAAAGAGACCATTCTTTTTACACTCTACTAAGTCCGAATAATTATTATTAATTTTAATCCCGAGCACATCCGTGGATCTAATATTTGCTCGCTTTGTTTCAGTTCTTCAGAAACGAGTTATTCGAGCTTTTCTAAGAACTGTATTGAAAGTTATCCGAGCTTAATCACCTCTAGAACTTGGGGAATTATCTCAATTATTCCGCTTTCCATCCTGTTCTAAATCTACACCCTAAAATCTATTAACTCTACGTGAGTTCAGCCTGCAATCAAGAGTAAATGTTTGTGGTTTTGCAACCACAACGTGCGCACTGATGCTTGAATTTTTTTTCGAGTGTTTATTTCTCGATTCCTTTTTCTTTGCTCATGTAGGGCTTCCATTTGAACATGTCTTCGGGGTTCTTTAACACCAACTACTGGTGTATTAGCGCTTCCTTCTTGCTGCCGATGAAGAACGAGCAAAACTGGTATTTATCTAAGCTACCAGTGCCCACGGGGTCTTCTCTATTAGAAATTCATTAGAATTATTTATCAGGTGGTAGTCGAGAACGTTGTAATTGATTACAGAGGGAAAAAAGGATGCGTCGTTTACCTAACTCGTGTTTTGTAGATTGGAGTAATAAATCAAGTTCGAATTGTTCCTCCATGGAGAATCTAGCTTCTATAAAGTCGTCGGAAAACGATTTGTACTCGGAAAAGTGGAGTGTCGTGAGAAAAATACAAATTAAACTAGTTGAACAGGTCTCGAGTCGGTGTAATATTTTTGAGACGACATTCAAATATAATCAATTCACATTTAATTGAGTCATTTTTGAAGAGACGTTTTTCTCTACATTTTGCATTTTTTCCTGTGATCGCCGATCAATTTAATAACCTGATGACGGTCGCAATAACGAGTGGCGGCGGTATTTTCGTTTTTGAGTAGGTAATCTAGTTCATTACGGTTAATAAGCCTTATATGTTTTATTTATAAAATGGGCCGATAATAATATAAGATAAGGTAGTAACGCTGCCACTTGCCACTATATTCGTCTCCGTCTCCTTCGTCTGAAAACAATAAAAATTTACTGGTTCTAAAACTGGAATGGTTGCAAGAAGTGGTAATTCTTGTGCCCTGAATGTTATTTTATGCAGCAAAAACGGTCATATTCAACGAGGCTAGCGCGTCATAAGTCAAAGATCTCGCAGGTCCATCTTCTCGATAATGGCCAGAAATAAGGGTCATTCCGACGGATGACTACGTGATGAAAAATAAAGCACAGAATTTTTCGAGATTATTGCTATTATGATGTTAAGCCGTCCACTTTTCTATGATAGTCGGCTGTGTTAAAACTACTGTCTGCCTTTCAATCCCTGGTCACTTTGACGCGGAATGCCCCTCATAGACACAGGTTGTCGGAGGAGGCCGAACTATTTCTTCTCGTTTTCTTTATAATGCAGCAACAGGTTGTTTCTTGGTACAGCGGCTCTTTTCGAACAAGGAGCTATCCTCACATCGAGTTGTAACCGCCGACTAGAAGACAAATTTATCGCTCACTCAATGCATAACTTATCTGGTGGACACTGTATAGAGGAGTGAATGTCTCCCACACAACGTAAAAACGTTGCAACAATGACGTCTAGGACGACTTCACCTCATTAAAGGCGCCCCCGCTGCTTCACTCCGACATTCCATAGCCAGGACTAGATAATTCAAGAAGCTCGACGTTATTTGTCATCGGATTAATTATTCATTAATTGAAAGCGTTTCCTTTTAGTCTGCGTATTTGCATTCCGGACAGATAACAGATAACTGAACTTCACTCCACGTCATAAAAAAAAATTACAACAAATTGGCGTCCACCGGAAACAGCTACTTCACATTTTCTGATATCTAGAAATACATCTACCAGGCAGTGGACACGCGGCGTTATCTTTGGCGATAAAATTCGGACGGAATTTTTACGCGTTTGTTGTCTTCGATGTCTTTTCTTATTTTACTGTTTGGCGACCATATGATTGCCGTTTTAACTTTATAGTTGTTATCTCGACCAATAATCAGGTTTCTGACGTTATAGTGTGTCAACAGGTGGCAAAATAATAAGAAATACCGTAAAATGGGGTTAAAGATCATATAAATGTTTTTTAACGAACAAATTTCCACTTTATATTGTTTTTATGTCTTCTCTTTAACACAAACCACATGGACCATTTAGATATCTGATCAACATCTTCGCAAGACCATTAATCTGCACATTCAACGGTTCAATAATTTGTTCACAGTTCGTTTTACGTTTTGGAATCGCAATTTGGTCCATATTACATTTAAATAATTATTTTTCGGTCGCCTCAAATAATACTCCTCCACTTTCCTTCGGTGTGGACTGACTTCTGGGTTGAGCAATTTAAAGAGGTATTTTAAGCCTCGCGTGGTTTCCTTTCTTCGCAAATTAACAAAGACAGTAAATTCTTTAAAGCAGATAAAGCAAATTTACTCAGTGAAGTAGCCGAAGATCGATTAATCATCACCAAACATCTGAGAATTCTTTATTCGTTTTGTTTAAGGCATTATATAATGAATGAGCTGTTCTAGTGCACCAACCCACGCACTTTCTCGTTTCAGCGAACTGTCTTGAATATGATGTTTCTCGATGATTAATATTGGTATTTCGATTTTTCATACATCAAACTGGAAGATGCGTCTTAACTTCCATTTAGCAAGAGTCAGCTGGAAATGAAGTTTTTAAAAGAATGAATTAGGTGGTGATCATCTTCGGTGTTGCTCAATTAACCGATCAAGCAGCTCGAAGTCGATTCTTGACGATTAATTACATATTTATGTAAAAGCGAAAAACTTTGCTCTATAATTAATCAAATACTCGCTTGCAAAATCTGGAACAGACAGAGTACCGAATTAATTATTTTTCACAATACCTACCTGTTATTGCAAATCAAAACTGTTATCGAAATTAGGAGTACAGGAGAAAATTTTTGTTTGATATTTAAGCAAAGAATCCCATGTACAGTTTTATTTATTTTAAAAGAGAGATTTATGAATTTCCTAAAAATTATTCTAAACAATTTGGAGTTTTTGTTTTTATCGATATTGCCGAGGGTATTATGGAAAGTATCGAACGATATTCGATCGATACGCAAATAACAGACCCGTTGGATTAAAATCTCGGCTTCGCCTCGATCTTCCAAACTTCTTTTGTGCTATTTGCCAGCTATCGACATCATGACGTTAAAAACTTGAAAGAGTTTGTTAGACAAATGAAACATACCTGTATTACTCACAACAGGTAAATGGTCCCCCGTGTGTTAAGTAATTATTTCTTATCGGTCTGTTAATGAAGGCGGAATACCACACATCTACTACATATTACTCATTAGTACTCATTGTCCCAATCAAACACTTCATTATGCAGGGTGCGGCTATTTAAATGTACTCCACTCCACATTTCGATTTACACAAATCGAGAACGTAACAGTTAATTGTGTTATTTTAAACCTAGATAGGTAATTACAATTCCCATTTTCATTGGAAGCAGACATTTCTATTACGCCGTTATAAATAAACATGTTATAAATCTCTCACAGGTTCAGTCTGGGAACTGTAGAAGCGCTCGAAGATTTTTTCGTGCGTACTTCCATAAAATTAAGATTGTTATCTACAAAACGATATGTAATTCTTTAAATCTAATCTATTATACCGTACGCAGATATCACGTTTCCGAGAATCGGATATATTACATCGCAATAAAAAGCTGAAATTAACGGTCGAAAAGAAAGAGTTCGGTCAATTATCGAAATTGACGTTTAGATTAACTTCCTCCTATTATTGCTGCCGTAATAAGTCAAAGATGATTCACCAAATTATTGAGCAAAAGAAGATTGGGAGGACCTCAGAACGAATTCGCAAATTGTAATGACTGAAATAATTGCTAGGTGGAATGAATGATGTAAGTTTACAGTTCCAAAACGTTAGAACTCTTTGGTCTCGGGCACCTTATGCTCACGCGAAATAATTGTTGGTACACTTAACGGGGAATTAATTGGAACCTGATTGCAAAGAAAAGGTTTTTGCCAATGTGCAGTTTTTTTCTCGTGGAGATGACGACATTCTGGTCAGGTGGAAAGTGTTCACGGAATCGCGAAGAAGTGTCCGCATATGGCATCCATGGCTTGGAGAGTGGACGAGCTGCTTCAAACCGTGCAGAATTTAGATGTCCGTCGTTCTAATAACTCAAGATGTCTATGGGCATCCGTCGTGCATCTTTAGATCCGAATCAGTGTGGTCAAAGAATATTTTGATTACAAACAGATCGACGATTTATCGTTATTAATTCGACCCTGCGTCAAATTCTCATCTCTTACGGTATTAGAATTAAATTCGAGAGCTAATGGTAGCACATTATAACAATTGGGGCTTCTTGATTATACTAGTTCCTTTTACGAATCAATACCATTATCCACATAAAAGCTTCGGCCGCAAACCCGCTAATTTGGGCGCCCTGCGGCTACCGCGTCCAATTTCGTGGGAGTGGACAGTAATTTTTTCTTTTTACGCGAAAACCAAAAGGTCAATTGTCGGCGCGACACGCATCATTCAATTTCTCTGCTCGGAGCAACGTTCGTGCATCTTTACAAAATTTGACCCAATAAAAGTCGACGTAACAGGTTGTACCTCGGGCTTCACCACTTGCCACTCGAAAAATTTCTATTCCTTACCTTAACAATAACGTAAAACCGCAGACGAGTTTGCCTCGGAGCGCACGGCTCTTCCTCGGGTGATTTGAAATTTGAAAGTTGGTAACTGGAAGCGATCAAGTGTGAAATTATTGTTAACACTTAAAATAATGGATAATTTCAACATTTTTCATGTGGATTCGTTATGTTTCTTGCGCTCTCCGTTAATGGATTTTAATTTGGAAAATGTATAGACTAACGGGATTTACATTCCGTCGGTTATTTTCTTTCGGTGACTTTTCTGAGTAGCATATCAGAGAAATATGCAAAAGAATCTCATTCGGAACGGGTTTTCACAATCGGCGTGATCTAACTGATACTTTACAGTATTAATGAAAAAATCCTATCATAAATTAGGCGAAACTGTACTCGATACACTGATTACCATAGTTTTAACACTATCGTGGGCGAAAAAAATTCAATTATTGATTCCAAAAATAGGATCACTTTGTTACCGCACCGACAATTAGTCTGCTGACCATGCTGGTATTAATTTTATTGGTGAATAAACCTTTTTATAGATCCCGCATTATGAAATTCTATTTTTCAAAGTCTGGTGGATTTATTGCAACACCTTGCACGTCAAACTTTAATGAATAGCAATTAGTCGTTTAAACTCTTTACATACGGCGTTGAAAAGTGTTTGCTTCTCTAAAAGAAGCAATTATTAGTAGAATTTAATAATAGTCGTAAATTCACTCTCGTGGTAAAAGATAAGAATCCCGAGCTACTTAAACCACAAGTCTGTATAAGAATGCTTTCTACATTTCAGAGAACGTATTCCACAGTACGTATGTAGAAGTTAACTATTAAATATTCTACAAGAAGTAAGAATCGGTATTACCTCATCAAAATTCTTTAGTCGTTTGCAAAAAGCTCGTTCTCTGTACGTTATCCTGCTGTTATTCAAACTGTTGGAGGCTGCTATTATGTAAAGATAAATGCTACTCGTTTATTGATGTCTTGAAAGAGCCGTTTTAACCGGATCATTTTTAAGTTTCTTGCTGAAATTTATGAAAGTCGCAACGACCGTTTGCACCAATTCCGCACAACGTTTACACCAAGGCGAAATATAAATCATAGACTTTTTCGCTGTGTGCCTATAAATCGGGATTTGAGTGCAGGTTGCCGTGGTAAAATTGAAACATTTGCTTCCATATTCATTGAAGATTGTTAACAAGACGACGATTCCCGAAAAAAGTAAACACACGAAATTTGTTATGTATTTTCTTTCTCATTGTCCTACGTGTTAACCTGAACAATCGCACAGGCACATGCCTACAAACCAAACAAAGAAAAAGCGGAGCAAACACAAACCAACACTATTCTGAACAAGCACACAATTTAAACATGTCTTGTAAAGTAAGAATCTGGACGCACCTAGACTTTGTCGTAGGTAACTAAAAGTGTCTCTCGTAACCTTCTCTGATTAACCATTCTCGCCACATTTTCTTTTATAAGAAGCATCCTTAAGAATTTTTAACGACGATTTTAATTTAACGATTCGTAATGACACAGAATTACGGTCGATATTTTCGCACCGGAAAGTAATGAGCGATCGGAAATCGCCATGTGTTAAAATACTATTATACATTCTAATTTTCATTTAATTAAAACGTAACTTTTTAAGTGTTTCCGATGCTGCCGACACCTCAATTACTGATCCTAAATCTAAATTAAACTTCGCTTCGGTGTTTTTTTTATTAACGATACCAGCTAATGGGTCGACGAAACCATGTTTCGTTAATTTCGCACCCATTTGGAAATTAGACATATTAATAATAACCGATAATAACAGTGTATACAAAAACAAAATGGAAATTAAATTAACAGATCGTGGGATGCAAATTAGCGGCCCACAAAATTTCGAACAGGGTACTACAATTTTCGTTTCGTTACTTTTAGGCTTGTATTAAATTTCTCCTCGGTCGAGTTTTTTTTCTTTAATTAGCAGTTGAAAGAACGAAATTTTGTTGATTTGGCCACCGTGTAAAAATTAAACAAAATTAATAACGGAATTAGAAAAAATGTGTAGAAATTTAATTACCAGGAGGACCACGTGTGTTTAAAGTTAATTAAATGGTTGCGTGTAAGAATAAGTGGGATTATTTTTTATAGTTGATTGCTACATTAAAATCCCATTTTTTTAAACGTCGGGTAGTTTTCTGGAAATGTTGTAAGCATCTACTTAGAATTTAGTAGCAGCAGGAGCAAACACATCCACACTTACCTATAACGCTTCCTCTTTAAGGCAACTTAAAATTTAAGTACGGTTGGTGCAGATGAGCCCATAAATGGACCTACCTTCTTGTAGAACTATGTGACGAATGTGAGCAAGATTAAAAAGTCTGCACAAATAAAAATCTCGAGGACAATTGGTTTATGACATTGCTTGTGTGCTTTATATTTGAAAAGAGTTAAAGATATGTCCTAGTTGTATTCTTTTAGCCCATTTACTGATGAAGATAAATTTTGAACATTGAATGGTCGGAGCATCATTTCGCAGTCGGTAGGAAGGTGTGTTCGCATCAAGCTTCACGAAAGAAACGATAATAAATTATAATAACTGTAAAAAATAAAAAGGAGTGTTAGTAGCTTCTCTTTATGCTTCATAATGTAACGTGTTTATACATCGAGACTCAAACTGAAACGAATGAAAATGTCAGTTTCAATTCACTCGAGCTAATATTCCGCGAAAGTTCTCGAGTTTTCATATCGTCAAGCTGGATGGTGTGACAGGCTCTTTGGTTTCACTATAATTTATTTAAACTTTGAAAGCTTTCAAGTCGAACATTTTTCAAGTTTTGAATCGTAAAAGTTAATTTTTCACCTGAGAACTGGTGGATATTTCAGCGTGAACAGATCATTAAATCCCTAATTGAGTTTAAAATGTACGTGGGTGCCTTCAAGTCCGGCCAATTTTTGTCCTGGGCGTCTCATCGTGACTCACAAACTAAACACGAAACCAAAATGCAAATCAGGTCTAGCGTCACCCCCACATCGTCCGTCCGTGAAGATTACGTGTAGAAAGTTTCGAAACGCGGAGGATACGCTATGCGTTGCTATGAATCCATAGAATTGTCGCTGTTAAATCATTCCTCGAACCCATTAACTCCCACAACTGAGCGTTGCGCCACAGCCGCGTCATGAAGGCCGACCTTAATTATAATTAGTTATCGGTCCGAGGTAGCGCGCTATTTGTTCTGTTATCTTTCCGAATCGGGCATTCTTTCGATGGAAGCGATTTTTAGGTAACAAGCTAGAAATTCCAGAGCTACACCTACGATCCATCAAGTCGAGTTCTAATTGGCCGCTCCTATCTCAACACCTGGCCAAGAAATGCACCTGATGCTAAGTTCGCTATCAATGTTTACTTGTGCTTACGCCAAAAATTATGACGAATATTAATGCGTACGAGACAAAGAAGAGTGTGTATGTAATTAGGAAAGGAAAGAGAACGGACTTATCGGCCCGTTATCTCGAATTATATGCGACGGTGAAAAATAACGCGGCGGCTGCGGACCTCATCCAGATCTGACAAAGATGAAGACGTTGCTGACATCTTTATGATATTGTGGTCAGTTGAGGAGGTTTATTGCACGATTTCGCGGAATTTCTGAACGTGCTGAGCTCCTTAGGTGGCGGAACGGGTTCCCGACATTTGAACGACACTTGCGTAACGGGCTTTAGCGGCTGACTGAATTATAACGATGTAGCAAATTAGGAAATCAACTTTTCCACAAAGGCACTAGATTGATTTTTCCCGAAAATTATTTAGTTCTTTTCCTGTTTTTTTTTTGCACCGAATTTTTTATTAAATTGTTGCAAAGCTGCCAGGAGCGGTTCCAAGTGCACGTGAGTCAGCTTTAAAAAAGCTCCAAGATGAATAAAACACATAGATGGCTCGTTTCTTCTATTCTTTACAACGTCCACCATGCAAATAAAGTCAGTATTCATAAGATAGTCATCGAGCTTAGTATTTTCAGAATACCGAGATGTCATCTAACGTTACGTAAAAAATCTGCCACATAACATTTTTATTTAAAATAGCCGTCGGTGACACGACCTAATCAAACTCACATCTGTTAGAGCAACGTCTAGAATTAAATTTCTTTATGGTTATGATAGTCATTCTCTATCAACCATTTATTTTCCGAGCTCTCATGCACATCTAATTCGTTAGGAATGCGGACAATTGATTAATCTTAGTTTCTAAGTCACACTATGTCCACGCAAGTGCAAAAGAATTTTTTCCACTTTCGGTTTCATTTCTCTCTCGTTAATTTTTTTTCAGAGAGGTCAAGATTGTGATGACTCTGCTCCGGTAGTCTATGATATTTTATAACAGGTACTTCTGTCGAGGAATATTTATAGCCCTCTTAAAACGTGGTTAGCGACTTTCGCTGCGCCCACTACGAAAAAGTTAATCCTAAGAACAATACTTGGTTAAAATGATTCGGGGCACCTGAAGGTCCGACGATAACGACTTCCCTTTCTATGGCACGGAAACACTTCGTTGGCCATTTACTTCAGACGGTAGTCCCTTTAAGCTACTATCAACCTACCTGCTCGTTAACAATCTAAAATTTATGGAGGTTCTGTGTCAGTAGACAAAATATCCACTAAATAAATTATTTGTCTCAGACCGATAATTGCATCCCCTTTTGAAGATCTCCGCTTTGACTACCGTCTTTCCGTTCACTAAATTATTCTGTCACCTCTTTTCATCCGGCGAAAGTCTCCATTGACGTCACAAAATCGGGATTTCCAAAACTGTACTTTTTGCAGAGAGCCACCGTAATTAGAGTTTTTACCAAAGGCAACGAACCTTTTACAATAGTTGGAATTTATCGAAATCGCAATATGGTTAGCGTACCTTAGAGCATGCAAAATTCAAGTATGAACACAACTCGTTCACTGAACTAAATCTTTTAATCGTATCGGAAAATTTAACTTAATGGTGTCCTGCCCCGTCAATCAAGACAAAATACGAAATAATTAAAGTGAAAGTCTCAACTTACAAAAGAAATTAATTTGTTTGTTGGTGTAGGTCGCCAATAGGGATTCAATCATCGCCTCCGGTCCGTTCGTTTTATCGAAAGACTTTGAAGGATTTCAACTTGAAAACGAAAGTAAAAATGCTTGGTTTGCACTTAACGTAAAATGACACTGTTGGTGTGAAAATTTGCCTTTTATGGTCGACGTGTATTTCAAAAGATATTGCATGTTAGACTTGCGTTTACATGAGTCATATTAACAGTTAGCCGGACACTTGTTAATTAGAGAGGAAACTGCTTTGCCTGGATCAAGACAAAATTAGACGAGCTAGATCCTGAGAAAATCGCGTTTTTAATTGGGAAGTAAACAGTAAATGACAGATTCTTGCAACCCACTGGAGCGGTTTTTACAGTTTTATTTTCTATTTCTACGTATAATTTGCAGCGAAGTGAATTATCGTGTGTCCAAACAATTTTTGCCGCATTAATTGCTAGTATTGCTATAAAAATTAATATTGACCTACTTCAAAAAAAAACCTATTACAATACTTGATTGTGGTTCTCTTATTATAGGTACGACATGGTTGTTGCCTTTTCATTTAATTTATAAAAATGAGTAAGATGCATATCTAAATGTTAGATGAGTATCTAATTACTACTTGTACGTTATTGTGCTTACGAAAGACGAATAGCTCGTAAAAATTAAATTAAAAATCATTTACAACAATACCAAGGAGTTTCCGTTTACAAATTACAAAAGATTCGTGTCACAACAATGCTGTACTATGTCCAAAGTACAAAATAATCATTGTTAAATGATTGTGCAAGTCTGATAATTACTCGCTGACAAAATCCATAATTTTTCTTATTCGTTAGCCTCATTTTTGCCCCCAACTTTCGACTCAAAAACTGCCTTCGCTAATTTTCAATGGCAATCGTTCGTCTGCACGAAAAATGTAATAACTATTATTTTTGTTGCAAGTTTGTAGGACGTCCTCATGGCAATATGTGTACACGAGTGTTGCGTGATGCCATTGTACTTAAAAGCTGCAATGCTGGATGGACTAATAGCATTATTTAAGTAGACTTAATGATAATCGTACCGAGAACTAGTCGATTGTGACTTTACCGCGAGATCGTGCCGTTCATCTTCCTCCTACATTTCCAAGATAATGTGACACGTTGTAAAGCAGAAATGGGAGTTTCTGTAAAAAGAAGGAATTAACAGGACACCTGCTGCGGCGGGAAAAAACGCCCGCTCATTATTAGCGAGCAGAAAAGTTGATTGGCGCAATTACGGTTTTATTTAGCGGAGGAATTTAAGTTTGAAGTGGAGGTCGTTTCACGGGTGTTCGATTTAAAACGTGGAAAAGTCTGCTAATCACTTTTCAGCACTTTTCCGGAGACGTGTGGTTTTTGTTGCGTTTAGCGTCCGAAAAAAGAAAAAGCAGCATGTTCGCGTGTTGTTGAAGATGAATTTTTGTTTATTTGTTGTTTCGAGTTGAAAAGATGAACGCATCGTGCAAGTATACATTACAGTACACCGCCTCCTATTAAAGTGTAATTATAGTAAACATCGCTATTGGTAGTCCAAGCACCTGCAACAGAAGCTACCAGTTTGTGTCGTGTTCGACTACAATTTCAGAAAAACAACTGCGCCTACCACATCCATTTTTTTTTTTGGTCGTCTTCTTCGGTACAGTCACATTCGCAATTTGCCAAAGATGTGGTGTTAAAAAATGGGGAAATATTTTAGCGCTGACAGTAATGTTGGCAGCGACTAAAACAGGGATTTTAATGAGAGTTTTTAATGGTATAGTCGCCAACATAGAGACTTAATTGCATTAAAAGCGCATTTACCATTTCCACTTATTCTTCATTAAATTTTTAAGCGAAAGTTAATGGCAACAAGATGTAGACGCGGGCTTACTTTAGATTTTACGGTACGAGCTTATACCGAAATGCTCGTAATTATTCGTGTTAAATGCTTTGTTGCGTGTAGAAGCGCTGCCTGGTAGTATTTTTGGACTTAACAATTTAATAAGATGTTTAGAACATATTGAATTGTGTAACAACTTAGAACATAATTAAGTTTTTTAACCTTGATCCCGGCTACGATGAGTTCCGTTTGGAAATTTTGAGCTTCAAATTAAAAGGTTTATAAAATTAGCGGTTATGAGGATTAATGGGGTTGAAATGGAAAAATATAATGATTAAAGCTGAGTTGGATGTGTAATTTTTCTTTGATTATCATGTTTTTGTTGCAAATTGCTTCGCTTTTGAGATTCTTTAAATTTTAGAAATTCCGCCTCGAGGATAATTATTTCACTAGAACGGGGGAAAACTGACTTTAATTTAAAACCAGCGAAAATGATTAAATGTGAAAATTAAGAATGAAACTTTATTTTACATCTTTAACATCAAGGGCAAATAAAATAGTTTTAGTTTTAAACTTTGGTACATTATTATTTTGGATTAATTGTACCTTTAATGGTGATTGGAAACTACAATTTTTCATCTTCAGTATAGTTTTCTGCTACCGAGGAGGATTTTCATCTGCCTATTCGTTTAACGGTGACAAGATCGGCACCGTGTTTGCCAACATTGCAGCTGCAGAGCGGCAAAATCAATGCCCATTATTTTACAAATTAATAAATTAAAATCAAGGTTCTCTTTAAAATCAACCGTAGAAAAAAATACACGTACACGACGATCTATCTCGTGAAACAATTTCCACTTCATGGTTAAAATGGTCGTTTATCGTGTTGGATAATAAATAACTATTGCATTCTTTGTTTTATTTGTCTTCTGTTGACTACTTTTCGAGTAATTATTGTCTATTCCACTGACCTTTACCTTCACGTTCTACTAGTTCCATCTGTTCCTACAGCCAATCTAACAGTCCTTTTCAATATAATAATAATATAATAACGAGGCATTAAGCATCTGATAATTTAAAATAAGTAGAGTGTGTTTACTCCATTGATGCTGTTCGAAAAATCATAATTAAAATACACCACTATTATTATTAATAATTGATGCAATTTCCGTTTTTGTTGTTAATGAAAGTTGGTGTCATAATTGATTGTTCCAATCTAAACACTTTTTAGTACCGCGCGTCGATAATTTTAATTGTGCGCTCTTGTCCATGAATCACGGCATTCAACGTTATAATTGCCGGTATAGTATTAGATTATGGTTGTTGTAGGTATTATTAGGTTATTCAATACGTAAGCCCATTAAATGTGATGGTATTCTTTGCATATTAAAAAACACAATGAACGTAATTCGGGTGATCGAAGTGGTGAGAAAGTTGTGGTTTGAATTGTACACGGAAAAGGAGGCGTGTTTGAGATTAGTGCGTACACAGGCGAGTCGAGCGCCAAATTTAAAAAATCTTGTTATTTTTCCCGTAAACGAGTTAATAAATCATAATATTCTGGCACAGTAGTTGACACCTGTCTCTTGTTAAGTTAACAATAAAGCGAACTAGCAATGTTATTAACGTAACTCCCGTACTGTTTTAGAAATGACTTTTGTCACGCAATCCCGCCCACGTCCTTCTTCCAGCATATTATCAAGCTGGCAATCGTCATTATGCTCAGAGACAGACGATAAAATGATTTATGTTAAACACATTCATGATTTGTGCGTAAAGTTATATCGCATGATAATTACGGCTATTTGCCATGTGCTGTACAATATAGCATGATAATGGTTGAATTCCTACACCTACTGCGATACCGACTCGACTAATTAACACCGTTCAACGTTAGGTGTACTTGTGAAGGTAACGGAAAATAAGTCACAACACGGACACGATTTCAATTAATCTGCGCTCGAGGATAATTCTTATCTGAATCATACTGTACAAATTTGTACTTTACATACAAATTAATATGATGTCGGCGGCTGCGCCTTTTTCACACTCTTTGCACACAATAGAGGCGGTGCAAGTTATGGGCGCTTGAGAAGAAATAAGGAAGCTTTATCTTGCTAGAGTACACACGTGTGACAAGGAACACCGTTAGAGAGGCGATTTTTGCTAGTTTACAAGAAACCAACGCGGCGGCGTAGGAGGCGGCTAAATATTAGCCACGGGGAAACAAAGGTGCTTTTTGGTGCTAACAATAAGACTATTAGTATTTGTTCAACGGAAAAGAACATAAACACTCGGTTTAGCATTGTCCGATGATTCTTATTTTGTAGGATGAAAAAGGTCGCTGATAATAGCAATGCTTACTATATTTGCAGACCTTTTAAATTAGTATTACTCGGTATTGTAAGGGATTTTTACAACCTGGGAGTCGTTTTCAGGATTTTTTATTAGTCATTTCGTCACCGCGAAGCTTTTAGTAATTGTCTCTTGTTCATTCACCTACAACTTTTACTCTTTTCGCGAGATGGAAAGATATCCGGATTGGATTCGTATTCAATACGGCGCGTCCTTTTAAATACATACACAGTGTCCAGTTTGTCATACGTATAAGGCGAAGCAGCTTGTAAAATATTCTAGCGTTGAAGGTGGGTGTTTTTTAAAGGATCGGATGGTACTTCTATGGGCTAAAATCGTGTACATGATAATATTATTGGGAATTATGCCGATAGCGTGGCCGTGCTTTGAAAAGAATTGATCACTCTTGTCGTCGCGATCTACAGACGCATTTATTAACTCCGACAAGACGGACGAGGAAAATTTGTTTGGAATATTCAAAAGGTGGACAGGGAATATATGCGATGGTGGTTTAGAAAACATTTCTCTCGCGATATTTATTTTCTCATTAATTAGCGTTGTGTATTAGAATTTCATCTGTTTATTAGAGTTAATTCCCACAAGTTCTGTTACGTTTTTAATTTTAATTAAAACGATTTTTTAACACACAGCTTGTTTACATGACACGAAACGTCATCTCCGTGCAAAACAAAACGGGAAAACGCGACAAAATTGATGAAAATAAAAAAGAAGCAAATAAGAATAAAAGTTGCAGGTATCCGTTTCGGTGTAATATTATTTAAAGCATCGATCATCGTTCATCAGGATCATCAGACTTCTCATCAGTGTTGCTTTCAGATTATTATCATTATCAAGTCAAGTATAAGATGAAGCAAGCGATTAATGCAGACCACCCCGAATTTTTCTCTCCGTAATATTAAAATTTCGAAGCAAACAATTTGAACAAAGTGGACCACGTTGCTTAATTTGTACAGAAAATGGAATGTATTTTTGTCACACATTAGCATGGTGACCTAAATTCCTATTGAATTGATTCCGTACAAATTTAGCCAGTAAATTAGTTTTAGTGGATGTGACGTGGATTTTCGAAGGGGTGAGCTTTAAAGAACGTTGTGAGACTTGTTGCCGTTATAATAAAATCGAAAAATTGTTTGAAAAATCGTCGTTATTCGTGTCGCGCGTTATAAAGATGTGATTTTAATTGTGCGAATGGCACATAAATCAAATTCTTGCGCTCATCATAAATAGTAAATAGTCTAGTCACGTCGACTGCATGTAGCACGCCGTCGGCACTAAATAATCGCGCGATATCCGCAACAATTGTAAAAGTCGCTTGCGGTGGTGAGCCAAGCAACCCCGCAATGCACTGCAGTTGGTCTGAGCGCGCTGCATTGCCACCCCCGTCGCATTGCACCACGAAAGAACGAAGTTAGCAGCAGAAGGCACAGTCCAAGAGATAGTGCGTGCGTGTCCGCGTCTCGGCATGTCTCCATTCATATTTCATAACGAGGTCAGCTATCAGGTGTCGGCGGACAATAACAGGTACTTGCCGCTCGCAGGTATCGCGTAACTACTACACGTTCGTGCCGCTATCACTACCACTTTTTGCGGCTTCGGCCCGCGGCGACCGACCGACGAGGAGTGGCTCGAAACGCAATAAACCAGCTTCTTCTTTGTTGCAGGTAATTCGGGAGGAACCCGGAGCATGCACCAGGCTCTCGGACGCACATCGAAGGATCCGCGGCCCTCTGCCGCCTCGCGCTAATGACGATGGCTGAGACCGCCGTCGAGTCTTCCAACGACAAAGTTAACAACAATCATCCTTTGGTGGTCAATCACAACCATCGTCCCATCGCCAAGCAGAGAAAGCGAAAGAGGCTGAGCCAAGTCCTGGACAAGCTCACGGGAGGGCAAATCGACATTCCCAGCGCGGACGATGTCGCCGCGACTAACCTCTACAATAACAACAACAAAGAGGAAGAGCGCGATGCGAAGCAGCGCCAGTTTACACCGGACGTCTTCAAGTTTGACACGGCCGACGCCAACCGGTACAAGACCGGCGCGAGCGAAGACGAGGACGTCTTCAGTCCGGCGAGCTCCAACAAGTCGCCGCACAGTTCGACGGAGTCGCCCAGGATTAGTTTTAGTCCTTTGCGACTGAAAGAAGACGACGCCAGTTGTAGTCCTCCACTTCCGTTCCAAAGAACTTCGTGTCCGTGCTACCAGTGTATCACAGTCGGTCACCACACACCGCCTCTGCACCCTTACGACAGATATTTCCCCGCACCCATGTCGCCGGCCTCGCCGTGCAACTTTGAACGGTACTTTCACTCCAAGTATCTCCCCGACATCTTTAGAAGACGTAGTCATTCTGATTCAGACCTTCCTCTGTGGTTCGACAGGGCGAAGGCCTCTTGGCCTCACCCTCTGACTCTTCCTCCATCAAAACCAAACTCACCTCAAGACTCTCCATTGGATCTTTCTTTAAAAACGAAGGAATCTCTACCTCCTCCTCTTCCTCTTTACTCACCCGGATTCATCCCATCTCGCGGCGCCGTCTCCGTTCCTGTGGTCAAAGGCGACGTGGCTTCGCCTACGACAAAAGAATCCGTCGCTTCCAGGTATAATCTGGAAGTGTCCCCGGTGGTAGAAGAAATGCCCCCCGGCTCCGACGTGGCTTACGTTTGTCCCGTTTGTGGTCAAATGTTCAGTCTTCACGATCGCCTCGCCAAGCACATGGCATCTCGACACAAGAGTCGCCAGAACAGCGGCGAAACCGCCGCTAAAGCGTACTTGTGCGACGTCTGCAAGAGATCTTTCGCTCGCAGCGATATGCTTACGAGACACATGCGCCTCCACACCGGGGTGAAACCGTACACGTGCCGCGTTTGTGGGCAAGTATTTTCGAGATCGGATCATTTGTCCACGCACCAAAGGACGCACACGGGCGAAAAGCCGTACAAGTGTCCGCAGTGTCCGTACGCTGCCTGCAGAAGAGACATGATAACAAGACACATGAGGACTCACGCACGCTACGAACCGGAACCTCTTCCCGTCAAGACTGAAAATCACTAATTTTTGAAGTACGTCCTTTTACATCAGTGCACAGTGTTGTTTTCGAAATTAAGTGATAAATTGTCGGTAGTGCCGCAACCACCGTAAGGACTTTTATGGCAAATTGCACATTCAGATCAGTTCAGCAACTTTTTCGTAGTAACACGTACAAAATGTCTAGTCGATGTGTCAGCCTTACGGTACTCTTCGGATGTGTTGATGTCACTACTTGATAGTCCAAGATCTCATTTCATTCCAATGTGCGTCGATTGCCAAGCCAGTTTCTTTTACAAAACAGCGACATTACGAGCTGATTATTTTGTGCCAAATAAATATGGCCAGTGGCAATACTCGGAGCCAGAATATCACTTGTTTTTTTACACTTTGTTTTAAACTTATTAATGTGTATCTATATTAGTATTGTGAGAATCTCCCCGTGAGAGACTTCTTGTATTACGTTGCAAATCACAAATTGTAAACGACGGGGCTGACGAAAGCTCGTACTAAAAATTTTAATTTAAACGAACCAAAACGCAACGATCTAAAATTTCATCTACGAGTTTAATTAGTACGAGTTCGATCGGCCCTGTTGTATTTTTTTTTTTCGATATAGTGTGTATTTTTGGAAACTCTAAGACATATCACACTTAGGCAACCGCGAAATCTGTCCATCCACACTTAGTGCCCGTTTCCCGAGTGAGCTGACTTTTTAATTAAGATATGTAAGTATGTAATTTGACCGTCAGAATTTTCGAGACGACACGATGCAGGTCTGTACTAGCTACACCTGACGGTGGCTATTAAAATTTCTCGACGTTGCAAAGGTTCAATTCGAGATCATTTCTAGATAATATAGGCTTGAAGCCACCTACTTTCTGACAAGATCTATTTTTAGAATAAATGACATGGCGAACTGACTTCAAAAGAAGGCTGTAATCTGTAAACGAGAGTGCTTTTCGAATTTTTAGGAGCTTGCACTTAAATATTTTCGTCATGAAGTTTCTTTGTACTTGATTAGAATAAGTGAGTTTGTTCTCTCTTTTTAGTGATTGAGATGTTGAATTTTCCTTGCCTAAAGACGAAATGATGGAATGATTGTTATTGTTTTGAACAAAAATGCTTTAATATAATTTTATTGCTTAGGAGATACGTAACTTTAGATTTTGACGAGAATACGAATACTGTGATATTTGTACATTTCGTTATTACTGCTTTAATTTTAATGAGAGTAATAACTTGATTAGTTATATATTTTTGATATCGAATTTTAAATGATGAAAAAATGTTGTCTTAAAGTGAGCTTCATTATCGATAACATCATTTTCATTGGGCATTGTCTAGAAAAAAAAAATGTAAAACGATTTTTGGCTATTGAGTTTGACATTCGTTTTCGTGCCAGAAAAATTTAAATTGTTACCTGTTTTCTATTTTCTGTGTATAAATTTTTACGATCATTGTGCCACACTTGTTTTGTAATGTTAATGTTAAACGATAAACGTATGTTTAATTATTTTTACTGGTAAGTTTAGATAAGTATTCACATTGTTAATCTTAAAACTATCGGTTTTAAACTGTCTTTTATTTATGTATATTTATTTTTCTCTTTTCAGAAAAGTGTTGTCATTTTATGTTATTGCATGTACAAAGACATGGCTACTTAATTATTTAATTTGTTATTTTTTTATGTACCTATTTAAGTTTTTAAAGATTCTGTGAATCTCAGTTTTTTGAAATCGACTTCTGTTATTAGTCAAAGAAGAATAAATTTCCTTCTGAAACATTCGCATTTTTTACTCTTTATCGGCATTCACTACGTACACGCTGGCTGACAATAAATGACGAAATATGCTAGCAATAAAAACTTTCTGCAGGTGCAACGCAACTTTTAATTGGGGTCTACGAATTAGCGTTCATTAAAAATCATTGACCGCTCGTAATTACCAACAACAGAACTATTTAGTTCTTTTAAATAAGACAAAGACGATAAGTTAGCGAGTTTAACCGCCGGAACAAACCACAACGTCCTTTCAAAGAGTTTCAAATAAACACACATATTTTTCTCTGAATTTTACGAAGGAGTGAAATTGATTACGTTCAAGGTTATCGTTAACAATCATCAGATAATTAATGGGCAGAGTGATTTAGAATATCCGCTGGTACTACTACCACTGACTACCTACTAAATTTCGAGCCTTTAATTACCAGTTGGAGTGCTACCGATGTTGCTCATTTTTAGTTTCCGTTTCAATTACTGTAATGGCCAAAAGGCGTTCCTTTGTAGATTTCTAATTACTTTTCTGAGCATACAGACGATTAATAGAGTAAAAATTTTATTAAAGTTACACCGTGGGCGCGACTATTTAGATATCCGCGCACCACGAAGAACCAAGAAAGGAATGTAGGAATACGAGTAGAAATAGATACTCCTGCGTTTGTGCTCAAAGTAAAAATCGTCTTTAACAGCAAGATAGAAAGATCCCATTAAAAAAAAATTAAAGAGAAATTATTCTACAAGAGTTTGTTTTGAAGGTAAGTTGCTACATTTTTATTAAAAAGTAGAAAGTTTAAAAGAATTTTCGGAACGAAATAGTTGGATGCTACAAAAAAGAGACGAACAGCACTGAAGTCTGAGTTATTAGAGGGAAAACTGGAAGTTCGAGCTACGAAAGTTCAACTCTGAATAAATAACAGCTCAAGTGAACGATTTTTGTTATTTAGAAGCAATTTTTCCGCAGAAAAAAATGTCTATCAAAGTTTGAATACCGAGCGAATCCTTACCCTCGGGTCATTTCGAAAACATTGTAACAAAGACACATTTTAATTATACTTACTTTTATTGACATATTAATGGGCATTTCATAATCTAAATGTCTACATTCTCTTTAACGAAACCCATAAAACATGTTAACACAAGTTATAATGTAATGAATTTAAGTTTATTCTTGTTCTATGGAGCTCATAATTGCACATTAAATAATCTCTTAGTGCCTTTGACAATAATTGTTCGCTATAGTAGCAGTAAAAATAATTTGTACAATGTATTTTTTTATTGTTCATAAACCAAAAAGTTGCCAGCAAATTTCTAGAATTCCCCTCTACCAGGTGCCCTAAAGAATGCAAGCAAGGAATTAAAATTTCCTCGATTGTAATAAGTGCATAAATAACTTTAATGGTTACTAATTTAAATACAATCGAATTCACTATATTGACCAAACCATTTCCGAAAGAACCAGCCACGATTTCCCTTCTATTATCGTTCCCTTAACCATTGCCGGTATTATTTCCGCGAATTCCGTTGTTTTTAAAGTCGTAACCTTCGTTATCAAGAGATGTGTTATGTCATCAACCAACAAAGATAATTTTCATGCGAGCTTTCTCTCGTACGACACCAACGACAATAAAATATTCAATTAACCAGTGTCTAGTTACATCCAAGAATGTTCTTGTGTGTTTTAAGTACAGGGTCTGAGGAATTAATTTTATGGAGTGATCTTATCTCTGTTATTTTTCAGAAATGTAATAACGAGCCGGAAAACGGTGGAAACGAAATTCATAGAGGGATTCTTGACATTTTTTGTCAGTTGTCTTTGCGGCTTTATTATTATTTTTGAAAGCCGCAGAGAACTACATAAAATGAAAAAATTAGATAATGACTGGCTATTTATTTCGAGTTATATCTTACACAAAATTCCGGTTTTGGGTAGGTAGCTTTCGAACAATGGACTTTGAAGGCGGCGTGGTCTGGAATCAAGTAACTAATCTGATAAGTCTTTTGCGGCTTGGATTTCTGAAGAGGATATTATCTCACCACCTGTCGAAGCACTTAACGGGGCGAATACTCTTGCTCTCGTACTCGGGAGGAAAACTAGAATATCTACAAATATACGGAAGTTACTAATTAATTGCAGCATGAGGCTTCAGTCCTTTTAACTGAAAGCTTCTAATTATTTCACTAGAGCTATGTACGACATTTTATTATACTCCATTTCTTGTCCATACCTATGGTCTTCCTAATTGGTAAAATTAATCAAATAACTTGTACAAAATAGCAAAACGCAAAGAATAATTATCGCCTGCTGGGAGAGTGATGACTCGTGCTAAGAACGTCTACTCTAATAAAATAATTATCATAAAGTCTTTGAATTTGCGGTGTTACACTCTAATAAAAAAAAATTCTACATTCTTCCAAGATTTTTCCTCCGCGGTTTAAATTTCAATCATGTTGTGATGGCAAACTTCGTTGTAGTATTTTTTTGTACCTCGTTTATCACAGAAGACTAGAGTTATTGTCAGCGGGCTCTATATACGGACACAGTTCTTGTAAGTGTGCTAAGGCTCGAGCTAATTAGATAAAATAGGCATTCACTGAATTTTTTTATTAAGATTAGATCTTCAATTCTTCGAATCGTCTATTTCAATTGTAATGATCATTTGTGTAAATGTAATAGCTTTTTTGCCTCGTGTACCGTGAAGAAGTAGCATTTTGATTACAAATTATTTTTATAATTTAATAGAATTTCTTGAGCTTGCAAGTAAAAACTGAATATTTTTATTGTAGCCACTAAAGTGACACGTAAATTTTATCCTTCTGGCGACATCTAGTGTGTGGAAGCGACGCTACCGGAGTAGGGGTTGTTGGGTCATTTTTAATCACCGTACTTTTACCGATCTAACGAAGCTTTTTAAAATTCAGAGTGGTCATCAATATTGAAATTAGTTTGAAAAAAAATAAAATTTTGAGCTACCGGATTTTTCCCAACTTCTTCCAGTTTTTGTCGTACAAGGAGGATTTTCAAAACTTTTCTACTTTTTGATTCATATTTCAAAGCTGTCGCCGCAGTCTCTTTACGAGTGTGAGGTCAGCAAAATTCTTCCGAAAAACATTAATCTGGCCGATATCATTATGTTACCATACGCGAAGGGAAACTTTGTAAAAAAAAAAAACAGTTTCAGTTTCTACAAGTTTTAGAATGTTAATCACAACAAAACTTCACGCTCAAATTTCTTGCCGACAAGTGTAATTTAAAATGCAAAGTAGTATTAAGTAACTAATAAAAAGTAATAAAACCAATTGTAAGTAATAAATACAAACAAGTTGCTTCAAATCTTCAAAAAGTTCATCAAGAGATGCAGAAAATTAAAGTTCAAGAACCTCAATCAGTACAATTTTTTGTCGACTTGACTAATTTTCAAATTTCACATTGGATATGAAAAGATTTCATGTGAAATTTCAGGCGCTGAAAAGCCTAGGAATACAGGCAACCATGTATACATCGGGTAGAATTCAGCACGGACTTGAAAAATAAAGTTTAATAATGCCAGTTTAGAAAATGAGCTTACAAAGATATTTGATGCCGATAGATTTTATCTTTAATGATAAAGACGAGCTTTTGAAATTTTTGAAAAAACTCGAATTTCACGGTAGCAACATTGTAAAGAAAGGAAGAAGCCATTTATTAAAAATGTTAACATTTAGGATTCCTGTTTTTCATGATATACACACTAAAATAAACGTTACAATATTAAATAAATAAATTTTTAATCAATAGAAAGTTAGCTTAAAATTTAATTGCAGTAAAAAAAATATATTTTTGGGATTTTTATAAAGATTACGTTCTCTTTGTAATTTTTTTTCTTTGAACACACTGGATAAACATAATATTTTTAATTATAATCTTGCTAGAGAAAATTCTTTCGCTGTTTATATACAAGGTGAGTATGTACATAAAACAACGAAGTGTGTTTTCTAAAAATTTTTATTTTAGACAGTGTGTTCCAAAAATCCAAAACCGTACTAACCTCAACTGTCTTAAATGAAGCGTTAATTTTTTTGCACAATATTTAAACAGTCGTAACTTTGTTTTTTTTTAATGGAACATATCTTTTTATATCATCGAATTCTTTGGATGTTATAAAATTATTGGCTTAAAATTTTTGGTTTTTTTTTAGATTTTTTTTAGTCTTGTTTTTGTAATTTTTTTTTATATGCATTTAGTTTGTTTAGAACTTTTTAAATTGATTCGTTAGATTTTGGGCCAACAAGATTTCTAACCATTTTCAAAATTTTGTGAAAAAATTGAATATTCTGGCAATGTTGTATTCAAAAAGACAAGACGTGCGTTTAAAACATTTAATGCAACAAATCAGAACAGTTGTAACAGAATAATATTATTTAATTTTGAAAAATATACGAAAAACTATAGCACTCAAAAATTCAGGAAATTAATATTTATTGTACTTCATTTTTGATACAGTCTGATTATAAAAGGACTGAAAACGACAAATAAAAAATATTACGTTTTAAAACAAAAAAAACTTCTTGATTTAATTAATTAGTACAAGAGTAATTTTTATATTATTTGTATTTTTTGTTTTCCAAAAACTTCTAGAAAGGAAAATTACAAAACAATAAGTTTTAAGCTCTAAAAATAAGTTACAAAATGGTTGTGAGCATTCAGTTTATCATAAAACATTCTGAACAGTTTTTGCGCTTTCGCTTTATCAGATCGGTAAGAAATTCAGACATCCACAAGAAATTTAAATACCCAACAGTTTCTTTAAACTTGTCCACAATGAACAAAGAAAATTTGAATCCTAGTGAGAAAAATAAACAAAATGTGCATCCAGAACGTCCCACTAGTGCCGGGGCACGTAAACCTCTAGGTGACATTTCAACAGGAAATCGTGTCCCCAGTTTACGGAAAACAGTTAAATCGACAATAATTATAATCAAATCTAAGGAGTCAGTGGAAATAGCAAGAAACGGTGCAGTTGAAACAAAAATAAACTACTCAACTAAAATAAAGAAGAAATCTGAACTTGAGGATGAAAATGGCAAAGTCTGCTCGGAAGCTGAGGTTGTTGAATCTGGTGTTGATCATTATGTGAGAAATGTTGATACTGATAAACATGATTCAGGCAGGTCCACCGAATCAGAAGAATATGCAAATTCTAGTCAAGTTGTTCCAGTAGCCCGAGTTGATGACTCAGAAGCGGGTAAATAATATTTTGTAATTAATCTCTGCCAAATAAGCCACAAAAAATGTTCTTACTTTTCAGACGAAGATTTATTCCGCGATCATCTTTATAATGATGAATACTTTGAGGTAAGCTTGTGATGATTAGACCAGTCACTAATAAAATGCTTCCAGGATAATTACGAGTACATGCTGAACGTAGAAGACAATTTTGTATGTCCAAAAGAAGCCATAATAAAATGTATCGACCAAAAATATAGGACGGCTCTCGTTAATTGGTTAAATAACGTCCATGTAAAAATACTACGTTACTTAATATCTTCAATTACTTAATTTTTTTAGCGCACACTTCGTCTGACTGAAGAAACTTTTTTTATGGCCATTCGTATTTTTGACCACATGGCGATAGTCTCCAAACTTTCTTCTAAGAGGTACAATTTAGTGGGTCTTACTTGCATGTGGATTGCCAGTAAATACTATGACTATCGTATAAAAGTGAGTAACAATCGGAGAGAAGCGAACACTTAGTATATGAACCATTTTAGGCTTCCACACTGGCGAAAATGGTCAACTACTACTTCTCTGCTATTGACATTACTACAGAAGAAAAGAAAATTTTACAGGAACTACATTTCCAACTACATTTTCCAGAACCCTCGACGTTTCTGTTTTATTATCTAAAGCAACAACATTTGGAAACTAACTCGGTGAGAAAACTATAAAAATAAGTATA
Organism: Cynaeus angustus; assembly: GCA_030157275.1. Lineage (NCBI taxonomy): Eukaryota > Metazoa > Arthropoda > Insecta > Coleoptera > Tenebrionidae > Cynaeus > Cynaeus angustus. Next base: position 25,931,182 of record CM058059.1, read on the forward strand.
TAAAATAGTTTGCCTGTTTTGTAGAAAGTTCGGTGGAGTGCTTTATTTTTACTGGAAATTTTTACGCTGATGGCGGATTTTTCTTCATTTCCACCTTCCATCTTAGCTGCTGTAGCCCTACATCAAGTTATAGTGGGATACAGTTTAGAAGAGTTTTTGTTTCTAGAATATATTAATGTCTTTTTAATCGACAAAACCGTGTTTTCAGCTCAATCAGAACAGCTATCAAAACGTCTGAATTGTATTTTAAACTGTAAAGCTGCCTGCAGTGAAATTGTAGAAAAATATTCGTCGAAGGAAAAATGTTACGTTGCAATGAATTTTTTTTCGAACTAATCAGATAAAATGAATTAAAATGTTTAAGTCTTGTAGTGTTTTTCAGTAAACTGTCGATCTCAAATCAATAATAAAAATGATTTGGAAAAACTTGGAGTATTCACGTTACATTTTATGTTCTAATAAACACTTTTTAAACAATTATTTTTACCACCAAGCTAAATAATATCCCTTCACTTTTCATTCGACTAACTAAAATTCATTTCAGAGAAATAATGTTAAAAATTTATAAATAAAACGTCACTTTTATGTAAAATAAAGTCTAAATCCACAAATGACTACAACTAGAAAAGTTCTTTATACGTTACAGGCATCAATTTAAGTAAGAATATTCTATTCTTGATGCTTCATTAAGAGTCTGAGTTTACAGTCGCAGCTGACAGTTGGTGATAACAGTAAAACATCTCGTTCTATAATTTACATTAAAACATTAAAACACACATTCTCTTTAAAATATCGACAAACTCAGTGATCACAAAAATAAAGTTTAAAGAGATCACTTTAAATTTTACCAACGTTCATTAAGCCACTGTCGTTTGTAATTTCACCAAAGTCTTGATGTACCTGAAATTCTTAAATTGTGAATTTTATAATTTTGCAACTTAAAATGAAATTCCTAAACATTCGATTGTGAAATTAATAAATTTTCAAAATCTGAAAATTTTTGTATTTTGAGATTGTTAAATTCTGATATTCTTAGACTAAAAAATCCTTAGATTTTTAATCCTGAAACTTTTAGATCCTGAGATTTTTAAGTTCTGTGATTTTTGAATTCTGACATTCGAAGAATCTGAAATTCTTTTTATTGGAAATCATATATTTCGAGATCCTTCGCTTCTAAAATTTTTGATTTTGAGATTCTTAGATCACAAAATCTATAATTTTAAAGTTTTTAAATTTGAAATTGGTAAACTAAATTATTATTTTAAATTTTAATAAAAAGATTATTTCAAAATTTGGTACACTAGTAAGTAAATTTGCTAAAATTTTGTAGATATCAAACTTATGTATTATTTAATGAACAATAAAATGTTAAATCAACAAAATTCACAACAGAAATTTTTGAAAAGATGTAAGTAATTTTATTATAAAAAATCAGAAAAACAGATTATGCGTAGTTTATTTTTTTATTTAGATAAATTTTTATATAGGTATATAGAAGACTTTGAAAACTTTTAAAATTTAAAAAAAGTTAAGTTGACAAATAATACTTATGAATTGCACATATCATGCCAGACGTTTGTCAATCTCTAGCCTTGAATATGTAATTAAAAACTACGTTACCAAATAATATAAAATAATTTGTAAACAAGAAGCACATTTGCCTTGCTACGTGCTTTTGGTACAAAACCTCTTCAATTTGTGTTTCGACTTTATGATACGGGCGTTTAATATAATAACTTTTCCCATAATTTACATCTCTATAAATGGCTTTAAACAATTTAAATAAAATATAATATTGTCGTTGGTTTATTATGGCAATAAATGGGAATAAAATTTAGAAAAAACGCAACAAGGACAATGCAGTGAAAGCAGTAATTTTCACAGAAATTCTGGTCACTATCTTAGATTTTCCCATTCCCATTTTCAACTTTTTCAATTATTGGATTTTCTACATTTGTCGGATTTTTTGTTTGTTTTTTTTTTAAGATTATGTTGTTTTTTTTTACTTATTTTATAATTATTATATTCTACGGATATTTGGAAATTACCTAAACTTCTCAGATTCATAGCGATTTTAGACACTTTAATTTTTCTGCATATTATTTTCTAATCTTTTAAGTTTTGAGTTTTTCCACATTTATCAGATTCTTTAGATTCTTTCGATTCTTTGGATTCTTTAGATTCTCTAGATTCTTTAAATTTTCGTACTCTCGGAATTTTTGTACTTTTTTGGTACTTTCTTGCAGTTTTTAGTTTTGTTTAATGTCTTTAATTCTGTTTGTTTGTATTTTTATGGTCTTTCTGTGAGTTTTTTAAATTCTTGGGATTTTTCTGGTTTATCAGATTTTTTGGATACTTCAGATGCTTCAATATTTTTAATTTTGTGGAATCTTTGGATCTTTTGCTTTCGTTGGATACGCTGCATAGTTTTTTTTTAATTTTAACTGCATTATTTCTTTGAGTTAAAAAACAAAGCTTTAAATCTTCAGTGTTTCTTCAGATATTTTCGAAATCTGTAATGGCTGCTTTCTACATTTTTTTGAAAATGGAGAATATTAAGTATCAGTTTTGAGTTCGTGGAAAAGTCCCCATTTTTTTTTATTTGATCAAAATAAAAAATATTTTGTTATAAAAATGAGTATTTCTCCAGTGACGGTTATCATCCAACAAATACCTATAACATATTATTAAGCTTGGATCAATTATAAAATTTTGTAAGATTTTATATTTTTAATATATTTTATTATTAAATAATTAATTTAATTTCAAGCAAATACGACGTTTATAAAAAATATTAATACTTTGATAGGTATTTCAAAGGTTGATTACCACACTTTGTTGAATAAACTTTTCGATAGTTTCTAAATAGCCACAACAAATTAATGATAATTGTTTTTCCAATTACAAAACTGCATAAATTTTCTTAGTCATCTCTTTGTCGCTGCGTTCAAGATCAAAGCTCCACTTAATTAACAAGTATTTCCAGCGAAAAGGTTAACCAGGTGCATTCAAAATTCTCACTCGCCAAGAAAGTGTCCAGATGAACAGTTTGGATTGTTTAGTCTACCCACATCAGTTCTAATTACCTGCATCTAAAAACTATAATTGCAGCTGAGTCTCTGAAATGTTGAATTTATTGCACGTGGACTGGGTCCACTTGCGTCCAGTTATTTAGTTAAAATTACGGCTGCTAACTCTCAAACGGATTTATTATTACACTTAAAATATTAATAACCGTAAATGAAGTTTCATCAGTATTTATTTTCGTCAGAAGACAAAACAATTGCGTAAGAAAACTGAAAGGTTATGTGAACTAAAATTTTGTGTTCTGTTTTTTTTTTTTATTAATGAAGATGAATGATACACTGACTACTTAACTTCATCTTTGAAAAATGACTCCCGATTTTTGAAACTCTTTGTGCATGAAGTTGTTGAAAGGTCCAGTAGTCGGATTAAATTACAAAAGGCCGGTTCCATAAACGTGGTGTCAGGTTAGTATACTGTTGGCGAACTTTGACCCTTACTGCATTGTACCATCATAGTGGTAATTTATTTACCAACCATGCCCCTCTCGTACTGCCGCAGTAATGTCCCCACATAAATTTTCCAGTTTTATTTTTATTATTTTTTTAACACACATAACTGAAGAAATATAAAGTATTAATAAATGTGGAAGGGTCGACACAAAAAGTTCGGGACGATTTTTTTCACTTTTGACAATATTTATTATGGTATAGTGAAATGTTATTTATCAACTCGCTTATTTTTTTATCAAGTTTCTTAAATTTCTATTCCTTTTCTTACGAGACACTTCTTTTATAAAAAACACTCCGTGGCCTTTTCGCCGTTTGTTATAACAGTTTCTCGGAAGTTAGCAAAATTTTTATGTAAATTTCCCCAACGCATATGGTTGTAGGGTACGGCACCAAAATCAGACCGAGGCCGGGGGCACACAATTGCAGGAGCGGCGTTGGTATTCAGGGGGCGCGCGACAACTGTCACGTCCTGCGCCTACACTACACCCGCCTTCACTCTTAACTTTCTCCGACTGTCTCAAAATATTTTTACACACATTGTTCGGTCAGCACTTAAAAGAACGAACTAAAATCCAACGTTAAAGCGACGAGAATTATTATATTAAATAAAATACCGTTTGATAAATCATAGAACTCAAGTAGCGATTATTTCACAATTACGGTTTGTGGAAGCTTAGCGAAGCTCGAGGCTACAGAATTTCAGCATCTGACATGATTGATGGGTGTTAATTGCCAATCATTTCCTTTTGTGCAAAGGTTTTTTATGTTAAATTGCACGAAATAAATACTCGTTGATATTAAAATTAAATGGGTTTTTTAATGTGTGTATCATTTTCCAAAAATAAGTTGATAATTAACGTGGGCACAACTTTCACATAATCAAGAAATAAATTATCATTAAAGATAGTTATAACTAGTAAACATGCAAAGGCATAATAGAGATTAGCATATAAGGCAAGGTAAGCTAGACCAAAGAAGTCATTCATCAGAAAACCTATTAGGTAATGACATACAAGTGTCTTGTCAGTAGGCTGAATTCGTAAGATATTGCCGTTGGATCGTTTAGGTGGGAGAATTATCAGTAAGGTTATTAAAACGTCAGAAATTTTTGTCTTATTACTTTTACAGTTGTGGGCACGTTGACAGTTTGTTCCATATCAGTAAGCTTGAACTAATGACATGATGACTATATTTCCACACTGAGTTGACAGAAAATTCTGTAGTGTAATTAGTTTACTGCCACTTTGATTAATGATAGAAGTGCCTTTATTGTTATTGTTAAAGTTGTAAAAGTTTACAATTATTGTTATACCAACAAGAATTAGTAGAAATACTGTCTGTAAAAAACAATAAATAGACATTGTTTAGAATCTGTTTCAATATGTCAGTGTCTTTTTTCCCAAAACACAGATACATTTAGATACTAGATACACTGAGCGTTTTTTTAAATATTTAACCCATTAATGGTAACCACAGTTTGATTTATCCTTTATTGAAATCTAAAAATGAAAATCTTAAATTATAACAAAATTGTTACACCAAATCAAAAATTGAACACACAGTAAGAATTGCTAGACATCATAAACGTTTCCTGCAAATTTTCTTGTTCTGCAATTTCTTCAAATTGGGGCTTAAAGGATGAGAAACTGGTTGTTTTAAAGGCTCCGAGACTTTCAATTCAGAATTTAATGTTGATTTAAAAAGGTGTTGCAAAAATTTTATTTTTTTTGCTCACAGATTCCTGAAAATTTTCAGCCTACAAACTTCTTTAATGTGAGCAGGTCTCCTAAATTTTCTAGTAAGAGACCGGTTGAGGACCTTCTAAAACGATATTCCAGTTCTAAATGCTGTAAATTTTTTTTGGAATTTCTCCAATTTTATTTTCGGGTAATTCCTATCTGTGTCACTTTCGGATACGCAGCGTCTGCTGGTCTTAGCTCTCAGTATTTACCACCTGGTGGTGGTGCTAGAATAGATGCATTGGGAGGTGGTTTTAGTGGAAGCCAAGGATTCAGCGGAGAATCTTCTTTCGGTGGAAGCAGCGCAGGGGCTCAGATTCTTATTCTTCGCTTAGACAACGATAACAGCGGAGACGACACCTACAGCTACGCCTACGAAACAGGCAAAGGCATCTCAGCTCAAGAAAAACGAGGTTTGAGAGGTCCTGACGCTATCGCTGCTGATGGTTGCTTCTTGTTCACTTCTCCTGAAGGACAACAATTCACTGTCACTTATAGTGTTGATGAAAATGGGTTCTATCCTCAGGGAGCTCATTTGCCGACAACACCTCCAATTCCTGAAGCTATTTTGAGGTCTATTGAACAAAACAGAGCTGAGGAAGCTCGTGGAGGAAGTGGCGGATATGGGGGATCAGCAGGAGGTGGTGGATACGGTGGTTCATCGTCTGGAGGGTTCGGAGGACAACAAGGATATAGATATTAGGAGAGTTACATCTAGTGATTGTTTTTCATCAATTTATGCCTACTTATTTATTATTTCTGTAGGTTATTTGCACGGCAATATTCTAGGAATAAAAACTTGACAAGTACAACAATTTAGTTTACATTCATATTCAGGGAAATGAGATTTTATCAAGGACACTGTTTTATTATGTGAGTCTTGGTGTTATAAGTGAAAAAACTCGCTTATCATCACTTGTCATAGCAAATCAATCGCAATAACTTTTTTTTATATACTTTATATCATTTTATATACTACATTGCATTACAGAATATTCTTTATAACATAATCCTGAAGCCAAAAAGTAACACTTTATGGTCTTCTTCCTCTTTTTTTTTCTTTCTTTGATTTTTCTTCGCCTTCTTCTTCCGTGAGCTATTCCGAGCATAAGACTTCTTACGTAAATAGCATTTTTAATACATGTAAAATAAAGTGGTTTTATTTTACAATTACAAGACAAGTCTTTTTTTTTTTTTCTTTTAATTAGATCCGCAGTGAAAACATGGTTAAAAGAAATAACCAAACGAGAGAAATTGTCGACACTTTTATTTACTTCAATTAACAATGTACACATCATAAAATTAAACATGTAAAATCTGTAAAAAATAAAGTCATACCTTGGTCGGAAATGAAAATTTTGCACAAATGAAAAACTAAAAACTAAATCATGCGTATCACAATAACTTTTGATCTGTGGACATTTTCACTAAAATAGTAAGTCAATAGGAATGTTTGATATCACAATGATCGTAAGTATGACAAAAAAAATGTCAAATTAATAACTGATATAAATAGAGAACATATCCGAGCTTCACACAACGAAGCCGGCTTTTTTAATAATGAACAGCAAGAATAAAATTATTACTTGGAGTTTCGCGTTTTACAACAAGAAAAATTAAAATTTTAACAAGGCCTTGACTGGAATAATGTCGATTTAGTGTGAATTTTTTTTTCGAACCAACTGTCAACTTCAACAAAATGCGTCCAAACAACAAAAATTACACAAGTTTAGCTAATAAATTCTCGATAAATATCTCTGCTTTTATACTAAAACATCTCTATAAAATAGAGTTCGCTATACAAAAAATTCAGTAGTATCAAGACCAGTTCTGTTGTTCAAAACCACAAACAGACCTCTAAATATTGTACTTTATGTAAGAAAATAGTCAACTTCAAAATGTTGGAATTTTTCCAGAAGTGCAACTATTCTCTATTTTAATATATAACAGGTAGCGCTTAAACTGTCTCGTAAGCAAGAAACACGATTGTTACCGCCTTATAATAATTAATCAATTTATATTGCAGTACAATATTTTTACTCTTCTAATTTTTAAAAGGCTGACTTTAATCTAGATCATTTTCGTGAACTTCTAGTGGTTTAAATGTGAACATTTTATAGAAACTACATAGATAGTGTCACCGCACCTGAGTCTCTTAATACTAAGAATACAAATACACAAAATATTCTCATTCTTTCATGCTTCTTATAAAGCTCGCTAGCTTTGTCTGCACAAAAAAAACCTTAAAACTATTACAAAATACAACGTCATACGACATGGAATGTTTCAAAATAAAATGTCTAATAATTTAATTATTTATTAGAATTATTAGAAAATATGCTTAAATCTACATTTTTTTTAATTGTACAAACTCGTTCGTCAACGAGCGTTCTCTTCTTATCTGAGCAAATAAATAAAAATAAAAAAAGGTTGTCACTATAATGAGTATTTTGGAATGTCTATTTCTAGTAAAGAGTGCACAAAGTTAGAGTGCAGAAAGTTTTCGACATGCAAAAAAGGAGACGAACCCAACTCCGTTAAATACTGTTCCCCACAGTTCTTTCAATACTGTTCCAAAAAAGGTGTTTTGTGAAATTTAGTTGGTAGGGCTTGCCACACCGAGAAACCGAAATTTTAACGAAGAATTAATAATGGTGCGTTAGTAGTCTCGAACTATTCATTCCATAACTCAGTTATGGATGCAAGTCCATTTCGACGATTCACCCTCTATCAAAAATATAAACGGCAGAATTTGTTAACATGGTCAACAAAATGTCACTACACACAACACAAAATAATAAATAAAAATTGCACAGTTCCAGAACATACAGGTAAAAAATACACAGTGGATACCTAAAAAATATAAAAAAGATAAATACAGAAATCACAATGTACTATTCAGACTACGCTCTCTGACTTGTTTAAACTGTAGGATACTTGAGTAACGACTGTTACGTTTTGATCTGATTCACTATCAGATGAGTGCGATTTTTCATTGGGACGTTTTAGGGATTGGGCTGTCACTTTCGTTCGATCCGGATTCGATTCAAGTGTGGAGCTTTTACTGGACGGTGAAACTGAGTATTCTGAGGTGTCACCTTCGTCTGACATTTGCTTTTGATGGAAATTTAAGCTGGTTTTGTTACGGCTTGAACGACGGCCTGGGTAGATGGGGCGTCTTGCCAAACTAGAATAAAAAAAGAGAGAATTATATGTTGGTTCCAGGAAATTGCGGGTAATTTACTGTGTTCGTACCTCAGCTTGACGATCTCTTTTCCGAGCTTACTGCTAAACATTAAAGCTTAGTTAATTCTTTTATTTTAGTTACAGTCTTAAGAGTTGAAATTGTTATGTCCGAGATAATTTGAGTTTCGAAACAATGAAAGATAATTTACGATGGAACAACCCCCAACTTTTAAATTTGGCCTCTTTGATCAAACTGCCAACTATTCTAGAAGACGTCTGCAACTTTATTAAAGTATTACACTTTGCCTCCGCATAATAAAACGAGGATTTACGCAAAATATTTTGCTTGTGTCGGTACAAGCACGCAACTGTTGACATTAACGTGAAGCCAACTCCTTGTCATTTGCCAGATGTGATTATTTTTCAAGACGGTAATAAAATTAACCTATAGTTGCTTATAAATACAAGCAAGAACTATTTTAGTTACCTTCTTCTCCTCAAAGAATTATTGTAGACTTCCCCTTCTTCATCAGTGAAGCTGTCGTTACAAGCGTCTTCGGTGCTGTCTTGACCATTGCAAGTATCCCTTTTTCGCAGAACGTCGCTGAGGTCAGTCGTGACGTTGCCATTTTCAGTCGCGATTTGTATATCCGGGAAAATGTTGCCGTTCTTTAAAGCTGAGACTTTCCTTCCGATTGTTTCCAGATGATCTTCGTCGCTAGATTCTCTCCTCGTATTGTCGTTTCGATTTAGAGTGTCCTCTTGGTCGTAAATGTCAGTTATAAGACCGGCGGAATGCACTCGACTGAACACTTGAATTTCTGTAAACAAATTCGTTTTTAATTGGAATTAAGTGTGACGATGACTACCTGTATCATCGCATTCGTTGACGTATCGTAGCTGAATCGAATTCCCATTGTACCCCTCGTCATCAGACTCATTCTTAATCTCCCGGAGAATGACCCTTTGTGGCAATTTTTTTGACGGCAACTCATACGTAGGACTAAGTTCAGTCTCACTGAGATCCATGGAATCGGTTTGAGTTTCGGCGTCGACAACGCAGGAACTTCTACATGATGACGACTTTGACGCCGAGTTTCGAGGAGATCCGGAGTTTGTTCGGTAGTGCCTTTTACGAAACTTAGAATTGCACTGTGTGGCTGACTCCGTGCTGTTAGTGGCTGCGTTAAGTTTGGCAAAAAGCGGAGCTTTGACTGGAGTCTGAAAAAAGTTATTATTTTCGTACAGTTTCTCATCGAAAAGGTACCGTTTGGGGACTATCCGGACTTGTCAGACTGCACTCCGGACTGGTTGGAGTAGTGCTGTGATTACTCCGTCGTCGTTCCATTTTCCGCACAAAAGGATAGATCAGACGTCGTTTATTTTGGATTTCTCTTTTTCGGTTTCCTTGGCGGTTGTACTGCTCCACTTGCTGAAGAACGGAGGACAGTTCTAAATACAGTTGATTCACTTTTTCCAATTTTCGATCATATAACTCTCTAATATCACGTATGTGTTTAATCTCAGTTTCTCGTTTTTTTATCAGCTGCTCTTCTTTCAGTTGGAATTCCATTCGGTGTTTCTGTAGCTGCGCTTTGAATTGCGTAATTTGAGATTTGATTTCTTCCTTCCAACTCTCTTGGGTTTCGAAGAATTGGGAGTCTTCGTATTTCCCGAGAATCTAAAAAACCGTGCAATATTCTGTTTCGTTTCACTGAGAAATAATACATACCTCCACGGACGCAATCTGAAGATGATTTAAAATGAGTTTGAATGAGGGTCGCTCTTTCGGGTTGAGTTTCCAACACATTTCCATGATTAGGCGAAAACCATCCGGGCACGTCTTCGGAATAGGAGGCCGTAGTTTGCCGCATCCAACCATATACATGATGGCACTTTGTTCCATTCCATCGTACGGCACTTCGCATGTTAACAACTCCCAGAGAACCACACCAAAAGACCAAATATCCACTTTTTCCGAACACTCGACTTCTTTAATAGCTTCCGGAGCCATCCACGCTACAGTCCCCGCAAAACTCATCTTCTCGCTCACACCATTCCACGTCCTCGAAGTACCGAAATCGCTAATCTTAATAATTTCGTTTTCTCCAATTAAAACACTAAAACAGACAAAATCAACAACGTAAATAAAAAGGACAGAAACCATTTACTTGGGACTCTTTAAATCTCTGTGGATGATCTTCTGCGAGTGCAAATAGTGCATCCCAGCCGTGATTTCCTTCGCCCATTTTACCACCCTGTTCGTCGTCACGACTTTCTTTTGATTCTTGAGGAGATTAGAAAGAGGACCATATGGGCAAAATTCCATGACGATGCAGAAACATGGTGGTTGGGTACAGACACCTTTAAACTTAACAACATTCGGATGGTTGAGTTTTCGGAGGTTTCGACTGTCGGTCTCTTTAATGTCAAAGACTTTTTTCACGGCGACTTGCTGGTTGTTCAACATTCCAGAAAACACCATCCCTTGACCACCACATCCCAGATACATCAGGTCCGTTATTTGTTCGAAGGGAATTTCCCAGTCATCTACAAAACAAATATTTAAATGATAACCACCCATAACAACGAAAAAGATCAAAGTCCAAGTTATCGTGAAAATACGTTAAGCGACAGTTGTGCAATTATAGACAGTCGTACTATCAACATAAAACTCTGTAACGGTATCATTGTTTTATGAGCAAAATTTTAGCTTTCTCTAAGAAGAGACATAAATAGCCATTACATAACGTTAAGTTACCTTGATGGCTGCTTTTTATCTCGTTCACGGCGCCTTTTCCAATTATTGATAACACTGGTCGCAGACAACCAAAAATTCCAGTAATCCATCCTTTATTAAGGTCGTAGGCTGGTTGGGGAGTATCTGGGGAGCTGTCTTGGACTGCAGGTGGCATGGTGCTCGCGACCATCGTTGGTTCGCTTGCGCTTTTGTGAAGGCTAAAGTTGTTTAGTTCGTTTTGGAGACGCACGACACTGGAAAAACACAATGTTATTTAAAATGTAAGATATGTTGTTAGTATTGTAGTATAGGGACATATAGTAAAGCTGTTACTCAGATTTTCGTAAGTGTAGACTGACAGTTTTTTCAAAGTCAAGAATGAATCACGTCTTCATTTAAATGCATTACGCAAAGGAAGATAATATTTTACGGCTTGTTTGGACTTAAGAAAAGCCAAGTGTGGACTGAAAATCGAAATTTGGATTGTTTGGTAAAATGTTCGAATAGTAACTATCAAAGAAATATTCATGATCTTATAATAGCCTTCAATTTTTGCATAAATTGTATGATTATTATTATTTAATGAACCTCAAATAATAAGCACCGAATGAACACAGTACATGTCAAAATAAATTTGTACTTGCTTGAATTATTTAGTTTCTTTGTGTTCTCAGAACTTTTATAAATTCTTTAGAGCTTTAAAGCGCTTTGAAATCGTAGATTCTTTAAAATCTCCCAGTTCTCCACCTATTTATTTTATTTTTTTAAATTGTCTTCTGTACGTTAGAATCTTGTGTTCCTTTCGATTTCACTCTCTCGCTTGGAATTTTCTATGTATTTTTTAAATTCTTCTTAAAATATCTATTGAATAGAAATATAGAAAATATAAGATATCTAATTTTCTGGCAAACACACGGATTTCTTAAACTCTGCAATTCTTTTTTTTTCGTAATTTTATTTTTTTAAATTGTTAATTTTAGTAGATCGTTTAAAAGTTTTGGATTATTTCTATTCTTTGTGGTCTCTGTTTTCTTTAAATTTTTGATTGTTTAGAATCCCAATTGTTGATTCCTGTACTGAAAATTAAAACGTACTTCCTTTAGATTATTTGGATTATCTGAAATTATTTAGATTCTTTGAATCATTTAGAAGCTTTAGATTTCTATGTATTCTCCATATTTTTTCGAATTTTTAGTTTATCTAAATCCCTTATATTCTTTAGATCTTTGATATTGCCTCTAGAAATTGTAGTCAGTCACTGCAATCTTCCGTTTATTTAGATCCCTTCGATTTTTTAGGTTCTTGGTATTCATGAATTTCTTTAGACTCGAAAAATTCAGAATTTCAGGTTCTTAAATTATTTTAACTAATTATCTTTTCTGTAAATCATCCAATTTTTCAATACTATTTAATGTACATAATTACGGCGTGTTATTTGAACAGTTAGAGAACAAACTTTTTGTTAAATGTTACTGAAATTTAAATTCTGAGTAACTTGAATTTTTAGAATTTTTTCTTAGAACGCACCGTTTAAAAATTTTAAACACTTATAGCTTTGCTAACAGCAAGAACATCTAAAAATTTTGTAAATCGTTGTAGAATCGCAATTTGAAGCGATTACGAGGTAATTTTGTTATTTGAAGAGTTACAGAAAAAAGTAGTTCTTAATTCTTACTCAAAATCGAATTTTGAATAACTTCCACCCTTCGAATTTTTTTAGCTAAACGCACCGTTTTCAAGAAACTGAAAATTTCCAACATTGACAGATTTTTTACAGTGGAAACAGCTAAACCTTTTGTAAATCGTCGTGGAATTCCGATTTGAAGCGTTGACAAAAAAAATTGGATTTGCTTGAATTCTTTAATTTCTTTGTATTTTCAACATTTTTTAAATTCTTTGTAAATTTCCTCTTTAAGTTTTTTTAAATTCTTTAAAATATCCCAATTCTGTAGACTATTTTTTTATTTTTTTTTTTGTCTTCCATCCGTTACAATCTGGTGACCCATGGGATCTTTTCAAATTTATTTTGAATTTCTAGATTTTCTGAAGTCTTATGATTTTTGGATTTTTTATGTATTCTTTAAATTCTAGTTAACTTTTTTAAATATTTTGTGTTCTTTTTTTTGATTTCCTGGCACTTATTGGGTTCCTTGCATCTTCTGAATTTAATCCGTCTATTCTTTGCAATCTTTTTACCTTTAGATTTTCCTTCATCCTCGATTTTTTATTACTTGTCCTTTCCTATTTTCAGCCCTTTCCTCAGTTCTTCATTTCTATCTCAAGATTAGTACACGCTTCTAATAATTAAAATAGTGCATTCACATGCAAAATTACACGCTTTACTTATACGATATGAGGACAGCATATAAAATATTATTATTAGTATAATCTTTAGTTGCTTGAATTTGTTTACGCATAGATACTGTGTAATTTTACATCACATTTAGCACTCGAAAAATTCTATAAATAAGGCAGCCAAATAATTGTGGTTCACTTTAGTAAGTTTAATCAGTGAGATAAAATTGTGTTGAGACCATTAAACCCCGGGTACTTCAAGCTTATTCAAAATTACTCCTACCAGTCATTTAATTTATAATTTAATAACCTTCTGAAGGTAAGTTGAAAAATGCTGAACAAGATAATTTATAAACGGATTTGGCTACTTTGAATGCGATTTAATTAATGGTAACAGACTTTTCTAGTGGTACTTTTAATTTCTTGCAGATACCAAAAGTCGTGAAAAAAGAATTTTGAAGAAAAACCCTCCGAAAAAATCTAAACCTGTCTGGAGTTATCCTCTTGGCTTATTTTTTAACGAAATTATGCTCGTTTTATTCCAAACAAAATAGTGATTTGCGTCCAACACCATTAACGGTGAATCAAAAAATTACAGGAAGAAGGAGCAACCTCTAGTTTTATAAAACCTCTCTCCCATTTCGATCACACAAATGACGAAGGGATAAAGCAACTACCAAATGACGAAGGGATAAAGCAACTACCTGAACTTCCCCTTCTATGTACGCAACACACTCATAGGTATAACATCTGAGGGCATTAAACTGTAATATCAAGCATGTTGCGTGAAAGATGATGGTATAACACCTGCCTGAGTTTCTTGCAACTATGAAATATATAAATGGTTGTACCAACCTTGCACATCGATATTTTTTAATACGACAATCACGATTCAACAATTAACATTTCTTTGGTTTTATATTTTTATATTGGAAGAAAGCACGGAACTGTCTAAAACCTTCAGTTGAAGGGAAGGTCGCTATATTATAATGAAGTCTTCACGATATCACCGAGGAAGGTAAAATTTATTACAAATACATAACATAATAATAGAAAGTAATTAGAGGTTTTCTCATTTTATTCCCCTGCAATAAAGACAGTTTAAACCAGTTTTATCTACTTAAAGTCAAGGGGTGGCTTATCATGATTAAATTCTAGTCACACGTGCTAAGGTGGAAGTCCCCGCGAACCGAGGGTTGACTGAAGTTGTAGAATTTACGGCGTCTCTGAGTGGCAGGTTTAGACATTGTTACAAATATTTGAAAAGGTATTTTCGGAGAGATTCATCGTGATCTTACGTAAGTTTTGCATACCAATGCGACATTGCAATCAGGTGACACATTTTTCGTCGACGGTGAACCACATTTTTGCGTTTACGGAACCTTTGGAAACATGGAGGAAAAAGAAATGCAGAGGATATCAAAGTGTACGATAAAATTGTGTCCGTAGAAACAAAACGGGTTTAAGATCAGCTTTTGAGTATTTTTTATTTATTTTAATATGAAACAGTTGTATATAGATATTTTTCATAAAAAGTTGTATCTGGTAACATTTGTCGTCGAAGAGGGTTCAAATTTAAAATTGTGTTGGTGAACCACCCAAAAAAAACCTGACAGAAGTACCAAGGTCTCAATAAATTTGATAACTTCCCAAAAATTGTTCTTTTAATTTTCAGAGACAATTTTTTTAAGGAGTCTTCGTTGTGTTTGCACAGCTTTATATAACATTTTTCTACATTTATTTCTCTTTGTTTGATATGTCAATGCCTTTTGTTCTGGCCCCATCAGAATGAAAAAAAAAATGGCAACAGTCTTCTTCTGTTCTTCGTCTTATAAAACGTATAAGACAAATTCGTAAAAAAATGTTTCCAGTTTTCTAGAGAGCACAATTGTAATTAATTTTGAATTTTTGATTTTTTTAAATGTTATTATTATCAATATTTATTTTTTTCTTTAACTATGACATCCTGCATACTTTGAAATAACAAATATTTGCTTAAAAATGTAAACAATTTGTGTAGCTGGATTAAATTACGAAAGTGTAACTTTCTTTCGATATTTTATATTCGAGGTGATTTTCAAAATTTTTCTTACAGAAACGTATCACTTTTCATCCTTTGGTGTGCAAGTGGACAGTTCGTGGAAAAAAAATTACCTTGAACAGATAATAACTCTCTAGAAATTGATAAACGACAATCCAGATAAAATAAATACTTGTAGCTTTTAAAAGTACAGCACAATCTGGTGATCAATTTAACTGAGAAAGGAGTTTGCTATTTAAAAAATACTCACAATTGACGCACTACAGAATTCTTTATATTAATCTTGTAAAGTCGTCCGCGTAAGATTTTTATAATAGGAAATAATTAATTAATAATTTGCTTTTGCGATAAATAGTTGTATAATTTGCAATACTTCTTTTAACCAAGTTATATTTTTCCTCGTCGTTCTAGACTGTTCTGATCACAGGAATTTTCCTGAGAGACATTTTACCTCACATTAAGTTTTTTCCTATTGAGAGTTTTCTGATTTTTGAATCAACTGCAACTAGTTTTGCATCATCAGATTCCCAAATTTACAAATTTCAAGATAAAAAAATTGTAAAAGTTTAGATAACAGGTTTCAAATAGGCATTGCATTAACGTGACATTTCATAACATGATCAAGCATTCGGTCATTATTTCGTCCTTTAATATCCCACTTGTTAGCACACAACATGCACAATAGTAAAAATTAATCCTAATTTTTGTAATAAAAATTCTGTCTTCACACAAAACGTTATAAAAAGTCATTAAAAAAAAGATTTTACAACGTAAAATTGGCCTAAAGTGATTCTTAATTGTTAAAAAGAAAAATCTGCAAAAAATATAGCCAGAAATTTCCCACCAGAAAAAAAATTACTCGAGGTAAAGTTTCCTTAAATATTAAAATGTAGTTTATAGAACAGCACAAAATAAGGCAAAAAGTTATAGCTAAATTATTTTACATTTTCTTTTGTTGGTGCGATTTAGATTAATTTAAGCCTAATGACGTCAACAACAGCGAATCATTAACCCTAACTTCCATTTTAAGTAAATAAAACGTTTTGGAAACGTTCATTCATAAAATTAAAATCACAATAATAATTATAATGTGCTCCTTAAAATAAATACCTAGTGGGAAAAAACATCTGACTTTATTTGCGCATGTGCTAGTAAGGGTGAAAATATTGGATGTCATAAATTACTTTAGGGGCAGTTTGTGGTTTACCAGTCTATACCATAAATTTTATTGTAAGAAGATATATAAATGAATTTCTCGGCACCACATTTTTTCAATTATATTTTTATACTTGTCGCTTAAAAACAAAAGGACAAGTTAGGTTAGAAGTTTACGAAATATTTCTCAAATACCATCAAAAAACAGAATATTCTTATTGATGAAGACACTCCTTAAGCCCTCGAAACGAAATTATTTCTACGATATATAGATTAAAGATAATGTTATCACTCTAATTACACCTTCTCAAACAACACTTTTATTTGTTAAAAGTACCATGCTCCCAGTATCTTAGCAAACGTAATAAAGAAGTCTATTTACCATTTTTGAAGCGTCGTATCACCCCACTTTATCGGAAGAGCACTATTTGCAATAAGTTCCAAAACTTTGCTTTTCAAATGCGACACTGGATAATTCATTTTTGCTCATTTTCACGAACGAGATTGATTTGTAACTAAGTTATCGCTTGTTAGAATAGATAAGGATATGATTTTAGCGCAAGTCAAGCATGGAGATAAAGGACATCACCATTTTCAGACTTTGGACTTTACTACTCATTAAAAAGCGCTACTTTCAAAAAGTATACTTAGACGTGTTAAAAAAACGAAATTACCTGCTGGTGATATTGTGGCACTCATCCTTGCTCCTTAAGGACATCACACGTGACATTACTTCGACGTCGATAACAGAGGGTTGATCATGTATGGTTGCCGAATAAGGGGGAGGGACAGTGTCCTTCTCCAGGGTGCCGACAGGCGTATGCATCATTTATCTGGAAATGACTTGGTTTATTAGTATAAATGTTTTTAAATACCTGAATGAATAAATAACGATAAAAATAATCGCCGCGTTTATCCGAAACATGATAAAGTGACCATGAAATATTATCACTAGCCCTTTGTGCGTGATTTTAATAAAAAAAATGTTCGTACAGTTAATTTGGATGTTATAATGAGTGCAATTTTTAGCGCTAAAGTTAATGAAAATCAGGCTAAAATAAAAAATAATACTCATTGTCGGTAAATTCTTGTTATAATTTAGTAATTTTTGAATCAGTGCATGCAGTTTTTATCGATTTAACAATTAAAAAAATGTGTTTACAAAAAATGGGGAACTTTTTAAATACAGAGTGGTGTATTTTATAAAGGCCCTCAAAAAATAATGAAAGGAACTTTGCATTGATATTTATTTTGTAAGTAGATTAATAACAAATTATGTGACTTATCACTGATAATATTAAGGAGTGAAACTGAACGGAAAATTCTGCGAGTCCAAAGAATGAGGCTTTTCTATATATTTAATAAAAGAATAATAATAATTATAGATGCCCCTTACAAGAATAAATGAATGATTTATTTATAGGTGCAATAAAATCATTTCCGCTCAATTCGAACTCTAATAAAACTGACAAATTAACAAATACCGTGAGAAACAGGCCTTAATAGCTCTTGGAAACGCGTCTCGACCAGTAAAAAAGCAGAATAAGCGTCATATGACCTATATGAAAATAAGTTTATATGCATTGTTTATAAATTTGTCTCATCTAAGTTATTTCAATTTTTATTTGTTGTCGATTCGATTTTTTGACGATTCTTTATCAGTCATCTGTCACGCTTTAATGCACATAAGTCAGAAAAATGTATAAAGCGATAAGAGATAAACAAAACCGAAATTTACCTTTTTAGTGCTACGCTAAACAAAAAAGAAAGAATGTAATTTATTAAAAATGCATTTTGTCGCATGTGGCAGTCAGAGGGTAGACGATTGCGAAGGGTGCAGTATGTTAATGCAAAGGGCAAGCTGCATTCATTTACGAAATTTTATGATTGGATCGATGATTGTGTAGACAGTGAATAGGAAGTTAGGGGATGATATTGTCGAGGGGTGTCCGAATAGAGCACGTATACTTAGAAACACTAGCGCACATAGAGTATTAACACGTAGATTTTTGTTTTTTTTTTGTACACGCTAGAAGGTAGAATAATTTTAGTCTGTTTGATATTTCTGATACGATTGTGAGATTTTCGTGCATTCAATTAGAATTTGGTCATATCTGAAATTAAAATAATTTACAAAAATGGTTATCTTTATTTTTCAGGAAATATTTAAGGAAAGTATTAGTTCAACTAAGATATAAATAGACTTAAAATTAAATCTTTTGTTTGTAGACTAAACTATAAACCTTTTAGTTAATTGTGAGGCAATTTTTGACGTCCGAAAAAGGTAAATAAATTACGTCAATACATGAAATGGGCACAGATTTTTATCGAAAGAAAAACAAAAATTGCAGCTACTGATATTTAGGTGCTAAAAAATTATTTATTTGCGCAGATAAGATAATAACATGTGGTTTTAAGGTAAATCTGTTGTGAAATATTTTTGTCCAAAAATACTTTTATTGCATTATTAAAACAAATAAAATGAAAAACATTTCTACAATCCCACCGTATAATATGAATAGTTTAAGTCCTTGGCTTGTTAAGTGAACTTGAAAATATTTCATGCAAATGGAGGGAATATTGCGTTCGTTGTGTTATTTAGCTCTCAAAACTCATTTTGCTGGAAGCGGAATATAATTTCTGACGTTCAAGCACGTATTTAAAAAAATTCTCACTTCGACAAAACTTCTGAGCTAGCATTAATCGTATAATTATTATGCTCTTACAATTAGAAAGTGACCAATATTGCTATTGATACAAGGCCGAATGAATTTTACATCACTTTATCAACAGTTCTGTTTAAGTGATTTTTCAAATGGAAATATTCACGTGGCTTGTTGTAAAAAAATACTAGATGTAGATAAGGAATTGTTACAATTAAATTTGTAATAAAACAATGAAATTTTTAGCTTTAATCTCTAGAAAGAATGAAAAATACAAATTCTTTAAAAAATGTTTGTGATTTTATATGTTTGCCTTATTAATTATTATTGGTTCCAATTTTTTGTCTTTAACTGGGACATCCTGTATATTTTGAGATAACAAATAATGTCGTTTCCTCAAACTATTTGTGTAGCTGGAATAAATTACGAAAGTGTAACTTTCTTTCGATATTTTATATCCGAGGTGACGACATTTTCAAAGTTTTTCTTACAGAAACGTAGTTTTCTTCTTTGGTGTGCAACTGAATAACTTATTTGGAAACATTACGTTCAACAGATAATAAGTCGCTAGAAACTGATAAACGACATTCCAGATGAAATAAATACGTATTGTTTTTAAAAGTATAGCACAATCTGGCCAGTGATTAATTTAATTGTACGAGAAGTTTGCTGTTTAAAAAATGCTCAAATTGACGCACTGCAGTTTTTATATTAATAAATAATTAAATTCCAAGAATTTCCATTTTCGTTATAAACTGCGATAGTAAAACAGTTTTTTTAACCGAGTTATAATTTTCCTTTGTTCTACATAGTTCCAATCAGAAAAATTTACGATGCACACTTTATCGTAAGTTTCTTCCTTTTAGAAAATTTCTGGCTTTTGAATCAATTACGACTACCTTTACATCACCAAATTCACAAATTTACGAATTTTAAATTAAAAATGTTTCAAAAGTTTAGGTAACAGGTTTCAAATTGACATGGCATTAACATGACATTTCATTAAAATGATCAAGCATTCGGCCATTATTTCGTCCTTAAAAAGTCATATTTAAAGAAAAAAGGATTTTGCAACGTAAAGTGATTTTTAATTGTTAAAAAGGAAAATCTGCAAAAAATATAGCCAGAAATTTCCCACCAGAAAAAAAAAATTTTCGAGGTAAAGTTTCCTTAAATATTAAAATGTAGTTTATGGAGAAGTACAAAATAAGCCAAAAAGTTACCGCTAAATTAGATGATCTATGAAACTTTTGCATTAACAGTTATATGCATTTTCTTTTGTTAGTGTGCTTTAGATGAAATATTTAAGTCTAATGACGTCAACAACTGCGAATCAATATTCCTAACTTCCGATTTAAGCAAATAAAGTTTGTCCAGGATTTTGGAAACGTTCGTTCATAGAATTAAAATCACAATAATAATAATTATAATATGCTTCTTAAAATCAATACCTAGTGAGATTTTTTATATATATATTTTAAAATTGTTTATTTTTCTAATTATTTTTTGATATTTGTGTTCCTACAGAAAATCTGTACATGATAAGCGCCTATTTAATATCACATAAATTACTTTAGGGGCAGTTTGTGGTTTACCAGTCAATACTCCAATTTTCATTAGAAGATAAAGTATAAATTAATTTCTGGGCACTACATTTTTTTCATTATAATAAAACGAGGTAGATTAAGTTGGCTTAAATCTGTATTTATATTAAATAACTAGATGAGTTTTTAGAGCGGACCCTGTAGGTAGATATAATACATCCCCGATAAAATTCCTTTGTGAAATATTTTTCTTATCATCGTGAATTTTTAATGTTCTACAATTTAGGTCTTAATCCATCGTTGCTGATATCGATTATGGGCATGGATCGACATGGATATATACAGATGAAATAAATATGTAGTAAATTTAATATCAAACAAAAAATAATAATTTTAGGCACTGAATAGGATAGAAAAGGTAAAATTTTAATTTTCCTTTTTATTACAGATAATCTAAATATTCACGGAATCATAAATTTTTCGGTTGTTAGGGATTGTAAATTCAACAATCAATAATAAGAATTCGAATCTTATATCAGTTATAAAGATAGCACGTTATAAATACAGCAATAATTGGAAACTGGTTTAGAAATGAATTTCGCAACTTTAATCTAGGCTAAGCTTTATCCAACAAAGCGACCAATATTTCCAAATTATCAGGATAAAATCAACCAAGATAATAAAATGATGGTCTGACATTGACACAGTACTCTGAAAATGCGGTTTATTTAACGATAAAAGAAAAAAGGTCGACCGCATGTCGTAAATCTCGTTTAAATGCAAAATAAAGGCAACTACCGAAGCAACTCTTTCATCGCCTCTGGAGCAGCAAGGTTCAAAGAAGTGGAAAAAACAATGTGACAACAGTATTTGACAATCAATAACAACAACCTGCAAACACTCACCTGGTGGGAGTATCACACAAGCTAAAAAATCACATATTATCACGAAAATCCCACAAAAATTGTTTGTTTGTTTGCGAAAAAGGTTCACAACACCTCACAAACCATAGAACTATACCACCACTGACCATCGGACCACGAATGAAAGCATGTTCGACCGCTATATTCGTCAGGTACAAATCGTCAATATGGCCACCCACACAACACAAAAGAAACGCACGAAGGGTGTTAAAACACGTCTGTTTTAAAGCACCCCTTGGATTCTGCATGTAGCACCATTGCGAAAACATAAAATACTACAAAATCCCGTTATCTTGACGGTGCTTGATTCTCTTGATAAAAATCCCCTCCACTTATATAGAGTGAAGGGGAAATCGAGCGAAACAGGACGATGGCCGACTCAGGTGCGAGAAAGATAGATTGATGCTTTGCTGGTTCGGTAACGAGTTTATCCACGTCACACCAGATAACCCAGGTAGAGTTTCGACCATGGGGTTTTGGTTTGGCGCCTAATGGTATATTATTGTCTGCTTTCTACTGGAATTGTACGGTGTTTCTTCGGGTAGGGGCCAGGCAAGGTTCAAAAGGAGCAGGTAGAAACACACAGGTGCATAGGAAACGAATTAGAAACCGACAAAGAACGCAAGAAGACCTATTATTTCGGTCACGTTTGATGCGCCACGCTATGAGAAATTGTAGAAGAAAATCGATAGGGGATTTCTTGGAAAAACATCCCCGGACAGGATGCGGAAGAAAATACGCAAGTCGGAGGGAGAAATTACACCACTTACCCAAATATGGAATTGTTGCTCCTGGGACACCTTCCGTGGAGATGAACATTATCTAACACAAGAAGAGGAATTACAACCCAGACGAATTACTACGGTAAAGGATTTACGCGCCATTTATGACCGGCGAAATAAAATGTCCGGAGAGTAGACAATTGATTTTTCCAGGGGCGTTCGTTAATACCCTTCTGTGACGCAACTATTCTGACGTAACGAACTCGAGTTTGCAAACTTCTTGGAATTCGGATCGACTCGAAATTGGCGGGCAAAAAAAATAATTATTGGAAACAAGGGATTGGCGTTCCCGTTAGTAGTTAATGTTTACTGTTATGTAATATGTTCAGAGATAATCATAGAAGCATTTAGTTCTTGAGTCTTGGCAATAGACGCGGGCAAATCAATATTTACGAGTTTTGAGGGGATTCAGAAAAGTGTTTCTAGGAACGCATTTTCACAAGGATAATCTCAGTTCTAGACTTCCAAGAGTCATATTTTATTGCAATAAAAATCTTGAATCCAACAATCCTATTTCATTTTTTTTTTAATATCTACTATATTTACATATTTGCTGCAGATGTACCCTTTTTACCGAAATAGGAAGACAAATGTCAATTCTTATTAACTACATTTAGATGGAAAACAACTTTAATACCACTTTATGTAAGTACAATAATAGTTATTTGTGCTACAAGTTAGAAAGGATAATTTATTTTTGTATCAGGTATTGGATTTCTGATCAAGACGACGCCGAAATCAAAAACATGTCGTATGCGGAAAAATAGAATTTCTACGTGTTGTATATATGTTTTTTTTTTCTATTGGAGCTTGGAAAATAAATTAGATTTCAATATTTTTAACAGAGTTTGTAAAGACGTTCAGTTTATCGACTTGAATAAATTTTCGAAATTCTATTAAAGTATTATTAAAGTGCTGAGTCTCCATTACCAATGAAATCAAAAGAAAAGCATGAAAATGCTTGTGGGAAATTTGACGAAAAAAAAAATGAGTGAAATATGTCGATAAAAAAAGTGTAGCTAGCAAAAATCCAAAATTTTTATTAATTCTACAATGTGGAGCTGGAGGCAACCACCAAGTTATACTTTTCCTTCGCGTTCTATGCACACTTTACGCCTTGTCATTCCTTCTAATAATTTTCTGATTTTTGAATCAATTGCCACTAGATTTACGACCTCAAATTCACAAGTTCACAATTTTTAAGATAAAACGTTTCCAAGGTTTAGATAACGAATTTTAAATTGACATTGTGACATGACACTTCATGAAATAATCGGGCGTTCGGTCACTATACTATTCCACTTGTTTGTATCCAAAATTGATTCTGATTTTTCCACTGAAAATTTTGTCCTAAACTTTGAAACCAATTTTAGGTCGTAATTTGTTACATAAGCTTTTCGTTCTACAACATTGACATGCAATCGAGTTACAGTTTTAATGTGTTATGTTTGTGGAGATGCAGATGTTGACAAAACACAAAAAGGGCTTTGTTCTTCTTGTAATTTAAAAAAATGCATTTTACAAAACTGGCCTAAATTATTGTAAATTATTAAATCTAATATTCTATAAAATTTCACCAGAAAATTCCCACTAGGAAGAAACTCATAACGAAATAAACTATCCTTAAATATAAAAATGTAAAACAATTATCCATTTTCTTTTGTTGGTGTGATTTAAATGAAATATTTAAACCGAATGACGTCAACAACAGTAAATCAATATCCCTAACGCCCATCTTAAGCAAAGAAAGTTTGTAGAGGATTTTGGATATACTCATTCATAGAATTAAAAACACAATGATAATTACAATAATATGCTTCTTAAAATAAATAGTGGGAAACAAAGCAAGTAAAATCGAAAAAAGGTAAATTTAACCCAATCAGTTTTTTTAAAGCACTCTAATTTTTATATTTTTAAATCAATAAATGATGATAAAAATCAATATGAAAAAGTTTCTTAATACCTATTAATAAATGAAAAACTGTAGGATATTATTTTAAGAAATTTAGTGCTTTTACAAAATTGGAAATGAAGAAATCCTGAGAGAAACTGACGATAAAATGATTCTTTCATGATTTTTTTTATGTACAGTTTATCACACATGAAATAATTCTCATTATCGCTGACGTATAATTGACAATCTTTGCGCATTTTCGTCTATCATAAATGTCGATTTTTATTTATTGCCCGTAAAAAAATTGTTAAATGTGTTCGAATATTTTAACCCCAATTCTTTTTTCGATGCTCGTAGCTCAACTTGGTCTATTTATGAAAACATTAACAAACTCATTTAACAGGATGCTGTAATCTAATCTAATCTAATTTATATCTAGTAACCACTACAATGGTTTAATCAAAAAAAAATTCAACTTCAAGTAAAGAAAGGAGCTTTAAATCTCCACAATGTCGGAAATACGCGTTTGAATTTCACAAATAGGCATATAATTAAAAAAATATATAAAATATTTATTTTGGATAATAAACACCTAGCTATACATTACTAAGTATAACAGATATAGCGTTCAGTAAAATGTTTTGTTTATGAAATAAATACCTCAACAGACACAAGTAAACTACACCAGCAACAACCTTTTTGTCTTCGTGTAGGTGGGTGGTACGGTGGACCTGCGGAAACGCTCTTGTCGTGAAATTATCGCCGACTTGATACACTATTCAGCTCTGCAATAAATCTTCTCAGGTTTCTAAACAAACTTGGCAAGGTTATATGCAGTTTTCATACAGGCCAAATTTACAACAAAAGAAAAGGTTCAAAGCCTACAATAGGTAAAGAAGAATGAGTCATCCTACACTTGTGTCGCATTTTCCTTTCCTTTTCTAACTAAAGATTTGTAGATTTGGGTAAAAATCTTTTGTTTGGAATAAAATCAGGTATTATTGTTGGTTCCGTTTTACTGTCATAGTTCTCTTACATTTATTTGTTAAAAAATAAATATTCATCTTAAATATTAATGTCTTCTGATAATTAACAAGTTCTGGAAAAATTGTGAAAAATCTCAGATAACAAGAATTTAATCTCTTGAAGTAGTTTTTGTTTTTTACATAAAATTTGATAAAGTGATAAATAAGTTTGTAGCTTAAAAAACGATTTAGATATAACAGCAGACAATAGAGTGAATATATTTAGAAAAATATACTTCAATTAATTAACAGTTATACTAACCAAAACCTGCATCCATCAAATAAATTTTTGGCAAACTGATTTTTTAGATGCAGCATCCGAATAAATCACTAACAAAGAAAATTCGGACATAAAATTTAAAACAATAGTTTATTTTTTGTGAATTGTCCTGTATCATTTGTTGTGCTTTTTAATCCGAGTTTTACTGGAGAAACAGAAAAAGCTTGAAATTTTTTATTGAGACCGTAGCACATCTATTGGTGGATTTTGTAACTTTCGAATTCCGAGTCCAATAGTAGGGCCGACATTCGGTTCGAAGTTATAATAAATTCCAACAGATGATAGAGACATGAAAATCGTTAAGCCCATAGAATAAATAAATTTTAGATTTTTAAATCCTTTCGAAACTTTTCTCTTTATTTCGCGAAATGTTTTAGTCTAAGGTTATCGCTTTTTTTTTACCTAGCGCTAGGTTTGTTTTCTTAAAAATTCTACTTACAGGTTTTCGTATTGTACGAACCTCCCCGCGGTAGACATTGTAACTTTCAAGACAGAATTTAATGTAGATATCTGCATTTATTCATGTTTTTGAATTAAAAATAGTAAAATACTAACCGTAATGCAGCATTGGCGTACGGATGGTTATCTACCGAATAGGTAGCACGATAAAATAAAAATGAACAATTTATTTTATTAAATTAATTAGAATTTCAAAAGACAAATAAAACCTTGACGTTAACAAAAAAAGCTTATCTTAAAATTTTTAAACTACACACAATAAAATTCTACAAATCAGACTTTTCGCGGTTATGGAGGATTATTTATTTTTATTTAGCTATTATTTTTTGGCACGACTTACACATATAAACAAGTCCATAAAACTGAGGCATTATGATCTTAAACCCATAATCATGCCCGCTTTTCCGCTTTCCTGGACTTTCTGGGAATGTAGTCTTTCAATTTGTGTTTTAGAAGACACGAATGAACGATTGTATTGGAAAATATCAATAATGTTAACCGTTAATGTTGATTTCTAAATGAAATATTTCGTCCACGATGAATATTGGCTCTATTTTTTACACTGTAAAAAATTAATAAACAGAAGTTTAGAAAATGGTGGGAATCTTGAAAGATCATCAAATTTATTAGTTGATTATATTTTTTTAGTGTTTTTTTTCATACTATAAATAATTAATTATAAATAAATGTTTTTTGTACAAAGGACAAAGAAGAAACTAAACTAAACTAAACTAGATCTATCAGTAAAACATTTCAATTACCACAGACTAACAGACTCTAATTAGTTCATTTCTGAACACAAATATTTTACGTTTTTATGATTTCTGTACATAAATGCATGCAAAACATTTTAAATCCACAAGAGTTCGCTAAATAATCCAAATGTTTGGCAATACCAATACTTGTGTGTATTTTTAGTTGCATCTTTTATAAAACGAAAAAAATTGCAATTTTTAATTCCAAATGTTTTACAAACTTTAGAAAAAAAAATTGAAATGTTATAAAGAAAAAGTCTTATCTTTTAAAAATAACAAAGACGAGTAAATTGTATACAGGGTGACTCTTAGAATTGAGCCTGCCTTAAACTACTTAAAAAAGACCGAGATAACCAAATGGTAATTTACAAGTTTTTTTGAATTCGATTTTCTAGTAAAAAATTGCAGACTGGACTAAAAAACATGACATTTTCAAACTTGAACGATTTTTCAAATTATTATTTTTTAAAGGGTGGACGAAATTCTCGACATTTAAGGACATTTCAGTCAATTTTATGTCAACTGATATTTCAAATAAATCTGATTAATAATAAGACACCCTGTATTTTTGAGAGCATTTGATAACAAAATTCAAAGAAATTGCGGCCATGTAAATTCTTGTTTGTAATAGAATATTGATAGTGATCAAAGTTGAAACTTCCTATAAGGTATCAGTACGTATTGAGCAAATGTTAAGTGGTATATTAGTGTTATGACGAAAGTATAAACTTAATAATGCGTCTTGCGTATTTTATTAATAATTTATTTAATTACCCAAAAACCCTTTGATGTCAATATTCTCTGCGATTAAAAAAAATGCTGTATTTTTTTACATTTTTGAATATTTGACTAGTATGTTTGGTGCTTTAATCATTTCATATTTCCCGATTTAAATCGATAAATCTGTACAAATTCGCAATACTATTGATTTTTATTAATATTGCAACACTTTTCGTTCTGGAGTTATATTAACACCCCATTGGAACAAATACATTGCTTCGTAAAAATTTTAGTTGCCAAAATTTATTTTTTTTTTTTTTGTGAAAATATTAGATAAAAATTTACCTTCTCAAAAATACAAATTGTTTATTTGAAGCTTATTTCATGGGCCACATTTTTCTGCGTAATTGAAGGAATAATTTATAATAAAAAAAGTATCAGAGTTCATCTTATATAATATAAAAACTCACAGCAAGTAGGTACATACAATAAATTATGATAACATACCAGGCCTATATGTAATGCATAAAACTTTTAAAAATAAAGCGTTCGTATCAGCATTTTTAATATCTGTACCCAGATTGTGGACTAAATGGTTGCGAAAAACTTCCACCTCCGCCACCGCCGCCGCCTCCAAATCCGGGTCGGTACTGGCCGTCATCTCCTCCGCCTCCAAAACCTCCACCGCCGCGAGCCTCTTCAGCTCGATTTTGCTCCAGAGATCTGCGTGAATATGTATAAGAATCTAGATAAATAAAAAAAAATCTTACCTCAAGATCGCCTCTGGAATCGGCGGAGGAGTCGGTAGATGCGCTCCAACAGGTCTGAATCCATTTTCGTCGGCAATGTATTGAATAGAATACCGTTGTCCATCAGGTCCAGTATAAGAAAAAGACCCCTCAGCACTTTCCGCTTCATTGGCAGAGCCCGCATTTTTCAGACGCCCTCTCTCTTCGGCTTGAATACCGTTTCCCGTTTCGTACGCATAATGATAATTGCCACTTCCATCATTATCGTTATCGTATCTTAAAATGGGAATTTGTGGTCCTCCTCTGCCTCCGAAACCTCCGCCGCCACCGCCTCCACCAAATGGTCCACCTCCTCCTCCACCACCTCCACCGAACGGTCTACCGCCACCTCCTCCAAAAGCACCACCGCCGCCGCCTCCCGGTCTGGGTGGAAGGTATCCTGTGTCTAGTCGGGCACTTATGGCGATTCCGACAACGGTGGTTAATATCACCTGGAAAAAAAAATTGCACACTGTGAACTTAATTAGGGTAGAACTTACTAATTTCATGGTTTCTGGTGTTCTGATGCAAAACCAATTGTGTTAGAATTATTTATAGAGGAAGGCTTCACGTTCATCCACTTGCAATTTAGTGCCCCTCCAGCCGAAGATGAGCCTCGGCATTTCAGATGAAAGAATCTGCCCGTAATCCAGATCATCAGCCCATAACTTACAAGGTTACTGAATGTATATTTTTCAGTATATCATTTTTCACACACCTTAGAAGGCGTTGGCAGTATGAAATAGTTCTTGCATAACTCTCCGTTACCCTCTGGTAACATCCTTCGATTCGAGCAAAATGTATAATTATACTTGAAAACGGACATAAACACCACTCGCCTTTAAGCCCACACATAATATACATTAAACAAACTTATAAATAAATAATATTGGGTTTAAATATGTACACAAAAAAATAAAAAATAAATAAAATAAAATATTGATTTATCGATATATAAACGTGAAGTTCTGATGGATCAAGCTCTGTAATTATAGCTTGATGTAACGTATGATTTTCTTGTAAATCCATTTGTAACATCCGTGATTTACAATATTCGAAATTTATGTTTCTAAAATTATAACATTACTGGTAATTACGCTAAATTATTGTAAATGCGCTATCACTGAGCATTAATTTTATTGCATTACAATAGGTAATTTGTGTTTTACACTCGCAATTCAAAATTTTGTTTAATTTTATTTCCTGGATAATAAGACTATCAAAAAATTGGGAGGTAATCGCCAATTATCATTAATTCAATAAGTAGATCAAACTAAAGCAAACAATTACTTTTTTGCCAATACTACCAATTGGAATTTATGTCTTGATTGGGAATGCTCGTTTATGAATAACTAAATATCACGGAATTATAAAAATAACTACAATATTACAATAAATATAAAGATATAGTAACAAAAATATTATTGAACAGTTTTAATAATTAACAATTTTTTTATAAAAAAAGATCTCCTGCTGTAAATTTTATTTGGTTTGATTTTAAGTAGCGGGATCAACTTAGAGTCAATTATTTATAAATTCACAAAATTTTAAAAGTATAGATGCTTATGTATTTACGCAACCAATTATTCACATACGATTTTTGTCAAGAATATTTGAATGTCTAGATGAAGGTGAGTCCCCTTTAGACAACATTTACAGAATTACGAATTCATCATTATAATAAAAAAATAATTAAAATTATAAATAAGTAGAGTAAAAAAACATAAAATTACATTTTGAAAAACTTTTTTCTAAATTTCGAGTGAAATTATAGCATTTTCAAAGTTTTCTACTTATTTTGCTTGTTAAGTTTTCCTTAATCACATTACAAATGTTAGTTATTACAAGAATTTAAAAACTAAAAACTTTTTTGCAGTAAAATTTGCAATTATGATCTTCATAATGATTTATTTTATTGCTGTAACGTTTTATGCATATTTGTCTAGATTGACAATTAGTTGTTTAGAGAGGAAATGTTGTAATCAAAATATTTAGTCCCTGTAAATTTATTTCGTAGAATTTTAAGAGCATACTAGAAGTAGATTGAAAAATTGCGGAATGAAACATTTTAGTCATGTACTGAAGGTGGTTTTTAAAAGCTGAAACTACTAGACATTCTTAAAAAAAAACTAAGATTTTGGAGAGTATAGAAAATCTAACAGTTTGAAAAATTTTGTTTAACATTTAAGAAAAAATAAAACAAAAAGTTTTAGAACTTAAAAAAAGAACAAAATTTTAAAATCAAACATTCTGGAGATAATTTTAAAAGCATGAAAAAATTTAAAAGTTGAGAAAATTTGAAATATCTAGAAGACCAATTTAGATAAGATGCAAAAGATGTAAGGAATATAAAGAATATTAAAAATCTAGAAGTAAAAAAAATCTGATTACTAATAATGTAAAAATTCTAAAGACACTTACAATAACTTACTAAAAGTAGCTTCTGGAATTACACTATAGAAAGTTTTAATAAAAAAAATCAAAAATATGAAATTTCAAAAAAAATACTTTTAAAAAGTTCGTTAAATATTTATATATAAAAAAAAATAGAAAGGCAAAGCATCTGAAAGGTCTAAGTAATTGAAAAAAGCAAAAATTAAACATTTTAAAGATAATTTTGGAATTATAAAGAATTTGCAAATTCGCGAAAATCTAAAATATTTGGATGAATAAAATTAAAATAAATTAGTCTCAAGAATCTAGAGAAAAATAGCTAAAAGGGTCATAATTCAAAAATATTTAATATCATCGGAAAAAATATCTAAATAATCTGTTGGTTGTGTTGCATAACTGTACATTTTTCCACTTATTACAATTAATAATTAATTAATTTTTGTTGTTAAATAACAGAAAATTTATTAGACTTCATTTTAATAGACTAAATATCGATCGATGCTTGAAAAGTCTTTTAAAATCTTTTTTTGGATATTTTATTTTTTAAGCATATCAATTTTGGAAAAATTATCATCCCAACTTTTTTAAAGTCTGATTTTAACAATTTTTATTGTGAAGCTAATTTTTAGAAGAGAAATTCAGTTGATGAAAACTGAGATTTTTGTAGAAAAAAGCTCGTTAAATCAAAGCTCAACAACTTTCTGTGATTTTTTATTGTCGAGATGAGTTTTTTAATTGCAATCTTTCTCTTTTTGGGCAAAATAGTCCAAAGAATAAAGTAGCAAGTCCGTTTAAGAAACGACATCGTAATTTAATCGTCTCATTTCATTTTCAATGTCGCGTTACGCAAATTGAACTTCAACGAATCAGGTGAAACTAGTTTAAGATTTCTACCTGTCACCATTACCAATATACGTACCGCTGCGTCCAAGAAAGTAGCATCCTTGATTTGAATAATCGAAGTAAAGAAATATAATAAAATCGTATAATTTCGAGAGCACTCCTTATTGACATTTAAATTATATCTAATCATTCCAGTTTTACCCAATAAATATTTTAAACTTATTATTATCGTTTTCATGACGGGGATGGGTTATATCGGTCATTTACTAAGAATTTACTCAGCCCACCTTTCCACGTAAAACTAAGCTTCTTCAAAATCTCACAAAAGTTTCTTTGTTGTTAAAAGGTTACACCCATTTCATCGCAGATAAAATTTTGATTTAGAGCCAACAAAAGCATGAAATTGTAACCTACTTTGGCTATATTTTGGTAAATGTGAGGGAGGTCGCTCGGTTTAGAGAAAGGTAATGTGATGTGCTCACCAAAAACCAGAAATGGTTTGAAAGATTGCTCAATGTATTTTGACTAAAATCGCCAAAGTGGGCCACTTGGAAGTTCCTAAAGAAGACAATAATGAACCTTGATCGCTCCTTTCTGTGACTTCGAGTGCTTTCCGGATATGTCAAGTAAGAAATTTAACATTGGATGAGTGATAGACGAGGACAGAGCGACACCCTCATATTAATTATGTCAGGAATGTATCAGAATGTAGGTGAATCCTTTCACTTTCTCTAATCTTTTACGGTGCAAAAAGTTTTGTTCTATCCATCTTTTATTAGACGCGGCCGCTAAATTTTAGCAGTCGGGTAAAAAGAACGATTAAACTCGTTTACATTGCCAAATTAACCTCACACCTTGCGGCTATTTTCATAATTCTTTTTAAAAGCTATTAAGTGTTGTTTGCCAGTGTCATTAAACACTTGGAATTGTTCACAATCAATAAATACCACAATCGTTGTTCTTTGTAATCGTTTAAATAGTACGTATGCATTTAAGTGCTCAATTAGATGTTTGCTGGACAAACACAAAGAGATTATTTTAAAAAAGAAAATGGGTTTTCGGCAGTGTTGCAAAAACTCTTATTATGAATAATAACTAACCACTTTAACATGCACGATTGTAATTTGAGGTCATTATTACACATCTTTATTTTAATTAACTTTGTTACAGACTCCAGTGGAGTGTGAAATAGACCTTGTTAAGATCTCAAATACGGTACCATTACACCTTTCAAACTGAAGATCACAATACTGCGAATACTAGCTCAGAATTTCTGTCAGTGCTCGTAAAGTTTGATGATTACAAAGTCAGTAGGTAGAAAAGTTTTTGGTGATCTCCTCATTGAATACATCACCATTACGCTCGCAATTTTTTTTACCTTGGTATTTGCCGATTCCTCGAGTAAACACGAATTTGAAATTATCTAAATTTGTATCAATCGTCAAGCAAATATCAGATCATGAAAAATCAATGCATGCATTGTCGGGGTAAACTGTTTTGTAACGATAAATTCTTCGGTGCTCATGTAAATTAAAGGAACAATTTCTCACATACCACAACGTACCTTAATACCCCGTTTCATAACGATAACTTTAATTGATACTTAAAGTAACAATGTAAATGAAAAGAGGCGGTCTTTGAAACACCGTAATTTATTGTTTTAATTTCCGAAGATTATCAAAGAAGGTGTTAATTTTAATCCGGTCGTATCTATAAAAAGATCTGGTATTTCAAAGTATTACGTAAAAGATAGCGATCACGATTTTCACCAAAGAGGCATTAATAAATAAACTATGTCCATTACAATTAACTCGGGATTATCTGCAATGTAATGCATCGGACGAAAGTTCGTTTTAATGGTGTCTTGCAGTATGTTTAGATGCTATTTTACGTAATGACAATTTCTAGTCGCTATATTTGAAGTGAATGTAAAAAATTTTGCAATAAAGAAACAGTTAGATTTTTGTAATGAGCGCTTTAAAATTTAGTGGGTATCAAAAGATTCGTGCAAGTGGAAATGATTGATGTTATGTTTGTTTTATATTATGACTTTTATAATATTACTCCTATAAGAGGAGTATTACGACATATTAGTCATGAAACCATCACAACGACTTAATGTGGAATCTTCAGATCTCTTGCAATTGTTAATTAAGAAAATTATAGTGTGGGTGCTCTATTAAATGTCTTCATCAATCAACACCGTTTTGTGATCAACAATGCTGAATACATTCATAAATAATAATAAATAATTTAATACATTAGTATTATATTTACAAGATTTTGTATTACAGATCATTTTCTTAAAAAAAGTTTATTATTACAATGTGAAATAATGTTTTTTTTTTTTGCTGAAACTTTAGTTTTAATAGCGTTCATTTTAAAGTTCAATTATGAAGAAAAACTTACCATTTTTTATATATTTAACTCGGATAAATAAGAGCAGCAATTTTTTTGTGAGTTGACGAAAAGTCTGTCATTTAGGAGTATTTTCAGTAAGCGCAAAATACAAGCAAAAGTAAAAAATTAAAAACGAATTAATTAATTTAAATTAATTAGAATTATAGCACCGTCAAGTGTTTAAGGCGAGGTTTCAGTTCCAAAATAATTGAAAAAAATATTTATTTAGTCGAAATGAAGCGGGAACATTTTTGAAATATGCATTCTATTAAAAAAAAAATTTTTGAATATTTTAACCGATTTTTATGCAAAAATTCTCGATACATCAATTCGATATGATTCGGAAAAAGTTTTATGCTAATTTTATTAATAAATAATCCATATGATTTAATTTAATTTTTGTTTTTATTTCAAATTTATTTTTAACTCGTAAATTCTTGTTGAATTTAATACAATTTTATTAAAGTCGGTGATTTTTTAAATTTTTTCTTTCTTTATTTTGTTTTAGTTTTATTTTATAAATAATTTGTAATTTTGCTTTCTACTTTTGTATTTATTTATTGTCTATTTTTTAGTCTTGTTTCATTTCGTTATAAATTTGTTAAACCTAAAGTCGGTTAAACTGTAAATAGTTATCTATTATTCAATCTGATAAGGAATTAGAATCAACGATTTTTTTGCTTTCAATTTTTTCTTCTTTAGATTCGAAATCAACGATTTTTTTACTTTCAATTATATTTTATTAAATTATAGACAAAGTATACAATAATCTTTTTATGAAATGCTAGTAGTTTTTAGTCTTTGTCAGAATAATCAGATAACACTGTATCACAGTTCTAATGATTGTAAAATTTGCAAATTAAAAAAAAAACATAATGTGGCGAGAATGATTTGCATGAAAGCATTTTTACAATTGTTCTTGCATTAGTCAAAATACACGATGAATTTCATGAATCTGCTTTTATAAAGTCCGCTGAAAGTGAAAGGTCTGTTTCTGAACTGGATGAACACAACGTAAGCGCACATGAAATAAAAGTATTCATTTGTCAATTAGTTGCCAAAGTGTAAATAAAATAAAAAGATTAAAAATGAAAATAAAAAAATTGTTAAAATCTTCGTACCAAAGGTTCTGAAAAAGTTCGTGCTAAGAAATGATTTCAGAAACAACTTTTTAAAAAGAAGAGACACTGAAAACGTGACTGCGGCAATTTAATTGTAAAAAATAATAAAAAAAACATATTTATAGCAAAAAAGAACCGAAAGCATTTTTTTGCAGTAAAAAAAAATAGATAATCATTTAAAAAATAGTATTTTTGCAAGTTAATAAAAAAGATGCCAGAATCAAAATACCCTGTCCTACAGAAAAAAGAAAAAATGCGGAGAATGTTACAGTTTGCATTAAAAAAAAAATAATAAAAAATACAAAAAAACAATTTTACAATATTTTGCAACAAAGATAAAAATTCTGTGTGGAAACTTAGATTTAAAAAAATAGTAATAGACTGGAACAAAAAGAAAAGCACAAAAAAGAAGAAATAGGACCATAAATTTTTAAGAACAGGCAAAATAAAAATTAGACTTGCAAAGATATCAAATCTAAAGACGTCTTTCTACGTTAGTCTGAAAAAACGTTTTTCAAAAACTAGAATTTTTTTTTTAAGAAACTCAAATTATTAAATTACTAAACAACATTTACAACAGAAGTTGCTTAACTGAAAATGCTTAATTTAGGTGTGAAGAAAAAAAGTTAAACTTCAAAAATTGAGCTTAATTTCGGATATGAAGAAATGGTAAAAAAATATTTTTTTTATAAAAATGACAATGAAATTAAAAAAATTAAAAAGAAGAAAACTAAATGCACTAGAAAGAAGTAAAAATGTTTACCTGCCATTTCGACTTCGGTTTCTTTTAGTTGCAAAAGGAATTTCTTCGAAATGTTTCTAATCCAAAAATTATGCTCTTTTAAAAAAAAATAATTAATTTTATTGAGGCTCGATTTACATATTCTTATTGTTCATTTTTTATTTCATTTTACATTGCTGTTTACAACAATCAACCGCTTACTAATGTAAAAAAATAAAAAATCATATAAAGAAGTAAAGCCATAAACAGGTACATATAAAATTAAAATTCCATTTTAATTAATTAGCTGCAATTACACAAGAATGCATAGTCTGTCATTAAAGCGTTTTTTTCCAATTTAGATTTCAAAAAACTGTTCTAAAACAAGTGTTTTAGATCCTATACAAAATTTAAAAAAATACGAAATTTAATAAATAATTTAAAAAAAATGACCATATGTCAAAAAGAAAATGTTCTAAAGTCTAGAAGCCTATATGTAGGTGACAAACGAAGAAATTTAGCGGGTGTAACTTTATGGAAAGCGACCTTTAATATAATGAGTTAGTTCCAAATACAGAGTTCATTGCGAAAAATAAAACGAGAAAATTGACATTCAAAAATAAATTTTTGATGATCTCAGAGAGGACTTAAAAAATAAGCTGTCAATCGATAAAAAATGACCTTTTTGCAGGTCATGTCAACATGACTT
This sequence comes from Cynaeus angustus, assembly GCA_030157275.1. Classification (NCBI taxonomy): domain Eukaryota; kingdom Metazoa; phylum Arthropoda; class Insecta; order Coleoptera; family Tenebrionidae; genus Cynaeus; species Cynaeus angustus. The sequence goes on from CM058059.1 coordinate 25,967,895, forward strand.
TGTACCATTAAATTAATTTTCAACCTGTGCTAGACTGAACTTTTAGACTTTAGACTAAGTGACTCGTAAAGTATAACAGTAAGTACATTAAAAAAAATAGTTATAGTAATATCGTGACATTAAAACTTTATTAAACATTTATAGCAGAACAATTTTAGTATAAAATTTGACTCTAATATTAGGAACGTAAAATTTTCGTTCTAAGAAAATTTAGACGCTTATTGACATCTTATAATTTTTTTTTTTTTGAAAATTGTGCACTTGTACGTGGATTAGTTTATTGAAAAACACCGAACGAAATGCCAGAATATCCCCGTTTATTTATGCACGTCCATCGATATCGTAAGATTTGCAATTATATTTGAAAGGGAATAAATCACATTCGTTATACCTACACACATTAGAAGTCTTAAATGTTCTGCATTACATCATTTTTAATAGTAAAAAATATATCTCTAATCTACAAATTTTCACACGTACGACGTACTAGGTATATTCCTTTTTCACTTAATTATAGTTATCGGTAATTTATGTAATTATTCAGACCAATTTTCCTCCGATTGCAGTAACTACATCCATGAAAATTTATGTCGACATTCCTTGCAGAACTATCGTACAAAAAACATGAAAGCTATTTAATTATAATTGACTTAATTAGGGTGACATTGTACCAGTAAAATATGTTACAATATCACCAACTTCAGTCATAGAAATTCCTAACAAGTTTATAGTGTGAGAACACTGACTTTTATAGTTTGCGGAAGCTGGTCCGATCCAAACTTTGCTCTAATCGTACCAATAAGTGAGAGTACTATAGTCTGCCACCTGACCTAGTTCATCGAATCGTCTGTAAGAACTAGTACAACGAAATATTAGTTCAGACTAATCATAGAATGACGTAATATTTCTGTGCTTTACTGGTTCGTGCGCCTCGGGCTTCCTAAAATCTGTTTGTGAAACGATGCAACCAAAAAATTTCTAGAATGAGTTTGATGTATATAACATTTCACGAATATATTTCAGGTGGTCGTTAATGTTTTGGCCTTATTTGGAGCGAAGTATCACCGTAATTGCATCGTGCCACAGGGCGTTAATCTCGTTTAAGTCATTGCCACGAACCAAACAATTAGTGAGTTATTTTAAAATTATACAGTGATTGTTCTAAATTAAACTCGACGGTTGTTATTAGCTACTAAAATTATTTTTCTTTTTTAGAAAAGTGACGGAGTCGTTGACCTGGGGTCAGAAGAAATTTGATATGAAACTGTTGGTTTTGGGGACAAGGTGCACAAAGGATGCAGAAAAAGTTATATAAAAATAATTTGGTGATGAGATAACACTTAATTACCGCAGCTATTATTAATAGTTTCCATTAAATGTGACATTTGCTACCAGGATTGGATTTTATTTATTGGATATGGTCAATATTATAAAATTTAAGAGTGGGGGTTCAGGGTTCGTGGGAATACGAAAAGGTACAGAGTAGGAAGGGAAAAATGTTAACCTCAATTTAAAATATTTTATGAGCTTTTGGATGCAGTGGTCAAGGAAACGAAAGTTCACTGAAGTGAATGAGATCTTGTATCAATGCTCAAATGCAATTTGGAAAAAACAAAAATCATTTTATATCCTTAAAAAAACAAAATTATTAGATAAACATTTCTCCAAATACAAAATTGTTTATTCAAAAATTGTGAATAAAATAAATTCGACTACTAATATTTTGTAAACCAAACCGAATTTGTTTAAAAAACATTAAAAGAACTTTAAATAAAAAAGTAAAATGTACTTTTTTTGTGAAATATTTAATAAAATATTTCATTAAAAAAAGTGGAAAATTTTGTGTTCCTGCAATGTCAGAAGTCATAAAAAATTGAATATTTTTTCTAAATCTAAGATTAAAACTAGTTTATAACGTAAACAAAAATTATGAGAGAAACACTAAAATTTTAATAACAGTTCTTAATAGTCAAATTAATAATAATCTGAAAAAAAACTGCTCACATAGAATTTTTTTAATGTTCCTGAAATTTTCGAAATTTCATAAAAGCTCAAAAATATGTAAACTATTTACATTCAAGTAGTTTATTTTTAAAATATTAATTTAGTGTTTCTGTATTTCTGCTGTTATGTGCTTCCAAAATCGAAAATTTCTTACTCTTTTGAGTATTTTTTTAAACAGTTAAATTTGAGTATAACTAAAATCGATGTAATATTTTATAAAGTATAAAGACACTTGTTTCCCTACTTACATTACTAAATTCTTCGTAAAATTCTGCTAAATATGAGCATAAAATTAAGCATTTTCTAGATACGTAGAGAATTCGGTTCAAAATTTTAGAAATAATGTCAGTGTTTCCCACGATGAAAACAAGTTAACTAGTTTAAATCTAGCTAAATCTAACATAAATTGAAATAATGCTTTAAATTCTATCCGAAAGCATAAATTGAACGTAATCGTTTTAATATTTGAAGAGAGAAGTACGTTTCTAAAAGTAATAATCTTTTATTTGGTGATAAAATTTTAATTTGCAGTTCTTCATCTTCGTAATCAAATTGTTTTGTTTTTTGTGGAATTTTATTGAAGATGAGATTAAATTTATTAAGCAATTTTTAATTACAGAGAAGATTCGACCTAAATTTTTGAAAATCAAATGTAACGTAGCATCTCATGACGAAAACTTAATTAAATCAAATTGAATATTGCTTTATTAATAATATTAATAATTCAATTGGTGCAGTACTCTAGAGAATAACCAAACATAGTACAAAAACTAAAATGATGTACGTTATAGGCGCACAAAAAATTTAACTAAATATAATATAATAAAAATTGAACCTAATTGGTGCCCGATTTTAGAAGATTTTAATTTCCAATTTTTGTTAACACCTTCAATTTTATCGATCACTTGATTTTACTATTGTCTGCGTTAGTCAAAACACTTGCATTAAATTTTGAAAACAAATTTTTAAATTGTTGTAAAAATGGTGGAGGAGCATGGTGTTAATTTTTTTTAAGCAAAAATTTGTAAACTCAAAGACCAAATTAATCATAATTTTAAACCATCATTATTATTATTTTTTCAAATTAGCATTACAAGTGCTAAATCAGATGTGAAAACAAATTTAGTTATTAGACATTAAGGTTTTCTTCTGATTACATAAAATTATGCTTTATAATTTTTTATGCTCGTTTATTAAATCATAATAATTGAAACCCTGAAGCGTGGCTTGCTCATCAATCATTAAAACACCGAATAAACAAACACGCTAGAAAATTGGGGATAATGTCCATAGAATCTAAGCTTTTCATATTTTTACTCAAGTACGTCCTTCATTCGATTTCTAATCGATTTGACCATCTTATCTTATTAGACCATTCACTTTTGCTTTTGTGTGTCTATAAAAGAGACAAAAAAAGCAGGCAATTGAGAAAATTCATTTGCATGGAATGAATTAGTTAAATTAAGACGAAAAATTATTATCCTTGGGCTAGTTGTTATTGAAGTAATCAACAGAAAAAAATAAAAATAAAGAAGAAATCTAAAAGTCGAAAGAAAATAATTTAAAGCTGCGAAAAACTTTATGCTTACATTAAATTTAAGTTTCTCTTAATTAGGAGAATCAGCAGGCCAAAAGTCAAGTACATTTTGTTTTTCATTCCAGTCCTTTCAATGCCTAATTTAAAACAAGTGCTATAAAATCGAACTGCGTTAAATCATCTTCTAATTAGCCTTAATGGAGTATGACTCAATAGTGAACCTATTAATTACATCCATTACTGTTCTAATAATATGTTTGATTTTACAGCCTTAAGATTTCCATAATGGGTGAGATAACGCGTCATCGTTTAATGCTAGCAAAATTTGAAATTAGGAATTTGAAGATAAATTAATACATTTTAGGTCTCCATGTTCTGCGTAATGGAAATTTAATACTGCTTGAATTTGATATTCGTCACCAAAACTGATTAAGAAGCTGACTTCAATGAGTGAATTTTGGTGGATACGCCAAGTTATCTAATTCATTTTATTTGACATTACGATAACCTGAGGCGATAATAATCGATTTTGCGTACCTTTTGTTTCCTCAATCAGACGTCAAAAACTGATGTAATTGTTTTTTTACAGCGTTTAGTAAGAGACAACAATAATTATTACTTTATGAGTTTCAGCTTCATTGCATTGTAGTTTTTGTAAAAGCATCGTATTATTGTACATCTTTATGACGTTCTAATAGCTATGAACTTAATTAGAGAGATCAGTCATCCCGATTCGGACTCTATAAATTCAGTTCCGCATTTTGTGTAATGAATCGTTAAATATCAACATTACCGTCGTTGTACTTTGGGTACTTAGCATTATTACATAAATTAATAAAGCATAATTAACTATCATTTTCAGACAACTCATGAATTCTTCATAAAAATGTCTTTTTTTTGCTCGATTGTATTACTAAACTAAAACGAAAACTAAAATCTAATTAGGATTACATATTCAAGATTCTCAGTTTGCAATTACAACCTTATTGTGTCAGTCATGTCGCAACAAAAAACAGATAATCTGTGATCGTAAAAATATGAGATTGCGATGACTTATTATAAAACCAGAATATTCGTTCATTTCTCACCTATTGCGCCAATTAAATCAAAATTAAAATAAGTCTTGATGAGAGTGATTTGTAATAATCTAGAAGCATAATTATTATTATCGAGAACGTTGTGATGAGCCGAAAAGATGAGCTCTGGCATAATAGACTAGCGTAACATTCTACGAGCGTGGAGCAGAAATTCTTCGTTTTGTGCTTAATTAATTTCAGTTAGGCAACGTGTTTTTATTTCACATCATTTACAAAATGATTTGGATGTTTCTTCGCGAAGAACAATTGCGGCGGATCATTAACAGGAAGAGCAAATGATGTGTAGCAACAATATTATGTGACTCGGCGAGAAAGGTGTCAAGAAGGATAATTCTAACCGTGTTTATTAATTTATTTACTTACTTATTTATTTACTAGACAAATACTTTCTAGACATCTGTTGCAAATGAAGTAAATTAAACTTAATTACTGGTTCTAAAAGGGCAGGTTAATTTGATGTTTCTTAAAATAGAAAACGATATTTGGGTATATCAATTGCAGTCAAAATTGATGCGACAATTAAAAGTGCCCTAAAATCGAAAATTTTCATTTTGAAGGTGAAGAGCACTCCGTTCATTGTTATATAAGGCGTCTTTTATAACATCCGGGAATTGCTCTTTATTGTTGAAATACTTAATAAAAGTTCGTAAATGTTAAAGTCCGTAAAGTAAACATATTGACCTGAGAGGAAAAGGTTACATCAATTATATTTGTTATGGATATCAAAGTAAAGTGCCCTCATCGTAAACACAAAAAGTATTGTGCTCAGAACTAAATCTAAATATCAAATGACACGATTGGGTAAGTGGAAGCTAAAGAAAAACCGACGAACGTTACCAATCAATTATTATAAATTACGCGGCTGTCAGTTTATTAGATTTTATGAATCACATGAGACAATACTTAAGTAACCAATTTTTTACTAACGACCTTGCCCTGCAGGTAATCCTCTTCTGCAACACATGTGGCTCATCTTCTTGTTAGGAGGGAGCCACCGTTTTCTATAAAAGCAAACTGCCGAATCTCAACATCATCATTTTCTGATCAATTCTCCAATCTTCACTTTCAACATGAAACAAGTGAGTTACGCATACAAATGAAATATGATGACACAAATATCTTTCGTTTTGTTTAGGTAGTTCTAGCTTTGGCTCTTCTTGGCTTTGCCGCTTGTGGTCGCCTTGATAACAATTACCTTCCACCCCGTCAAGGAGGCGGTTCCGCTTCTGGTCAGTTCGGTGGGTCTTTATCCGCTTCTGGTCAGCTTGGTGGTTCTTCGTCTGGACAGTATTCCGGTTCTGGTCAGTTCGGTGGTTCTTCATCTGGACAGTACTCTGGAGGATCTAGATCATCAGGACAGTACTCAGGTGGCGCGTCGGGAAAATATTCTGGTGCTTCGGGATCTTCGGGACAATATTCTGGAGTTTCGGGATCGTCGGGACAATACTCTGGAGCTTCGGGATCGTCGGGACAATACTCTGGATCTTCGGGATCTTCAGGCCAATACTCTGGTGATGCTTCCGGTAGATACTCCGGTGGCGCCTCTGGTCAGTTCTCAGGAGGCGCCGGTCAATCCGCCGGTGCTCAAATTCCCATCCTTCGTCTCGATAACAACAACAACGGCGATGGTAGCTACAACTTCGCCTACGAAACCGGTGATGGTATCCAAGCCCAAGAAGAAGGTTATTTGAAGAACGCTGGTTCCCAGGATGAAGCCCAATCCGCCCAAGGATCCTTCTCTTACACCTCTCCTGACGGTCAACAAATCTCCGTTTCTTACGTTGCCGATGAAAACGGTTTCCAACCTCAAGGCGACCATTTGCCCACACCTCCTCCAATTCCCGAAGCTATCTTGAGATCTCTGGAATTGAACCAAGCTGAAGAAGCTCGTGGTGGAGGAGATGATGGTCAGTACCGTGAACAACCTCAACAACATGGAGCTCCCAATGCTGGAGGCCAGGGACAAGGTCAGTTTGGAAGTTACAACACGAATGCCCAACAGCAGTTTGGAGGACGTACCACTGGAGCTCAGCAACCCTTTGGAGGACTTAACGCTGGAGTTCAGCAAGCGGTTGGAGGACTTAGCGCTGGAGCTCAGCAATCATTTGGAGGACATGGCGCTGGTGCTCAACTACAATTCGGAGGTCGTACCTCTGGTGCTCAACAACCGTTCGGAGGCCAACAACAGTTCGGAGGACGTGTACAAGCTCCTCAACAGCAATTTGGTGCTCCTCAACAACAACAGCGCGGTGGAACTCAACAAGCAAGCAACGGTGGTTACAGATACTAGTCTGCCATAAATAAATGCCAAGATGCCAACATGTATTATTCGTACTTTGTACTTATCTATTGTAAATATTGTTAATGACAATAAATTATTATTTTGATACAATTGGAATGTCTTTCTTTAATCTTCTGATCCAACTGAATAAAAACAATCTCGTCTCTGATGAAAGAAACTAGCAATTGAAATTTACGATTCTTTATGTATTTTTAGACTAGAACTTGGTTTATTTGGTAAATTTCGAAAATGTTCGACACTTGAATTTAATAAAACTGGTTATAGTCAAAATCTCTAACTGTCATTAAATTAGTAAAATAAAGTTTTGTTTAATTTGTTTATTTTAAATTTTGACATTTCCTTGGTGCATTGGTGCATGTTTAAAAAAATTATATTGATATTAATATTAATTTATATCAGTTTTTACTTAAATATAAATTAAATATCCAAATTTTCTTTAAAATTTCTCAAAAATAAAACCTACTTTTAAGGCTCACACAGCGTTAATATCAATAAATAAAAAACCGGAACAAAACCTCTACGTCTGTCAAGTGTCTTTTAACATTTATGTAAGCAAACCAAAACACTTCTATTAATAAAAATATTGTCAAATGAGTAGGCATAATATTAAAAAAAAATCAATCTTACCTACTCAGTCACTCTTCAAAAATTCTATTTAATCATCTTTTAACAAATTTTGGTAATAAATGTCAGATTTGACTTATTTACGACGGGTTCCTGACCTCAGGTGAATAATTAGTTAATTCATTTCGTTTTTCCAGTCCTCTTTTTGAAAGTTCATAGTTGCGAAAATAACGTATATTTGACGTCTATTATAATCGTTAACTAACCTTATTTTATATAATTTTATTATATTCACATTAATAAACAATTTATTGCTTACGGTATAGTACACATTCTGTACCTAATTATTAGTTTCTCGATGCACCTTTAACTTAATTGGTATATTCAACTTTATTAATTAATCGTCTTTCCAAATAGTTTACACTGCGTGTCAGTAATCTGATTTCTCAATTTGCGTTTTACACTCGGCTGTCGTATGATTACACATGTAACTGTAGGTGGGAGTTTTATGTATAAAAATTCAAATACCTGAACATCATACATTCACTTCTGGCTCAGGCAGTTGCTAAATATTTTCTTTAGATATTAGCTCCATAAATTTGATTTGACCATTCATAACACATCATGCATCATTTTATGGAGATATGTCGAAGCTAATATATTATCTTATTTCCTTGTCTGCTATGTGAACAACATGACTTTTGCTGCCCACGAACGAATCTAGTTATAAAATTTATTTACAACAAATAAAAGTTATATTCAATTTGGAAGCCACCTACATTCACTTTAAACGCTTTCGTAGTACGTAAGCGCTAATGAACACATTAGATGGTGTAGAAATGCAAACACTTCAAATATTTTGTGGATGATGTATTGTTTGAACTACAAAATAAACAGCAAAAAATGCAACAAAAGGAAATTAGACACAAAGCTGAAGTAGGGAATGCATAGATTTTTGTTTATATTTTTCTCAAAAAATCAGTTCAGAAATTAGGAATTTAACTGAATATATATATCTTAAGCGCCTCTCTTTGTTTAGAATTTTTTAAAGTTTTATAAAACAAATACATATAAAAAAATTTAAGCTTACAATTTTTTTTATATATATTATAACAATTTTAGTTTGATTAATTGTCTTTGCTACAAATTAACTAAATAGTAGCATTTTCAGAGAATTTTAATTTCCACAGAATTAAAAAAATTGTTAAATAATTAGATCAGAATTTTAGTAAATCCTAAAAAACTCCAAATTTTTTTTTTTCATGTTCAGATATTTTTTGAGTCACGACTTTATTAAAAAAAAAAGAAAAAAAAAGTGGGTATTTAATGTTACACTTTGATTACACTTAATATTACATTTTTTTAACGAAATATTCAAGTTCAAAGTTTTTAAAATGATATTTTAAATAAATCTCATTATTTTCTGCCCCTCAAAAATTTTCAGGTCTAATTGAAATTTTGCCTCTAAATTTTTATTTGACAATCAATCTCTAAATTTTTATGGAAATAATTTTTGTACATGTTTGAAAATTATTATCACATCACTCTCATTAAATTATTAGATAAGATAATTATTAGTATTAATACATTCATTAATATCAATTACTTTTTATTGCGTTTAATTATTTTTTAACTGTTTAAGCAGTTTTAGTATAAAGTTTTTTATGTTGAAATATTACAAAATAGTGCTGACCGTAAGTTGATACTCATCTAATGATATTCGTCATTTCCAGATTCCAGATTTCGTAAACTAGCAAGGTAATTTTTAATTACTCATAAATGCAATGTCACATGTCGATAAAGGAATGCATATTTAAGTTAAATGAGATGATTGTTGAAAAAAATTGACATTTAAGTTTAGTAACCTTGTTCTGTACTCAATCTGGTTCGATAAATTGGTTTATACTCATCACTTATAGTGGGAATTTTTCATATAAAAGCAATCATCCGAATTTTAAAAGTATCACTGTGTCATCAACCACATCGTCATCAGCATCTCATTAAAGAATCATGAAACTAGTAAGAATGCAATGACGCAATATTAACCGATATATTTTCTCTAAATTTTCAGGTAATTCTTATCTGTGTCATTTTCGGTTACGCCGCGTCTGCCGGTCTTAACTCCCAATACCTACCACCTGGCGGTGGTTCACGAGGAGGTGCTTTCGGCGGTGGTTCAAGAGGAGGTGGTTTTGGTGGAAGCCAAGGATTCAGCGGAGGATCTTCTTTCGGTGGAAGCAGTGCAGGAGCACAGATTCCTATTCTTCGCTTAGACAATGATAACAGCGGAGACGGCACCTACAGTTACGCCTACGAAACGGGCAATAGCATCTCAGCTCAAGAAAAAGGAGGTTTGAGAGGTCCCGACGCCATCGCTGCTGATGGTTCCTTCTCGTTCACTTCTCCTGAAGGACAACAATTCACTGTCACTTATACTGCCGATGAAAATGGGTTCCATCCTCAGGGAGCTCATTTGCCGACACCACCTCCAATTCCTGAAGCTATTTTGAGGTCTATTGAACAAAACAGAGCTGAGGAAGCTCGTGGAGGAAGTGGCGGATATGGGGGATCAGCAGGAGGTGGTGGATACGGTGGTTCATCGTCTGGAGGGTTCGGAGGACAACAAGGATATAGATATTAGGAGAGTTCCATCTAGTGATTGTTTTTCATCAATTTATGCCTACTTATTTATTATGTCTGTAGGTTATTTGCACGGCAATATTCTAGGAATAAAGACTTGACAAGTACAACAATTTAGTTTACATTCATATTGTTCAGGAAAATGAGATTTTATCAAGGACACTGTTTTATTATGTGAGTCTTGGTGTTATAAGTGAAAAAACTCGCTTATCATCACTTGTCATAGCAAATCAATCGCAATAACTTTTTTTTATATACTTCATTGCATTACAGAATAGTCTTTATAACATAATCTTGAAGCCAAAAAGTAACACTTTATGGTCTTCTTCCTCTTTTTTCTTCTTTCTTTGATTTTTCTTCGCCTTCTTCTTCTTCTTCTTCTTCTATTTCCGTGAGCTATTCCGAGCATAAGACTTCTTAAGTAAATAGCATTTTTAATACATGTAAAATAAAGTGGTTTTACTTTACAATTACAACAAATTACACGTAGTCCGACTCTGAGTGTTAATAAAATTTTCATAATATCTATCTGTTATTGGGAGCAAGTCCCCTTTATTTTGGAGTACATTTACCATTTCTATAATCCTAAAAAAAATCGTTGGCTTTTGGAGTTGGAGGGTCGCAATGACGCATGTTTTCTAAAGAAATCACAACTCTTGAAAATATGCTTATAAATTTTCTAGACGTTTTGTCTAATGTTAATAATATAAGTTTTCCTCTATCCTTAATATTATCCAGGACTAATTTAACCAGCTCTTTGAGCACCAAAACAAGTACAAAAAATTCCAAACAAGATAATTTTTTCTAACAAAAATTGGATATCTGCAGCCTCCAAAAAAAATCTTGTTACTTGTTTCTCTTGTTTTCCGACTTCCGTTTACGAACGGTAAAGATTCCGGTAACTGAAGCGCAAAATGAAAAATTATGACACATAATTTGTGATTCTTACCCGGTAATATTCACATTTTTGTGTCATTTTAAACAGATTTTCAACACAGAAATCTTAGTCCAACTAATTGGTGCAAATTGGTTCGACAATTCCAACAAATACGCCAACAAAATGTCTTCATTAACGCCTTCCACCTTTCGGCTCGTCCTCCATGAGGTAAAATCTTGATATTCCTTTACATGTCTAGGAGAGATTTCTCCGGATGATAACACCTACACGCTACAGAAGCTTCCTCACACATATCGCCACAAACTCTTACTAAATTAGAATCAATAGAATTTTCACTTTGAATCACAAAAGCACAAAAATTGCAAAAAACTTCCATATAATTTAGACAATTAGAGAATGTAAAATGAAAAGGTTTTGAAAAGGTTACAGTAGCAATTACAACAATCCGAGAACCCAAAAAATCTAATAAATGGATTAAGTAACAAATTGAGTCTAAAAAAACTAAAAATTCTGTGAAATAAATTTGTAGAATTAAAAAAATCCAAACCATCGAAATCATTCAGAAAATTCAAGAAATGCGAAGAATCCAACGAATAAAAATTCTACAAAAAATGTCAAAACTGTAAAAAATCGAAAAAGTATCTAAAGTTAAAAATTGAATACTTGATAAACAAACCAAATAACAATTCAAATAAACTCAAATTCGAACAACAAAAGAACAAAATTTATGATGCACTTCCCTTTAATGTTTAACCTGCTAGACTTTGGTAATTCCAAAATACATCTAAAAACTTTTAATTGTATATAAACTCATAAATCAAACGAAGCGGCTGCTTCAAATAACTTGAATTTGGAATGTACCTACATACATCGCAATTACTACTTTTTGAGAAATTTACAGTCATATCATGTTTCAACATAAAAAATGTGAATTCTTTGATGCATCTGATCAAAACTGAACTTAAATTGTCGGTAAGAGAGCATTAGTTAATCGTTGTGACCACAGTAATTTCTTTCAACTCATCAACATCCAAAAACTTTTTGAGAGATCGTGTAGTGTAGTAAAAGTGGCAATTATCATCCGTTTATTGATTGATTTTTGAAAAACTTTGTATAAATTTGTCTTAAACTTGTATCAAATTTATTTAATTTTTATTTCTACTTTGCTTTATTGTTGTGTTCTTATGTCTCATTGCTTTTGTATTATTTTTTTAAATTTTTTACAATGCAATGTGTTTCCTTTTTATTTGATGTGTTCCATTCAAGAAATAATAATAATAATGTTTTGAGATTTTCTGAATCCTAAATCGTGATGTTTTATTTAAATTTTCAAGTTTGCATTATTTGTTGCACTTCGTATTTCAGTTAGAAATTTTCTTTTTTTGTAGAAAAAAAATCTTCGATTAAAAGTTGACGTTTAAAGATGTTAGCAATGTTTTCGTTATAGTTATAAATTTTGCAAATTATAACCGATGATAATTTAAGTAATGATCTAACACATCCTGCTTAAATCTCTTGTTTCAAGTTTAATGAGAACTTTTTATTAAATATTCACAAATTCATACTCACTTTATATAATGATGCTTCTGTAGTAAACACTAATTACACATTAAAATAACAAATTAAGACTACGTCTTTCGTGGCAAAAAGTAGAAGTAAATATTACGAGTCCAACAATAATTATTTTTGAAATCTCATGCCTTTAATATAAATAATTGTAGCTTGCAATTAAATAAAACGTGAAATTTCTCTGAACTGCGTTTACCACAGTTGTAAAGAAAAACAGCACTACCGCTATTAGAGGCTAAAAAACTGGAGATCTACATCCGCAAACCTCTTAATGATGACCATTATTGCCGCAATAATGAAGGTGGGCGTCACCCTTATTTTCTAAGTTCACTGACTAAAACAGTTCTGATTATAACAATCAAATCGGTGTTTAACCATAACTGACCTTGCTCTGAAATTCATATCGTAATCTACCAAAAGAACTCATCTTCGAAGTGGGGTGTTTTATATAAAAGCAAAAGATTTTTTGGTCATTCAGTTCAACATCCAAAAATGTTTAGAGTGAGTCAGTTGGTGAGTTTCGGAAGACTTTTTCAACTAAATTGTGACTTACAGGTTTTGTTGCTTGTGCTCATCCCCATCATCGCCGGAGGTCGTTTAGACACCCAATACTTACCCCAATTTTCAAGACCGCTTGGGGGCTTCTCGGGGTACGCTCAACCCCATATTCAAATACTGAAATTTGATAACAGCAACAACGGCGATGGTACCTACAACTACGCGTATTCTACTGGTAACGGTATCTCAGCCCAAGAACAAGGATTCTTGAAAAATGCAGGTACAGCTGGGGAAGCTCAAGTTGCTCAAGGCTCATACTCGTACACAGCTCCTGATGGTCAACAAATTTCTTTGAGTTATACAGCGGATGAGAATGGGTTTCATCCTTATGGAGCTCATGTTCCGACTCCACCACCGATTCCTGGAGCCATCTTGAGGTCTCTGGAGCTGAATAGAGAGGAAGAAGCACGTAGGGGATACGGGGATGATGGACAGTATCGTCCCTATAATAGTTACGAAACCTCTGGATATTACAGTCAAGGTTATAGATATTAGAGGAAATTGTATTTGATCTTAGGGGGCTCTTATTTATTGTAACCAAAAATGAGGTGTATTTGAGCTAAACAATAGATGTGATTTTAGATTTTTAATATGATTGTTTTTTTTTTTAATTTTAAAAATTCTAAATAGATCTACAATAAATCCAAATAATTTAGACGATTAGAGAATAAAGCTGAAGCTAAGCTTCTGAAGAATTCAAAAAGTATGAAGAAGAAACCAAAATCTATGTCTGTAGATTTAAAAATATCCAAACCAACAAAATGATTCAAAGAAATGTAAAAAAAACTCCACAAAAAATGTGAAAAATAGAAGGAATCCAAAAGGGATTATTATTATAAGAAATCTAAAGCATCTAAAACAATTCAGCTAAACTCTAATTTGGACAACAATAAAACCAAATTTATGGCGCACTTCCTTTTAATGCATTTTTTTAGTTCATTCATATTTCAAAATAATCCTAAGCTACCCAGATGCCGTTTTTTTTTATTTTTAGAAGAAAAGTTTCTTTGTTTGCAATTTTTTTTAATCACAGTTTGAATAGTTTCGTTGATGTCACGTTCTAAAATGTTAATTAGAAAATAAATTAATTTAACTGTTTCTCCTATTTAGAACGTTTATTATGCAACAATTTAAATATTAATTAAAATGATTTTCAGCAAATTATGATTGAAAATATCCACGATCGACATTTTTCTTTTTATATCCTTTTTGTCTAGTAGGAAAAAGAAATAAATCAACGAAGAATGTTAAAAACCGCTAGTCTCACCACATCATGTTGCAATTAACGAGATTCCAGCAAAATTAAAATTAAGGTCAACGTAAAATATGCGTATTGATTACTTATTTTTTAATAATGTGCAAACCGCATTAAATTCAACCTTGCTCTGTGCATAGATAATCTGGTCTTACTCCGTGTCATCTTTAGTGGGATTTTAGGTATAAAAGGTAAAACCACTTGCCCAATAATCAAATCATTTAATCACCATGAACACAGTGAGTACCAAATTAATTTTTTTATAAATCTTCAATTTTTTCTTCCAGATCGTCCTAGTTCTCGCCCTCGTTGGTTTCGCTTCGGCCCAACTATACCTTCCACCTTCCAGTGGTTCCAGACCTGGTGGTGGCGGCGCCGGAGGTGCTGGAGCTCGTGGAGGCGCCGGTGGTGGTTCTGCAGGAGCCAGCATCCCAATCTTGAAACTCGAAAGCAACAACAACGGCGATGGTAGTTACAGTTATTCTTACGAAACCGGAAATGGTATCTCTGCTGATGAACAAGGACAGTTGAAGAATGCCGGATCTCAAAGTGAAGCTCAGTCTGCTACAGGAAAATTCACCTATACGGCACCTGATGGACAACAGATCTCTGTTTCTTATATTGCTGATGAAAACGGGTTCCAACCTCAAGGGGCGCATTTACCTACTCCTCCTCCTATTCCAGAGGCCATTTTGAAATCTCTTCAACAAATTAAAGCGGCTGGAGGTGGAGCCGGAGGCGCTGGGGTTGCCGGACAGTACAGTGTACCTAAAGGAGCGGGATCGCTACCACTTCAAGGAGGAGGCTCTGGTGGGTATAGATACTAAATGGAATCGAAACTGGCACTGACTAGGTAATTTTTGCTGTTACGACATTGTTGAGTAATGTAACAAATTTATGTGATATAAAAATATACGATAACTGAGTAATTTTAACCTTATTGAAACCCAAGCTACAAGCAAGTGAAGACATTGCAACTGCCTAATTTTTTGAAATTAAAAAATTAAATAAATAAAATAATAGGCAGGCAATATTTGTTGTCATCTCCGAATATTTTCTATAGTCACCAAGCTCAAAAATCTCTCTAATACTTCTACAACTTTCAAAGAAGTTCATTACAGATTTTTGAAGCCTCTTTAACTTATAAAACCCCAAAATCTCTACCTAACAATTTTTGCTACTTTAGAAGGTGATACACAAATGTGAGATGTGCAAGAAAACTCGAATTTTGTGACATCACAAATGATTTAATGCTATGCGGCTTGGTATACAAATCAGATTTATATTACAATATAATACACAAAAGATTAAAATATATAAATCAATATAAAGTTCATTATGTAAAATATCATTAAAAAAGAGTTTGGAGTGCATGAAACAAACATGATTTTACAATCTAAAATCTATACATCTTAAGCATAAGCTGC
Organism: Cynaeus angustus; assembly: GCA_030157275.1. Classification (NCBI taxonomy): domain Eukaryota; kingdom Metazoa; phylum Arthropoda; class Insecta; order Coleoptera; family Tenebrionidae; genus Cynaeus; species Cynaeus angustus. The sequence continues at coordinate 25,983,746 of CM058059.1, forward strand.
AATCTTTACATACACATATAAACAAGGGACGTTATGTACTTATATTTAAAAATATTAAATCATCTCTGCACTTCATTTTTTACAAATAAATTTCATTAATTCATAATGAAACTTACCAACCGTCTTGTGACAGATCTCTCTGTAAATTTTTAATATCTTTTTACCAAAAATAATGCCGATCATGTTTGATTTACCCACTTTCAGTCCAGACACACAAACACAACAAATAATATTAACAACGATAAATGTACTTATGATAGAACATTTAAGTTAAATTGTAAAACATACAACTAAACCATTCTACTGAATACACCGTTATTCCGAAATTTTCTGTCATAGTAGTAAAAAGGTAGATGAAGAGCTAAAGTATATAAAAAATACTCGTACTAGATTCTCATTGTATGTAGTTTATACAAATAACTAAAACTATACGAGTCGTGTTGTTTGTATTTCTTCTTTGATTTCGTGAGAAATACAAACGACGAGATAATACATCGCACACATTGTAAAAATATTATAAATTTTATAATATAGTTATATAACTGTATATAATCACAATTGTTCAATTTATACTGGGCCCAAACAAAAAATGTTCCGGTTTTTCTTCTCCTATTCGTTCCGTAATAAATTAAAACTTACACAAAAACATTACTATCACATAAAACGTACGGATAATAAATTAGCTGTAATATTTCCATATAAGAAATTTTTTTGACTAGAATTTGATTTTGATGTTTTAAACCTCAAAATAGAAAGACCGAAACATCTTTCATCGTAACAGTTCTGTACCGTTTTAACTAAATGGTCTTACAGCACTAGTATTGCTTAGAAAATTAAGTAGAGATTCAGAGAAACATGCACCATTAAGCATTCTCACTTTCAACAAAATAGCACAACTAGTATTTGTGTGACTGGTTAAAGCATTAAGCATTATCAACTTGGTGGTGGTGTAAAAAGATCAAGTTTCGATTTTATGACCACCCGGAAATCAAAGAAATGAGAATTATCAACTGTTTTATATTATCTGATGAATTTTATCTGAATCACAAATCGACTTTCTGAACTGCCGCAATCTTATAATACAATAGCACATTAATTCTCTCAGTCGTTCACTCCTCAGCTGGAAATGGTTGTAAATCTACCCAAAAAAGAATTCTTGCAGCACTAACAAAAGTGTTATTACTATTCTGATATGTTAAGGTAATGTATTGTTAAAAATTTCAATCTGGGAAATGTTAGGCCCCACGGAGTCGATTTGTCCCTCAGATAACTTTGTACTAAATTACATCACAGTTAACATAGTTCCCTCAAAATCGAAAAAAGATCCTTCTACACCACGTTTCTATATAAAATATTTAACAGTAACAAGTCTATTGACTATAGTTGTCACCAGTTATTGTATAACACAGCACTTGCACTTAGGTTTCTTTTTTATCGTAACATGTTCGACATCTCCATCAGGTTTTATTGTCCCTCGTTTAACATCGACGGCTCCGGGAGCAGTCGGTTTGTCATTCTGTACATTTCCATTCGCACTTTTTGGGGTTGCGTTCAGTTCGCTAGCTTTTTTTGGACTTTGAGTGATGGGCTCTGCAACATTGTTTGCTGTTTGGTTCTTTGCATCGGGTTCATCCAAAGATGGTAAAGGAGGTGCGCTGCTATCAGGAGTGGGCGTGATGGGTTTGCCCCCTTTGATTAATTCCACTATTTCATCGGCTTCTCGACTCAAATCACCTCCTGGTCGAAATGGGTTCTCCCAGCCGCTTTCCGTACTGCAACAAGTTTTATTGTTAGAAAAAATCTTGGCTGGAGTTTGTGTTTACTTAGTGGACATGCCGTTTTGGAAAAAAACGTACTCGATTTCAAGGATTCTGCAATTGTACGCTTGGTTTTGGAAATATAATTGAGACTGTGCAATCGCGTTTCTAACTGATAAAACTTATAAATCACCGTTAAGATAAGAGATAATTACAACTTGATAGCGATGCAGTGCGGTTCAAAAAAATTGTTTTTCGGTTTTTGTGGTAATAAAATTAAACAGAAATTTTCTTTGTTGTTTTAAGGAACTAGAACCGTCAGATATTGCTATAAATTACAAAACTTTAATTTAATTAGCGGTGTTAATTAATATTTGAGATATTTATTTAGGTTTTGTACATGTTTTACGTTTGACACTTTCAGATAAACATTTTAAATATCTGTAACAAATATGTAATTAGCAATTAATGTTAAGTAAACAAAAAAAAAAATCTATCTGAGCAACAGCACTTAGCAGATAATTTGTGCTGTTTACAGTTACTAGTTATTTTTTCCTAAATGTGCCTCAATTAAAAAATTGTAAATACACATTCGTTTGAGTAAGCTCTGTACTAAATTTTTACAATCTCCTATAAATTATAAAATTTTCTCTGGAACTCTGGAACTTTTCAAGTTATTTTGTTTTGAAGCTTTATAAAATTTCTAAAAACACCGCGTCTAACCATGCTCCAAAAACCTCCGAACGTATAAAAATGTACATAATTTTCTTCCGAAAACAAAAACACTTTGAAACTCAATTTTTTACCACAAAATTTTACTAGACAATTTGTTTAAAAATATTAAACGATCTAAATCATCTAATTTATAAAAATTTGTATTTTTTTTCTACAAAACTTGAAAGATTTCGGTTAAACAATTTCGAAATTCTACCTACTAGTTTGTTTATTGAAGTGCCTAAAATTTCTGAAACGGTTATAATCTCTAATGCCTTAAAAATTCCTAAACATTCAATTTCTTCGCAAAGATAAAAGGGATAAATTAATTTTTTTAAAAACAATTTTCTTTGCCATTTTTAGAAAGCAATTCGAATTTATTAAGAAATCAAAGTTTGTTTTCGAAGCTCCCAAATTCTTTTAAATGTTTGATTTAAAGGCGCTGTATAATCTCAATAATAATCCGAAAATTGCCAAATTAGAAAGAATCAACATTATTTCTTTGTAAAAATTAGGACTTTTGAAAATTCAACTAGATAATTTGATTTAATTGATGATAATTGATTTTTAACTGTTTAAAGTTTCAAAAATGTTTACTATTCTAAAAGCTTGAAGTCTCAAAAGTTTCAAAATTTACAAGAATCTATGCCATTTCCTTAGAAAATTAAAAAATATTTGTAGCAAATCCATGATTTTTTTTTGTTTAAAAATATAAAATTGTCCAAAATATTTAAGATCCCCAATACCCAAAAAGATTCGAAATTTACAAGAATCTATTAGATTTCTCTGCATTTTTTTAAATCGTTTTTTTTTCTTTCTAAATGCCATTAGATTGTTTGTAGCCCCTAACTGTCTAAAATGCAGAACTCTTTTTTAAACTATTCCATTATTCCATTTTTCTAAAAAAATATTAGTTATTATTTACAAAGCCACGAATTTATATCAATTTTTAAGCAAAAACCAAATGCAATTGGAAAATTTCAAACCTTTTAAAGTATTTAGAAACTCATCTCAAAGATATTTAGTTAGATATTCGGAATTTTCCGAATATGGTGTTGAGATAAAAAATTGAAAACATGTATTTTAAAATGTTCGATTTTCCAGTGATCGGAAATTACGAATTTCAAGAGTATTTTCCTTAATATTTCAGTGTCGGACGTTTAAATTTAAATTTTACAACCTCGTGCCTCATTAACTTTTAGGGTGATAAAATGTAACTCTAACCGTTTTTTTAACATCTTTCAACAGGGCTAAATAATTGAATATTTCAGCACAATGAGCGAAAAACTCATTCTAGAATTATTTAACTTTACCATCACACCTAAAGGTAATCTCAAAATTTGATAAAAAAACAATTCTTTGCAACGTGATTTGGCCAGGACGAAGAAAACGTAATTTCTTTCCGCAGGAATCAAATTTCACGGCCAACCTTTTCATTGTTGTTTATTATTAGCACATTCATTTCGAATCGATTTCTTACGATTTAGTTGGATTTTAGCTTTTTAGCATCGTTAGTCGCAAATTAGACTAACGAAAAGGTGATAAAAACATACAATTACTCTCTTTGTGCGCTTCAACTTGGCAATGCAATGTCATTAAGAATTACATAATTTTAAATGCTGCCAATTGAAAATAACCTTGGCATTGTAAATACTTGTTGCTAATTTAAAGCCACCACGTCATATTTTTTCCCATTGGACAAATTTGAGCATTTCACTTATTGCACGAGCAGAGCCTGTGACGTGTAAAAACCATCGATTTTCGTGTTGGTGTGATAGCAACAAAAGCCAATAACATGGTATATTAAACATACCTCAATTCTTCTTGGTCTTTGGGCACCTTGACCACGTAATATAAAACTCCGCCATGTGTCGTCATACTGGGCATAGTGTACCAACTCAATTCATAAAAATGTAGTTAATTTAAAACCGGGGTCCCAACAAGGTTCATATCACAGTTCAAACTTAGGTCACTTTATTAACGAATTTAAAGTAGTTTAATTGTCTCACGTTCACGAGAATTGTATGAAAAGCTACTGAATGCGAAAATATCACTTGGTCCCTTTCTCACTTTGTTTTACACTTATTATTATTGACGTATCCTGTGCGTAGAATTGATCATTAGTGAGGCCAGTGTGGATAAACAAGATCTTTTCCAATCAAGAATGGCAGCTCATCTGAAAAAAAGGGCGTAATCCAAAAAATTGATCGCAGTTTAGTCCACCGGCAACTTTATTTAATCCTAATCAATATGAAAAAACCTCCGGTGAAGTCATCCAAGATAATCACCTGTGGACGTCGTGAAAAACCGCAATTATAGTCGCCGCTGTCACAGATTGGCTAAATTGCCATCAGAAATTAGTTTTTTTTTTCACCAAGATCGTGAAAAACACTCCGAATGACTAATCCGGCACAACTAAGTTTTGACCGAGCATGCAGAGCCATGGGCGTATCGCATTGGCGCACGTTCAGCACTACTGCCAGCTAAATTTAGGACGACTGACATGGAAATGTTGACGTAACGAAATGTCTCTGGAGTTGCCGAAGAACTCTTGATAAACTTATTTATAGAGTCTTCCGGAAGCGTTCCGAACGTGAAGAAAGGAAACCAGAAGACGCCAAAAAAGGGAAAAAAACTTTCTCGGATATTTGCCGTAGAAGCAGGAAAATAAAAGTGGTAACGCGCCTTGGAGTGATCTCTAAACTTTCAAATTCTTAGTGGGAACACTAATGGAGATGTGTGTCGTGTATACACAACATTTTTATGTATTTACTGTGGTAAAAATAGAAGTGATGTAAGAGATGACCTCTGTAGCTACAATCGAAGTGTTTTCATATTCCAGATGTTGCCAAACTGCTATTTACAGAAAAATTATCAGCAAAACCACGTCCTTCTCCACCTTAAAATAATCATCTCTTTAGAAGATTCGTCGAATTACAAGACACTGCTAAATAATGATAAGCAGAAATCTCAAAGCATGAGCTATGGCACCCTGCCAAGTTCAACAAAATTGGAATTTAAACCAGACTTCATCCCAATTTCAATTTAACTCCACCAAGAAATGGGTTATTTAATTAACCTACTTTAGAAGTAACCCCGCCTCGTACTATTGACCTCAATATTAACAATTCTAGGATTCTAGCATACCTGCACCGAATCAATAACAAATACTATTTTCGCTATGAAAGTAATTATTTTGTCATCTTAGAAAAACATCCACCACTGTCACCATCGTTGCACAGACATTACCACAGACAACTGGAGTCATCGGGGCACCCGGCCATCGATCGTGGAACCTCCTGGTGCACGTTTATTGCGGAGCCTGCGCCAACGTGGAAATTACGTCACCACTGCAATTACTTGAAACAAAGAGTGGAGGTTTTCCGAAATTGTTCTTACTTTCATAAAGTTTGAGTCAACACGTTTGTAATTAGCCACACAATGAGGCTTTTCATCAGCTGGAAAATTTCAGCTTTTCAAACTGGATGAAAGGGACATGGAAGAGGATGCGATCATTTGTATGATAATCGAGCAAAAGTTAGATGGATAATAAATGTCGGCGTGAATGACCAAAGGGACTTTTAAGTCTGACATATGGCTATGGAAGTCGGTAATATATCGAAATTAGTTAATATCCTGATTTATTGTGAGATTTTAGACGTATTTCGTGAGCGCTCTAAATAACATCCAGCCTTTGCTTGGTGATACAAAAATAAATTACTGATAATGGTTCACTTTAAGTGTAAATATACAAATTATAAACATGCATATATTGATAGGAACACAGCCATAAACACAAGGGTCATAAAAAATCCATTTCTTTGCATATTATCGATATTTAATAATATACAAACTTTTGCAATATACACGTTTAACAAAAATGGGTGTTATTAAAATCAACTGTAGTAGACACAATATGATAAACAACACAGATAACGAATAAAAGAAGCCTCCATTAGTACCAAATCGCTAATCGCTCTAATCAGTTGTTATCGAAAAAGCGTCAGGATTAAAAACACTGTTAGTTATGAAAATTGGGAATGGAAAAATACCAAGTAATCCGTCATAATCCATCACAATCAAGAAACGATGTAAAAATATTTTTTATTGCTTTTTTTATTTTATTTTTTAATATTCTGACGCCCAAGCTTTTGACAGAATTAAACCAACTTGTACTTATTTTTTTACACGCTTAATATAAATTACAAATAAAAAAAATTGACTGTGAAACAAGAAACTATTCGATGATAATTTATGTTTTATTTTTTCTTGTTCTCCACTATATCGCTCAGAATTGAATTTTGATTAAAATGCTAATTGAGAAAAAACCGACACCCAAATTTGAATTTCCAATTCTACGGATGTTAATACTTAAATAAAATTAATTCTCAAATTGTCGATCCCTTTTTGTAACTTTGCGTTTAATACACTAAAAATGCAAAACGAAATATGTGAAACATTTCTCCTCAAAAAAGAAATGAATGAATTTTAGTTCTTAAAAATTTTCTCTGAAATTAAAGGTTATTAAAAAAAACAAAGTTTGTTTTGAAGTTCCTAAATTCTATTAGCAGTTTGGTTTGCTCCAAAAATTCCCAAATTAAGATATGATCAATTACTTACTACAATTACTAGATTACTAGTTAATTTGTTTATAATAATTAAACTGTCTAAAGTTTCCAAAATGTCTATTACTCTAAAATCCTAAAGCCTCTAAAGCAATAATCTATGCCACTTGTTTAGAAAATTCAAAAATATTTATAGCAAATCCAAAATTCTTCTTTATAATTTTCTTAAACTAAGTTTTCGGACTTTTTGTTTTAAGCTATTAAATTGTACAAAATATTTAAGATCCCCAATGTCCAAAAAATGCCAAATTTCCAAGAATCTTTTCTATCTCTACATTTTTTTCTAATTTTCTAATGCAACTACATTTTGCAGCCCCTAACTCTTAAAAATTTCTACATTTTAGAACAGAAAACTTTAAAACGTTATTTCATGATTTTATTTTTCTATAAAAATTCTTAGTTATTACTTACAAATCCACGAATTTAGATCAACTGTTGATAAATCAGATTTATGTACACGAAAACGCCTGTTATAAACATCAAATGTGGTAATCATCTGAAGACAAGATATGATAATAAATAACACAGATAACGTATAAAAGAGACCGCCATTAGTAGCAAATCGCTAATTAATATTTCTCCTAATAAAAGGTAAAACATTCATTCACAGATTTAGACTTGATAAAATTCAATATATGTCGTTTTCAGTGCCTATTTTATTGTCCAAAAATAGGAATTAAAGCTCTCATCCTAAAAAAATATTAAATTTGCGGCTGAATAATAGAATTTTTCGTGTCTCTGTTATTATTTCATTACACCTTTTTGGGATACACACAAAATTCAATTTTGAAGTATGTTTCTAAATTCATTTTTCAAAAGGAAAGAACGCGAACGTTTCCACTGTGGACTAATCTAAAACCTATTTAATAACGGCACATTTACAAAATGAAATAATAAAAGGTTGGTCTACTTAATTGCCACAAAATTAGGCAGCTGATTCAGAAATTTTACCATAATTTTAAGTCAAACAGAAAATTATATTCAGGAAGTATTTACGTGAAAATTTTTTGAGAAAAAAAAACACACAGTGCACTAAAAAGAAAATATATGCATTTGTATGTGAGGAGAATCTTGGAGGTCTTCTAAGATTTTCTTAGTAGATTATTCTTTAAAGAATTATCAAAAAAAAACAGTAAAAAAACATAGAGCGTACCAAAAAATGAAAATATTTATATAAAGAACAATGGTTAGTTTCATCGCCGGGAAATTAGTTCAGTTTGCTCACAATAGACGTTTGGGAAGCTACGTTATGATTTTCTTAAAAAAAACTCCGGTCGAAAATTCCGGAAACGCACCCAACAGCCACTTGCAATGCTTTGTTTTTCCTCAGATAAAACTTTCTCTCGCAAAAACAAGTAATGCGGCTAGCTAGTTCGCCATAATTTGCTAATGAATCCGTCAATTATAAAAGTAAGTTTTTCATTCTATGACCTTCTGTGGTATCTCAATAAAAATTTAATGAGACATGACAACTTCAAGAAGATTTCTACACATTCTCACGATTACCACTTGAAAAATCAATCATTACAAAGAATGTTAAAAATTAAAAAAAACTTTTTTTTTATATAAATGTACATGGTTTCGAAATCACGAAAAATTTTCGGCAGACAGCTCGTGTTTGCGCTCTTAATTTACACTTTTGCAATGTTAGTTGCCTAAGAATAATTACAATTCCTGCTACAGTCACGTGTTACTCAAAATGACTGCACTCCTGACATTGAAATTGAAATTATGTAACAGTAGGTACAATGTCATGCTTTTCCGCTTTGGCTCTAATTTTCTGGGTACTGCAACACGATTGTTGAATTTTATAGGCGTGACTACCCAAACTTTCCAATTCCTGCAAGTTCTTAATTAAGTATTTCAGACAATTTATTACCAAAAAACTTAATTGCAGTCTGGGATTTTTCTTATGTAATTTTGCTACTCTTACGGTTTTTAAATTCACATGTGACTGTCACCTGATGCCATCGAGACAGTTTTTGCTTCCCAAAGAAATTACCTCGAGAGTGTGATTCTTATTGTTATTACAATCATCTACATTTGTATGGGAGTTTCAACACCATAAAGTGTGTAATAAACATGAAAGACAAAAAGTTAGTACATTATGAAGCGTGGTTCACCATTATTGCGCGTTTGACTCCCATCTAGGAAAATGAACATTTGCATATCAGCAACAATGTTAGCAAACTTAAAAATTGGTTATACGGGAATAAAAACGCAGGTCGACTAAACTAAATAAATCTATAATTTATATCACGTAAAAATATTTATAGCTTCAGTTCGTGATGCTTTACAAAATTCTGAGAGAACTGAATATATTAGGCACGTATTAAAGAAAATCTAACGGTTGCTAATTTCTAACAAGTTAACGATTTAACATAAAGAGTACAAAAAAACATTTCTATTAAGCACATAACATTAGACTTGATAATTACAAGAGCTTTACAGGTCATGAATACAAAATACCACGGAATAATCAACAAAGTGGCTGTCTAAGAACAGCAGGTGGGTAGGTAAATTACGACCGCCGCAATCTTTTGCTAATTTATACCTCTTCAACGTCACTTCGTTAGAAAAAGCGAGACACTTTAACCACCTTTTATGAAAATACTTATCATTCTTAAACCATCAAACTTATAAATGTCAACCAACAATGGATAAATGCCCATCATCGAAATACCAAGCTTGCTGACATTATCCTTAACTGTTGCAGAAATGTCATCGACCTTCACTTTTTACGCCGGATAATTTTAAATTAGAAAAAAGATAACCGTTCGACAATTATTGCACTTCTGAAAGCTCCCGAGAACTGTGAAAGTCTGATAAAAAAATTATAAGATAAACAAAACACACGCACTGAAAGTGAGAAAATGAAATTTCTATGACTATTCATTAAAGGCACGGCCCATTCTTGCGGCACTTATCCTATGTAAACATTCTGGAAATAGATGTTGGACGCCATGAAAATATTTGAAACAGCCTTGATAGAAAAATTCTAGTTCTATTTTTAGGTGATAAAAACATGCGTAGGGTTAGCTAAGAGCTCAAATATTTTAATTGTGTTATTGTGTACTCATGTCCGCGATAAAGAGAAATGTTGATTATCCACCACGAATAAAGGAAAAATCGGATATTCTCACTGTGAGTTTAAAACTAGCTTAGTTAAAACTTTGATTTACTCTTCGCACGGCCAAAAAACAACAAAGCTTTGATCTCTTTTTTCCAACACACATCAAGGCAAAAATGCAGTTTCTTTCGCAACAAAAATACAACGCTTTTAACCTTGGCGCAATTAATAAAAAACCTATCACAACATATCCCATTTAACCCATCACCGTAAAAATCCAATAAAAATCACCCGAACATGAAAAACGTTTTTTCCCACATCCTAAACCTCGTATTAATCTCAGCTATTAATTATATACAGCCAATAAAAACTCACCTTTCTGTTCTATTATACACGACATGGTTAGAATCATTCATAGCTACCGTAGTGGCCATTATGAAGTCTGTGTCAGTAAAAACGACAGGTTCATCCGGCAAATCGACTTCTTGAGGTTTCGACTGTTGAAAGAACGTCACTCGTACTTTTTCTCGTTCGGTTCTGGAAAGAAATCACCATCAATTACTCAAATTACATATCCAATGCTAATTTTATTTAATTGGACTCTGGAGATGTTCGATTCCCAAAAGGGGAAAGGCAAAGTGTAGAGAAACGTAATTAATTCTGTGGACGTGCTCACTTAGAAGACATTTAGTTAACGGGCAGAGTAATTCCTTTCAAGGTATTGCAGGAAGGAAGAATGAAGAAATTCGTCGCACATCGGATTAGATAATGACTTTCACGCGTTATGCGAATAATTAATTTTATGTTTTATAAGCGCTAAGTTGTGGTTGACCTTTTGGTTACGACTTGGAGACATTGTGGACATTTTTTGGTTATTAATTACAAAATTCCTGAAGACGCTATTAAATTTGTGGGAAATTTTTCTGAAAGACGACAAGTTTTTCAAAAAAAAACTAAAGTTAATTACTACCACAATCAAGTTTATTAATGTCGTAAGGGTCATGAAAATGACACTTTATTCAAAACTTTGAAGCATCTGATATCGTTCTAGAGTATCCAACTTCACAATTTGTTGCCTCCAGGATAACAAGAGACAATTAACAAGACATGTAAGTAAAGCTAAAATGAACAGAGAAACGAGATTTCCTCAACAATTTCGGCAAAAATAACTATTATCATTTTACACTCAAAAATTATCAAAGCGGCAATATTAGAAAAATCGATATCAAAATTTAATATTTAAATTTCGCGCTCTCCATAGTTGGGCTATAAAATGTAAAATTCTTAAAATTATGGCAGACAAAAGATAAATCGACCAGAATTTTTTAAATTTAAATTTTACCACAAAACAGCAAAATTTCAACATCAATTTTTTTGTTAGCAAAACAATAAGAAAAAAGAAAATTAATTAGGCTAAAATTAATTATTAGGAAAAAAAAAGATGAAGATTCCCTCTAAAATAAGAGGAATTAGAAATGTTCCAAAAAAATACTATTGCAGTGTTATCCATACCAGATCGAGCTTATATATTGTCATATTCACTGACTCAGAAATTAAATCTTAAAAAATTATTGTCAATTTCTCATTTTTACAAGCTCCAATTAAAAATTGATATGGTTTTTTGTAACATCTAGAAAAGGGGCTTGAAAATGATTTTTGCTTTCCAGTTCATGAAATACCCTAGCATATAATTTTCTAGTTTATTATACCAATTATTGCTTACCTCTCTTTCTGTATTTTCTATTAACTCGTGATTAAAACAATAAATAAAAGAAGCTCTGAATAAAAAAAAATAAAATACGTCTAAAATAAATGTACCTAGAACGATTTTTGCATGAAGAGTTCTCTTATTTTCTTCTGTGACCCAAACTATAATTTGAAGCTTTCTCTAAAGCTCAGTTGTTCAAAAAGTAACGTCACTCAAATTGAATTCTGTTTTTCACAATTTTTATACTTTTCCACCGATTCCCCCAAGAAATATCAAGCTGTAGTTAAGCCAATGTGGTCGATATCAACTCCCAACGGTCAAAGAAGTTTGGCGACCTCTGACCTGGAGTGATTTTTGCTTTTTGGCCCATGAAATATTTCAATTTTACTTAAAATCTTAAAACAAAATTTTATCATACACAAAATTTACTCACTCGAAAAAAAATCAGGAAGGAAGAATTAATCCAGAAGACTAATTTTTTGAAAATTTCATCACAACAAATGGAAAGTAATTTAAAAAAATCAATTATCAATTTCATAATTATTAAAATATTACATCGTGCAACAATATGATGCTCAATTTTTTAATCATTCATGTTCTTTAGATTGTTTTTATTTTTGGCAGTATATTAGAAAAGTTTTGAAAATATGATAAAATTTTCATAAATGGTATAAAACAGCACCAACTCTCATTAGAACTTGCATGTGCACTAAATGACTTATTGAAGCAATTTTAGGCATTTCCGTTATAAATACCACGTAACTAATTTCTTGATAAATATCACTCAAAATTTTGAATAATTATTATTCTTGGCATTTTTTCGCTAGAACGCACCGTACGAGAAACACAAAAAATTGATCATTATGAGCTTTGCAAAGTTTTTTTACTCTCTGCATGATTCATTATTTTATTGTAGTGTTTATTTCTTTTCTTGCAATCAGAAATTTTGCCAAACAATGATTTTGCCCCAAAACAAAAAATTTTCTTTGATGACAAACGAAGTAAACAAACTAATGAACATAAAGATCCTAAATTTTAAATTTGTGTTTTTTGAATTTTAAAGTAAACTCATAAACTAGTTTAAAAAACAACCGCCACATTTCAGTTACTGAAATTACAGCGCTCTACTAACTTTCAGGACAAACCAATTTAAATCGAGAATTATCGACAGTTGCTCTCGCACAAATTGTCGGAAAATCCACGTAAACAAAACGTGAGTACTGTAAGTGCAGTTATTATAATCCTATTTGTTGGAATGTTGCCTTCCACATTCACCACGCATTACCAATTTTTTTCATTAGCAAAATCATAGCTCAAATTGCTTTATTTCCTGTGAACTCAATGCACAACTACGCTCGTTTTACAAATTTTACAGCTTTAATACAGACACAGTTTAGATCAACTAGACAAAAATAAATACAAAAAGGCGAAAATATTGCATTTCTGCGTTCAGCAACTACGTTTAATTGTTAATATCAGCCAAGGATGGCATTTGCGGGAGTTATATTTAGCGATTAGATAATGTCTAGACTATGTTTCTAAACATCGAACAGACGGTGAATTCCAAAGTGAATTGAAAACGGAAAAAGGAACGGAATTTGGGGTTAAGATGATTTGTGTTGCAGATGCGTGTCAAATTTAAATAACAAATAATGCGAGAATTATACTTCTGTCAAAACATGATCTTAGCAGCGGATGTACGTTTGTTTGTGTAAACATAAACGTATTTATACGAAAATAAACATTCACACATAAACTTAATTCGCAAAATGTAAATCAACACTGACTGCAATAAATCGCGCATCCTTGGCACGACGGTCGCAGATGTGCAATGAAAAAAAAGCGTTCAAAAATAGTCGAAATTGTTCCAAAACACAAAAAGAACAAATATTTAATAAAAAGCAATAAAATATAATGAGCTCGCACTAGTTACAACATACCTGTGCACGTCCATCGCGATAACGGCAAACTGAAATAATAATGTTGGCAATTCGTGTTTACATACCGGCAAAAAATGGATGTGGTTAAAATTTACAATTGAAATAATCAGGTCAGTGGTGATAGTGCACCCGTATATTTACAAGCAAGAAAAATATTTATTTTTGGCACAACTCGCAACTTTTACGTCCAATAATCAACCAAACTGACGTAGAATCGGCAAATCGCCAAATGAGCGGGTGGAACCACAGAATAAATAGACGCACAAAAAAGCAATGAAAAATTGCCCCAAACTAACCTGGTAAGATTTCTGGAGTGGTCAACTCTGGTCGACTTGTACAACTGGCTTTCGGGTTCATCAATTGAGCAAGTATGACGTCAGTATTTTAGCCGGGCCCCCACGAGAAAAAGTAATTCGCATGATTATGTATAGAGTAGGTGTTGAAAGTGCCGTTATTTTTCTTTCCAAGTCGACACATACCGTGACGACAGATAATCGATATAAATAATTTATATTATCATCATTCTGGCCGTGGTCCAGAAAAACGATAACACCTTTTACTCTATCTGCTTTAAATGAACAACAGGGAGCCCGCATCGGGCCAACAACTAAATAATTGAGTTATAATAGACGAAAACGTGGAAGTGCTAAGTTGATATACAAAATCGAGCAAGGGTCAAGAAAGCCGTCGATCTTTTTAAAGGAGCAAAAATCAGATGATAGTGTTCTTTTTTTAGATCTATCTCGAATTGTAACGTTGTCCAAGAGAAGAGACGTATCACGCTTCATAAACCATGCTAATGCAGCAAATTTATAAATGTCTCCCTGTTATAGACAACGAGCGGAGAAATGAGCCAAATGATACGATAAAATGGCTTTTCTGCAGTGTTATGCTTCTAATGGTACATAAAATTCCGTGTTTTATTGGTGAGATGACCTATATAATAAAATTCAACGAAATAAGGTCAAGCGTTGAACATACATACCTACATGTCTCTTTCATGATTGAGACAATTAATTGCTGACACTCTTTGAGAGATTTTATTGAATTTATCTGTAGCCGATTAGAGGTTGTTATTTAATTAATCTCGTAACTACACGTGCGCAATTAAAAAATAAATGAAGGTGGCACATTTTGGATGCGACAGAAACAATTTGACACTTAACACACAAACTTTACTAAATGTACTAAAGTAAAGAAAGAATTAGATAATCTTGATAAGGCCAATAACTGTCAGCTCTTAAATTTGTTGAAATAAAAATAAATTATGCGGTAACAACGTAGAATTCTCTCAAATTTTACACGTCGTCCAACATAAAAGATAACTACAAAAAAGCATCAACAATATGCACACCAAAAGATGCTTGGATTAGATGGGCAAAAATTCCAAACTCTAGATACAAGCAAGGAATAACATTTTCATAATTTTTATTTTAATCTTGGCAAAATATGAAAATACTTGAAAATGAGAAACATACGCATTAGCCCCAGAAAAAATCTTATTAATTTTCATGGTTTTCACAAAATGTATAAGAGACGTTGGCACAAAAATTCTGATAAATACAAAGAAACATTGGCAATTGGACCCTTGTTTTCGATTATTGTAAAATGAAAATAAAAACTTGAAAAGAAATACAGATAAAAATTATTTAATACGCATTAATAGATGTTTTGAAGGGAAGAAAAAAGGCTTCACTAAGCACGGTTTTAGTAAAAATCTGAAATTAAACAAACTCTTTCTGACGATATTTTGTTAATTTAGCGAAAAACATTTCAGATACTTTTAGTTCTCTGTGGGTATTTCATGAAAATTTTCAAAGAAAACGCACATTTCCATGTTTTTACAGCACATACAGCGACGACCAAAAATATATTTTTTTTTAAATAATTGTACGTCTGCCTTTGGTTACTAGTCTAAAATTAACTTCGTTCTAGTCAACGTCTCTATTTTTTTACCGTTTATATCTTTATAATTTTGTGCCTTTTATATTTTTTTTGTGACTGTTCATTCGGTTTTTTTTCCGCAAATATTTTCGACCTCTAGTTTGTTCTTCCTTCGATTATGATCAAAATTAGAACAAAAACTGATAGAAAATCTGAATTTTTTTTCAGGCATTACAATCTTTTTTAAATTTGATCAGTTTTTCAGATTTTCTGTAGTAAGTAGATTTTCACGGTTTTCAAAAATATATTCTTTGTACTTTTTTTTTATTTAAATTCCGTTTGTTCACAAATTTATTTATTCAGAATTAGATGTAATTTTTTTTCACTCATCTGTTGCGTTTTTTTTTTATTTTCTTCTTAACCCATTTTATTTTACGATCGCTACGCTTCACAGCTGTCAAAAAAGAAAGCAATTAACACAGGATTGTTTTTTAATAAATTGAACAGATTTTAAATTGCGCTAAAAATAATTTTAAATGGTTTCTTTTATCAAAGTCTAAAAACGTTTACATTCTAAAATTAAGCATCAAAATCTTGAGCACCACCGTAAATTCAAACTTTAGATTCTTCAAATCAAACAGTATAAATTAATTCAAAATTATCCTTTTTGCAGCAAAGCAAATGCTCCGAAGGCATTGTTTCCGACATTTTTGCCCCGAAGCGCCTCTTTCCAACCAAATTTTCCATAAATTTAAGCGGGTAAGAAAAACACGATCATTTATGTCAAAACTAAATGTAGAATGAATTTATGAAACCAGTTTTGCCCCACACTTGGTTAATCTCTGCCCCCACGAGCTAATTTCGGACGTTTTTTATTTTTTCGTCGTATTTACAAACTTGCAGCCAAAACAGCAAATTTTGTTCTTTTTCAGTGCATTCAGAAGCCTAGAAAACATTTTAATTGCTCGTCAAACTCTGGCTTGGTTTTTTGATTTTTGTCTTGTTCCAAGAGCGCATCTGTTTTGTTTAAAGTTAATGAACCTAATGATTAATAAAGACAGTAAAGATAACATAAAAACACAAGGAAATAAAACAATGAATAATTGTTGAATTAGGTATCTAGAGTAAGTTATTAAAAGTAGTGTACTTGAAGATTAAGTGATACCACTCCATATTTCAATTTTTTCCTAGATAAAAATAGTTTGTCAAATATTTCAATATTTACTATTGTTGCAGCGTACAGTTAAAAATTATATATACGATGTGATTTCTATAGCTCTCAATTTGTATCGCTTAAACCGATGAGAAAGCTTAATTTTCCGAATATTCAAGAGGAGGAAGCATGCTCATTTACAACGGAAACATTAAATCTGAACTTTATAATTTTACAGATTTACAATTCTAATTATATTAGAAATGCAAGTGCATAGCTGGGACGTGTATAATTTTATGTAGTTTAAATTGGTAATGAAATTAATGAAGAGGCAACGATTTGCGAGTGTCAAAATAAAAAAAAAATGTTGGTCCCGAATAATTAATAACGAGTTCTGTTTTTACGGACCTGTTAAATCCGTTCAATTGCAACATTATTACACAACAAACAAATCAGTTATTTGTCAAATATACAAAACGAGATATTCGATGACGTAAAAATAATGCAAATATAAACGCCGCGATTATCTAAGATGATCACATGTTACCAAATGAAGTATTAACAGTACAAATTTGGCAGTCCCTCCAACAATCCAAATCAATTAAAAACGAATTAATAAATATTTTTACTATTCGTCATCGCCCAAAGCCTTGGCGGTCAAACACTTTTTACTTTCACTTATTTCATAACATTATATCACACTTTACATAAAATTCCACCTGCTGCAAATGACATTAAGCTGTTCAAGTTCAAAGCTGAAAGAACAAAAGTCGGAATTTTGGCACCAAAACAAAACAAGAATTGGAACGCTGCCCTCTCAAATCCACCGGATCGATTCCCTTTTTCCATTCATCCTTTGTTACTGTTAGCAACACGATGAATACGCACCTTTATCAATCCAGAAGTCAAACGAAGCGTTAGGAGAGCGGAAACACGACCGCACCACTTGCACTGTCTTCTACAAACCGCGAAGTGGTCAAAACCACGATTTTTTCGGATGATGCTGTTCGAGGTTATAACATATTAAGATAGGATATTTACAATTCGTACGCAACACGCTTACATCGCCACGCCTCGAAGTCCTCGAAGCTCGAGGATTGGTAATAGTTCGTTGTTTTGCAACGGAGCGCCACCATACAATCCGACAAGTGGGTGATTACAGAGTTCTGTACAGGCGAGCTTTTTCATGGAGCAAAAAGCTCTTTTAGAGGCAAATTTGGTTTCTGTTGATTATGAAAACTGATATTTTGCAGCAAAAGTTGGGGAAAAAACAGCATGGATCAAACTACGCATCGACTCTTAAAACAATAAATGGAAACTTAATTGCCGTAACAAGATAATTATGGACGGAATTTAGACTTTTAATGTTTGAAGGTAATTAAGTGGAGGGTAATGTCCAAATGCGTATTTTGTAATTGGGTTTAGCTTTGATTGTTGTTAAGGACTATTAAAAAAATGAGCACAGGAAAATAAGATAAAGTGGACTTTATCTAATGTAAGAAAATTATCATATTTTACTGCATGTAAGAAGATTCTTAACTTTATGTTTTTAATTATTAGAAATAATTTCTGTTTTTTAGCAAATCTTGAACATTTTTTTGTCCACGTAAATATTTTGTTGCTCAATTAGTTATTTTGCTGCTTAATCAAACGAATTGTTTTATTTTATCGTTCATTTTTTCTGCATATAAGAAAATTCTTGATTTTTAAAAATTACTGCTGTTTATTTTTTTTTCTTGTTAAATCTTGAATATTTTGCTGCATGTAAGACAATTCTTAATTTTATGTTCTTAGACATTAAAAAAACTTCTGTTCCATTTTTGTTCTTTTTTTAGCAAATTTTGAATATTTTGCTGCTGAACTAATATTCTTAGATAGATAAATAAAATAGAATGGAAACTGCTGTTATTTTTAATATTTAGCTGCTCAAGCAAATATTTTCTTTTGCTGCTTAACTTTGTATTTTGCTGTACAATTCGTTTTCTGCAGCTATTTGAATTAAATTACCGCTCAAGTCGTCATATTTGGCTGCTCATTTATACTTTCTGCTGATCAAATAATTTGTTGTTCAAGTTGTTTTAGTTTGGAAAAATTAAAGAATAAAAATATGACACTTAAATTTTTGGTGGCCACTTTAACTTGGAACTTTGTTCAAATTTTTGCCAATCAATTTGAAAACGATTAGAAATCCCTTAACAACTCTAAACACAAATTGTCCCAAAGACCCACGTAGTAGAAAAAAAATGACCAAAAACTAAAAAAAAAATTATTAATTATTTTTTTGTAAATCTAGAGATAAAATCACCATTAGCTTAAAATTAATTTTATTAAAAAACAAAATCGATAATGAATTTTCTTTGATCTTACAACACAAAAATTTGTCAGAAGCTGACGCGCGTTTCGGCAACAAATCTACTATCATCAAAGTGATGATCAATCATCAGCAGCAAGTTTCGGATTTTTTGGTGTGTCAGTTAGGTAGTGCTTTTGTAAAACAAAATCGATAAAAAAATATTAGAAAACGTAAGATGAAGAGAGCTCCCAAATTTGTTTATTATGTCTAAACTTATTATTTCAAGGATTCGTGAAGAACAATTGATAAAATTTTTGGATTAATAATCCAATTAAATTTTGTTCAAAGTGCGCGTATGGCCCTAGATTATTTTTTAAATACAACTTTTGTTTTTTTGAACTGTTCTTTTGCTTTCTTAATATTGGGACACTTGCATCCAAAATTAAAGCAAATTGTCGAAGAGAACAAATTCTAGAAAATCGAATTTGTAATTTTTATTTGGAAATTCGAAAATTAAACAAGGTAGTTGCATTAAAACAATTTACCTCTTTTTTATTGATTTTATTGACGGAAATAGTAATTATAACGGACATAACCAGAAATAAATTAAAATACTAGATTTCAGCCTCAGGCTGTAATAACTTAGTCTAATCTTCTTGGCACACTCCTAACTGCGTTATAAATCACACTCTTAGATTGCGCTTCAATTCCTCTAAGTAAAGCATTTATTGATCGATTTTGAAGTTTCATGTCGAGGCGGTGATTTCACTACACCAACTTTCTAAATCCAACCACTATCTCCTAAACTGTTTTTAAATGAACAAAAGAATTTTTTCGTAGGTTTGCAAATTAACAAACAGCAAAAATCACCGAAAATTTAACAAATATTATTTAAATTAGCGAATTTACTGGATAATAATAGCTACTTAAACATATGGAAACGTTTCCAATTATGCAACCGTAGCCCACGTCCATCTAGTTTAATATAAATCTGCCAAAAATTATTCACCGGAATATTTTTGCCTCCTACGTAGAAGATGCTAAATTCTGTCTTAGATCTGGATTAATAAAAAAAATGTATGCAAAAACTAAATGTACCGTTTCGATTTAGAACAAGAAACTCATGAGGTCAGACGACCTTTTGTCAGTTTTCTGTCGAGATTTCAGGTTAAAAACCGCGTATTTTATACTCGAAACGGTTTTTCAGAACCTGAAAAATGTACGTGAAATTAGCAGGTTTTTGGCATTTCATTTTCAGCATATTTGTTTTTATACACATTTGAAGTTCTCCCTTTGTGAAACGTGAAGAATATAAATGTACAGTGACATTCAATATCCACCGGTACACCTACTTTCACCAGTGTTAACTCCAATTCTTTCCAAGTCACATTCATGTTTATATCATTACTGACCACTTATTCATGACTCGACAAATTTCTTCAACGAGCCATATTTTACCCAGACCATATCATCAGCAAGATCTCTTATTCATTAAACCGAATGACTACGTTTTCCCCTCATAAATTTATGCAGTCAATTTCACGTAAAAATACCAAACAATACATAAAGGCGCTCCAACAAAAATCTAATATCGATTTAATAATAGATTATTGTTTGAAACAGAGGCAGGTTTTTTATAGTATACAAACAGACGCACCTGTGTCTACAAAAAAAAAAAAAACTTACTCAGTTTGATCCTGATCGACCGTAAAAGGATTTGCATTTTCAAGAATGGGACTCGGCTCGGGTTCCTCTTGGACTGGACTCTCAAAAATTAGAGTTTCTACCATCGATCCTTTGGAACTACCAAACGATACTCTGAAATATGAAAAAAATGTCAGGTTTCCGTTCGTGACTAGAGTTTGATAACCCAGATTAAGTGTGATCGATGGAATCGGGTGGACCTAGTTTTTTCAACTTTTGAACCGGATAAACATGAAAAATTCGTATTTCCGGGTTGGAGAAATTTAATCTCAATGCATAATAAGTAATAATAACAGTTGAAATGAACATTTTTATAACGAGCTTTGTATTTAGCACAGTCAGAAGTTAACTAGGCAATTATAAATTATTAGCATAGCAATTTTAAGAAGTGTATTAATAAAGGCTTTAATGAAGCCATTAAAAATGTACTACATCCAAAGAATTTTTTATTGAATCGAAAAAGCACCATGGTTTCTCTTTTATTGAATGAAAAGTAAAAACTTTTTTAATTAAACGTTACGGGACGAAACCCATTTCGTGCTTTTAATTCATCGTTATGCTAATACTTTTCAAATCGTTGGATTTTGTTAATAAAAAAGTATTTTACTGAAATCTCATCTAAATGCATGCGAAATCCAATAACCACGTGGTATTTTTGTTTTCTGCATTTAAACGGCAGTGTACAAGAAATAACAATGACTAATCAATGATTTCAGGATTTACATAATACAATAAAAACGCCCCTTTCAACAGTTCGTTTATTTGTTATCCGTAGTGGTTTCCGCACCTATTTTATACACAAAACCAAATAATACTCGTGACACATAATACACAATTCCTTTAATTCTAATAAAAAATAAGCAAAAGCATTCTCTGACACTCCTTGATATGGCTAACCCGAATTGTTACTAAAACTAACATAGACAAATGTTTTCTAAAGATAATTAGTCGTCTGCATACATGCTAAACATTGCAAATTAGTTAGAACTTGGAACATAAAATGTAATCCATCTGTACATAAAAGCTTCACGCTTTTCTGATACGCTTTCTTGATGAGTTGTGCAAATTCAGTTTTAAATCGGAGTGTGGGTGTCTCTCATAAAATTTGATCCTTTGAACAGTGTACGCTCACTACGAAATACCCGAGAAAACCAGAAAAATAAAAGCTCGTGTATCTGTTAAGGACATGAAATTCGGTTTCTTAAATTGAACCAACATCGAGATAATTCTATTTATGGTTGCTTTGATCTTGGCGATACGTGAGCGTTTTTCTGAGATTTTAAATTCTCTTGGCTTCGGAAATTTTGGATATTGTAAATTTTACTAGTTAAAATAGATTTAAATATTGTTTGGATACAAATAATTTTTTCTAGAGGCCACATTTACAACGTAAGAACTTGAAAGCTCGACTTTGAAAAGAATTTTTTCATCTTCAACGAGCTAAATACTTATCGCAAGTTAGTTGGTTGAAGAGTTCCTTGAAACTGTTAGTTCTTCATAGTGCTAGTGTATTCTTCATTTTTGTTTTTTTTTTTAATTTCAATACTTTCTTTAGAATTTATTAGATTCTTGTTTTTTTTTTCTCCAGATTTCTGGTATTTTTTAAACGTTTAGATTCTAGAAATACTTTGAGTTTACGTTTTAGAAATTTTGTATCCGTTACATTTTTTTTTTTTACTATTGAATTTCTTAGGTTTCTTGATTTTCTTAATTTTTTTTGTATTAAGTATTTTATGTTTGAGATACTTATCTTAGAAACTTCGGTTTTTTTTCTTCCGATTTTTCAAATTTCTTACGTTTAAATGTTTCGATTTCTTTTTATTTTTAGATTTCTTGAACGTTTATTTGAAAAATTTCAACTTGTAAATTCTTCAAATTTTTCTTTGTTTATTTTTTGCTTGGATTTTTGCACTTCTTGAATTCGTCGGATTCTTGATATTTTTTGAGTTTTTTGAATGTAATGTCTTAAATTAATCAATTCTTTAAATTTCCTAGCTACTCTAGATACTGTGGAAATTCTATATTCATTTCAATTTTTCCATCCATTTTTAAATTATTAAATTCCTTTTTGCGTCCTACAATGATAATGTTTGCAAATTTCTTTACTTTTAAAATTTTTCCAATTATTTAGATGTTCCATATTTTTCTAGTCATTTTTTGCTTTAGTTCTTTTTCCCTTTTATATCCCTAATGATCGTGTTATCTAAATCGATATTCTGTTATAATACATCATTAAAAAGGCTGAGACCTTATCTTTCTAATGAGGTAAAAACATCTTTTGTAGTTTCAAAGTAATGTGACAAAGAATAATTAATGATTTTTTTTTAAACTATCACTTCGCTCTCTATTCTCTTCTCTTCTCTTAGTTTCCCAAAAAATAAGTGTAAATACTTTTTTATGAATTTTTTTGAGATTTTTTTTTCTTTTTAGAGTTTCTAGATTTGTTGTATACTTTACAGATTTTCCAATTTATATTATCAGAATCAGTCTTTAAAATTTTTACACAATATAAAAAACATATTTAACCTAAATTAATTTTATTCATTATAAACTTAACGTTAATCTTCACTTCATTTAGAAAGAACGTAATGTATAGAACTCGAAAGCAAATTTATTTCTTTTATTCGATGACTACCAAACAAGGAATTAAATGAAAACTGTTCAATTTTACGTTCTTTGTTTTTGCCAGGAAACTGCCAATAAATTCCCTCGTTTTACTCCAAACTGTGTATTTGTATCCTCAGTAAAAAACGCTGACACTAATTATGATTACAAACTACATACTCACAAAGTGCAGAATTCTAAATGCCTTGAAATAATTTATTGAACGTTCCGTACTCCGACAGAAAGAAGTCTCTTGCATCAACTATAATACACTTAATAGCTCGCGTCATATTGTTCAAGGAACATTATTATCTCATTCTCTACCTCCATATATCCTTCTTTGGATCATTTTATTTGGCATTTTAATATAATGATGTTATTTGCAATTCAGACACCAACTCAGTTCTGTTAAACAGTTTTAGTGGTAATATTTTCTACATATCCTGAGTTTTTAATGAATTGATGGATTCTGATAACGAACACTTTCTCGAACTCTTCCAACCTGAACTAAAACCATAATAAACTTTTTATTGTTTAAAAACACATAAATATTTAATTGTTACAACGATGACATAATACGCGCAATAATACGTTAGTTTTTGGCATTAGTTTCTGATAAATTAAATAATTCTGCGACTTGATGAAGACTTCAACTTTCACCAGTTATAATTTTTTTTAGACACCAATTCACTTTTCACAATGCGCTGTATTGTGTATTGATTCATTGATTGAATTTAAGTAGGTGCTCGATAAAAAAACAATGCTATTGAATTATGAATCTTCATCTTCAAGTGCCCAGAATTTGATACGTCTGACAGAGTTACCAGATCACATAAATTTTGGAAATTCTAAGAATATTGAAGGCAGACGAAATCCATCAATATAAGTGCATACTAATTTTGTGTGGAGTTCAATAGCACGTTTTATGGATATAAATACGTTCGAAATAAATCGATGGCTTCATTATTCCCACATGGAGAGATAAACCAGTAAAATACACTTTCGAATGAGAGCGCATATGTTCTGCACATAACTTAGATAATTTTAGAACTAATAATAAATAACCAAGTTTTTGTTTGGAGACAACTTGTTTGTTGCTATTCGTCACCAAAATTAATGCAAAAATTAAATTAAACCACAGGGGTAGAACTTTCGGTAACTGCAAATTAGGTACCTTCCGGTTGGCGGATCTTCTCTTGGAACTTAAATCAGTAAAAACTGTTTTCAGCTAAACGACCATGCTCAAAAATTTATGTTCATTACTTTTGGTTTGAAACGACTGGTTTTCCAGGAAGTTTGTCCATTTGTACATACCTGCTGTTTAGTTGGCTATTACATTTCAAGATACAGAGCAATGAAACGGTTATTACAGGAGCAGTAACCTGAAATCAGTTACATAGAAGCCATTTTTCGTTGACATTTCTCAACATGAAAACTATAAATTTCAGTCCTAATTAAAAAAATCCAAGATCAGAGACTTGAGCCTCTGGAAAAAAAAATATTACGAGCGCATAGTAAAACATCGAATGCTGTAAACATCAAAGTTTTATTATTCAATTACACACGCTCACTATTTCAAGCTCACAATAATTAAAATATGAATTTTACAGAATGCACGTTCAAATATATCAGGTCATACGACACCCAATAACGTGTTGTTCCACTGACGTAACATAATGCTTTCCGTCATTTTAAGCCAATTACGGTCTGTTTAAGCTAATCGCACGATAATTGAATTGTGTACCATGTTGTCCTCAAGTCTCCAGACCAAAGCGAACACATATCTATTCTTGTATCTTATTCCTAACAGTATTAACGACAAATTAATTGAATAATAATGGAGAGAAAGGAAAGTAATTAGTCAAGTGCATTATCTACTTGCATCTCGTAGGTGTTACCGCGTTTATTAATGAATCATCAAGTTCATTTAAATAAATGTAATGTGTCCCTGTATTTCCAAAGGTTAAACCGTCTCATGAATGTTAGAATAAAATTTGACTTTCCAAAAATTACGTCGCATAAAATTAATAATTTGCGTAATAACTAAATTATTTCTATAAATATCAGTAAAAATAAATCCACCTGACAAATAATTACAAGATTCATGTTTGTTGAACTAACTACTTTTTGTCAAGATAATTTAAATTTAATTCTCAATGCGGCTCTTAATTATAGTCTAGTGAGTTATCTCAGTATTAAATTACTTAAGCACAGCTATTAACTTGCATGGTATTCACTTAGATGCCAGCTACAGGGATTGGTATTAAATATGAAGCTGCTGGAACAGTTTTGAAGTTTAGTACGATGGATACGAATTTCTTAAGCCAATTTACAGATACTTATCTTTCAAAGATATTTCGCAGTATTCAAATTCAAATTCAAACGTGAAAGATTTTGGCAGTTTAAAACAAAGTTAAATTGTGTTATTCTAAATACTAAAGAGACAAAGCTTTTGAAAGCTCTAAGTTCAAAAAGTTCTAAATATTTTGAAAATTCCAAATTTTTCCACACATTCTAAATTCTTTATAAATCCAGTGGTTCTAACAACTGAAAAAAATTCTAAAAGTCGTGAAGATGCCAAAAGTTTTAAAAGAATGAAGAATTTAGCAGTTTCTGGAAAATTTCTTCATATTAAAAATTGCAGAAATATTTACTTCACCTCTTTTGAACGTTTTAGATTTTTTTTTGTATTTTGTACATTTGTTAAATTCTTTAAAAGTTCTAGACCTTTACTGTCTAAGTGATTTTCAATTATCTCTAATCCTGTGAAATTTTTAAAATATTAATAATAATATTTGTAGATTTTCTAAGGGTTTTTCGATTCTCTTGAATTGCTTAGATTTTTTTAAGCCCTATATTCAACAAAGTTTATAAAACTTCTGACTGCTTTAGAATTTCAATCTCTTAAATTTTTATAGTTTTTTTGATTTCAGTAGATTCTTTATACGTAGATTTAAAAAATTAAATTAAAATATTATTTCAATTTTTGGGTTTTCTGTGTTCTCTGTATGATTTCCAAAATATAAAATGAACAAGAGTTTTTGTAAATAAGAGTACCCTTCCGTTTTAGAAAACAAGTTTTGTATGCAATTTTTTCTAATATGTATATTTAATATATTTTTTTTTAAATACAATCAAATTTCGAAATTTAGAGAAACCTTTATTTCAGAGCTGACATTTCTAACTTGAATCAAGTAGACTAAGCAAGATTGTCGCTTTGCCGAATGAAATTTAAAAATTTGTGGTCCAAGATAAATTCACATATATCCTGCACTTCGCTAGAAATGCGGCAAATTGCAGAAAATGCCACGGTTAAGTTGTTGTCTATCAAATTTTCTGTATCTGGTTTGAAACTTAACCTTAAACTCACGCTGACATTTTACATTCCGTCCAACGAGTGCTACCAACCGAAAAAAAGTTCCTAGATTTTAAGTTTGGTAATGGTTTAGTAACGCATTTAAAATGAGTGCGTTAACGGCTTCATTATAACAGCAAATTAGAAGATCATGGCAAACTAGGTCCAAATCTTGTAGCTTATAACGTATGATGCAACGAATATCGCAAGTGCAAGAATTTAAAAAATTCATAAAATGTAAAAGATGTAACAAAATTAAAGCATTTAAAATGTCAAAAAAAAACAAATAGGCATACAAAAAGAATCTAAAACAACTCAAGAAAATCAAAATATCTAAACGTGTTCACAGTGTTCATTTTTAACAAGATAGCCCTCTAATAAATCCACGCATATAAAATTTATAGAAATGTGACAATCGATAAAAGCTCAAAGACACAATAATTTCTCCCCCTTTGAGAATACATCTCAATTAAAATTTCCCACTAAGCTCAGCAAACACATCAAACTAATCGAACAAAACAATACCAAACAACCCTCGTTCCTATTTTATTACAATACAAAGCAGCGACGACATACAAGGTATTATCATCCCACCGTCAGTAGACTGTACTCTGCACCCAGTAAAACAGAAATTATCCATCTGGGAGCAGTGTCCTTTCTACTTTAGGGGAGCAAAACAATCAAAATTCCCATCACAACATCCAGGGAAGCCAGACCAGACAGAGCAATTCCGTTCAAAAGCTCTGCAGCAGCGTTCTCGCCCACACAAACAGACAGCTGCTGACGATCAATACCCACCACCGCCATCACCCCTAGTTTTACACTGCACCCCTGACCTAGCTCATCTCTGACCTTCACGACTGAACGTGAGCCACGACGAGTTCAGAGAACGTCACTAGGAGTTGGAATAGACAGTTTTGTTCCCATGCCGCTAACCGTGACTACACTACTATTTCATGAATTATTTCCCACCTAACGAAGAGGAAAAAACACGAACACCGTAACTTCTGGTTATGAACGATTTCGATGAAAGCGGATTACAAAGACGGTGGAATTTTGGAGAAATAAACAAAAGCTAACGATTTCAACTAAGGAGAGTTGGAGCTTTGGAGTGGAAAAGCGTGCCAGGAAAATGCTGATGTGATGAGCTAAAAGGGTGATCTAGCAGAATTCTATAATGGGTGTTTACCTAAATGCAAGAAACTTTCAAATTGAAATGTATCTTATTTCCATTTCGATCAATAAAATAGTATTTTGTATAACCGATCACAGATCACTTATGATTTAGTGAAAAATAAGTTAATTCTTAGAAAGCATGATTAATGCTTTTTAATAGTTTAATGCAAATTACATTAACATTCAACTCCACAATTGCCAACAAAAAAAAAATCCCAGGATCTTTTATTGAAATGGTATTAAAAAATTATCTATCTTGAAAATATTACGTTAAATGCTAGGAACATTCTGAGATGTAAAAATGTTGTTACTGAGCATAATTATTTTTTGCAATAAATACGAGTGGTCAGATTTTTATGGATATTAATTCAAATTGAAATTACGAGCTTTTTTACGAGCATTGGTGGCAATCGCCCATAATAAAACTGCGAGTAAAGGTGCAAACCATTTTGATATCTTAAACAAATTAAGGTTAAAGCTTCAAATGCAAACGCTATTGATTTACACTGATTTCAGAAAGATGAATTTATTTCATTTGATGACTTCTGCTTAAAACTCTCAGAATTATGAAAGAACTTTGCCCCTGTTAAGTTCCGAACCATATTCACGTACCTCATAAATGTACATTTCAAAAATTAAAAAAAATTACCAAAAATTAAAAACTTTATTTTTTTCTGCAGCTATTTTCACTTTAAATTAAGCATAATGTGTCACAGATATAAATTAATTAGCAGCGGAAATTTCACGGTTCATGACAAAACTCAGGTTTCTGAATAGACTTGGCAGAAACACGGAATTTATTCTAAAGTATTTTCATGTAATTTTCAGCACAGCTGACAACGACTATTTCGTAATTACATAGCTACGTCAGTTGGAAAAAATATTTCTAAATAAAAGACTTGACATCTTTTTCATGTAAATATATTCGAGAAAATTCATTATCGGCCGATAATCACGCAAGCAATGCGAATCAGAAGAGTTTGGAAAAATTATCGCAAGCAATCTGACAATGAAAGTTGGGAAAAAATCCCATAAAAAGTACTCTTAAATAGTCAGTATTTTCGTTGGGAAAAAATTGGAAACACAAATTAAATTTGCGAAATGCGAAAACGTTTGTAAGAAAAAGAAAAAAGTTTTTAACAATTTCCATATAATTCTAATCGCACAAAAGCAGTGAATTTGTCGTTTTATTTTATTATTTATTTTTAAAATAACTAAAAAAATTCGGCCAAAACCTCGTGAAAATAAAAAAAATGCTCTCGATTAAACTTATTACGATTTTTTCATTTTTCTAGTACAAAATTTGGTCAGGAATTTCAAGTTTTGTTCTAAACACTAAGTAAAATAAGTAATACAAAATTTTACTTTATTTTCATTGATAATTCATATAAGACTTGATTCAATTGTTGCCAATATTTTGAGGTAAGTTCTGGTCAATATTTTACATTATTAAGACTTTATAATTGTGAAATTGAATTCGTTGACGTAAAATTGAAGACTCAAAAAATTTTAGCGTCTTTTCCCAAATATCTAAACTGAAAAAATTGTCAAAAATAAACACTTTTTGATAAAAATCCCAATTACGGCGGCTCAAAAACTTAAAATATTTACAGCGATACTTGCAAAAATAAAAACTTTTGTCTGTCGATTTCAATTTTTTTTTTATTTCAATATTCATACAAAAATGTAAAAGACTTAGAAGAAAACTTTTGGTCCCAATTATATATATTTTCCATATTTTTAAAATAAATATTTTCCTTTTATAAAACTTTTACTTCAGAAAACGTTATGTTGAATGTATTGAAAAATTCATAAAATAAAAAATAATATATACTAATTTTTTTTACTTTTTTTGTAAAAATAATAATAAATTTTGTCATAATTTGAAACTCTCGAATTACAAACTTAGAATTCCAAAAAATGAGTAAAAACAATGACGTTATTTTCTTCAAAAACAATCAACTACGATTTTACTCATTCCTTTATTTACGCAGAACACGCTGTATATTAAAAATTTTTGGTTCCCTTTAGTGTAACAAATTTCCAGATTTCGATTTTGAAGCACAAATATTCGGAAAAGTTTATGTAAGTGTATCAAAAAGGATGCAATTTTTTATTTTTTTAACATTTAATTTTTAAAATTTTTGACATTAAAGGGTTCTTAGCATTCTAGAAAACAAGACGTATGTCTCTTCAAAACAAATTATTACGATGCGAATACACGCTGCGTACCCAAAATTTTTAGTTCCTTTTGGTGTAACAAATCCGAGCTAGTGCGAGTCTATGTTATACCAAAATAGATGCAACACTTAAAACTTATGAAAACTTCATCTCAAACCTCATATGTGGTACTCATCCTTAAAAATGCATCGAGTAATAAATTCGTGATTGTTTACGAATTAGTTTCTTTGTTATCAAGTGTTTCCAAACATTGCAAGCTGTGACAATAGAAGTTTACCAATTGAAACGCCCATTTATAAAAAAAAACATGCAAGCTTGTCTTAAAGCAAAACACTCGAATGAGTGAATGAAAACTTCGCTATCGCGGATATTCCTGTTTATCCAAGATTCGCATAAAAACCTTCAAGTCGTCGTGTACTCGATAAGATTAAATCTTTGATTCGACACGTTCATTTCTTACGTAACTACTTCAAGTTGACATTTCATTTCAACAACTCAATAAAAAAAGGTAATCGTCTTGTTTTATTAATAAAATAATTTCCACACTCATGTAAATAACGTCTTCAACGCTTTTTTTTCCGACGACTTTGCATGAGCGTGAACACTGTAATCATGATACTCTCTAGAATATTTCTAACGCTTTATCAGCACGCTATATAAACTCGGCGACTGTTTTTATTACGTTACTTCGTCCTGCAAAGAAACTAGAGTTATTCCATTTTCCACTATTTCACTAACCTCAAGTCCCCAATTAGTGCCCCACATCTCCATTCATCAAAACCTAAATATAAAACACTGCACATACAAAAATAAGTTTGTCCAATTACGTAATTTACGAAACATAAACTAATTTTTTGACGATCATGGCTTTTACGTTGATGATACAGGTGTGAGTCATTGCGAACAAAAAAGGTTGATTCTAAAGCTCAAGGTAACTCAGCTTCTTCAACTCGATTGAGTCATTACATTTTTCAAGCCGCCCAGTACAAATTTAAATAAAATCATACTTATTAAATTACACGTTCGCAATGGCTAGCTGTGAACTGTTCCACTTAGATACGTAGAGACAATTGGATTCACCTAGCCTGAAATTCGCTTTGAAGTCTCAAGTTTTTATAGTCACTGGTAGTGAAGGAACGTAAATTTGACACAGTTCAAAAAAGTGTGGTATTTTAAATATAAATATCTGGCATTTTTGCTTGTCACCCGCCCATTTGCACACACTACAAATATTTGGTTTTCTAATAACAGTATTTTGTGTAATAGTTGATAAGATAGAATGCTAACGCACATACAAGTGATCAAATGATACACCCAAACTAGCCACGTCTGGTTTTAACTTCTTTATTAAATACATCCAAAATGTCTTTCGACCTCACCTGTGCCAACAACAACCCATCATAATAATTAAAGATTTAATCTACTTAAAACTCACAAAGTGGTGTTAAGTACTGAACCTCGCACCCTCCTGACACCTTTCACGTCAAAAATATCACGTTGGTGTTTTATTTCTGGAAGCCCCAAAACCAAGTTTTATCGTTAAAATGCACGACGAGTAAAAGCAACTATTTATAACTATTACATGCACTAAAAAAAGTAAAAAATATCGCCGATTTCCCGTGATCTATTTCCAATCGTGTACAGACTTTTCCGATTCTGATGTGGGTGGTACTGTTTGAATTAAGATTGACATTACAAATAAACCCACTAATGCACCTATTTCAGGTTTAAATCCGACCTTCAGTTCGTGTCGGTTCACAAGTCAAGTGGTTACAATCAGATTTATTAATGGAAAGGAAATAAATCAATTGTCTTGGTTCGACGTATTTTTTTAAACCTAACAAGGACACATTTGCTTTTCACTTTGTCTTCACATGAATTACAAGAATAGCTTGTGGTGACCCAGTGAATACCCAGAATAATGCGCGTTCATGCCATGAATACAGCTAATGTCTTGGAGTGAGAATATAGAACATGTTTGCACGTCACCTCCAAATTAAAAACCAAGACAGAAAAACTTACGAGTTAATCTATTTGAGTTATTACAACTGGTCATATTTTATGTTGCGTAAGTGTGACTCATGGTGTATGGAAGTCGCATCATGGTCATTATCTACAAATTTGGTTACTCAATTTTATACGGGACACTATTTCCTTCCACATTAGTAGTGCGTTCACTCTTCTTCCTGTTTGTAAAATAATGAATGGGCTTATTGACATTAAAGTATGGTTGCTCAGAAATGCAAAAAGATGGAAGACTAACCCACTAAAAATAATTTGATAAGAATGAAAGCCACTCTATAATTAGAAATTACACTGCCTCCACTGTCTTAATTTAATAAGAACTGTAATGAAAAAATTAACGATATCATCACTTGATCACTTACGAGTAATGTTAATAAAATTATCAGATAAAAGCAATTGCAGTCGAACTCGCTTTTTGAACTAAATGGTTTATTACAGAAAGCATTCATTTTATCTCAATGGTGGTAACATTCCCAAGAGAACGTTCTCTTGAAAACTGTTATTTGCAGCCAAAAACTGATGATTACTCGTAATTGATTTCAAGTCATTTTTATAACACACCTCGACGAGAACTCAAGCATTTGCAACAATCAAGGATTCCTGTATCTCCTACAAAAAAATATGAAAATCATTAATATTGTTAATTAAACAGCGTGTTCAACACACAGTAACCTTTTCAACGACCCCTGAACTGCAAGCACCTCGTCATCTTTAAAACAAGATTGCAATTTAAAAGCAACCAACTAAATTATTCCCAACTTTTAATGTCACGAAACTTCAATATTTTGAGATGTAAATATATGTAAATACTAACTACCCATATTGAGTAATACTATTGTTACGCGCTATTTTTACTCGCTTTAGTAACCCAATTCTAACTTCCTTTAATCTGAGCCATTAAAAAAGTCTGGTGCATTCTTGTATAAACATGTTACGTAAGCATGTATAACGAAATTACACGGCTGATTTCGATGTGTTGTTGTCACGGAGAATAATTAATCGCGATTAATAAGGGGACGGGGGCAAATAAATTATTTGGGTATAGACAAGTTGGTTAAAGTTTAAGCAGTAATGTGTCTGTAATAGATACGACGCAAGAATCGGTCGTCGTTAATCACTCGCATTAACAAATCGTGGTAAAGTGAAGAATTATGAGGTCTTGTTGTTTGTGTGGGTTGTGATAAAGGGGAATTCTGTTTTCCATTATTTTTGAGGTGTTTTGAAACAGAACTGGAGTAGGTGGAACTTGCGGTTTTTAGAAGAGCAGAAATAAGTACGAGGAAAGTTTTTTCCACCAACAATGAGTTTTCTTGGTGCTCACAACATTTTTCAAAAAATACTTGTTAACCCACACCCACTCCCGCTCCACAAACTTTAATCTATTTAAAAAACCTTCTGTTTAAAAACAACTGACATAATACATTCAACTCACTAATCTTTTTAATCGTTTTTAATCGTTTTGAAAGGAACTTGCACCAAATATATGGACAGCATGATTGAGACCAACAAGTCGATCATAGACGACATTTGGTAAACTACCATGTTTAGGCACTTGTGATTATACATAGAGATAGATTAGAATTTGATGTATAGGGCAAAGAAACAACAACGCTTCGCTACGTTACCTCAGACTTCCATCATTGTCTTCAAGCCTTAAGATTTAATAATAATCAAAATGCACCTAGATGTGATAGTTTCGACCCTCTCTTAGTTGAATTTAGATTTAAAAGATTGGTCTATGAAAGAACTACTCTCCCAAAACATTCGAGATCTCGTTTGCAACGATCCTTTATGCACCTTCAGTCACTAAGAGACTGGAAAGAATTTTCCAGGGCATTGATCTGAAAGTGGTTTTCACTTCCGGACCAAACCCCCAAATCTTCTAGGTAATCGGACGGATAAAGTAGAAGCAAATGAAAATTCCAGAATTCATAAAATAAATTGTAAAAATTGTGATCAAACGAGAAGATCAGTTTTGACATGCTTCAATTTTTTGGTGTGTGCGGGTTAACAAATTTTTGTAAAAATCAAACAGAAAAAATAAAAAGCTGTTTGACAACGTGAGAGACAGAAATAGCAGGTCTACTAAACCTCACAGAAATAAATAAAACTTCTGTAAAAACCTCCTCAACAAATGCAAGAAAAATCACAAAAAAAAAACAGAAATAATTTCTATGAAGTTAATTATTATTTTAATTTCTTGCAACCAAAATGATTCTTAATGTTATAAACTTGTGAAATCTAAAGAATCCAATAATTCCACACTTTGCAAAAATGTTACAACTTTGATTAAAGTTTATAGTAAATGAACCTTTTAGAATTATTGATTAAAGTACAGATTTGGTAACTCTGACAGATTTTGCAACATTTTAAAAAGCAATTGAATCGTTCAGATCTATAGTGTTCAAAATGTATGAGGTTTTATAGATTCTAGAACTTCTACAACACAATTCCAAATACTCCGGAAGTTCTAATTAAATTATGAGTAAGTTCTGTGCAAGCGTTCGAGGATTAAAGAGTAAAGTTGTATGTGTTTCCATATCCAAAATTGTAACAATATTTTTTTGAAATTTGTTAATTCTGGAAGCTTTAGAAGCTTTATAGCTTTATTTATTTTTAAAATTCTGAAAATTCTGAATATTTAGCAATTTATTTTTTTTATTTAAATCAAACATTTTTTTAAGATTCTATTAATTTTAGAAATCTAGCTTATTTACCACAAAAACTATCATTATTCTAGACATTTTTGTGCAATATACCTAGAGATTTTAAACTCTAAGGAAAATTCAGATACCTGTTTTTGAGCATTTTCAAGTAAAGAAAATTTAAAGAAAGAATTTTTGTCAACTGTTTCTTTACAGTTTATGATCATGTTCAAAGATACAAATTCAAAGGCTTGAAAGGAGTGGAAGGTAACTCTGAAGGACTCTACCCTTCTATTAACCCTCTTCCATGAATCAAAACCTGTAACTAATTTTCTTTGAAATTTAACGAGTGAGTTCGTTTGGTAGCCTGAAAATTATAGCCAAATCTAAACAAACAGTACGCTAATAAAACTTAAACGTGTCGAGAAAATAAACTCCACTGCTCCAGAAAAATGATTTTCAATGACACGATATGCAACTAATGACCTCTCAGAACAAAGCCAGTCACTCCCACTCGACAATCAAAATTTTTTAGCATCTGCAATAAGGATTGGTACACAATAATAATTACTGTTGTCTCCGACTTCCGTTTTTCAGCGTGTAAACTGTTCGGTGACTGCGATCGCCATAAGAAAATTGTACGGTATAATTTTTCTTGCTTGAATACCTATGCAAAATGCTTTATTTCTTGAGTTCCGTTTCAAATTATGTCATTCATGGAACCTGATTTTGTTACGGTACAATAAATTATCTATCAACAATAAGTATTTAGTCGAATCGATTTTTTATTTTTAACCACTTGTCTTCACCTTCAAAAAGTTCAAGGCTCGTCACGTTTTTTTTAAGTTGGTAAACGCATGAAGTGCGTGTGCACAGTTGTTAAAAATTGGACGTAATTTGTGGCGATGGTAGTAATTTGTGATTCATTTTTCCATGGATGGATTAAGCGTTAAAAGTAATGCAGCAAAAGCAGTGCAGCATCACCACAAATGTTCCTGTTATAAAACCTTTGTTGGTGTCATCAAAAATGTTAACAGAGTGAAACATACCGTTACTTTTACAAATTACCATGCACAATGTTAAATCAACATAAATTGTTTTGTTGCAATAGTTATTTTTAAAGGAAGTAAAGAGAAATGTTTTTATTCACGTCGGGCTATTTTGGTTAATGATGTTTCAATTAAACTGCTTTTTGGGGCGGCGCAAATACACGTGTATAAATAGCAATAGCAGAAAAATTTTCTTCGAAGCTACACAAAGATCACGGTCATTCATTACAATTTAATTTATTTACCTTTTTAGTGTTTGGTGTTTTCCTCCGTTGATTATCAACTTAGGCTTTCCTTTATCACTGGTACTTGTAGGCGTCATTGAACTGTAACTTGCAGTTGCAGTGGTGACATCGCTAATAAAACTGCTAACACTCGTTTCTTTACTGATAGGACTGGAAGTCCTACCGTTTGTCAAGACTTCCGAGTTCAAAGGTAATTGCATGTGTCCTTTATTTGGTCCTGGTGGCGGTTTTTCGTCCACTGGTAGCATGTACGACAACATTCTGTCGCATTAACTTGTTAACATTTTTAACACTGAACACTTAGCACTTGACGCACTAAAGAAGCACCCGTAGGTAATCTGAAACAGAGAAATTTCTTGGTTAGTTAGCAAATCGTTTTACAAAATGGGTAATAATGTATAATAAATGTGTTGGTTTTGTATTACGCTGTTTGTCTCTCAACCGTCATTATCTTTTACGATAATTAAATGGAAAATTGGCAGGTTAAGTTCTCGATCTTTGGAGGACAAAAAAGCACTACCATTAATATAATAAAAATTATTTGGTTAATGGTTGTGGCGACAGAAGTCTCTAAAAATACTTCTAAATTCGAAGAATGTGACAAATTTCAAATTTACCAGCGACCGACTTTAATGCCCCACAAATCTATTCAACTAGATAGTGGTATCCAAAATTAGTACCACCAAAGTTCAGAGCTTACGTTAAATCAGGTTGAAAAGTATTTTGGTTTACCACAATTTAGAATCTACTTAAGTAGTTTTATACACTTAGAGCTAATGTAATAAAATTATTGGACACATTAAATGAAACTAGTGTATTGTACTCATCAAAAATGGCGTACTAATTGTATACATTTCAAATATTGACAAAATATTTACAAATCACCAAAATATCGGTTCTAACTGCTGCAAAAACAAAGTTGTGTTTTTCTAGTATTTACGTTGGATCACTCTGTATATAAGCCGTGTAAGTTTTTTCATCAAAATTTTAATAACGTCGCTTAAAAAAGTTTTGAGAACTGCAGATTTCTTCAGATTTTTATTTAGCAATATCGAGCGGTTTAACGAATGTTTGTCAACTATAGTTTATAAAAAAAAAGATATAAAAATGAAATGTAGACGCAATAAATCTAAAAATAATCGAGTAATATTGGCTCTCTTTCCCCTAGTATATGAGTTTATGGCATCGCTCAAAGAAGTTTGTAAAAATCACGAAAATACTTTGTTTAAACGACATTAAAAATGTCGGGAAACATGCCACAACAAATATTTGGCGCCACCATCGGGAATATATTTGAGAAAAAATCAATCTTCTTTATTGGGTTTTTCAGAATTTATCGTCGATGTTTTAATCGCAAAGTTTTTATTGAACATCTATTCGCTTAATATTTTTCAGATTGATTAAAGCTGTTAGCTTGTAAAAATTTAAAGGCACATGTTAAACAAACGATTTATTTTCTGTAGCCGTTTATAAGGCGAAGAAATAATTAGAATCATATTTTACTGAGTATACTTTACAAGTTCAGAAATTTGCTAGTCAAAAAAAAATTGTTGAATTTTCCTTCATTTTTAGATAAAACCTATTTGATGAATCTCGATAATTGTACCAAAACAAGTCGAACGATATTCTTGCTAAAAACTAAAAAAAAAAATTATTTTAATGAAGTGATAAAACCACCTCTAGATTTTATTTGTTTTTACCTTTAGAATAATTATATTGTGTAATATTTTGTAATGATGGGATTATTTCTTCTTCGACGTATTTAAGAATCTATTACCATAAAGGAAATAAATGAAAATCAAATATTTAAGTTGTACCGAATTTGACTAAGCTAACTATTAGCAAGCCCGGTGCTAATCAAATTTAACAAGGGTCCACACTAAATTGAACACTGCTTTGGAGCAGGTAAAGAAGAAATATACACGCAGCAAACCCAAAATAAACACACGTTTATTTTCATTCTTTATCAAAAATATCCACACATCCACTTGTGGTAAACTTATCGAGCAATTTCCAATTGAAATCACCTACACTTGAATTAATTAATCTCTTCCCGGAAACCACAACAATAATCGTGAAGTAATCTGGTTAAAAAGAGCAATTAAATCGTTCTTCTTTAGAAACCCAGAACCAAACAATAAGATTTCTAAGAGCTCATTCTTCATTTTATTTAACAATTATTCATCAAAATCCACACCCTTCAGTCTACACCCCAAGTGAAATATCAATAGTTTCGTTACAGTTAAACGGGGACTGTAATTGTTACTGATGCGGATGTAGTCCAACTTTACGCATCCATAAGCAAAGAGTCTCGAGCAACTTATTAAAACCACAATTCGTTAATTCAGTACAGAGTTATCGTTTTCCGCCAACGTTCACACAGTAATCTCATTTTTTTTCTAAATCAAAATTGCGATAATTAAAACGAGCGAAACCACCCTCTGACGTAACGCTTAGAAGTGGAATGTTTACAAACATTTTCGCAGCTCTCGGCTCTTGCATAAAAGATGAGATCGATAAGTTGCGAAAATGAGTGATTACGGAACAGACAAAAAGAAACGGTGATCAAATGGTACCTTGCGGAAACTTTGAAGGTGTGAATACCATGACGTATTTAAGTAAACTAATTAAAAGCATCAACAATAACAAGAAGCCGTTAGCATCGACATCCACTTAAAATCAATTAAGCAGTAATTCCGTCACTAACAAGATTCTCTGCATTCAGGGAAGTATTTTATTGATCATTTCGAGCGCGATTCGCCGGTTCAAAAAATCAGGAACCGCTTTTGATTTGGAAAGTGTCGCGTAAAAAACATTTTAAGGACAAGGTCTGGTTACATAAACAAAGTAACGTGGCTTGAACGATCGTAGTGGAAATGAATGAGTAAAATAACGTGGAAATGTGCTGTTAAAACGGAATTACCTGCGACGCAGCAGGATTGCTTGACTGGTTCTTCAGCACTGACACCACACCTGCACTGCACCACCTTGTTTTAGATGGAGGAGAGATGCAATGTCGAGAGCGCGATGTTGAGCTGGAGGAGCCGGTGCCGAGTTGTTTATCCGCGACGTGCTCACGGCGCAGCTCGCGATTTGTACAACAGCGGACCATGTAAACTCTACTGCTTTGTTACTTCCTCATACCACCGACGACTGCGGCTGCGCGTTTTGGGGGGTACAACCAAATCGGCTTTGGATTCTTCATGTTTTATTTCGCGAATTGCTCACCCCTCTTCATATTCAAATTATACCGCAGAAGCTGAAGGGAAAAAAATTGTTGCAGTAGCGCGGACGGCCATATTTACCACATTTTAATAAGAAACAAAAACCAACATGTTTTCGACTTATTTTTCTCCATTGTTGTCCACATTACGTGCGGTTTTACATTATCCAATTGTTTGTTACAACGATGTGTTGTTGCCAGTTGAAACAAAAATATTTGCACTAATTGTTTACTTTAGCTGTGAATATTCAATTTTGTTTCTACGTGACTTGGAAAAAAATTAACGAATTTCGATTTTATGACCTCCATTAAGTGCACTGTTATTTATTGATAATGCGAGGCTCGTTCCCACAGAGTAATGGCGATTTTTATGGATCTGAATTTTGTAAACACGAAGATAATATTTATTTTTGTCAATCGTCTAATAGTTTTTAGTTATGGCCACGTTATATTGGACTGACAAGTAAATAAAATTGGACTTTACTGACCCACACTTGGCAATCTTCACAATAAAAGTTTTATCTTGTGCGTTTTTGATCTGTATTTTATTTACTGTTATCAAAGAAAAAGATTGATAATTACAATAATATTCATCTTTAAAATTAGATATCACGTTTAAAGCAAACAAATTTAATATTATAACAAAACTATGTATTTAACTTATCTAAATTAATACAAAAAAAATCTGTTATAAAATTTGAATATCTCGACTTTATTGCTCATAAATGAAAGATTTAAAATATTATCCTGGCATTCTTATCCACCCATAATTTTATTTTCAAAATAATCAAACTCTAATAGATATTGTTTTTTATGATCTGAAATAATCAGAATTTAGAAAATGAAAGAAAATCACAAAAATTTTACAATACATTCAAAATAAGCTTGTACGTACAATGGCGAGCAATAAATTTTGATTGGCACTGTCAGTTTGGTAACTATGGGAAAAACACCTTTGAATGACATTCGCCGTTATCAACCTAGAAACTTTCTAATTCAATTTTTCAAATGACATTGACAACAGAAATTTATTGTTTGCGATCGTACATCTTTAAAATGACTTTAAATTCTTCGGGGTTCGGGGATACACAAAAAGGCGTAAGTTTTGATCAATTCTTTTAGAAACACGACGAAAGTTTTCGACGTTCTGTCAACTTTATGAATGAGTTTCCTTCTTCATTTTACCAGTGGCTGTGCCCACGAAGGTTTATTTTTTTACACCATTAATTTTCTGTCCAAAGTTTCACAAACTAGAATGTTCCAAGACATTTTTTTGTTAATAAACTTTATTAAATAAAAATGTTAACAAAGAACATTATTTACTCTTCCGCTCTTCCAACCATTTCCTAATTTCTTCCGCCAATTCCGTGTTAGGTACCACCTGATCCATAGACAACGGAGCTCGATTAAACGGGTCAGTTTGATCACTCAGAAGATGTCTAAAACAACCCAAAATGAAGAATCTCAAACCACCCATCAAACCCAAACCTTGCAATCGTAGTACGGTCAACAGTTTGTTTCGAACTTGGTAAAATCACCGGATCTATCATAAGCGTCGACATAATCGGATCAAGAAAATGTTCAGGAGCCTCCGCAATGACTTCTTCACTCGCTTGTTGCTCCTCTACCTTTTCAGCCACACGTTGAGCTACTTCTTTCAATTCACCTATCAAAGAGCCACCTCCAATTCGCACGAGAACGTCTTCAGCTAGCGTGAAAAGTTGAGGGCTATAGGAACGTCCATCTTGTGAAATCGCCAAGCAGAAAGCATCACTTTCTTTAAGGTTGACGTAAATTTTAGATATATTTAAGACGGTGGTGGCGGGGTCGAAACTATATTCTTTCTGATCTTTCACCTTGAAGTTCTTTTTTTTAGGACCGACTAGATTGTATAAGAAGTAGTTGAGCATGGCAGCGACGCGATCGACCATTGTTGAATGGGTGAACACAATAGTTATTTCTGACGTTAATTTTTCGAGGGTTTTTATGGTGTCTCGACCTAGAATGTTATCGAATTTGGCGATCATACCGATGTGGTGCATATAGCCCAAGTTTTGGCTCCGTTCTTGAGCTGGTAGAGCGTCCCATTCACCGTTTTGTCTAAAATGAATGCGGTATTAAAACGAGTTGATACGAAAGTTAGTAGAGGAACCTAGCTGTCTGCATTTCTTTCAACTTAGCCATGTTAGCTAAAGATTCATCTAGAAGATATACAGCGTCGTTCATAAGAAGATTTATAAA
The DNA here is from genome assembly GCA_030157275.1 of Cynaeus angustus. Classification (NCBI taxonomy): domain Eukaryota; kingdom Metazoa; phylum Arthropoda; class Insecta; order Coleoptera; family Tenebrionidae; genus Cynaeus; species Cynaeus angustus. The sequence goes on from CM058059.1 coordinate 26,025,338, forward strand.
TCGTAGAAATAGCGGTGGCGTCACAGCTTCCATGTTTTTTTCAGCATCTCGTGCCAAGTTCCTGAAATTACAGTAAATTAAGAGAGACACAACTAAGCCGACGTTTCTACTTGAAATGTGTTTTATATTCCTGTTTGGTCCACAAATAGTCCATCACTCTGTACATGGGTCTTCTGTAGTTGAATTTTTGCTCGAATTCCACGCTTTGTCCGGTCATCTCAATGCCCACAAAGACTTTCAGTAAACTCTTGACGATCTTAAAAAAAAAGAAACGTGAAATGAAGTGAAATTGGACCACGGAGACATTACCTCAGGTCTGTGCTCATGTTCGGTAAACAACATCTCTCTTTGATACCCCCCGAATGCGTTAAAACCAGGAGGCTCGTCTTCATGGTGGGGTAAAAGTGACTCTAAAGCTTCGGCCAGTCGGGCTCGAAGATGTGGGTTTTTCACGCGTTCCGATGACCCCATGTAAATCAGTATAAAAGATAAGATGGGCTTCAGTTTATCGAAACCTTGTTCTTCGAAGATTTTCGGGTTGAAACGTCGCAGAAACACAAGGTAACACACTATATTCTCGATCAGAAACTCTGGAATGCTTCTGCAACACGATGGGACTTGAAAAGTGATTCAGTGACGTTACCAACTTACTTTAACGTATCTGGAATTGTATCAGGTAACGGAAAACTTATAGGAGTCTCGTCTAGAGGTGCAAACGTTTTATATTCTCCTTTTTCAAAATTTGTGTTTAATGCGACTTGACATAGCCAGTAAGTGGAAGCTGATGTAAAGTCGAATAACAGATTTAACAGGACTGGGTCTGACAACTGAGCTTTTAGAGATAAGTATCTGAAACGTTAAGAATAAGAGAGTTTCTACCTAAAAGGAGTAGTTACTTTGTTAGTTGTTGAGTCATTCCTCGTTTTAGAGTGTTAACCAAATCACTATTTCCCGTTGCTTGTGCTAAGGCATCTGAATAAGCTCTTTCCATTCGTCCCACTTCCTAAATAAATGCGTGCGTATTATTTCATCACATAAATGGCGTATTTTACAGATCAAGGAATTTTCTAGAGCTCATCTGGTAGCTCATATACAGGGTGAGTCAATAGTGCGATTTCGGTCGCATCATGATCAAACGTAGAAATATTTTATCGTAGACAAGTTGTTTGATTTTTTTTTCATATTCTGATTTATTTTAAAATTTAAAGAAGAAGAAAGATCTAAGGATACAAAAAGTACAAAAAACTTGGAGCATTTAAAGAAACCAGGCTCCAAAAATTCTAAAAAGAAATCAAGGAGTTCAAAAATTACATCACAATCTTCAAAAAAAGGCAAAAAACAAGAATTTTAAAAAATCTGAAAAATTCAAAGAAACTAAAAATCTAGATTCACAAAAATTCAAAACAAAAAGTTATGTAAGAACTATTTCGAAAATTTTACACATTTCTGAAAATCATTTTCATAATGTTGTTTCCCCAACTGAATACTTGTAGGGATATTCTACCTAATATTTTTTTGCGTACATAAACTTCATTGTTGTTAAAATCTAAACAAAGCCTACTTTTTACAAATCATTATAATTTTTGTCATAGTTCAAAAAGTATAAGTTGTATTTAACAAAAATAAAAACAAAATAAAAATGACCGATAATATAAAAAAATACAGGTGTTCCATTAAAAAAAATTAAGTGATGGCTGTTTTAATATTGTACAAAATGGGTGTTTTTAGTGATCACCCTGTATGATAGCATCAACTAATACTGGTGTCATACGAAAGAGTAACGATTTTTTAGCTTCATATTAAATTTCAGTAAACCTATAAACGTTAAAAATTTCGTAAAAAAAAATTGAATAACCAGGCAAGCAATATATTTTTAGAATATACACTTCGATACTTTGATCGGCCGACATCGCATTATTGGTGCACCCTGTATATTCGAAATCTACAATAGGGTAATCGCTTTTAATATGTGCACTGAAAGTCAACCCGATCACAATTACTCCAAACTTGTGAAAATGACTGTCACTTTTCATGCCGAATTTTGCGCCAAAAAAAAAACCTATCTCATTTTATTCCACGTTTATAGAATTAGCCAAATAGCAATAAGTTAAAAAATAAATAAAAAAAATTAAATCAACGATATCAACAAAGCAAAAGGTGATTCTTTTAAGTGGATTAAACTAGTACTTAACACAATTCAAATCTTAAGCCACTTACATGATTTAGGCGGACTAACTTATCCACCGTCACTTGATACCCCAAATTGACTGCTTTATGAGCAAAATAAAAACATTCAGTTACAAAATTGTACTTTTCAGCTGTTAATAATCCCGCTTCTTCTGAATCATTTGGGATTAAACAAGTCTCGTTGTTCAGTCCAAGTAAATGTACTTCTCTTTCTAAGCATTGCTCGTTCTAAAAACCTGAGATCAGACAAGAAATGAGAAATTTTTCAACTCACAGTAACTGTACAGTAAGTAGGATCTACTTTTAAAATCTTCTTGTCTCTGAAATTACTACAAAAAGGACGACAGAGTCTCAACATGACGTTACCAAAATTAATCATGAAACCGTCTGAAACATTGGTGTAGTTCACTGGATTGAGTTCTGGTGGTGATTGGGCACTCCATAATTTTCCCCTGTCAAAATTAGCTTTTAAACATAGTCCTAACCATTCTAATGTCTTGTTTTTGATTTTTGGACTGCACGTTAACAACTTTAGAACAAACGCGTGGGTGTGTTGCGTTAGCTTATCGGTGTTTGTCCACAACAAACCTTCAGCTGCCACAATACTAGCCTAAAATTATGAATAAACACTCAATTTTTGTTGATGGAAAACCTACTTGGTCTGTAGGATCCTGGAAGTGTTCATAAATAGCGTTTGGGGTTTTTGGTAAAATGGAAATATTTAAAAGTGCTCCAAGTGGAGTGCTAGCATAGTCTGATCCTATATTAAACTTATCAGGTTTTACATCCAGGAAAATACTCCCTAGGTACTCCTCACTTGTAAAAACATTTAAAACGTTGAAAATGCCATAATCAAAGGTAACAATGTTTGACTTTAAAATTATGGTCGTTAATACTAAAAGAACCTGTGACAATTTGTCTCTAAGGAATGCCTCTCCTAAAACACACTTTTTATCTTTAAACTATAAGACATTGCAAACAAACCTCCTTCCTCTTCATCCAACACCCCTTTACAGACTTCCTTGAAAAATGGCGTGGCACAATCATAATTATCTTTAAGGATATCAATCAGTTGTTGCTCAAATTGTTGTCCTTCATAGATCTCGGACTGGATAAGAGCAGTCACAGCGTTTTGTACAATTAAACCTTTTACTTTAGCCTTCTCTTCCGTATCTAAGTGTCTATCTTGACACAAATTCCTATAGCAATTACACAAATAAATTATAACGTTGCTTTCATAAGAATGCAAATTTCTAGAAGTCTTTACATTCTTTATAATTGGATTTTCTTGATTGCACATAAACAGACGATCAAACAGGGCATGCTGCAACACTGATAAGTCTAAGTCGTTCCTATTAAAAGTTTTCGACACCTCCTCCAGCAACAGAAGTTGTTTTTTATCACAATCTTTAGGATTTAATGTAAAACCGAAAATTTCTTCCAAGACAAGATTAATAGATTTGTTTTTATTTGGACCAATTGAGGTGTTATCTTCAATTAACGCTGCAAACGGATTGTCTGACATTTTCTCTTCGGTTGGTATTTCATTCAAGTAGAATATTCATAGTGTTGGAAAATTTCTGCACATCACACTTAGGTTGACAACTGTTTGACAGCACACAGCTGAGCGACATTCGCGTCGTCCAATAAGATGGAGAAGATTTGGCGCCAAGTTTAACACAACAAAAAGTGAGTTTTATTAGAGAACCTCGAAAGTCGCTATGAAATTGTAGAGCTACTAAAATAACACTCAAGCAGAGACTGCTGATATAAATGATTTATTTCGATTTTTTATCTCTCAGATCCTGAATATTTTCTGCAGAACGAGCGTTTTCGAGATTTTCTTCATTCTGGAAAAATTTCTGGTTTCTTGCACCTGCATTTATTGTAGTCAAAATTTTATGTCATGAGAGTTTTTGCTTTCTTGGTGTCTCAACTAAACAGAACGTAGTCTACGTTCTCCACTAGATTTAACGAAGCTAAATTCTTCTCAAATTCTCCATTGGTGAGATTCTACAATCAAAATATGTTGCCTAAAATCAGAGCACAAATTTGTCCTTACAATTTTCACGCAGATAATAAAAGGCGGACTGGCATCTTTAAAATGAACGATTTTAATCGATTTACTGCAACTTCTTGTAACAGAATCAAAATGCGTGTACGTTTTACCAATTTTCTTTATATCAACATCGCACATGGCTTCAACTTTCTTCTGATTGTGGTCCGACAACGAGTTGTACAATTTTCGACCTTGTTTCCCGGCGTTCCATATAGTGAACCTCTGCCACGTGTTCAGAATCACAGTTTCCAGTCGTTGCAATCTGATATTCCATATCGTATCCCTAAAAACGACTGTAAAAAGAGAATTCAAGGAATTACAAATTTCTAACTCTTTCACGGAAAACGTTGCTGCATTCAAATGATACGAGTAGATCAACAAGCATTGTTCTACACGAAATAATTTTCCTCCTAAATCTAAATGTTTGTAGAAAAAAATTAAGTCTTCCGGTGTGCCCTTTCCTTCTTCAGAAAAACCACCAACGCTGTAAAAACGTTTTTAGTTAAAAATTGTTTTGTTTTTTTTTTTTTTTTTTTAGGTTACTTTTGAAATACTGAGCGATGACAGAACCATGTGGGCATTATTATGGTCGGACCATGAGATGTGTATACTTGGATGTGCAGTTTTTCGCGTGGTAACGAGTTAGCCCACTCCGTATATCGGTTTGTCGAGTTTTGGGGCACTCTTTGAAACTGACTTCCTACAATCTTGAGAAAATTAGGGATGAAAAAACCGTGATTTAAAATGATCGTATACTTACTGTATCTTGCGGCAACATTACAGCTTTCTTGTATTGCTCAGATATTCTATTAGGCAGCATAACATCGTCCTAAAAACGTTACTTTTTTTTCTTTTTTTTTACAAAGTTGGGAACTCACCACATCTTGGAAACACAAATATGAGCCCCTGCTTATACCGACTGCTCTATTTTTCGCATATCCAACTACAAAAGCAAACTTTTAACTGACAATTCTGTTTGTTATTTCTCCCCTTACCACCATTTGGTCTTCCAGTTTCATTATTATAAACTTTTAATATTATATTTCTACTCTCAAATTGGGCAGTCCAGTTTTTTAATAATTGCGCTGTATCGTCGTTCGATGCATCATTGCACGCACAGATTTCAATCTGAAATTCTGATAATAGTTCTTGCTGTAAAATTGCATTGAAACACTGATTGATCCAAACAGATCCATTAAAAATAGGAACGATAACGCTCTAAATAAAAAACGATGTTACCAAGAGATGATTGATTATTTTACTACTCACTATCAGTGTTGAGCTCATACTTTTTAGTAAAAAAAAGATTTGTTTACTATTTAGCACTTTGGTTATATCCAAACACCTTCTGACATGAAACCACGTGACTGTGCCTCTGCTGTAGCTAAAGCCGCGTTCACACTATCAGTACATTCGGGTTTTAACTAACAGGTTCACAAAGATGTAAGCGAAAAAACTTTATTACTGCAATTCTACAGATTACGAGTACATTATAGTAATTAAAAAAATTAATAACACGAATGTAGAAAAATAACATAAAAACAGACTCTATAACGAAAATAAAACGCAACATAAACAATAAAATATGATATGAATAAAAAACAAATATGTAAAAATAAAACTAGCATGAAAAAAATTCTCGGTATCCTGCTGATTTTACTCACTTCCTCTGGCCAATGCTTTCCTTATTTCCATGCCTATAGCTTTGCCCATTGGAGGAGGCACAGCGTTCCCTACCTGGGTATGTTTATCCATTATATTCCCGTAAAATTTATAATGGTCTGGGAATCCCTGAGATCTGGCACATTCCCGGACGCTCACGACTCGATTTTGTTCAGGGTGGAGAACTAAAACAAGAATGACATTCTCATTTTCGCATATGGTGAATTTTCTACGTAAATACTGTCTACAAATTTGTAATTCACTTTTTTCATAAATTCGTGCAAAAATACATAACCTAACTTTAATTTCAAAATGAAGAATTTTTCTCATTCTTTTACCACACCCCTGACTCACTCTGTATAATAACCATACCTCTGCCTTGCTTCCCCATCGGCTCTGGATTAGTAATGGTTGTGCCAAAGTATCCATCCCACTCCAGGCGCCCGTAGAGTCCAGCCCAATGGTTGTGTCTATCCGCAGTATGCGGTAGACACCACGGGATGAGAGTATTCACTTGACGGTCGGAAGGATCGCAAATTTGGCCACTTGAGCATTGACAAACACCACGATTCCGTTCACCCTTTTTCTGTTTCTTGGTCCTATAACATAGTGCAGTCAAGTACTAAATCATCGATAAATATTTACAAATAGGCGTAATTCAATGTGTTAGTCATGGTGCCATCGCTTAACTTAACAGAGATGTTGGGCAAATCACGCCAGTCCGACCCCGGTTCTTGAGGAATGTGAGCGATTCTAGCTTCTACTATTGGAGCCATTTCTTTGCAGACATGATCGACTAGGAGTTCAGAGTCAGAGTCTCGCATTTTTCGTTGAAAGTGGGAGATTGCTTCCTCATCGTAAAGCATCTCGGGTTTATTCCAGCCATTTTTGATTTCCGGTAGATCTGAAATTGCGTCTCTTACGCAAATGGTGCGGTAAGGGGCGAAATGGTTCCAAATATTGCCTGAAAGCAAAAATTATCTTCAAATTTCGTGGGAGATAGCAACTCACCGTTTGTATACTTGACCCCATCTACAGAAAACGACAAATGACACCCCCTTTTGTTAAAGACATGTTGAGGCTCCGGCATCTTCGGTAAAGCACATCCAGGAGCTGTAGCTATCAAAACTAATCGTCTTCTAGTTTGGGGAATACCGTAGTGGCCTGCTTGCAACACCCCAAATCTCACTTGGTAACCAATAACCAGAAGACACCGCAATGTTAATTTTAAAACCATGAACCTTTTAAACGATACGAAATTCCGTACATTCTCTAACACAAAAACTTTAGGTCTAAAAAGTACCAATAAGCTCACGAAAAAAACATGATAGCGTTACCGGTAGTAATCGCAGTAGCTTAAAAGTGATACAATCAACGAATTTTTAAACAGTGAATACTGTCCGGCGTTAAATCGATTCATTCCTGAAAAGCCTTGACATGGAGGACCTCCAATCAACATTTCCACGTCTCCTTTACATGGGAAATTCTTAGTTCCTTCTTCAGCCATGACTTTTGCTAGGAAGCTGTTACAGTCTTCAGTAAAGACTTGACAATTTGGATTATTTAGTTTGAAGGCCTGAGCTGCCGTTGGATCTTTCTCGATCTGCAAGTTAAAGTTAAAACAGGTTGAGTGCAGATTGGCGAACTTACAGCCCATTTGGGCTCAGCTACACCGGCTTGGTGAAGCCCATTTGAAAGACCACCGCACCCAGCAAACACATCCAAGCATCGTAAAGGTTGTCCAAGTTTATCCCACGTCGGAGGCTGCTCAAGAGCTGGTTTAAAGATTTGAGTTTTTGCTTTGCCTTAAAAAATTCAAAATGAGATTAAAAAAAAAGATTGGACCAATAAATCACACCTTTTCCTTTTCCCAAATATCCGATTTTCTTGGCATGGAATGGCACTTCCGAAAATGCGTAGGTATTTGGGTTATACGCTTCTTTGAAGTAGAATCGATGCGGTCCTTCTTCGCACCAGCTTGTGGGGGATTCGATGTCGTCGCAGTACTTTAAGTAGCACTTACCGACGACTTTATCAAATAAAACTACAAGAACTGAAAAAGGAATGTAGGTGGTTTTTATTGGTCTTAACGGGAAATCTCTCAGGATCAAATAAATTTTCTTCTTTTGTTTCACAACATGCTCTGGTTCTTAACACAGACCGGAGAGATTTTCCGTGTTAGTAAAAGCACTTACGTTCTTCTGTCCAGTATAAGATGTTTAAGTCTGCCTGGTGTGCTAAAAAAACGCTGCTTTTTGTATTTTCGGGCCTGAAAAATAGTCTGATTTTTACTCCAATGTTTTTTGAGTTTCCCCGAATTTCCTCGATTTGTCCGACAGAGAAAGGTTCAGGAGTATCTAAATTTGAACCTTTTATGTCCAACGTCTTTCTATAATACTCCGTATACACTGATACGTCAACGTTTTTAAGCTGTAAAAGAACAAATCGTAAGGTCGAAATGAAACTTCTGTTAAATGAACATTTCCGCACAGTGTCATTGTTTGTTTCCACTGAAGATCCTGAAAAATTGTAAACCGACGGATAAAGAAAAACTGAAGTTCCCACACTATAGGACTCTCCTCGCCACATTATAGAAGAACCTTCCATGACTGGAGTCTCAAACGCATTTTTGTGTTCTTCCACTCTAAAGTACTAAAATGTACAACTGTAGGTACGGAAATACTTAATCTTACAAGCAGATATCGCAAGACTCTATTGCTTCTTTTGGTTTCTTTTCCCAGCAATCAGTAAATGCAGCAGTTGTGGTACAGTACTGCTTGGAAAAGTAAAATGTGTTGTCATCATTGTCTTCACATGGTGGCGGTTGTGTGCCTCCCAGACTGAACCAGTTCTCGGGAGTTTCTTTAAAAATGACCTATAATTTTGTGAGAATAAATCAAAAATAATTCGGTGCTTTGCTCACTTTGACGTTTTGTATAATACTACCAAGAGGGCAATCCTCGCATATATTAACAGCAAACAATTCCTGTGGATGAGCCAGTTCTCCCAAAATTGTCTCACAACCTCTATAGAATATGATGATATGAACCATAGGTTCTTGGGGACATTTTTCATAGAAATACTCGACTTTTCCAATAGAAACTGGGTCACTTTTTTTTTCAGGATTTAGCGTTACGTAGTCCCCAACTTTGATCTCGATAGTTCCTGAGAAAAAACGCAAATTAACTGTACAAAAATCGATTTTTTACTTGTTACCAACAACACTTTTGTTATAGAACTTTTTTCCTTTAGACTCCACGATTGGGTCCCCAATCCACCGTACTTTATTCACGCTGTGTCTAACAGAATTTTTCTTCCTGGGGCCGACTTCTTGCGTTTCCTCCATAATATCTTCACTCTCTGATGATTCAGCGTCTTCAACGGCCATGTTAGGACACCTCCTGAGTTTACAAGCTTGCTTAGCCTTCCCACTTCCTCCAAACTTTACCATGTCTCTGCAATGACTACAGGTGCCACAATCTGAGGTTTGACAGGCATCACAAACTCCACATCTTCTTTTTTTGGGGCCTTTTTGATCTTTAATTTCGATTTGGTCAGGGAAAAAATTTTCGAAAATAGACCTGACTAAAGGAGTAGTCTTGGATTTCGTAAAAGCGGACTTTTTGCACGTTGGTTTCTATAAAAACTGTTTTAAAAGAAACTTAACTGTGTTGAAATTGTACTTGATCCTGTCTGATTTTTTTCCGTTTGCTGAACTTGACACCTGCTAAATTTACCAAAGTTCGGACGCACGGGGTCACAATTAATTGTAAGCTGTCCTCTCCATCGTCATCATAGCTGTAAATCTACCAAAAATAAAAATACTCGGATTGGCCAATAGTACCTGATCACAAACGAATTGCGCGTGTTGTAACAAAAAATCTTCGTTTATTTCGCATTTACCACAACCTTCCAGCTGTCTTAATAAATCCTCGTACGTTGGGGCTTCGTCCCAGCGGTCAAGAAGAAATTCTATGACTAACTTAACTAATACTACTTTTTGTACAAGAAGTTTGACGAATGGCGCGTAGTCTTCAGACGGTTCCATGAGTATATATTGAGCGCATGGGCTGACAATACCAACAGCAATTTTCTCGCCTCCATCAAAACCGCTGATGAACCATTCATTAATAGGGCCTATATCATGGGCTGGAACTCCATTATTTGCAGAACTATCTTCATCATAAATGGGCTTGATGTAACCAGACATGGTTAACAAAACATTTTTTTCGATCAAACCTCCATCAAACGCACACAGATGCCCTTTCTCGTCATAAACACTGAAATTTGTAATCTACAAAGGAAAAATGGCACAACCTTACAGTGTTAAAATCACCTTGTGAGTTGGAAATTGATCTTCTTCAGCAACACTTTCTTCTTTTCCTGTAAACAAAGACAGACTTTCATCTGTTAGAGCTACAAATTCTTCAGATGATTTGTTAAGATGACCTCCATAAAACTTTATGCTTTGGAGGGGCTGCTTGCAAATAACACATTTTTCAGGATCCCCTGCGTTGTCAGCATCCATTCTCAGCTTCTTTAGTTGCGTTTTTGCTTGGACATTTGTTTTAGAATTGGTTTTTCGGGCCCTAAAGTGAGAAAATGAATACAGACAAATTAAAGTAGACATGCGGAGATACCTTTTTCTCGGTTTCATGCTGTTGTCACCGCGCAGTGATCTTCTAAAAAGAACTGTTTTCAAATCTAACGGAAAAACAGTGTTAAAATTGTTGTAATTAGAAAACCAAAGGAACGGCCACGAGCCCCATTTCACCTGTAATCCCGCCAAAATTTAGTTGCGGGTGTATGGGACCAACCTAAAGAGAATTATACCCTAAATTGATACACTTTCGATTTGAATAATAATTACAGGTGACGACTCCGGTTAATATTTGTTACTTTTCTGAAGTCCTAGTAACGGGTTTTATTTCTGTCGCCATCGTTTTTTTTTTAAACAATTATTGAAATTAGGTAAAGTATTTAGTTGCTATTACGTCTGCACGGTTGGTACTAAATTGACATTCTTTTGTTTACAAATGGCAGTGCAAGTGTCAGAATTAGAGCAGTTTAAATGAATTCAAAATAAAAATGATTTTCTCCGATAGATATGGGCAACATATGCTGTTGTAGAAAACGAAGCAAAAAGTAAGTTTTTTTTCGCTCGTATAATCATGAAAATTATGCTATTTTACAATTGTCAGAAATGGCTTATTATCAGACATAACTGTAGTAATAACAAATGTTTCCTTCCTCAGAAAAATCGTGTTGTTGTTGGTAGGACTAGATAACGCCGGTAAAACTGTCGCAGCTAAAGGATTAGCCGGTGAACCAACAGACTCGGTTGTTCCAACAGTGGGATTCTCAGTTGTAAATCTTAGTTATTTGAATTATATTGTTAAAGTGTTTGACTTAGGAGGAGGCCCCAATATAAGGGGAATTTGGCACAAATATTTTGTCGACGTATGCAGGGTAAGCAAATAATTATTCAAAGTTAAAATATTTACTTTTAGGCTCATGGTGTAATTTTTGTTGTTGATTCAAGTGATTTTAGTCGCTTAGATGAAGCAAAATCCGTCCTTCAAGATCTCTTGTCTCACGAAAAAATATCTCGGAAGCCCGTGTTAGTTTTAGCAAACAAACAGGACAACGAAAATGCCTTAGATGAAGTAGACATAATAGAGAGACTAGAATTAGAATCCATAGTAAACGGAAACGAGTGTCCCACTTTAGTCGAAAGTTGTTCAGCCACAGAAGCATCAGGAAACTTGAAAATTGACCCCGGTATCAAAAAAGGCTACGAGTGGCTTTTAAATTACATCGTTAGAAATTTTGAAATATTAAACACACGCGTGGAGGAGGACGTCATACAGCAAGTCAACTTAGAAAATCGCTTACGTTTAGAAAGAATAGAAAAAATTCGAGCCCAGAAAGAAGCTGAACAAAAAATGAAACAAGAAGACGAGGACGCGATCGAATCCTACTCCAATTACCAACGGAAAATGAACGGGAAGCTACAAGAACAACAAAACGTCGAAACTTTCCAAAACAGCGACACCGACGTCAGCGAAAATTCCTCGGATTCTTTCCCTCCCGTCTATCATATCAAAGAAGATATTCTACTAGAGCGGCCGAAATCTGCTGTCCAAATAGTAAGACAGCAGTTGGAATTAAACACGGTTAATAAAAAATCATTTATTTCGCGAGCATCCAATAAAACAGCTCCTTTGCATCTTTATGGGGTTCAAGTACCGCGTTCAGCTTCTGCGGAGAGGAAGATTTATAATATCGAAAGAAGAAATTTGAAGTCAGCGGGAGATATGCCTTTCAGAATTACTGAACTGCCTAACGTGCCTATTCCTAATGGTGATGAATTGCACAGCGAAATTTTGAGTTTAATGCATTTTGATAGTGATAGGATGCAGTCTGCAGATGTCCATAAAGACAACAAAAATGGGATGCCTTGGTTCTATAAAACCAAAAATGGTGATATCAATGGAATAAGTGTTGTTAACATAGATGTTTAGAGTTTTTATCTCACTGTTCTAGTCCTAAGCTTTCAGTCTATTTTTATATGCACTAAGCACTGATTTATACGTAAGAGGAAATAAAAGATGTATTAATCCAGATTACAGGATTTAATTTATATGAGAAAATAAACATGTATTTTTATTCTCTATTTTTAATTACCTTGTGTGGTTTCACGCACGAACGCTCTCTCTACTCCTGTCCCAGAACGAATAAACGAACGCAGCTTTACACAGTTTGAAATTCCCGGTAAGGGTGAATCTTTGAACCTTTTTTAATCTCTAAAGCACAGTTTATTTGTTAACTACTAACATTTTTGGTATTAATAGCTTCATCTATCATTAATATAAAAAATTTATACATAAACGCAAATTCAAAGATCAATCAAGATAGAAAAATCTTCTTATTATAAGGAGAACTATCACAAATACGATGGCCCATATCACTACATTAAATATTTGGTCTCTGGAAACAATCGGAAACTATTAAGAAACAAAAAAAATATATACTCTTACATAGTTCTTTGATTGAGTATAACTTCTGTGTTGACAACAACATCCGCAAGAGGTTGATTACCGGTCTGGTTATTTTCTCCGTTTGGAACTCTTTGCCTGACGTTATTTTCATCTGAAACCATAGATGGGCTCACATTTTGACCGTCCTTGTTCGCACATCGTTCTCTTCTGGTCGGATCTTCTTCCGCCTTAAATTTTACCAAGAAATTTTCGTATCACTTCATTCTTTAATGTAATTATCACTTATGTTTATATGCAAGATGATAAAATCAAGAATTTCTGAAATTTTTAAATTCTGAACAAAAATATAACGGTACAACATTTTATTAATATTTCCCCAGTTAGAATCTCACAACAAAACCAGCGAAAATGGCCCAAACATCAAAATTCCATGATTTTTTAAAATCTCAGCTTATTAATTGACATCCAAAAATGTCAATGTTGGTAGTTCTGAAATATCAACAACAAAAAAAAAAAAAACGCGTAGCCTACTAGAACCGCTATTGGCACTCATCTTGGATAAGTAAATAAGCCAAATCAAAATCTAGGAACTTTTTTTCAGTTGGTAACGCACATCGGACGAAATGTAAAATATCAGTGTGAGTGATCTGTACAGAAATTTTTCCTGGACAGCAAATTAACTGTGGCATTTCCTTCAATTTGCCGTATATTCAACAGAATGCAGGTAATTTCTCAACTTATCTTAGAACATTAATTTTGCAATTTGGCTACAGAAAAATAACAATTATGTTTAGCCTATTTGATTCAAGTTGAAAATGTCAGCGTTGAAACAAAGGGTTTACCAACTGTCACAAAATTCCCTAATAATTAAAAAAATTATAATTTAATAAGCAAATTATTAAAAATAGCATAAAAAATCTTAAGAGTGCTCGTTCGTTACAGGTACTTGTGCTTACGGTCGTGCTGCGTAATTGCTAAAGTTATGAGTTAAGCTAGTTATACTATTAGAGCATCTATTCATTTTTTACCTTCAAAGCAATGTGCTGAATCAACGACTCCTCTTCTTGCGTCAAATTCAGAGTATTTTTTGATTGTGAAGACAAATTATCTGCAATTTTCCCGCAGGTCTCACACTCCCAGTTCTTTGATTTCTTAGCTAAGACCTGCCTTTCCTCTGGAGTGTAATCTAAAGAGCCAATAGTGCCGGCTGCTGGAGTTGGCATGAACGCAATTAAAGCTAAAAGAGCCGTCCTGATGGACCAAGAAGGTTGCCAACTCTCTGGATGATGGCCTGATATTGACAAACAAATTTTCTTATTGACTTCAAATCTACCATTGGGCTGTAAACCAAAACATTATTTAAGCGTAAAGAACATTTTTCCTTACTAACAGTCAACAAAATAATATTAGGTGGTTGCATCGGATACTGGGAAGGTAAAAGAATACGTCCATGGTAAAACCCGCCCTCAAATTCCGTGTTGGGAGGTCCTTGAACAGTGAAATGCCATTCAAACAAATTGTCTTCTAAAGGATGGGCGAAATATTCTTCTGTTGGCTCCGCCAACTCGCGAGCTTCTCGCATAAGCCGCTTCACCCCTAAAGAGACGGAAATAATTAACGTTTTGATGGAGAAAAAGAAAAACATACCTGGGCTTTTTAGGTTATATTTATTTTCCAACGACATTTTATCGGATACTTTTGATAATTTTACAAGTGCACGATTTGGTAGTTTTTAAAATTAAAACCTATTTAACGATACAGAAGACAATATCAGTACTGGAATATTTGTTAACTTGTCGAAATCGGTTATACCTGTCATATTTCGTACTAATTAGTGTCAAAAATCAGCTGATTACTATTGTTATTAATAATTTAGGATGTGGCGTGTAAACATTGGTTGAATTAGAGATAATTTTAATTCAGGCAATTTTCGAAATCTTCATCGGTTTTGCAATGTTTACAATGGAAAACTATTTGTTAAACAGTCACTCTGACAGACACTGAAATACCATCGTAAAGGGCCGTTTACACGTCCCACGTTACGTAACATATCTAGAAAATATCTTCAAAAATCAATAAAATTACCACTTTTATCAATTTAGCTACGTGAAATTGATGTAGTCCTACAATGTGACAACGTTATCCAATTGTTTATTTTTTTGTCAAGAATTTATCTAGAAAGAAAAATAATGTTGCTTCTTTTTTACTGACCTAGTACTTATTTAAATTTTTCTGTGTGAGGCCATAATATCTTTAATCGTGGAATTCATTAAAGTCCTCCATGGAGTTATTGGAGGAGAAATAACAACTATAAATGATCAAGACCGTTAGCTTTTATAAACCTTCACCTCTTTAAACGTTTTCTTTTATTCAAACAGTGTCCTTGTGTGATCGTAAGAAACCTCATTTTCTAACCAAACAAAAATTGTTGTATTTTAATGTAAAATAGAAAATTGTGGGTAGTGAAATAAGAGACTTTAATAACCATTTTTGTCAATTTAATTTTCCATAAAAGTGGTTTACTCAAACACTTGATCGTAAAGGGAAAACATACATCATGTAGGTACATGTTAAATACGATTGAAGCAAAAATTTAATCAGATCGTTCTTTATATACATTTTAAGGATATTTGAACATTTCTTCTATTGAACGTAATAAGAATTATTAAAAAAATTATATTTATAAAAAGGAACAAACAAAAATGTATGGCACCGTCGCTAATGAATTGTGGTTTGTCTCGTACACATGATATTAAGTGCCAGAAACGGTTATTGTTGTTATATCTAAAATCGCTCAACATCTGTATGTATAAACATTGTACAACACAAATATATAAATAAAAATTAAGTATATGAGCAAATATGTAACTTACATCTTAAAAACAACATTAAATACTATCATTTATAACTATATTGCACAAAAACATTAAAATATTTTTTGTTTTGTAAAGAATTGTACATTCAGAAGATATAATGGAATTTTCACTTTGTTTACCCAACAAGTTGTATTTTGATATTTTAATAACTAGCCTACAACATCGATATTATTTAAACAAATTTATTTGTTAGGGTAAATAACGTGACGTTCCAGGGTGTACATCACACAACTCAACAAAAAGTTGACAAATTCAAATACACTTACTTAAACTTCCTAGTGTTACATGAAAATATTGCAAAAAATCACAAGATGTGTTAAAAATAGGAACAGTATAAAAATCTCATCATCCGAAATAAATGAATGACAATTTGGTAGTCCAAATAATGACAATGACCAACGTGTTAAGGTGTACCAACAAGATTTTTAAACGAAACTTTCTAATATGATTTTGTAGTTAAAATTCATACTAAGATGGTCCATAAATCGAAACAAACGTTAGGCCTAAAGCATTTGAAAATGTAAAGTCAATTCATAGAATGACTTAATTTAATGCAACCACTTTATTATAATTTAACTACAAATTCACTAAAAAGAAGAACTATTCTAACATGTAGTGGATAATTCTTTTAAATTCGATAAGTTTCAGCAAATACATTAAAAAGCAGGCTATCGATATTTTTACACGAACACTTATTCGTTTCATATCGATGAATAATTTCACGCAATTTTGAGCGCACCAAATGCTGATTATCTCAAATTTCGTTTCTTAAAATTATTCGAGAAAAAATATCGATACAGAGATGAAATGACCGAAAATGTGAAAATTAGATATAGTGATTACACATTATTCTTAAATATATTTTATATTAAGAGAGCTAAAAACATGTCAATAGTACTTTATCATAAACAGTCAAATGTAAATATTAAATTTCCAAAATTGTTTACCTTTTTTATGTTGAAAACTTCCCCGTTCCGGTTGACACAATGACTAAAAATAAATCTACTTTGAAATGATAAGGCGCCGTGTTGGAGCGCTCAATATGTTTATACTGTCAATATGCAAGCAAGCGTGACGGGGAAGTTTTCTTCATAAAAAATCAAACTTTTGTAAAAATGTTATCTTAAAGCAACGTGCGATTTCTATCATTAAATGTTTGTAAACTATTACGTTCATCCTATGTATAAAAATGATTTTTTTTTTTCTAAGAGGGAAATGACAGAAATTATAGTAAGCAGTATTCAATTACGGAAGTGTAAAAGACACTCTATAAGAGTGATAACTTCGATATTTGAATAATACTATAAAAATTGCCATGCAGCAGTGCGCTAATAACCGTACGGTAAATAAGTACTGTACCCCTACTTAAACCTTAATGTAATTATAAGGCAGTAGTATAAGTCAAGACCTTTTAATAATTGAGGAAACAAAGCAATAATTTACAAATATAAAATAATCCTCGCACCATACAATTTCCTAGCCTAAAATATTTATCAGTTTTAAGTTCTGATTGTGGTGTAAATAAATAACTTAAATCCCCAATAAATACGTTTTGTTTCACTATAATGTTTTGGCTAAGTATCCTTACATCTTATCAATTATAGTTAGGTTTGGTGTGCTGCAAAGCTGCCGCTTTCAGTTATGGTTGAATGGTTGCTATTCCTTACCAACCTTTCAAATGGCAAGCCTAGAAATATATCATAGAAGGCAATCTATAAATTTATTCCATACAATGTAACTCCCTACACACCGTTGTGCCTTTATTAGGGCTGGAAAATGGGGCCATCATCACACTTTTCATTTCACCGACTTGTGTAACAATTATCTAAGTTTGTGTAACAAATACCATAAAATGCAAACAATGATCTGAATTGCACGTAAAGTGTGGACATTATATGGAATAATAGGTTGGTAACATATAATTGTGATAGAGAAACTACGCTATCTAATGTAAAACAATATGAATCAATATAAAATTCAAAAATATCAGAATCACACATCACCACAAATAGAATTCACAGTAAACATAGTTTATATATTATGAATGCTCGATGAAAATTATGGCGTACTGTCCTATTTATGCGAACTGAAGCCAAAAGCAGCACCGCCTGAACCACCACTGCGATGAAAGTGGACATTCTGCCATTTGTTGTCCCTTTTGTGCCACACTCGGCTCTCTTCAGACTGATGAGTGTGCGCTTGCCCATGTCTACAATAGAAATAATCAAACTGTGCTCAAAATCGTTGATTGGAATTCTCACTTGTCCATGTACTGTGTTAACCGGACATAGGCGATGCATGCTGCGTCTTCACCCAACAAATGAACGTGAGGATTCAAAATGGTTGTGTTAACTGCCTTGCAGTTTTTACCTAGAACTGAATGTGCAAAATTAAGGGATACACAGCGACGGTTCCGCATTTCGCAACAAAAAAAAAAGGAAAAAAAATGTTGACATTCTTAAAACTTATTACGCAATTAAAGAGCTGATTATGTTAACTATTTACAGGTCAATTTGTTTACAACATATTCGCTCATTGAACATTCTGAATAATCTAGAAAGTCTAGAAGATCTGAAGAGTTCGAAGCATTCGGACAGGTTGGAACGCATACCAAAATTTTTAGATAATTTGGAAAGTTTAAAAGATCTAAAAAAAGAGATGAAGTATAACTACAAAGTTTAAAGCATTAAAAAGGTTCAGACTCGAAAAATCTCAAGATAAAAATCCAAATCATAGGAACGTTGCAACGGATACAAAAATTTCTATACAGTCTGGATCAGTTTACAGTTTAAAAAGTTTAGAAGATTGGGAGAATCTGAAACATGTCAAGCATTTGAATAGAGAATGCACATTCCAAAGTAATACGCAGGTGCAAAAGACATCCGACAATCCAAGGAATCCAAAAAACCAACGGATACAAAAAATCAAAGTCCAAGTCGAAAGTCCAGTTGTAATGGATACAAACATTTTAAAACAAATTGAAAGGTCTAAAAGATCTAAGAAGACTAAAAACAGCGAAAAATCTCAAGATAAAATTTCAAATGCTAGGAACATTGCAACGGATACACAGAATTGTAGACATTTTAAAAAATCCAAAGAATCGATTTGTAAAGGATTTAAACAATTCAAAAATGAAGAAAAAAAATATAAAAATATATACAAAAAAATCTAAAGATGCTAACAATAACTTTGATAAATTCTAACAATTTGGCAAGCATCTGGAAGATCTATAAAATAAAATAAGTCGGCAAATCAGCTGAATTTAAAAAACGCAATCAAAAAATCGAAACCTCAGATATTTTGAAAAATATAAAGAATATAAAGAATTCTGATAAGTAAGAGGAAAGCAAACAAGATCCTAATACAGCAGATATAATACATCAATTGATTCGAAAATTTATAACATTGAAGAGGGTAAGTAAACCAAAGAAATCGAACAAATTAAAAAATCCAAAGATCAAAAGTTACAAAGATTCTAAACACAATTTGATGAACTGCTACACAGAATCTAAGAAATATACCAAATGTAAAATATCAAGAGGACCTAGCAAATCTACAAAATTCGAAAAGTATAAAAAAGGATACAAAGATCCGAAGTAGGTTAATATTCTAAGAAAATCTCAATAATTTGGAGGTATAACTAGAAAGTTGAAACATTTAAAAATATAGAAAAGAATCTAAAACCTAAAAACGTAAAATTTGAAACAATCCAAAGAAATGAGAAAAGCGGAAACGCTATGATTAGAAAAAAAAATGGAAAATATAAAGTGTAGAGAATTCAAAGCCTGCAAAGTCCAAAGACGAGTAAAAAAAATCTTAGAATCCTTAGAACACTTTTTCATCCCAAATACATGAAAACATGTTACATAAATTTCATGTGTTTTTTTTTCGTTCGTTATTAGGAGGCGGTTGCTCCCAAAATTTTAGAATTACATTATTTCCACTCACTCAGTGGCGACACCATAAATTCACCGTGACGCTATTTTTGTAATGAAATATAAAATTAAGTTCTGTAGCACATCTGTTGTGTATTAGAAAATCTAAAAAGTTTCTAAAGAACTAGAGTATCTAAAAAATCTGAAGGGTTCGAAGTATCGAAGGGTGTAAAATCTAAAAAATCGAAGGGTTGTAACAAATACAAAAAATCTAAAAGTCCAACTGGAAAAAATCCGAAATTCAGGTCGAAGAGGATACAAAATTTCTAAATATTTTGAAAAATCTACAAGTGTTACAACTAAAGTTCAGGAAATAAAAAGATCTAAAAAGATCAAAAAAATCAGATAAAATATACCTAAAAAGTTCAAAACATGAAAAGGGCTCAAAGAATCCAAAGAAATCGAAAAAATTCAAGTATAAAAATACAAACGTTGCAACGGATGCAGAGAATTCTAAACAATTTGAAAAATCTAAAACTAATACAAATATTTCTATAAAATTCGTATATAAAAAGTTTGGAGGATTGCAAGAACCTGAGATATGTGAAGAATTTGATAAAGAATGCACATTCCAAAGCAATAAGCAGATGCAAAAGAAATCCGAAAATCCAAGGAATCCAAAAAACCCAAAGGGTCAAAGGTTGCAACGGATTCCAGACAATTTGAAATATTTGAAGGGTCTGAAAGTGTAGAAAACTCCGAGGATTAAGAATAAAAAGAAAAGAAAAATTGAAAAAACACAAAAGAATATTGGTTCTAAAGCATAAAAGAATCTAAAGATGCAAACAATAACTTTGAGAAATTTTCAAAATCTGGAAAGCATCGAATATCCAGAAGATCTAGAAAATAAAAAAAGTTAGCAAACCGGCAGAATTTAAAATACAATGAATCAAAAATCCAAACCTTTAGAAAGTGCGAGGAGTCCAAAGAAATCTAAAAGTAAAAAAATCCAAACATCAAATGATTGTTAAACATAATTTTTTTAAAGATATTTTGAAAAAATATAAAGGATGTAGAGAATTTTGAAAAGTAAGAGGAAAATAAACAAGATCCCAATAAAACATATAAAGAATCGATTGAGTCGAACATTAATAAAGGGCAAGTAAACACAGAAATAGAACAAATGCAAACATCAAAAGTTATAAAGATTCTAAAAACAATTTGATAAATCGCACCATAGAATCTAAGAAGTTTAAAAAATATAAACGATCTAGGCAAATTTAAGGAATTTAAAGACAAAGAAAGAATATAACGGATACAAAGAATCTGAAGTATGTTAATAATTGAAGAAAAAGCAAAAAAATCCCACCAATTTATAAATTCAATTGAAATCTTAAAAAAATAAAAATGTAAAATTTGAAGCAATCCAAAGAAAAGAGGAAATGAAATGTTACGAGTACAAAAGCATTTGAAAAAAGCCTACAAAAGGTCCAAAAAGGAGTACAAAAATTGACGAAACTGTAGACAGTATTAAATCTTAGAGCACTTTTTCATCTCAAATACATAAAAATATTGTAACATAAATCCTTTTGTTATCAGGAATTGCATTATGTCGGAATTACATTATTTTCACCCACTCAATGACGACACTATCAATCCACCGTGCTGCTATTTTTATAATAAAATATCAAATTAAGTACTGTAGCACATCTGTTGTGTCGCTTCGTAGATATAAACATTTCCCAACTGTATAAACAGTGTGAACAAATTGGTCAAAGTGTAAGTACCCACCATTATCGAAATAAAATTTGTGGAAATCCATTCCTTCTACCAAATTGCCCATGGCTTCTGGTTCGAATGCAGTCAGATGGGGATCACATATCTTCCTTTAAATGTAAGAAAATTATCTTTGTTTCTCAAGAAAAGGGGCCGATACTCACGTATATGCTTCAAAGTCTCCTGTATTAATCGCTTCTATTAGCTGCTCAGTCATTTTGATGATTTCTTGTCTACGAGCTGTGAAAATAAATAAAATATGAGAAGACTGGACTGAGTTGGGATGAAACACCAGTGACCATCAATACTAGAAGACGAACTATAAGGAGCACCAAGTACCACTGGTTTATACGTGGAAAGTACAGTTCATAGTATTTTTAAGGCATGCATAGTTAATCGAAAATAGAGGCCAATGAATGCAACCTTCATCGTCGAAAATTTCTGGGTATGCACCAGTCAAATTTTCGACAGTTTGCTGCACATACAAAAGAGAAATGAGGTTATAGATAGCTGTTAGTAAGGAAATAATTGTGAAAAAAAGCATACCTGAACCTTGTGAATTTGTGGATAGTTGAGAATACGGCTTTTCTGGGCACACAATCCGTATTTCTACAATCGCAAATAAGCACTGTTAGTACTGCTTTTGCAGCTTGCATGCACGAAAATTAAATGAGACAGATTACACTGTCGACATTTAGATTTTCTAATTTTGAGCAGCAAAAGCTATCAGGTTTAAAAATTAAATTTAGTGCCTACTGAAGAAGTTTACCTTCTTGTACTAATTGCTGGGCTATAAAATTATTTAAAGTGTCGCAACTCGTACGACAATTTTATTTACAGAACGGACAAGGATCATCTAATTCAAAATTCAAAATGCTTCCACCAAAAACTACGTATCATTTTATGGCTTACCGTCAATGTCAATCTCGCAGGATTCGAGTCGTTGGTACGCCAGAATCGAATCTTCTGATAAGAAATGATTGTGCATGCGATTAAATTATTAAAGAAAAGTTATCTTTAACCATGAAAAAATAAGAAATTTAAATTTTGTGGTGAACCACCAAAACCGAGCAGCCTGTCGAGCTTCAGAAGCGTCAATATTTATTAAAAAAAAAAATAAAAATACAAACCTGACTCTGCAGTTGGACATCTGCCGTACTGAACCGTTGTTTCTACCCACTGTTCAGTGGCAACATTGTTGTGTACAGAATCCGAATCTAAAGTGTGCAGAAACATGCATGCAAGCAATTAACACAAATGCAGAAATGGATGATTCTTTCTTAGATTACATTCGTTAGTAAAATTATCAGTTTTTGAGCCTTTGGTAAAATTTTGTACACGTTAGGTTGTTATTGACACGCGAAGCACACAGTACCCTAACCTTGTACCCCTTGCAATAAAGCCTGGCCTAAATTAAGAGTATTGGGTCGTGGATTTGCGGCAGCGACAGAACTAGAAGGCGAACTCGAAGAGGGTGCTATTCTCGGCGATTGCGGAGGAGTTCCAGAGCCTAGTAGGTTTTAGAGTTAAACAAAGTTGAAGCACAAAAATAAGGTGTTTATTTCAACCAGTTACACAAAATACAAAAAATAAATATTCTCCCGTTTCAAAGAAATGTTAAGTAATTAAAAAAAAAGTACATACTCTCCCTTCGCTTGGTGGCCCCAAGAGCCGCCGCGAGGGCCGACATAACGTCACCAAAACAACCAATTTTGCCAAATTGAATCTCACTTGGCACGGAATTTATTTATTGTCGGAAAAAATGACGCGACAATAAACCAGCCCCGTTTATATAAAAATACTCGTCACTGTTCAAACTGTTGGCAACACTTTAGATGTTGTCACTACGCCAAATTTAACTGATGAGACTGATCAATGCGGATTTTAGGCTAATAAAGCTAAAATAAACTATTTATAGATGACCGAAATTTACAACTAAACTTTACATGTTCGAGCAACATGTCTGAGTTTTAAATTGTACAAGAGATCTACACATGCAGTCATTTCACTACACCAAATAGATATGCTAGGTATATCCTACCCTAAAAATACAATCATGCAGCGGCTATTAACTGTTACGTCAGACAGTGCATGTTTTGGGAAGTGTAAGTTCCTCTTTATTCGCCGCATCGGAACATTCCTACTAACTTTAACGATACATTTGTTGACTTTTAGATGGTTCGTAGAAATGTTCCATGTAGACAAGCAAATAACAGGCATCAAAGAGCTCTAAATTCGTGCTAGTGCGCATCATTTACATTATACAATGGTGCCCGAAAAATCCAAGAGAATTTGGTAAAAGTCGAGCAATTAGTATAAGCTAAAGATTGTCATGACGGAATTCATATACGTTTAATTTCTGTCTACTGCATCATATCGTAACAACAATTCTATGTTTATGCTGTTAGAGTGTTAAAATTAACAGTGACGATGCAGACATGTCAAAATTGTGGATCTTCTCGACCACAAGTTTACATGCACGTACAATTTATAGGAAGTAACTTAAGTTAATTGAGCTATTAGTGGTAAATTATTAAGCATGGTTTTAAGTGATGCAGTCGCTGAAACACTTTTATTCGTAGTATTAAGTACGTCTTACAAAATAATTGTTACGTATGATGCAGTGTTAAATATTATATTAAATAAATTACCTTCCGGATCTTTGGCTATAACGGTAGAACTGCGGTCGACTCCGCCCTTCTTATCCTCTGAGCGAAGCCCAGAACATAAATAGATTATCTAATATTCCCTTAAATTACATTAATTTATGTAGGTACACTTAGGTTCTAGATAATATCATTTATGTGCCCATAACAAAATAAAATGATAATACTGTGCGATGACAACTAGTGATATGTAAGATGCTTCAGAAAACTGTGCAATCAAAAACAGGCCAATCAAAAATCGCAATCATTTTGTTCTCTCAATCAGTTCTTGTCCTGTTTTATCCCAAATTCAACTGAACGTAGTATAATGACCACCACTTTTGTTTTCAATTGAACTATTTTCAAATTTATGACAAGTTTGAGGACGATAAAGTAATATTTTATGTGGTCATAAAACTTTACAAAAATTTATCGCATCAACTTTATTATTTACGGCTAATACTACAGACACGTTTATAGAAGATCAACAAATGTCTGTTTCCAGTTCACGATTTCGAATTTTAGAATGTTAGAGCGTTACCAACTTTAGTCGCACGATTCATCTAGAAAGAAAAAATTATTCATTATTTCATCTCTGGTGACTTCGGTGCGTTTGGTGTTGGTGTGCTTCTTGTGTGCAGCATGATTGCAAAAAGGAATTTATAAGGCACAGATATATCCAAAGGTGTTTAACTCTTTCATTTAGGAAAAAAAATACGTCTTTTTTTCTAATTTCAGTTTTCACTGCCGTTCAAAGTTTTAGTCTCTCAGAGTTTTCAATTCACACCAACTCAAATTTATTTTTTTCTAAATAAACGTGGATTTAAATTAGTTTTTTTTCGAACGTTTGTTATGTCCGATTTTTCACTTATCAATTCTGAAATGCACCACTATCTCTAGTTTTTACAGTTGACTCCAACCAGGAAATCGCCAAGTTTTGTCCAGTTTTCCAGAATTTGTCGAATCCGGGACAAACAGTAATTGACGTTAAATCGAAGCCAATTTGTCATTATCAACAGCGCGAACTTTGAAATAAAAAAAACACTAACTAAATAGAAATTATCGTTAAAATTGCTTCGATTCCTGATACGGATCGATTTACATTGTTTTCCGTTTATCAGTTTAATAAAAGTAATCGATTCTTTAATTCAACTCAACCAAATCATTGAGTTTCTTGCACTGAAATTGCCAATTGTTTCCAAACAAAGACTGCATTAACAATGCATGTCACACACTTGGTTGTAACACTAAAAAATTTCATTGAATCATGCACCTTGTTACAAACATGCCCAATAACATCAATTGGGGATCATTCACTTGCAAAAACAAAAAATGAAAAAGTGAATGCTGCAAAATGTGAAATATTGATGGCAAAAATCTCTCGAGTTGACCCAACAAACTTCACCTCAAGATCGGTAACAATAGTCTCGTTCGATTTTTGACGCAAAATTTATTGGGCTAGACATCATCGATTGCAACTTTGTAATGTGTTGATTAAATAACCATTTGATATAAATTATGTCAAGACCCGCATTTGTACACAATGTTATTATTTGTTAAAATATTAATTTAATATATTATGAATTTAGGTCGATAAGCTGACTGTGTGTTAGAATAATGGAGCGGATGTTAAGTGGACTCGACTTTAAAGAGATCGATAACAATTCCATTCTGATTCATGATTAGAAAACACAGCATCAAGAAAGTGCTTCGGAAAACGCCATGTCGTGTTATTACCCACAAAAATTTCACTTAATTAACTGGACGTGTTCATCTTGAGAAGACTGAATAACAACAAGACATACGTTATTTGACAAATTCATCCATGATAGTTTTTACAAAAATGGAATTCCAAATTTTGACATGATTATGGTGGAGGCGCCGGGTGTAGTTCAAAATTTTCAAAATTAAAATAAGTTATCAAACGAAACCCTGAGTTAGCCAACAGTTTGATTTGCTTTACTCAACAAATATATTGTGTATCCCCCGAAACTTGTTGATTAGATTAACTTCAATGAGAAGGTAATTCTGAATCTTAATTACCGCCGTTACATCATCATATCAACGTAACGCCACATTAATTACAATTTCGTTTACGTATATTGTTCAGTTTATATAATGAACAAATTAATTAACTTGTGATTGTTAGCTACCTGTGTTGCAAGTCTGACAACCGAAAATACCTAAATCTCTCTAGAATTTCAATCAAAGGTGTAGGGCACTGAATAAAATATCTTAGTAAGCATTTTAACTCGTTCTTGGTACACACAATGAGAAGCTATTAATACAATTATTTTAGAAGCAAACAACGGTATTAACTAACATTTAACAAAAAGTTATGTACATGAACAAGAACCGATGACAGTTAAAGTGGTTCGAACATGATTAGTTTTTTAGTTCCACTTTAACACTTTTCTGGAGCACCTTGATGGTTTATGAAAGGCACCACAAATATACTTATGTGAACGTGATCTAACAGGCGGTTTTTAATTAAATAAACCAGTGGTATGTGGGATGAATGATCATCTATATTTACATGGGACTTGATACTTGCTGCATAAACGAGAGTTTTTGTAGCAAATATATTTTGTAGTGCACAGTTAAACAAAAAAGTGGTGTGAGACTGAGACTAATAATTGTGTCTCCTACCTTTTATATCATCGTCTTCTAGTGTTGTTGAACTGTCAGTAGATTCTTTGACTTGAGATCCATCTCCTTTTTTTACGATTATACTCCTACCTAAAATACAGGGAAAAATGAGGTTCGGGAGTCCAGAGGTATTATATTAATTCAAACGAAATTTTAATAAGCCAATTCAAAAAAATAAGTAAATACTGAAAACCCAAGAGTTTGCCAATTAAACTTTCTGTGGACTGTTTAAACATTAAATTCCCGGTTTATTATTGAAACCTGTGCTTTTGTAGTATCAATATAATATTTCTCCTTTCAGAGAGTGTAGAAAAAATCATTTTCGGGCCTTTGTAAAATGGCACGATCGCATTATATTGATATTACACAGTTCGGGGGATGAAACAAATAAGCTTGATGTTGTTTGTGCACGAGGTGAGTATGAGTAGTGAAGAAACATTTTGGAAATAATTTGTAACGAGGAATATGTTTGAATAAACCAGAAAAACCATGCATGAAGCATTCAAATCACACATTCCCACACAACTTATTTGGTTTTAACAAAATCTACAATGAAAATGGAATGACAACCAAATTAAGTTATGTTCAACAATTAGTAACAGCGATGATGATGTGGTAGGTTGATGCAGGTTGCAGTGTTCTTACCACATTCTAGTTGCATCAAGGTGAAGTGAAGTGAGGTAGGGTGACGCGAACAAGTCCGCCACAACCAACAAAACAAAGTTACCAACTACCCAATGCTCTATTCTAAATTATTATGCACAACTACGTGGTATAGCATGTGTAAGTTGGTTTAAAGATGTTGATGGATATAAGAAAACCGCCACTTTCTTACTGCGTCAAGAATTATGAGGCTCAACTGCAGGAAGAAAAACATGATGATGTTCCAAGAAAACAGAAACTTTTACGGAACATCATCACGTTAAATTGCGAAGCTTTCTGATTTCTGTGTGTATGTGTGTATGTGTGATGTCAGCAAAAAAATAAATGTAATAAAACTATTTACATACAAAATACTAAATATAGTACCAAGAGTTGCCAACAAAAGTATTTACACTTTAAATTTCTAACGAAATTAAAATACTAGGAGGGCAGATAGTCAGTCTTTAACATATATATACATAGCGGTTCAAAAAAGTCGACATTTCTTATTCGCCCGCGATGTTTGCATTTGTTTTTTTGCTGCTGGTATAACAAGTAAGCATGTGGGTACAAATTGTCAGATTTTGAATAATATGCTCTTGGAAGCAAACGAAGTTTTTCCTCAAAATAAGTCCTGATTCGAATCTCAAGCCAATAAAAAATGTGTTGACGTTACTTGGCCCACCGTGTATATATATCACTCTACAATTCTATCGTTTCTATAGAAGTCTTAGACAAACATGCCCAAAAGCTAACTGCATCTAAATAGAAAGAAGAATCTTTACAGCTTAACATAGTTAAATTTACAGTGTCGTGTTAATTTCATTAAATAGTAAAAGTCTGTAACAGTGTTGTGAGTTTGTTTGTATAGTGGTGCCACAAATTAATAAAGATTTAAAAAACAACATTTAGGAAACAGAATAAGTACTCGTTTATTCACAAGAGCATTTTACACACGTTTATTAAAATCACTTGACCATTTAAACATGTGTAAAAGTAATTAAGAGCAAGTGTGGAACAAATAAGTCAGATAATCCTTCAAAGTATTGTAACTGATCTATAACGAAACTGCTGTGTTACACTTACTTGAGAAATTACGTGTGGCCAACATAGTGGTGAGAATAGCGCCCTACAAAATCAACAGTTACAAAAAGTTGTGGTAATAAAACAACTCACCTTTAGCTTGCGCCGGGCATTGAATTTTTTGAGACAGTCCACAGTTTCTTGTCGATGGACGACAGAAGCAACACGTTCTCGTTGCTAAAAATCAAAGTTAAACACGATCGATTTTATAAAAAGTAAACTTACGCAAATCCATGGATGTTTTAAAGCTTCAGAGGCAGTAATTCTTTTTCCGGGATTAACAGTCAGCATTTGATTGATGAGGTTTTTCGCCTCTGGGGTGACGGTGTCCCATTCGGGGCTAGGGTACTATAATAAATATTTATTGATGTGAAAAATGTCCAAATTCGCGAAAAAGTAACCATCATAAACAAATTAAATTAAGTTAGCATGACCTATTACAATTTAAACTGAACTGATTTCCATTCTTGATACCCACAGGACGTACATTTAAATTCGCGAACCAACACGAAAACAGCGAGTTTAAATTTTTTTATGGCAGTAAACACATTGAAATTAATGCAGATTTATTTACAAGGGAGAACTCGTGGTTCAGACTTCAAAAATGCTTTCATTAATTATTCAACTAAAAAACATATCTCGTATTTTTGAATTACAGGTTAAGTGGATAAAACACTACTTTATGGAGCTAAACAACTTAGGTCTACTTTTCTTACATCTGGAAAAAAGTCGGTAAACTAATTTTCTTAAGAGCTAAATTAAATTACTTCGTTCTTTCTTTCGCCTATTGCTTTCACATTGCGACCCCACAAAGAAAAAACATAAACTTACGTCATAAGCCCCTGCTTTAATTTGTGCGTATAAACGATGCTGGTCTTCATCCCAAAACGGAGGATAACCGACTAAAAGAATGTACAATATAACACCACACGCCCAAATATCCACTGGTTTCCCATAAGGTTCCTTCTTCAGCACTTCTGGCGACAAATATCCTGGCGTTCCTGCAAATCCAAACCACGCTTGTTGCTCTCCTTGCACTTCTATCGCAAGACCAAAATCTGCTAACTTTACAGCTGCACCTTTCGCTTTACTCGCTAAGAGGAGATTTTCAGGCTGAAATACATCGGAAATTACATTTCAACTTTGAAAATTAAGTTGTTACCTTGAGATCCCTATGAACTACACCGTTTTGATGACAGTGATTTACTGACTCTAATATCTGTTGTATGCAGTGTGAAGCATCAGCTTCTGAATAAAACTCTCTCGCTACAATATCTTCGAATAATTCGCCACCCGTAACCCTGCAAAAAATAATGTTTTATTCCGTGGATACAAAATGAAAGCAAAACAAAAACGAATTGCGGATTCTATATTCAGTTTGCAGTGTAGCCAACAAAAAAGCAACCACTGTTTTACTTTTATTAATTCACTTGCTAAACTCTTTGATCTCCGAAAGTCGAAGTACAAGAACAACACTCCCTGCTTTTAAGGAAGCTGCTATTTAGCACTTTTCAGCTCAGAACGTGTAATACATGCTTTATCCAGGTATTTTTTAAGGGCGAATTTAATTAGGCACTTCCCTCGATTATTGCCCACGTATTTCAGTCCATCAAGACTGTTTTTCTGTTTAGAAAGTAAACAAGTCTATAAACGAGTAGGAGTCGGCTGTATTGGTCCTTAATGCGCCGAGATTGAAAACCAAATAATATTAAAATCAACTACAGTTTTGTAAAAACTGCAGGGAAATGTATTTCAATCTTCTGTTTAAACTGTGTAATTATGCTACTTGTAATGGAAATGGGAGATGTTGTATTGTAAAAATCTCATTTAAATGTGAAAGGCCACCTTATAAGCCCATAAATCATTTTGCGGTAATACCGGAAATATGCATTCGTAATTTGTAAAAATCAGAAAGATGGAGATAAGAGGTGAGATTTGTGACGTGAATATATTGTTGTTTTTGCATATTAGATTAGCATCGTGCGAGGCAGTTAACAACAATTCGTTTTGAAAATTATCTGACACATCACTGCAGATAAAAAAATTCTCTACTCGTTATTTGCCATCACAGGATATTTCGTCCTTTGCCCATTTGGTTAAAATAGTCTGATATCGTCGGCATAATTTCATTATCGCGTGAAGTCACACAGACTACATTAATGTTAGATTTTTAACTGGAGAATTTGCTGACTATAACTTAATTATTCAACTCCAAAAACTATATTTGAGTAATTAGCTCGAACATCCTCTTCGCTGTTTGAGTTTCACCTATCTAACAACTTCGGAGGAAAGAATTCGAGTTATGCGTCCATCTTTTGAATTAATTCAAGTGGAAAACTCTATTCGGATTTTAAATCTCTCTCGCCACTTCCCGTCTTGGTTTATTTTCCAAATATTTCTGGTGGCGAAAATTCAAAAGTTTGTTTCATGCGAAAACTCTTCATATTGTGCTCTCGAATTACAAGATAAGTTAATTGAAATGGAGACGAAATGTCAGTTCGTTCGGAAATTTTTGAAGAAATATTTTTTTAAGGACGTAATTTTAGTGTCGTTTCTTATTGTTAGTTAACAAAAATTTTTATTTTCATGTCAAAACAAAGAATGGCAATAAGCAAGGATTCAACAACCGTTTAGATTCCAATAATCTCTACTAATAATGGTTATTAAAGTAACTATATCGAGCGATTTTATGATTATAACGCCGTTTAACACGTTTTACGATGGTAAACTTTCCGCGGTCCATTATTTGGTTGAAATATTACGTGCAACAGTGTATAATTTATCAATTGTGTATAATACAAATTGGGATTTTTTTCGGCGCATTAAAGATTTAAGCAAAACATGAACAGCATTGTACTGAAACGGGCAAATTGGCTATTGCTGTATAACTCGACGTAGGGCGATTTACAGCATTGTTCTCTATCATAAAAATTTCCCAGATAAAGGGCGATCCTTCCTTAGAGTTTAATTAAAGTATCTGAAATCGCACTCTTGGTAAAATTTACATTACCAACGTCATTAGCACAATTTTGTCAATATTAAATTTAGTTAACGTAACATTTAGTCCAACACCTCCATGTTTTGATTTTTTTTCTCTATTTGCTTTTAAAACAGAAAGAAACGAAATGCAGATAAATCAATTACGATTTATTTGCCCCGTGGAATTATGCTACTTTTACGCAGTAGACTTTGAGAATTTGAGATAAAAAAACAATTTTGTACATTTAATATTCACGTCTGAGTGTTCGTGATCGATTCTAGAACTATCTAAATAGAAAATCTACACAATATTTAAACACAGCAGTAGGTGCGTTGAAAAAACGTTAAATATGCGTATTCTCAATTTCTTATTTGCTTTTCCACACGGCGAATACTGAACGATTTTAGGTCGTTAAAAACTGTGCCCTACACTTTTTTCTTTCTCAGTGTATTAATAAAACAGAACCTTATTATAAATGTCTCCTCTACATCAAAAAAGTTTCTCCTCGGAGTTTCCAGGTCTTCTCATTTCTTAACTTGTTGATATAAAACCGGTAATTTTTCACCACAGTTGCAATCGTGGGATAATAAAAAAGATGAACATTTCCAGCAATAAACTTGTTGCTTCCTAACTGTGAGGGTTAGTTTACACTTATTTGATAAACGAATAAAACCGTTCATTAGTTATAGCCTTAACCCTGTAACCGATGAAGCGCAACAATCGATTTTACGAACGCCCATAGTAATATATCTTGGCTGCTGTTGATTTCCTAACTTCTTGCTATGAAAACTCCATCAATAAAATAACTATTTATTATTGACTGATTGTCGATAAACCAGTTTTATTGAAATTATTCTCTTATTGAGATACGTTAGAAAGAAACAAGATCCTTTGAAAATCCGATACATTCGCTACATGGCGGGATAAAAATAACCGAAAGGTTATTTAAATGAAAATCAATAAAAGGTACAAATAAGTAATAACGCAGATAATAATTGGTACGGTCATTTATTTTGGAAACGGTTTCGTGGGTGATTTACGTTATGGGGAAAACAACTAGAATTCAGCTTTTTTAATATTTAACTGTCTTGTCTCATTCTTTCACAACTTTTACTTTGTTTGGTTTGAAATCCGAAAATTAGTTGCAAAAGGTGAAAAGCACAATAATGGGAAGTAACTGAGAATCCACAGTTTCTAATCAAGATCTTGGGCATTAATAAATAAATAGACAAGCTAGAAGTTGGAAATTTAGAGAATCTTGGGAATGTTCTGCATCGAAACATACATATTTAAACAAGGACCATGTCAAGAAAAATAAAGATCGTCACTGACAATTTACTGAAACCTTCTGAATTTTATTCCAATAAAACATCTCATTTCTTTTCCCAGCATAAGAAAAAGATTGTGCAAAGATTTGATTTATGCTTTACCTCAAGATAAAAATACTCAACAAATATTTATATTTATTTCATGCTATCTTGGTTACGACATTTTATCTACAAAGCACTTTTTTAACTTCAACGGGACCACAGAAATCAGCTCATTTCGCACAATTATCGTAAAATAGTAATTTTAATATTACAAAATCAAATAATTCCCTGTCACCACGTTCGTTTTGATCAAAATTTAACATTGCTGCATATTTTAAATAAGCAATTCCCTGGTCATAGCGACATTACCATAATTACACTCAATTGTATGATAATTTTTATTACTTTGTACCAAACGATCGTAAGAAATAAATGGAAAAATCATTAATAGAATTATTGCGCTGGAACTTTTGCTAGAAAAAGTTTCTTCTTCAAATCTGGTGACGTCAAGGATTGTTATATCGTTTAATTCTTGTTTTTTGTTGTCCGAGTTCACGGCTCTTCTGAACAAAGTAATAAAAAGTTTCATAATCGTTCGACAAGAATTAATTTTGAACGTCTTGTGGATCGCCGGAGAGGCATCCAATTTCTGAGCTTTTTCTAAAGATATCATGTGACAAATTTACAAAATTTGTTTCGCATTCAAGCATGCTTACTAAAATACTACGCCATACTTACAAATCAAATACTAAATAATGAAAGTTTTCTTCCTGTATACTGTCGTGTAACCTCACTGAAAAACAGAAGACAGAGAATTAGTCAAAAGAAAATTACCACGATCGGAAATAATTTATATTAAACAGTTTTTTAAACAATGCACTTATCTATTTACGTACTATTCTAAGTTCAACTTTATACTTAGAAAAAACTCTAAATTAAGAAATATTCAGAGATGACGCAACTCTCAGGGTTCGTCGATACATCGAAGGGACACTAATTCAGCCACCAAGTGTTAAGCAATGTGGAAACATACGTCACAATGTGCATTGTGTTAAATTCAACAATATTCAAAGCACATGCTTATAGACGTACTAGGCATCAAATCTACTCGTCAAACGAGGAAAATTGGTCTAAATAAACAATATAAACCGACGGTGTATGAAAAAAAAACTGCGAAAAAATGGCAAAATAAATTGCACTAATTGAGCGATGTCATTTCAAAGAATTATCGTTAGCCTAGTGTGACAACTTTTCTCACGCTTCAAAAATCTCTTCTAATAAATAATTAGCTCCAACAAAGAAGAAAATTTCCAGATCAAAGGCTCGGCGACTATTTATAAGGAAGTCCAGATAAAAATAGAGCTTTCCTGATGGGTACTGAAGTGTGTGAGAATGATTAGGAAAAACTAGTATAATACAAGAATCTACAGTCATGCAAACTGGGAAACAACCAGAGAAGATATTCAATTTACAGTGAAACTTATTAGTGACGAATGTATAAATATCTCTTATTCCACTTTAAAATTGTATCCAAAACCTATAAAGCATCTTATTAAATATCGATAACGCATCTGCCCACACCTTGTACACAATTCCGCTTTATTTCTCCCATCGAATTACCGAAACCCACGCAAAGACTATACAATTCGCCACGTGCACAGTACGACTGCTTTATTAAAAAAGTAGAATCTTTTAGATACAACCCCTGAATTGTAACGGGACAACATTATACTAAGTAAGACAATAAGTAATTTTATCTTTTGTACGTGCCTTGCATTGTCTGGGAAAACGACAAAAACGTGAGTTTAATAATTGCGAAAATCGTGGGTAAAATTCGAAGATAGCGCACGGTTAAAAATAATTCTCTCACATTCTGCAAATGTAACTTTTTTTTATTATTTATGCGTAACAAGAATAATTAAACTTCGCGCCTTAGAATTTTAGGTTAAATTAATCTGATTATCACCTTAATTTTGGTAATTATTTTGATCAAAAAACTATGGCGCGGAATTCAAAATTTCAGTGTTAAATTGCGGCAGCGGCATCAAAATTTGCCAATAATGATACCGTTAATTAAAACTTTGGCCATAACATTAGCTTATCGCATTACTTATACATGAATTGTGCTCGTAAATTAACAAGAGAGTTTTATTTAATACGTTCAGAATAACAAAAGCTCCGATATACCCACAATGTTATTAATTCAAATATCAGTAATGTATTCGAATCTAATGAATAATAATTTCTAATATATATAAATAAACCTTTTAATAATAAAACGAAACTCACCGATTTGAACATTTTGAGAGATAACTGCATAGACAAACAGAAATTATTCATTAGTTCCCTACCTAGACGCTTGTTAAACAGGATGATTGATGTCATTCAAATGCTAATAGCAGTCATAGTATGATATCTAACCTCAGCTTATCACAATAATAAAAATTATCCAACAGCTTGCCTATGAAACTAAAAAAAATAGGCTAACACTTATAATTCATGCAAATGTTCTGATCACTGAATATTTTGTGTCGCAATGAATTATAAAATGAATATGAAACACAATTACTTGATTACAAAATTGCACATTGCCCCTAATATCTGTTTGCCGATAAATACTTTATTTCGAAAATAATAGCAACGCTCTCAAGATGTTGGAAACAGAAAAGACTGCGGGCATTAATAGTCAAAATTTCATAAAATAAAAGACTATAGAATGTATGAACTAAAAACGACTTTGAAATTTGAAATATGTTGGTAGCTCTGCCCGTCACTTTTGACTTGGTCTTCGTGGTTTCGCGGCTTCGACAAACAACAAGAGTACCAACCTACTTAAAATTCCAAGGTCTACTTCGATCATCTGTCATAAAACCATTATCTTAAAATAATGAATAAAACTGTATTAACTAGCCACAAGGAAATACGATAACGGCGCCTAATTACACATTTTTCCATTTTTATTGTTGCAGGCATAAATACCACTGCAAAAATTTCATTCTGTTTCCATGGAGGAGCATAATTATCCACATTTACAACAAATCTCCTATAGATAAAAATGTTTACAAAGTATGGTAATGGCTGTATTCAAAAATATTACATTAAAAGGCCTTCATTTTAACGGTAAAAATTAATCGCAAACAAACATCAGCGCTAATTATTATTAAAAAACATGCGCAGTTTGTTATGTTTCGTTTTATATTAATCGCCAACAAGATTTAATGATCAAATTTCGCGCCTTTGATTTTAGGTTGGCAAAATTAAAATCCACCAGCACTCGAATTTGGGTCACGGTTCAAAGTGAGTTGTATGAATTTAGTTTTTTTTTTCATTGCCCTAAAAATGGAAGGCGCAAAATTTGAATATCAAATTTTGAACAATAAATACATAAAAGCGTTGTCACCGTGGATAAAAATATTGAATTACGATATTAGACATACACGCCATAATAGCTTGTTAATACATCTATTATTCCCATTTGTAAGATAACTCTCATTGCCCCTCTACGACCTAATTCTCATAATTGTCATCATAAATAAAATAGTCCATTCAATTTTCCTCCAAGATAAGAAACAAATTGAGGTAATTTTAATCTTCACTGTTATTGACTAATTTTTCCTTGGAAGCAAAATAAATATTCTACCCACGACAACAATGAAATAATAACCTAATTGAAATTTTCAATTAATTGTCTCGATTCACGCTATCACATCATCGGAAGCAAATATTGTTAATAGGTTTTATCGAATTGTCTGAATCCGATTTTGCAAGCAATCCAAATAGAAATTTGAAATAATTACAGAATAAAATAAGAACTAATGCAACATAAATCTACGACTTTTGTTCGAATGAAAATTACGTTGCATTAGTTGGGAGGCAACAAAAACGTGCGGCATGAAAATGGAAACTACAAAATCAACATTGCATCCATGCAGCATCTACAATGTGATTGACAATGAAAAATATTGAAATGCTCAAAAACGATTACCTAAATGCTTGAGAACATCGGGATTGCTAACTATTTACATAAAAATAAACATACATTAATGTTCGCCCTATTCCACCAGTTTGATAAATGATAAATCAAAGATGATTTTTCTAGTTAAGCCAATGAAGTGGTACATGGAACAGAAATCGTACATTTAATCGTGGAAACTCACCTATATTTGGATGTTGTAATTTCCTACAAATTCGTGCTTCTCTTTCTAATTTTTGAAAATCTGAAACAGACGAGAATTCATTAGAATTAAAATAAAACCAAACTTGGTTAAACTGAGTTACCAAGGAAATTACTCTAGAATTGATTTACAATAAAAATTGTAAGGCTTCTGGTGCCAGGCTGTAAAACTTCAATTTAAATATTGCCTCGAGCTAAATGAATAAGTTTGACAACACACGCTTAAAACATTTTTAAAACATTGATTTCGTCGAAAACTGCTATTGATTGGCGTCAGCAAAAGTAAAAAATTATTATTCAAAACGTGTTATTAGTTACATCAACAGTATTCTCCGCGTGTTTATTTATTTTCTTCTATTTGTTACAATTAATTGACATGTCGGTAAACTGTTTTTTTTTCTCATATACATATAGTTATTTTTATAACGCAGAATAAAGAAAAATTGCTGTTATTTAGTTCTTGTTTCAATTTAAATAAAAAAAGTGATCCTGGTGGCATTGCAAACACATCATAAGGAAACTTTTTCTCCCAAGAGTGTAAAAACGTGACTGAATCACCCTTTTATTTTGCAGAATAATTTTCAGTATTCAGTTTTCTTCTTGCTACGTCGTGTCAGCCTTTTCATAAATAAACCATAACCGTTAATTTTCGGGAAGTCTTTAATCAACGATTAACTTTATGATAATCTGGCATTGTGTCTACGCTCCTTTAATTACAGGTGCTAATCGCGATTACAAAAATTAATATTATCATGTAATTGTTGAAATAAAATGTGTAATTTGTGAAATAATGGATTTATAAAAATATAAAGTTTGGAAAAGTACGCATACATGGCATTTACTTTAATTAGTTATTACACTGCAAGTTGACTATTGCTTGCATGTTATAGCGTAGTTAATTAAATCCGTTCCTTATTAAAGTTAATCGAAATTAATGCAAAATTACTATAAGGTAGAACAATAATAAAAAAACAAACTGTATCTTTTTTTTTTGAAAATTATACCCGGCGTCCTAGAACGCTGGCAGTTAATGTTAATGGAGAAATTATTAGTTATAAAGTTACTAAACTTACATTGGACCGAAAAAACTATGTCCACACTTTTCTGCTCAAAACGGCATATTGAGGTTGAGGCATATTGACATTTCGATGATCAGGTAAAAACAAATAAAGATGCTTCAATTAAACAAGAAATTGGACCACAACAAGAATCATTATAGGATTACAAAAAGTGATTTAACAAAATTGTGGCTAGAATTGCGTGCAATTAAAACAACTCAACCGAATCCGAGAAATCACAAAGTCATTGTTAAGCAACACCTGCTTCAAACAAGAAATTAATTAAGGACAAAATATTCAAAATTAAATTATTTATCAAACATTCAAAAGTTGATTGAAAATAGCAGTTTTGCAAATTGCGATAAAGAGGGAAAATATGCAACAAAATTAAAATATATATAATATGCAACAAAACTTGTACATATGTATCAATTTAAAATATGTAAAATAGGCTGTCTGTTTAAAAAAAA
The DNA here is from genome assembly GCA_030157275.1 of Cynaeus angustus. NCBI lineage: Eukaryota > Metazoa > Arthropoda > Insecta > Coleoptera > Tenebrionidae > Cynaeus > Cynaeus angustus. The sequence goes on from CM058059.1 coordinate 26,063,785, forward strand.
TATGCACAGATATGCAAACCAACCATCATATTCTTAAGATATTCGAGTGGCCTTTTTTAAAGTTAATGAATTATTTACATTCTCTGAATTTTTAAATCTTATAAGGGCGCCATAGAATCTTCGATTGCTTAGATTCTTTAAACTCGCCCATTCTTTACTTCTTTAGATTTTTGTAATTGTGTTTAGATTATTCAGTGTCATCGCTCAATCTTGTAAGTTTTTTTCTTATTTTTTACATTCTATTCATGTTTTGGATTTTGGATTTTTCAAATTCTTAAGATTTTCACCATCCTTTAGATTCCCTATATGTTCGATTATTCTTTTTAGGATTTTCTAAATTATTTTGAAATCTGTTCGTGCTTTCGATCCTTTATTTTGATTCCAATCTAATTCAATATTCTTTAAACTTTTCAGAATATCTACAGATTTTTTTGAGTTCTTCGATTCTTTACATTTTTCTAATTGTCTTTAGAAAGATTGTATCGGCTCCAATAATTTTTCCAATAATAAATTCTTTATAATCTGCAAAATCTTTTTTTTAGCCTGTTTCGATTACGCTTTTTCAAAAATTTCTAGATTGCTTTTCTTTTTATCCTTTGAATTCTTTAGAATTTTTAAAGTCCAAAGATCCTTCGGATTCTTAAGATTTTTCTATTTTTTTAGAATCGATGCGTTGAGCAATTTGGATTTTTTTCATGTTTTGGTTTCCGTTTGCTTTGCACCCTTTTATTTCTCTAAAAGACAGATTCTTGATTTCTCTTGGATTTTGAACATTTTCTTCTTTCTTTTGTGTAATCTTTCAATCTTTGAATTTTTTACATTTTTAAGATGTTACCATTCTATAGATTCCCTATAATTTCAAAATTTTGTTTTTTTCCATTTTCTAAATTATTTTGTAATCTGTTCATATTTTGGATTCTTTATATTTCTTAAACCTTTTGACTCCTCCGGCCTGTTTCGATTCCTCTCCTTCTTCATTAGTTTTTTACATTCGTTGAATTCTTCAGAATTTTTAAATAATCAAGAACGTTCAAATTCTTTAAATTTTTCTAATTTTAGATCCTTTTCTCTAAAATTTGAATTCTAGCATATTTTAATTATTATGATTTGCTATATTTTAGATTTTCAATTTTTTTTTTTTTTTTAATTCTTCGGATTCATTGAAATCTTTGGGCTCTTAGGGTCTCTTTATCTTCCAGATTTGTCTTAAATTTTTGTATTTATTGCAATCTCTTGGTCCTTTCGATCTCTTGCAGACTTTTAAAACTACCAACATTTAAAAAATCGAAAACGCAGTGTCCAAATAATTCAACTTGTTAAAACAGTGAGAATTTATTTGATAATTCCTAGCAAACGTTGTCATCTTATTGTTCTTACTGATTTTTAAGCCTTTTTTAATTCTACCGAAATTCCAGTAAAAATTAGTTGGAACTGCTTCGAAACTTTGCGTAATAATCAAAAAGAAAAATTACAAACCAATCTTAAATATAAAACGTCAACCTAGAAAAAATACCCACCTCTCGCTGATAATTTTTTCGTATTTATTATTTTGGCGGCAAATTCCAAACCCGTAGACTTCTGAACACATCTTCTAACTACTGAAAAGGCTCCCCTGAAAATAAAAAAATATATATAAATATCAGAGTCTATTGTTATTCGATACTAAACTTAGAATAAGAAAAATAATTCAGTAACGTAGCGACACGTGTGACTAATTTATTACCTTTTTACAAACACTTCACAGCTATAAAAATTTAATATTGTTGTCCATAACTGATAACGTACACTGAAAATTTTAAAATAAACAATGCAAATAATTTGTGGTTTTTAAAGAAAAACTGTATATTCTTAGATTAATATAAAACCAGAAGCGAGCCGCAACGTAATACGAAACATAATTACGCCCCTTTATGGGGCAACATCACATGAGAGTTAAAATTAAAAACGTGATACAAAACGAGCATACTTGAAAAGCAGTGGAATTTATATTCGTGTCTAGATGAATTAAATTTTTATTGCATTTTTGTGGGCCCATCTTTGATCCATGTTAACGTTTTGCTAGATCAGCATGTTGATCCTGCAAAGCACGCAGAATTCGTTCTTTCTTGTTATTACAATGTTAATCTAGTTCGTGTCAGACACACGCATCTTATAAATATTTTATATGAACTGGACCCTGTGAGATAAAACGTGAACGTATTGTACCATTCTGAAAATATTAGCCATCGTTATAAATAGTAGTTGGAAATAGCAAAAGCGCTATTTCTATAGTAATGTGACCCTAACATTCTATTTATAGAGATTTCACCCAATTATTCGCGACACATACCATTGGTCGCTGAACCACTCTCATGTAAACATGCGTACTTGTGTATATGTTGGATGGAATTTACGCCGATGAAAGTGATAAATAAAAAATCGATAGAGTTTGTATCGTGAGAAATTCCAGCCAATTGCGGCCACGTTATTAGTATTTTTTTCTAAAATTCATCACGAAGTCAGAACTTTGGTACAACTTCCTGCTGCCATTTTGTGAAAATTAGACTTAACCCCGAAGAAAAGTAACTCAATCAAAGCGTACATTTAATAAGTCAAAGCTATCGATTGTTACGGTAGCCTTAGCTCCTATCGGCTTTTTAGGAATTAATTTTTCATGTTAGACCAGCTACTATGAAAACTACTGGAACAACTAACTCAAGGAGACATTTTAGGCCATGAAAAACTTCCCCAAATCATTTAAACTTCCACAATTAAATGGGGTTGTAGACAGTCGCATGTTAAACGCCATTAAATTAAATGTATTGCAAGTGGCATAATAATCCGACAAAGGAAATAATGCGGTTGCAATATGACGCACCGCTCATTTACATAACGATTTTCTTTTACAAGCACTGCAATTAATAATATAAATTTATATTTAATTATAACGATGCACACACCGTGAAGTATTTGGAATATAAACTTTACCTACGTAGTTTTATTGGTTTTCTCTTACGTCAAATCAAAATTGGGAAAACTGCATGTTTTACAATGTACTCTGCTGAAATTAAATGTGACCTTTCATTTTTACGAAACTTGAGTTTCTAGGAATTATTTGAATTAAAAAAAAATGTCTAATTTTTCGAAAATAAAAAACGACAAATTTAAAAGTTTATTTTTTAAGAAAATTAGCAAGAACCGAGGTAAATTTTTTAACAGACAACACGTTTTCATCAAAGCACTTCTTTAGAATAATACGAAATGATGAAACTTTTGTATTCTGATTAAAAAATCCACCTAAAAACAAGAAATAATCCTTGACATTTAAGGAACGTTATGACCCCCAAAGAAAATGAAATTTTAAGAACATAAATCAACCTCGTACTTGAAACATTGTTGTCTGACTTTTTTTTTTAAACAACGCAAAAACTTCTCTTTCTGTTTCCACTATTCGATTCAAAGATAAAACCCTACGTCGCTCACCTTCTGCATAAATAACACACTTAGAGGACGTCGTGAAACCATAAATCGCGTATTGATCCTTGATGGTAATCGATAAAAAAATAAGTAACCGCGTCCTTGATAAAAGCTCAGACTTCCTAAAATCCAAATTTAATTACTTTCTTTCAATTAATCTAGCATGATGGACTTCGAAGGAGTTAGGAGGAAATCTTGAATGATTTAGATGTTATCTGGAAACCGCCTCAACGTGTACATGACACGACCTAATCCCAATTATGACGTATAATTAATTCATCTCAGCTTAACTAAAATTGCTTCATAGTTAGATAAATAATAGCGTAGTGAGAATGTATAGTTGAAGGCTCCTGTAAGAGAGCGTCTTTATCAATTTTTTACCATCTAAATAAATAAAATCATCTTGACAAGGAACAACAAATGTGATTTGTCACGTAAATCGGGGTTCATTAGAAAATGTTGCCTTCAATCAGCTTCAAAGTGACAGGGCTTGTGGAACTACTGAAATATTTGTTAGATGTTAGATGATTGCGATTGACACGAATAATTTAAAATCAATTTATTTTAATCAAGTTGGAACTATTCAGAAATCAAGCTGTGACTGCAAATTAATAATGAAACGATCTATTTATCGTATAGACGCTCGAGCTGAAAAAATCATTACCAGAACAAAAGACGGGGGACCAGGAAAACCATTTTTGGAGTACAATGTTGATAAATTCACGTGGAAGCAAAAACGGTGTTCATTTTAGACCATTTTGATTAAAACAAGATAAAATCAATTTTTGTGTAATATTCTAATCGTATTCGGTTTTACTACTACTGTACTCGAGTACAACATATCACTATTGTTAATCAGACCGATAATCGATACTTGTATCAAACACATCGGGCTTATTATCAGTATCAAACAATATGAAGCTAATAATTATAATTTCGCTTAACTAAAAAGTAACCGACTGCTACATCTGCGGATTACAATTCGAAATTGTAAATGCAACAGAGTGATTAATTAAATTTGCTACAATAACAAAGTACAAACATTTGAATAACGATTTGAAAAGAATAGCGTAAAACCACAATTTTACTGTTATTACCGTTCACAATGAGTGACCTTCAATTGTAGTAACAACAAAATTGAGCCTCTACGTAAATAGTAAAAAAAAAGAATTACTTCGAGCTTCATTTTAAGCCGTCAAAATATATGACAACGATAATTTTACTGAAGACGGTAGTTGCATGGAAAAACATCGTTTCATCCTTAGAAACCGTCATATTAAAGTTCGAGCTATAATTTATTCATATAGGTAATAACTATTAATGTAACATCTGAAAACAATTTTTTTGGTTTTGTCAATTTTTGTTTTAAGTTACTTTTCGAAGTGAGTGAAAAAAAATTCCTAATTGAAGTTAATAATACAATAAACATTTTACTTAATTATTTTGATATCCAATTATTAAAAACTATAGAAGACTTAATTAAATAAAATATTTATAATCGCTGAAAATACCTCTCCGTGTTTTATGTAACGCAAAAAGCCTACTTTCCCCACGAAACCAGATAAAAACATTTTATTTAATTCGTAACACAAGGATATAACGAAAACGTCTCTAAAAAATGTTTTTTCAATAACACATGCTATTCTATTCTAGAAAGGAACTTTTACTTGTCGACTACCAACAGAAATTTTTATTCATTGATTTTAGATATTTTGAGGGTTTTATATTTGCTATGCATGTGACGATGTATTCCAAATAAACAAAATGATGAAATTTCAGCGCCGAAAATTCAGAAAAACACTTAATACTGTCAGCTTAAATTTCCATTTATTTCAACTTTTTTATCCTTTTTGATTTGATATAATTTTCACCGTTTTTAATCCCTCAATATCTACACATTTGTAATTTTTCGAATCCTAAAAAATGATAAAGAAACGGAGTAGTATTTGTATTTGTATTAGTTTTTAATTTTATTTGTCTTTTTGTTTGCATTTCAGGGACGATTTAGAAAAAAAAAATTGAAAATTTTAAAATTTACAAGACTGTCAACTACAGATTTTTTTGCCCCTTTTTTTTGGAAGTTTTAAGAAATTAAAATTTTAAAAGTTTATGTTTGCAAATTCCTTGAACGACAGATTTGTGTTCTAAGAATTCCTTTTTTTCGATTTTTAAAACTTTAGAGGTTTTTGAACACTATGTTTAAAACTTAGTAGATTTCAAGATTATTACTATAAATACAAATATTGAAAATCTGAATATTTACACTTAACTTTACAGAAGAATTTTATTTAAAATCTTAAAAACAAGAAACGACAAGAAATTTCATCCCAGTTTGAACGGATTCCTTTTTATTCAAATTTGGATCTTAACTATTTTTTCTGTAGCAATATTTGTAATTTCTAATTTGAGGAATTTTTTAAACATTGTAAAACTGTAGGAAGGTAAAACAAATGGAAAAATATGTAACACCGTTCACAACTAAAAGCGAATTTTCAAAATTTAACCAAAAACTTCTACATTCTGGCTACGATTTCACAAAACTAAATTTATCGTAAAATTTACGATGAGATAATGCTGACTTAAAACTGTCCAAAAAGTGTCTCAAGATGACAAATCCTACGAACGAATGTAAACTTTTATTACAGTACTACAGCCTTATTAAAAATGTAAAGAAAAAACGTTATCCTTCAAAATATTGAAATGGAGACCATCTAAAGAACTATAGAAATTATTTCAAAGTTCAAGTGCGTCTTGTTCATCATTGAATTTTAATTTTTTACACTTCTCATCAAATTGTAGCAACTCGTAAAAATAATTTCCAAAGAGAATTTTTAAAAACTCGTGTAAAATCGAGAATGGCAATCTTGAATTTTCCATGAAATTGCGTTCCTGAAAACGTTGCGTGTAAACGTACATATAAATTTTTTATTACTATATTTATTTTAATAACAATGATCATTTCTAATGCATACTTAATTTGACTTTGACAAAATAAAACTAGCTACTACAATAAAACTTGCAAGCACCACGTAATTAGCCATAAACGATCGAAGTATTAACTTAAAAAAAAATATATCCACTCGGCTTTCTTTAATCATTGATAGTACATGGTATTCTCAATAAATTCATCTGTAACATTTTTTTTACAGAAGATCAAATCAAAATATTTGCGATTTTACTGTTTACTATTGATCGACATTTTTGTGACAGCATAGTGCCTCATGGCACACAAGAATACCGTTTTTTGCCATTAAAACCGTCTTAATATTTTTCAAATTACCCGTTTGCAGTAAAAATTGCAGTAGCTGATCCTCTGTTCGTAGGCTTGTTATTTCTTCTTCTGCTTTTAATGTTCTTCTTTTAATTGCTTAATGTGAGATGTAACAGTGCAGCTAAATTTTTATCGCATTTTAAAATTATTGAATTTATTAAAGTTCTACAATTAACGTACGCAATAATTAATTCACGAACATACATAATCAATATTTTTTTCGAACTGCATGCCATATTTTGAAACAGAAGAAATTAATAAATACACCAGTGATTAGAATTTTGGGATACTTCTTAGTAGGCTCAGTTAAAAGTAAAACCATGATAAAGTACCCATCAATAATAATATCTCGAAGGCATCTCAAAATATTTCATCGAAATAAATTCTCATTAAGTGATTAAAGCTACTTTTACAAACTACGATTAGATAGTGTTGCCCTTTCCTCGATATCTACCAATAATCGATTTATGTACACGTATGTTAATAATTACCACACTTCCGCGACCGCACTACATAGCATGACCGATATAGACACCTACAAGGTTACCCTATTTCCTGTTTTAACATTTCAGGTTAATTGTAATAAGTAGTACCAACCAAAATAGAACAAACAGAGACATGTTTCAACAGCTACACAATCATTTAATTAATTAAAAATGTCTGCGCTTTTGTAAAAATCAGCACCCTGTTAATAAATATAATCAATATTAGCGCGAAGCTAATTTTAATTCAAAACCCTCTTAAGAAATCTAATGAAGTAGATTTGTGCCGCTTTAACTTCATTATTTATATCCGCATTTCGTTGCGTGACTTTGATTAAATACAAAATATCAGGCAGACAGTAAAGTCACAATTTCACCTGATAAAATGTGTTTGTCCGGCTTCCTTTACACTCTCAGTCCGTATAACTTAAAAGATCAAAGCTATTTTTATTTTTAACACATAGAGTTTGCATAGAAAGTGTTTCTTTAAAAAACACCTAAAAATTATTGTTACAGAGCCGGATGACATTTATTTGATTACTTACTCCTTGAACAAATTTTGGGAGATAAAACAGGCGCATATTCATACTGCAAATAACCGACGTATGAAAACGAGTAATTAAAGTAATAAAAATAAATCATTTTCGTGTATTTATCATTCAATACTTATCTAAAATGCCGCTGGATTAAGGTTTCAGCGCTACAAAAAGTAAAGAAATCCGATTGATAAATCTGAGTTTTAATACCGTTTCTAACTGCTTGTTTAAATAAGATATGATCTAAAATGTTTTTGATAGCTATCAACAAAAAAATTTCAACACGAAAACTATCCACCTATCTGTAACGATTGCTACCAATCAATTATGCAAAAAGCTTGTACTTTTTTCCTTTACAAACAACAATAGTATTGTACTTGCGCCATTAACATACCATGCAATAGAATAAATTGGAAAAATTTCCATATATGTAAAATAGATTCAGCGCTCTGGTCTGCGATTGTGATTGTCAGATCATTGCTATCGGGTTCGAAATTAATATTGACAGCTATTATGGAAACACGGTTCTTCTTCTCAAAGTTGGATTATTTTAATGATTTTTGTTTGCATCTTTTAATTCGGTGAATTAATGATGATTCTAAAGTTATTATTGATGTGATCGGGATGTATCGTGCAAAAAACGAATTTTTGTTTTAAGTTCATCCTTAGGAGTTCAAGGAGTGTTTCGAAAATTTTGGGGTTTACAAAGCACTCTTCAGCGAGCGCAGCGAGTTGTTTGCGTTTGCCGGGAGACAGACTGAGCCTGAGGTAAAGCACGTGAAAATCCGTGAAAAACGAAAGAAAGTCTCCGTACCTCGTTTTTCCACAAATTTTGATAAGTTTCTTAAAAGAACTTAATATATTAAGAAACTATTGTTTTGAGAGCATTTGTATCCATTTTCTTGTAAAACCGAGATAAATTGAAAGAACCATAATTATTTTTGAAAATTCACTCATTATTCTTCGAGTTTGAAGTTCGAAACTATAGTAGGAAGCAATATTTTTATCGATATATCATAAATTACAGTGAAAAATCAATACATTAATTCATATGCAAAATCGTATTCCTAAAATTGAAAAAAGGGGAGATCATGGTCTTGCTCAAATATCTCCGAAACTAATATTTGTTCGTTGGAAAAAAAAATGTCAAGCGTTCCACAATTCTGCTTTTGCTTGTAGCAAAGAAAATATTCATGTGGTAGTCCCAACAAAAAATTGTTTTTCTCCAGAACTATAGAGAAAATATGATAGTTGGACAACTTAGAAACTTATTAAAAGAACGAAGAAAGGAAAACTCTGAAAATTTAAATAATGTGAAAATAAATTCATAATTTCAAAATTCTACCAACTGGATAAGTTCGAAAACTAACTACAATTAAAATATTTCTACGACAAAGGAAATTGCACTCTCAATGTTTAAACTAAATTGATAAAAAAATCATTCATTTCAACTCCTTAAAAAAAATACTATTAAAAAACTATTTATTTGTTCGACATCAGATTTAGGTAGGCTTATCATTATCACGTATTATTGTTTAAAACATAGGAAGATTCCTTTTTTCTGCAACTTGTTCGAGATACAAAGAATGAAAGCTTTTTGGGGCACTGTAGTTAAAAGGGTTGAAAATTGCTGTTTAGCCTGAAATAAGCGAGAAAACGTCACTTTGTCCTAGTTGACCTTTCATTATTCTACCGAAGCAAGGAAGACCCCAAAATATTTTGACATACAAATAATGTCACGTGTGCTTTTTTCCGTGAGATTTTTTATTAATTAAATAACAAAAAGTTACCCTATAAAATATATCCTAACTAAAATTTGAGATACGCCTTCATTTGTAATTTTCTATTCGGATTTCAGCAAACTACAACTATAAGTTCAGCCCTCTACTAAAAAAAAAGCTCCACTGGGCGTTCTAACTGTCGAATAAATTTTACGTCGATGTCTGTTCCTTTTTTACTTCATGGTAGCAATAATAAGGACATCTTGGAGATTAATATGCGACACGATGGGACAATTCGGCTCCTATTAAATTCATTTAATTAATAAACTGATTTATTTTTTATTTTTTTTGATTTTTGATTTTTTCTTAAATTTTCGAATATCTGAAGGTAGTTCAACTGTGTTTTTTTAATTTAAAATCTCACTGTTTGTTAATGCAATAATAAATGAATTAGTAACATAAAACCAGATTGCGAACACACATTATTTGAATAAAAATCCTTTCCAAACAAATCCTTTCAACCAAAACCCTTCACAACACGTCCGCTGAAAATTTCGATTCGGCAGCTCATTGATTTTACATCTTGTTAAGTCAAGTTTATTTTCTGTCATTTCCTTAATTGAGCAGTGGAATTTACTTTATACCAACAGCGTATTAGTTTCTTGTATCCTATTATACGGATTTGGAGTGAATCCAAAACGAACACTCAATAAACGAATTTTAGCTTTTCCTCGCAGAAAATCCCCAGAATACTAAAAATGCCATGATCCTAGTGATAACATAAATACCTAATATTTTGAAGAAAAAGCCGCACCAACAAAACCGTTGATTTCCCACACATTTTAATCCAAGGACTCGAAGTGCTCGTAACCAGCTTTGTATATAATATGATTTTATTAATATAATCAGTGAAATCTTCAAGTAGCAAGCATATGTGCACAAATATTGATGCATGTTGTCCTTGTGGTAACGGTACAGAGTCAATATAAATAGAAAAGAAAAGAGATATAAATAGAGAAGATGAAAAACAACAAGACTGACATTTGTCGGAAATGAAAAGTATGAATACTAAATTAATTGCCGACTTTATAAAACGGCTCGCAATTTCAAGCGTTAATCAAGAAGAAATTTAAGTCATAAACAAGTAGGGGTCATTTACTTTTACCATGTCAGTTTTATCTCATCTACAAAGAAAGGATGTTCTTCTGGCGCCCGAATACTGAGAAAGACTGTGATAAAAGTGAAGGACAGCAGTGTAATTTTTTAACGCATTACAAGCTGCTGGCAATTTTTCAAGCAGAAAAAAAGTTTCTCTGAAAGACAAAATATGACTGTTTCTAGTTTATGTCACAGTTTGACTATGTCCAATTCACAAATTTTCATCAAGTTTCACAATGTAAGATTAAGAGGCTTCTAGTTCTAATTTTAGATGTTTTGATCAGGTTCAAAGGCTTCGGGATTAGCTAAATTCACGTTGGCACAACATTAAATTTGTTACATGTCCCAAAAATTTTACTTTTGATAAACCTAAAAAATCGTAAAATTTAACCAAAGAAGAATCGGCACCGTTTGGCTACAAATTAAGTTTGAAACTTCTGTATGAGAACCGCTAGAAATAAGTGACTAACTACCAGAGACGAAAACTGGAAAAAATGAGAAGCATTATCGCTAGGCCAAGAGACAAAAACTGTACGTCATTTTTTGTGGTACTAATGCATAATTTATCAAGTTTCCTTTGTAAATCCGCCGCGTGATCTATCTAAACATGGGGCTCCTCTACGGAGAAACGCAGAGTAACATGTACTAATGTAACACACAGACCTGTCTGGTGGTAGCCGCTCGAGGTACAAGCACAAGACGCGTGACCATGCAAATAGGTCTTTCTCTATCGCTGGTTTCTAGGATCTTACATGATCAAGGTTTATATCCTTACCACGTTCAATGCGTCCAAGATTTGATTTCGGATACAATTTTTGTGGTTGCTAACACGACGGTGATGCTCGCTTCGTTCAAACTTTGATAACCGATGAATCTACTTCCCAAATGGAAATAAACAAAGACCAGTGTTGTGGCTTCCTCGTTCCCCCGCCTAAAATCCTTGCATTTTTTTCGTGGGGCTACATGCGCGAGTGACCAAAAATCGACATTCCCAACAATTTTTGTAAAAATAAGTTACGACTTTTTGCGAAGCGATTCATTGCTTACAAACTGCTGTCAGCGACCCTCGAACTGTTTTCAGTGGTTTTAATGTTATCATCAAATTTTAGAAACTTAGGTTAGACCAAAAAGTACAAAAGATCTAAAAAATAAACAATTGGAGAATTATAAGTTCAAACAATAAATTAGCATTTCCTGAAAACTGACGAACTATAAGCTGGAAAATTTGTAAATTTGACAGTTGAGTGATTGATTTGAATGCATTTTTTTATTATGTGCCTAATAAAGTTCAAGAAAATAGCCAAAATTGGTAATTTAATATTACTAATTGCTAATTTATTGCTAATTTTATTTTCGTCGTGCACTTTTTAGTGCAGAAACTACGAAAGGCTTTCAACTATAAAATTTACCTATAAGTTTCCAAAAAAAGCAAAATCAAGCGCACTCGAGTCAATGCACATTGTAAGCTGCCAAAAAGTAATTGATGTGAAGGTTATGTCACGTCATCTTCTAGACGTCAGATTGATCATAGCCTATTTGTGTTCGTTTTTTAACACGTGTTAACTGTCTGTTGATTTATTCCGAAAATTCTATGCAGCAGAAAATGATAAAATGTTGTCCAAGTAACAAGGAACTTGAGTGGAGTTTACGTGAGCAAATACAGCTCAATGAGTAAACAAAGGTAGATTCTCAAATTAATACTATTCTTTGTAAACTAGGTCGAGTCAACACTGCAGGCGTACTTAAACACACACATTTAGGGTTAATTACAGAAACTGACGTTGGTACGTCTGTGCAATTTTATCTGGACTCCTAAACATTCTATATTCTATTTGAATTACAACAAATATGTTGTCCTCGACATGTCTACGGAGGTTTTTGAAATACGAGTACGTCCCGTATACCTACATATTCATCACATGATGTAAAATAAAAATTCCACGCATGCCAGCTTAAACGTTTGTTTATTTGGCGAGATAACTCAGAATTTTTGTGGTAAAAAAATGTTCATGGTTCTTTAGTTAATTGTCTCTTTTTAATGCAGAGGTGACATGAGTTCGACGCTGTTATCACTTGATAGACCACATCAAACATCTGTTGTTTTAGTCGCTTGTTGACGTAATTGGGCGGTAAAACATGTTGAATTCATTTTAATAAAAATTAACCGAGATGCGGTACGTTGTTGATTAATTGAGGCTAAATATAAACATGGTTCTCACTAAAAGCCCGTTTTTATGGATAATTGTCGGCTTTAGTAAGTACAGTTATTTAATGAAGTACGGTATGGTGTCAAACGGTACAATTTAGGCACCTTTACCTTACTTCAAGCCATCACTTGCATTTTACAATGTCCATCAAACGTTGGTTACTTACAAAAACGATAACACTAAACTTCAAGCTCCAATTTTAAATATTACTTATTGATTCATCTACGTATCAGACGACTGAATTGAGCAAGTTTCTCTCCTAATAATAGTATCAAAATCAATAGCTGCCGTACTCCCATCGAATTAACCACACTAATAATAATTACCATTAAGCCTCAATACAATGGCAAATTCTGAACATTCTATAACGACATTCCTTAGAACGTTGGGAGCCCAGACCAATTTTCTGTACAGTTCCAAAGTTCCTACGATAATTAAAATACTGAAATTGGAAATACACGTTCTAAAGCTACAAGCACCCAATTTCTAGCCTGTAATTGACATGTCACTTCATTAAAAAATGTTTTTTTCAATAATTCCAAAAACTATTTCATAATTAAAAAAAAAAACTATTAGCTTTTCTATACGTCTCAGTCGGATATCAAATTTTGTACTATTGATTTTATTTTTATGGCCTCTAGCTTAGCATATTCACCTCAAATATTTTTATCTCCTCTTGTTCTAAAAGGAGTTAATTGAAATCATAAAACTTCTTAGGGTAATAAAACAAAAGTACAAATGAAATCCGAAAAAACCTAAAAAACAAAGGATCAAAGGTTGCAACGGATTCCCAACAATTTGAAATATTTAAAGGATCTGAAAATGTAGAAAATACAAAAAATATGACGAATTGAAAAATAAATTAAAAAATAATAAAAATCTAGAGATGCAAACAATAAAATCAATTCATTGTTAGACATAGAAATTTTAAAGATATTTGGAAAAATATAAAAAATATAGAGAAGTTTTATTTTAATTTATTAATTTCAAAAGAGCGAATTAGAACTATCTGCAGACGTAGAGGAAATGGCTGCACTCTTAATTACGAGAAAGAATATAACGCGTTTCGGATATGAAAAAGTAGGAAAAATATTAGTAGAGTTAGTGGGAAAATGTAGTTTTTTGGAAATTGTGCTAAAATATTCAATCTCGCGTCCTAAAAACGTTCTTCACAGCAAATTCTTCGTCAACTACAGACACAAAAAGTACCACTGAGCCTGTAGAAATCAAGTTCCCAAGATGATTGCCATTTATTTGAAATTGCCACATCCCGAAGCGTACACTGGGCTTTGCTTTACTGCTCTGCAGCTACGATGTTGACAAATACGGTGCTGATCTTGTCAGCGTTACACGTATAAGCGGATGAAAATCTTGCTCGGTAGCAGAAAAATAGCCGTTTCAAACTAGATTCTTTACAAAATCAAACAACAAGTTCAACTACAGTGCAGTTAACCCCCGAATTTGTCAATGCGAATTTTATTCCTAAAATATATGTTTCTGGGAGCGTCCATTGTACCATTAATGTTACAATTAATCCAAAATAATAATGTACCAAACTTAAATAGAAGTTATAGTATTTTATTGATATTAAAATCAGCTCTAAAAAAATAAATCTAAGACGCTCTCGACTTAAAATCGGTTGTTGATAAAGAAATAAAGATATTTTAAGTGAACGTGCGCGGGATTTCATCAAATCCTGGAACACGCGGTACTCGGTAAGCATCCTTGACAGACGTCCGCCCCAAGTTTTCCTAATTTAGGAAACTTTTAATGCAATACAAAATACAGGCACGAACGAAAAGCTTTGAAGTTTAATTTTCGTTACTGCGTGATTAAACACAAAGCAGCGAATTTAAAAGAAACATTTTTGACAGCGTGATGGAAGTGAAAATACAAAGGTATTACATGGCAAATTTACATTTGTAATCCTTTAAACACACCGCTTGGGTTACTGCTATTAATTGGTTAGTCAAATTGCTGCAAATTGATAAGTTAATATAAACCAGACTTATTATAATGCTCGGTGCTAAAGCTGCCTCCCTTTGTACAAAGCAGCGGATCATTTCACAGAGAATTTTATTCCTAAGAAAATTTCAGTTTCTCCACAGTTAGAAAGAGTGATATTTTTTGCACACGCTAGTTTTTCCAAAATTCGTTCATTTAATCTAAAACTAATATTGACGGCATCTGTGTTTACAAGTCATAAAAAACGTACAACAAAGTACACATTTGCCGTAGTCAAATCTAACTGGTCCATATCGTGGAAGACGAGCTAAGAATGTAATTTCCATTTCGTTGAGACCGTCCCGTGACCAACCAAGAGATTTTTTTTCCATGCCTGTAGGCCTATCTGCGTACGATCAAATTAAACATAATAAAAATAATTTCCATTCCTTCAAGTTTTAGAATGACATTTCTAAAATTCCACAGTGGTACTTTAGGATAAGAACGTTGTTAAAAAGCTTCTTAATGTGTAACAGTCAAACTGTTTGTTTACAATTTTCTCATAATGTTTTTGCTTGTAACCACGAGAGTTTCGTTATCACTGGATTTAAAGTAGGAACACCTACTTAACAAGTTTAATGGTTATAATCAATAATCTTTTTATTGTATTTTCCAGATGAAACAATAATTATAAGAACCATAACAATAAACTCTTTATCTAATTAAATATCGATAAAGCTTTCTCCGCACGAGCTTTTATTTCTTTAATGCGAAACCACAAAAACGACAGACGTTGATGAAACAGTAAATATTAGACTTGAACACAAAACAATAAGTTTAATTTATTTTCTAAAAACGAAAATCCGATCACGAATCTATTCATTACCGGAAACTATGATTACTTTTAGTTTATTTTTCACCTGTCTGTCCGTAGATAATAAATCAGCAAATGAGATCCGATTCCAACTTCTAACTCTGATCTAGTTTGTATTTGATATTGATTCACAAGTAGTTCACCATTTCAAGTGTTCAATTTAGAATGCAAATCACGGATAAAAGTGTTGAAGGAGCAGTGACTAGAGTTGGGAACAGTTCTGACTGACAGATTTGAACGCTAAAAGGAAAAGTGTTGGTCAGCCGGGCACTGCATTACTTTACTTTGAGCGTGTAAATAAAAAATCACTGAATAATCTACACTTGTATTTCGATGGAACAATTTTGGTTCAAATCAAAGCTACTTTTCCGTTTAAATCCAAATACAGTCGATCAATCTGCAATTTATTATCTGCAAAAATGTGCAAAAAGCACACAATTGGTGATAAATTGTGTCACTACCGCTGTCGTCAAAGTTAATGCGACGGTAATAAATCACAATATTTTTAATGCATTACACAGTTTGAGGTAATTTTTTTAATTAAGTTTTATTAACAAACTGTAACGTGTGTTGCAGTTGTATGTTACTCACTGTATTTAGATTTTTAGTTGAATCAAACAGGAGGAACAAACTACAACATTTTTTCATGAATAATTTTAAAAAAAAGTGGGTTTTTCTGTGGCTGCTTTAAAATATCACAAAATTCAAAATGTTTCAAAATTTTATTGATTGTCTTCACAAATCTTCAACCCTAAAACCTCCTCCGAAAATTTTAAGCGCTGCCAAAGCTATTAATATTTCCCATTTTAATAAATAGCACAGCAATTTGTATCATCAAAATTGTATCCAATAATAAGCAAATCTGTCGGTTAAATAGAGAAAAAGCCTGAGGATTTGGTAAACTAGATTCATGTGATAAGTTTTTTCATTAAAAAAAAATGAATTCAATGCGGGAAAAAAACACTGAATAAATAATTTCAAAATTTATAATTTCATCACTACATAGTGCTATTACTTTTTTTTCTATAGTTTTTTTATTTCTTCGCAATTTCGAGCTATTTCTGTAAATAACTGCGGTCATGATAACAAAAAAACAAAATTGAATCAGACCATAATTTTAGCAACATCTTTTAAGGGTTGAATACGAAATGAACTTTCAGGTAGCGGTTGGGTTTTTTCCCAGTATTTATTTTTGAACCTTAATTTGCACAAAAATAGAATTCTACCCTCTCGCATTGTGATTTATATTATTGTACTATTTATATTATTTTTTCCCAATAAAAAAATCTCTGATCGTTATAATCTTTCTACAATAATGTCTCAATTATCACTTCGCCTATTAATTTTTAAAACCAACAAGAGCCTCGAATGTCACAGACAAAATACAAATTCATTGCTTTTTTTTTGTTCGTTGCTGCTTCAATTACCACAATTTCCAAACCAGACTCTAAAACGTTGAAATTTGCTCTTTTATGTGTTTTGACTCCGTTTCTTCATGTTTAAAGTAATCAAAGGGCTTAGAGTTCGACAGACTAGAAACTTTTTTCCATATTTGGTAAACCTCCCATTTTTTTTCTGACCGTACATTCAAGAACAAAATCTATAAAGAAATTAACAGATATTATTTGCTCATTAATTAACTTTGTTTCAGATGTCATGTAACTAAAGAATTTAGTAGGTTGGTAAATCTGAGCAGGTGGCCATCTTTGTCATTTCTACACACATTTCGCAGGTTAAGAAGTCATTCGTTGACTTATTATTTGAATAATTCATGTTTAGTGCTTAACGAATGATAAATTCAATAATTTGTTACCAATAAACAACAATTAAATCGCATAGAAACCAAAGACAAGAAACTTCAACTGATTTCATTTTTTGTTTGTTGTATAGTATGGCTTTCGGCAAATTTAAGTTTCAAATTTCGCGCGCACAGGTCGTTGAATATATATTGAATCTGAAATTCAAATTTCTTTATTGATTTAGTAATTCGATCTTTGACAGTTCCAACTTTTATTAGAGTTATAATAAGAACTCGGATACAGTTCTGTGGAATGACCTATATACTGAACAAAATTGGTCCCTAAATAGAACCCTGTGGTACTCAGTTGATGCAAATTTTTGTAATTTACATGAGAGTGAAAATATGAAAGAACAATTCAAGAATTCAACTCATTGAAAAACAAAATAAAAGATATGTTTTTTATTAATAGAACTAACACAAACCTGGACAACATAAGCTATTAACTATATATAAATAGAGCCAACTTCGATTACGTTAGAGTAACCTTCGAAATGTTAAAAATTTCATTGTTGAAGAATAACTTTACGATTTAAGCTGTTTGGTAGTGTCCAATGAGGAGAGACCTCGAGGAAAAACGCGACATTAATTGAAATTCATTGGTTGTGAAAAAAACCAATAAAATAACCATTATTGTAACAGTGCGATTTGAAATGAAGGAACAGAAAAAAGAGCGAACGATTTTTTCCTAAGGCGTAACGAAAATTCGAAGCGGTAGCGCACTTACGGAAACGACACGAAATTACATTGCAATTTTCATATTGAACATTGGTAAAAAAAAATACAATGGAATAATAAAAATGCGCTGATAATAAAAGTGGTGTATGCACACATCGGCGTTTATTGATAAGAATCAATGATATGTAGGTGTAAAATCGAGGTGTATCGAGAATCCGTTAAAATATTTCAAAGGATGAATGAAAATCACAGTGAGTTTAGTGAAAGAGTCTTTAATTGGTACTTTCAAAGACAACCACCTGTCATACTGTACAGGGCAGAGCCTCACTATATTGATTTTCTTACTAGCAATGCAGATATTCAAACAGCGCCGAAAATTTGACGGAAAATCCTCGTTCGAATAGAATATTTCCGACACTGTAGAATAACCCACTAGCACAGAATCGCGCGTTACGCGTTTACAAAATCGCGTTTATTTTGGTGTGTGGGGTTTTGAAATGATTTTTTTTAGCTGGATCCGTCCATTAACGTTGTCACTCCCGAATTACCGCGCAGCATCGAACTTGGCCATTTCCGTAACAAAATGCACACATACGGACATCAAAATGCTCGTACTTACTTTCCAAGTTCTTCTTTTAGGTCATAGTTGTCGCTAAATCGCGTACAAGCAATTGGCACCGCCATAGCTCACCACCGCAGTGCCTAAAACGTACTGTTATATGTCGCTCTGCCGACTAATAAAGCGACTGCCACACGAGAAAACTGGATTTTTCGCGCAGCCAACACAACTTATGCCACCCAAAATACACCACTAGACGCTCATCGACGCTGACTTTCCGACCGAAATTTCGCTTTTTCTAGACTAACAACTCGCGGAATATTCTCAACAAGTCTCTGTTTGATTGATGATGGGAAAATTCGGTCGTGCTCTTCCGCGAACGACACACGAGGTCTAATCCCCACTAGATTCTAAAATTGCTGTTAAGTCGCTCCTCGGGGATATAACCTAAAAGATCAATATTGTGGCGCGTCTACAGATGGATTCGGAACCGACAACGACACTCGACAACGGGGGAATAACCTTGCGATATAATTTTATTAACGCCGGCGCCGCTCTAGTCCCAAATACGAAAATCCGCTTCGATGGTAGAGCTTTTTTTTTGCACCAAGAACATGTTATTTTTCCCCTTTTTTCTTTGAAATCTAAAATATGACTTTATTCGTTGCTAAGAACGCATTTGCGCGCATTTGTAACGATCCAATCTTCATTTCTGATTTCCCAGAGCGTCTTTGGTTGAATTAGTTGCTTGGATTTTACACCTGGAAAATTTATTCTACTGGAATTTTCTTCTAGATATTGAACAAGCAAGCTAGAAATGTTTCAAATTTTGGAAAAATCTATGCCTTCGCGCCACCTCTAATTCTCTTAAATGCTCAAAAATAGTTTACTGTAATGGCTAACAAATCAGTCAGTTTTAACCTTGGTGGTTTGCATTCCTAGAAATTTAATAACGCGCATTTTCAATTAATTATCCCACGTAACATGAAAAGAAAATTAGTTTTAATGTATTTCTTATTGTATAAACAATAAACTATTTAAGGTTTTACAAATTTCTTTTGTGTCTATTCAATTTATGATTAGAACTCGGCAATAAAATTCGTTTAGCTCATTATCTCAATATTAAATATTTGTGTATTTTGGGTTGCATAGCTATGATCAACTTGGAACATTTTAAAATCTTCGTCTTTCATTTATATTTATTTTTATTAAAAATCTTATAAATTAATAATAAACCGCCTTTTTGAAATCACAATTATTAAAATTAAATATACAAAAATTTCAATTCCATATTCATGCTCTAAATATATGAGATTTTATTCTCTTTTCGACGTTTGACATTGAAAGAAGTCCAGGGCGACTTTTTAAACTGAACAGAAATGTAAATATTTAATGAAAAGTTGAACCATTCGGAAATAATTTCAAAGTTAAACAAATAGTGAATGCGTTAATTAGAAATTTTGGACACTAAAAACAGAAAAAAATATGAATTCAGAGTGTTTTAAAAGTAACGAGGTAAATAGCAAATTCAGAAAACTAGAATTACCGCTGCTTCTGCCAGTTTGTGAAGAATTTGGCACAATTTCTTCACCCTACCTGGTTCCAATTCTCAAATTAGTTAATCAACAATTTAGAACTTTAAAATGATTTTTTATTTTAGATTATCACCGCAGATTATCATCGTCAAAACCATCGGTACTTGCTACACCCCCTACTTAAAAAAATACCGGAATCATTCACATGTTTCTTAGAGGTTTCATAAAAAAAGCCAATCGGTGAATTTCCGCTTAGCAAGATTTTGAGTTCTTGGTGATTTTTCTTTTGAGAAGCTTGTCAAGTGAGGACCGACAACTTCTTCCCTTCTTTTTTGCATTATTTCAACCATTTTAGTGTTTTCTATTTGACATAAAAAAATTACATTCACTTCTGCGTTCTTGCTCTTTCAAGGTGTTTCCAAAGGAGGTTTCCCCGATTTGGATTCGTTTTCTCACGATTCTGGATCTTCTGAACAAGAAATAAAGTCTTTTCAACTGATAGTCAAGTTTTCATAACTCATACTGAAGTTCTCCAGGATAATCTTCAGTTTTTGAGCGTTGGAATCATCTCGTATATCGCACCCGAAGAACAACCACAAAAATATAATGCGAACTCACCGACTGTGCTTGTAATGAAAAGACTGTTTTCTTTGTAACTCCTCCTGCAGCTTAAAGCAACTTGAAGTTAGGTATGTTCTCGTTCGCATTTCGGCGGATGACCTAATGTACTGAAAAAAATGTTGACTGAAGATTTGGAGGAAGAGATCTTTATCGTTTAAATTGTCACAATGTTCAATAGACAAAAGAAAGTTTATTTAAATCTTATCCGAATGCGTGACAAATTTCCTGTGGTCTCAATGTTTGACAATTCTTTAGTAATTTTTAGTGTACAAAAATTAAGTACGTATTAGGCTCACAATGTTATTGCTTTGATTCGTTTGTGCCAATTAATTGAAAAAGGACAAGTAAAAAACAAAATCTACCAGCCAAAAAATGCACGTAAAATAAAAGAATGAATACAAGAAACTGCACAATTTACATCCTTCTGAATTTAAAGAAAAATTTCCAAAGCTCAACACTAAAATCTTAAGATCTTTATGGACTTTAGATGTGTGACTGCTCCTTCCTTAATTAAATAAGACCACGTTGTTGTTTACTAAAAACTCGGTATATTTGTAACATATTTATTTATTTAGTCAATCTGTAATATTTATTTAACAGAAGATAAGACGAAAAATGCTTTTGTTTCTTTAAATTACTTATTCTGTTTATTGTGCTTAAAATTAAACTTATGTACGTTATGAAACTGTTAATTAAATTTTGGTTGCTGGATCTGTTTTTGTCGAAAAAATCCAAAAATTATTACTAATAAATATTGTTGATTGTATGAATCAGTAAAAGATTACATAAAAAACTCAAATTCCTACCTTACCATTAAAGTAACAATCGTCGTCTTTCATCTTTTTTTACAGCGGAAAGCAAAAATGTTTAACGCATAAAAATATAATCATATATTCAATAAAATAAAAATATTTTTACATAGACTTAAAACTAAAGTACGATTCTGCTTGCATTGTGAAATAAATACAAAAGTCTAATTAGAGTTTGGTAAAAGTAACTGTATACAAAACATTGAATTTTAAGTCAATAACTTATAAGTGGTATTGTTTCATTTATCTAGTATCTATCTTTCTATTTTTACATCTCCAGTCTGTATAAGTTTGTGATGTAAAAAACAAAGTTTTAGTAAAGGCATTCTAATTCCTATACCTACAAATAAACCATTTACCAACTTAATATATGAAACCTAAATGCACGCCCTTTTTAGCCTATAAAAGGACAACGTCGGACAGTCTTAAAGTAAAAACAAAATATCACAAAATATTCATTCCACGGTGACACTCTTAGCTAGATTTCTCGGACAATCCACGTTACATCCTCTCAACACCGCGATGTGGAAACTAAGCAACTGCAATGGGATGACTGTCAAAATTCCTTGTAGACAGTCTACAGTTTTGGGTATTTCCAAGCATTTGTGACCGTAGGCTTTAGTTTCTTCGTCGTTTTCTTCGCAGATTAGCACCGGTCGGCCTTGTCGAGCTATTACTTGTTGAAGAGCGTTCACACACTTGGTGTATACAGGATCGCGCATGATTATCATCATGACGGGCATATCTTCGTCGATTAACGCAAGGGGACCGTGTTTGAGTTCTCCTGCCATGATTCCCTCACTGTGCATGTAGGTCAACTCTTTCACTTTCTGTTAATAAACAAAATTTAGAGAAAGAACGTTATGATAAAACTTGGGAAACTCACCAGAGCCCCTTCTAGACAGGTCGCATAGTTGAAACCTCGGCCCATGATAAGTAAAGACTTCTTATTGTAGAGATCCTGAGCAAGAGCCTTCACTTTTTCGTCCAGTTGGAGTACGGCGCGAATTTGTTGTTGCAAATTGGTGAGGCCTTCAATGATCTGGAAAACACGCTCAATAAAAAAAGTTGTGTTTACACCAAACCAACCTCTTGTCTTCTGGAAGCGAGGGAAAGTCGGTCCTCACTCATAACCAGAGCAAACATCACCAACGATATAAACTGACTGGTGTAAGCTTTTGTTGACGCGACACCGATTTCGGGGCCTGCGTTGATGTGGACGCCGCAGTGTGATTCCCGACAAATTGAACTGCCTACTGTGTTGGTAATACCAATAATGAGGGCTCCTCTTTGTTTGCAGTAGCGGAGAGCCATTAACGTGTCGGCAGTTTCACCGGACTGTGAAATAAAGAAGCACACATCATCCCTGAAAACTGGAGTTGTACGATCCAAAAAGTCACTAGCTAACTCCACCATAACTGGTAACTCAGTTAACTCCTCCAGTAATTGACGAGTGGCAATAGCGCTATGGTAACTAGTACCACAACCAATCAACATCAATCTTCGGCAACGTTTAATCTCCGGAATGTAGTCTTTAATTCCACCCAAAGTAACAGTCTAAAAAAGGAATTAAAACGGCGAAAACTTCAAGTTTTAACTCACCTTCGTTTCGAAATTAAGACGTCCTCTCATGGTGTTTATAACAGACTCGGGTTGTTCGAAAATTTCTTTCTGCATGAAGTAATCATAGTTTCCTTTCATGATCTGTTGAAGTTGAATCTTCAACGTGTGGATTTCACGAGAGTGGGGATCGTCATAAAGACGTCGCACTCTGTGGATGCTAAGAGCACCATTTTTAATAGCCGCAACATCGTCATCCTGGAATTTGTTATTTTAAAAACAGTTTGGAAACCTCCAAAGAACTTACTTCGAAGTAGATAACTCTGTTTGTGTGCTCAATGATGGCGGACGCGTCCGAAGCGAAGAAATATTCGACCTGTTTGTCTTCCAAAGGCTCAAACTCTGAAGTGGATTCAGATCTGGGCAGTACTGGGAAGTCAGTACGACCATGGGGGCGATGTTCTACAATAAACTTAGTAAGACTTTTGAAACGAACTCCAGCTTGGCGGCGGACAAACATGCAGTAATGTGTGAGTTTTTCAAAAAAAAATTTTGAACGCCTTTTAATTAGATCGACTTTGTGACGTAAAAAAGTCTAAATTATGGAAATAGTACGCACTGCACCAACACCTGATTGATGCCCTTATGTTAACAACAAAGACAAAAATGTTAACGCATAAACATGTACTTACCGTGGAACTTACTCTGAAAAACCGTCACCTTGTAAACCAAAGCTTTTAGATTGAAATAAGCAGAAGCTGTAATTATTTATAACAAGACAACAAAGGTACTACCTGAATGATTGGTATCAGCATCTGCATGGATTCCAAGATTGGGAAAACAAGCGGAAAACAAACATTAAAATATGAAAACAAAACAAACAAAAACATAAAAACCAAAATTTATTTTTCACCTTGAAATTCACGAAAAAGAGTCGTGAAAAATACACTTTGGTTGACTGTTTTACAAACTAAAAATGCACTTTGGTAGGTAAGACAACAAAAAGAAAATGAGTACTCAGGTCTAGTTGCAAGAGAAATTCCTTTACCGCACAAAAAACCAAATCCCAATTATATACAATTTACTAAAACCAATTAAGAGAGTCCTAGTAAATTCCCATTGTAACAAAAGTTTTTGATTTTTATGATCTTTAACTCTTGTCGATTAAAAAACTACACTAAACCAGCCCTGAGTAAAACCTGTAAAGCAGTTAATCAAGTAGAATTTTATATACCTGGTGTGTGGGGTTCATCGTCTATAGGGTCAAGCCAGGTCCATAGGAAGGAACAAAGAATGGGCAAAACAAAATTAATAGATTGTTAAAAATTCAAACACATTGCACTAAAATTCCACAGTAAATTAGAATTAGTAAAATTAATTTCACATGGAGTTTAGTAAACGTATTAGGTACGGTTTGTTATTCACTGGAAAACTACTAAAAACAACACAGATTTTTCGTTAATGGTATTAAAATAACAGTCAAATTTCCGTGATTTGTGCGAATCTCCGTCTTAGTGCGTAAAAAGTTCACTTACAGTTATCTCAATAAAAAGCAATTGTAATTCAAATGGCGTCAAGCGTGCATTTTTGTAAAATTCCTGAAATATTACTTTCATTACTAAACTTTCCATCGGGTGTCAATTTTAGAGCGTTGGAAAGTTCACGTTGACACGTGATATGCGCAAACCTCACACCAACATAATTTTTACTACTCTATCGTTATGTACAAACAGCATGCATATATACAATCAACTATTTCATTAATCCCAGTATCTACGTGGCTAGTGCTGTCAAAATCTATTCGTGCGACTCTATTTTACAACCCTCACTCACCCTTTCCATATAAAATAGGAATATGATCTGTCGCCAGTCTAGTCTTGGTTTTAATACCCACAAGAAGAGGAGATCCGCGCCGGGTGGCCACGCACTCTCCAGGAAAATGTTTAGATTTGAAACACAAAGCGAAAGCACCCTCCTACAATCAAAATTTACTAACACTATAAAGTCGGTTATTAATATTACCAATTGTTGAACAACATTCTCGACAAGTTCCCTAAAAGAGTAGTTAGGATGTTGCCCGTAAAAGTGATGGATGAGTTTAGCGATAATCTCCGTGTCAGTATCACTCTCGAATTTATATCCTTTGTTTTCAAGAAACACTTTAACTTCTTTGTAATTGGTTATGATGCCATTGTGGACAACCACAAAACTGTGATGAGAATCAGACCGTTGAGGATGGGAGTTTACTTCGCTTGGGACACCATGGGTTGCCCAGCGGGTGTGGGCAATTCCGCAATGAATGTCTTCGATCCTGTCCATGTCGAGCTCTTGGGCCCCTGAAAAAAAAAAAAACAGTTTTTTATACTTTCATCCACCAAATGAAAAATACTCACGGCTTTGAATCTCCTCCTCCAAAGATGCGACTTTACCCTGCTTCTTGATGAGGGCCATGTCTTTGGAGCAAGCCGAGTCGATTGCGACACCTTCGCAAAAAATTGATTAAAACACAAAAATGAGAAATTTTGGTAAGATTACCGGCGGAGTCATAGCCTCTGTATTCTAGACGTTTGAGACCAGTGACCAAAGTCTTGAGGATCTCTTCTCGTTTCTTGGGGGTCAGAAAATTCAAGTATGCGAAAATTCCTAAAAAAAAAAAACGTTAGAAAGAATTTTTCATCTTCCGAAAAAATCAAATTATCTTGATTTTTCTGGTAAATGATTGGTATCGCCAACCAAACGTGATTCAATTACCGTATCTTGACAAGTTTTTAATTTAAAAAGTAGCCGATTACTTATTATCCATTTTGTAGTCAAAGTGGTTTTGATATGAGACTAAAACTCCGAACTGAGCTCTTTGTTCATTTCAAAGAACTCACAAGACATCAATAACCTGAGCATATTGCGAGATTTATTGTCTTTTACTTAATGTTAAAGTGAAAGTTTAATCCTTGTGAGCTCGCGGAAGTGTGATTTAGTACCACATCTAACTATCCCAGTTTCTTATCAGAAGAAAATCGGGGTAACTAAAATTAGATTCCTTGTATTGCTCCCCTTGTTATTTTACTGGAAAAATAACACCCTCGAAATACCTAGAAGTGATAAGCGCCAATTAAAGGTCTTGTGTAAGTTTTGGTGAAAGTTAAACGACATAAAAATATTCCTGCATGATTTTAAACTGTAAAGCACTTGGTTGGTGATTATAATCTATGCGTTCGTAAAACTAATTAAAATCAGATATAGACTAAAATGCTGGAGGACTAGTAATTAGAATGTAAGCTATTTTAAGAATTGCATTGAGTGTGAGTTAAAAAAATTACGTATTACACAAACAGAAAACTGTTTCGTATAAATAAACAAGCGTACAAGTGCTAATAAAAAGGATTTGACGATAGATCTGCGAGAAAATGTCATGGCATTATGCATGACAAAAGAAGATTTAATTTTGTGAAGTTACAGGAATGCAAACAAGACAAGACTATGTAAAACAAAAGCTTGTTGGCGAATGCAAGAACTAAAAGTATGTGACGCACTCTTAGAATGTAACTGAATGACTGATGTATAACGAAAGTGATTCTGTCAAGTTAATTTCTTAGCCGCACGTCATAAAGATATTTCAGTAAATTCCAAAATCCCTTTGTGTTAAACTTAGAAATTACGCTCGCTATTGCAAAAACAAAATGATTGTAATCAGATTTATCCGGCTAATCTATAGTTATCTAAAACAAAAAAACAAATACAAATTTTCCACAAATATCTATATAGGTAAGATAACATTTTTAAACTGCAGTTGCAAAATTTGAAACTTTTTCATCTAATCTTCAATACTTTAATCAAAAATTTTTTCATTTCCAAAATTTTTATACGAACCGTGCAAAAATCACGATACAATTATCTAAATCCTACGACAATCGATCCAAAAACAATAGTCGGATTTCCTTTCCAATCAAGGTGATAAGCTATTATTAAGAAATAGGGGTATTACCAGACAATATCATGATAATATCGACCGGATGCATGATTTACGTATTAATTTTTAACACGTCAACAGTTTCTAAAAATTAGAAAGGAATTTTATCAAAAAATGAGACAAGCTTTTTCAACACACCGATAAGAAATAAATGTATTTTGCTTGAAAGTGCACTTTGAAGTATTCTTATCAATTAAGAATGAGCGATGAATGAGCTGATCATCAAGATTACAACTAAAAATGAAATTCTAAAGTTATCGTTCCGATCTGTATTTCCAAGGTGCTAGATACAAAAGGATACAAATAAAGATGCAAAAGTACTTAATGTTGAGCTACTGCATTTGAAGTTACTTCTGGTGATAGTAAATCTATAAATGCTACTCGTATTATCTTGTACTCATTATTCAAACGTTTTATTTGGTGCATTGGGGTCGAATTTTGAATATACAAACAGTTACAAATTTCAAGATCCCATTTTTACTCGCCATTGAAACAGTAGGACTAAGTTTAAAAATGAACCAACCAAGGAAATTGTACAATTCATGAAATTCAAATGAATTCCAACAGAATGGCAAAAAAAAATAAGGTGTTCCCATGTAAGTCGACCTTTCATATCGTACCATGAGGTATCAACCTACACTATTCAGGTTCTTCAGGATGGTTTTAGAAAAAAATATATAAATAAAACTTATGGGTGCGAGCATACAGCTACTAAAACCAGTTACAGAGGTCTTTATAGCTAAACCTGCTGTAAAAATAAAAAAACATACTTGAGGTTTAATGTTTGGCAATGCGACTTATTAAAATTATTGTTACCAAATTCAGCAAGGTTTCTAGGATTTCGTAGTTCCGTTAGCAATCAAATTTTGTTGACCGCTAGATTACATAGTGAAATTGAATCTTTATGAAGAATTTTATGTCGCGAGTTCCAGAATGTCAAGGACAGCTCCGGTCGATTGGTAGATAATAAACTATTTCAATGCAACTCTAAGAAAGGGAATGACAACGTCAGGTAGTGATATTTGTAAGTTTTTTCGAAAGATCAAAGTAGAAACGTAGAAAATATTGTTCGCTCAAAATTACTTGTCGCATTCAAAATTTTTGCGACCATCAAACACATTACTAAGAAAGTAACTCAGGAAATGCAAAATATTTAATAACCAACCTTGAAACTGTCTACTGTTCAAAATCGATCTTGTTTGCATTGGGAAAAGCGAGGAAATGGTGAATGGTAATGAAAGAACCAACAAAGGTCACTTTTACTTATGGTAACAGATTTTGATGGCCACAGCAAA
Source organism: Cynaeus angustus (assembly GCA_030157275.1). Taxonomy (NCBI): domain Eukaryota; kingdom Metazoa; phylum Arthropoda; class Insecta; order Coleoptera; family Tenebrionidae; genus Cynaeus; species Cynaeus angustus. The sequence goes on from CM058059.1 coordinate 26,092,256, forward strand.
AATCATATTCGATTTTGTTCAATCATAGTCTGTGCAGACAGTTTTGTTCATCTTATTATTTGTAGACACCGTTAATGATGTTAAAAAAGTACTTTCACTGGCTTTATGGTTGCCACCTACCTGATTACATATCCAAGAAAATTTAAATATAACTAGGCATGTCTGTTATATAATCTTTTCTATGAGGCTGTAACAGATCTAAAACCACAATAAATTTCTAATACGTGCATGACGATAAGAATAAAAGGCCGACGATCTAAACCAAAGTGCTGACTCAATTCTTGGAAATAAAAAATATTCGCAATTAGCTTTATTAGCAGGCACTACTCTTTTTGTGTTAAGTCTACTTCTATTTTTTAGAGTCACGACAATGTTTTAAAAGTTATCTTAAACCTTTTCTTAGTAATTTTGTTTTTTTTTTATATATTTAAGATAAAAGTAATTGTTAATGTGCACGTAAGAATTGTTTTTTGTACTGTTTTGGGCAGGTAACCGAACAGTACGAATTCGTATAAACTTTACAGCCTTTTTATACTAATCAAACATTTCACAATTTTACCTATTTTTCAATCATCATACTAACGAAAGATTTTTATCAAGTCTGGACTCTCACTTTCGTGCGAATTGTAAACACCGATACCATAATCGTATTTGTAAAATAAGAAACGTATTTTAGTAAAAAAATAAATTCTAACTACTCTATTTTAATTTAGGTTATGTAAAGTAAACATCGAATTAAGAGGAGAAAAAGATAATTCTTACCACACATTTTGCCGCCACGTATGTACTTAAGGTTACAAAAACAACACCTCGACTGCTGAGCGGAATACTGAGCAAATTTTAAGCCAGCTTACGTTTATATAGCACGTTGTTTTGACGTTTTAAATGTCATTTTAACATTTTGGGTGTCACTAGCAGATGGGATAAGTAGATTTCTACTATATGACTGTTTTGTGAAAAAACTCTATAGATGGCTCTCCAACTTTTTATTAGCGTAGATTTATTATTACCAGATGCAGCCATACGGCAAAAGGTTCAGCAAGACGTCAATTCTATCGCTGTCTCTATCAATGCGTACATTTTGTATAGCGCTATCCTTTAGAGAGGTACTGTCAAACGAATTTGTTGAAATTTATGAGTTTTTATTCATTTTCTTGCTAATTGCATGGTAAGAATATCCATTCTTGTGGTCCAAAAGGTAAATTCTACTTACGATTTTAGTATTAACTTCATTTTAACGTTGTTGGCTAAAATTTGACGGGTTCCACTGATGATACAAAATCTCCTCGAAGTATCGTGAAATGTGGAAGAAACAACTGCGGGCATCGCTGTATAACTTATTCGAAGCATTTAGTACGAAATATTACCAAATAATTGTAAAATTAACAATTATTCAAATGACATTGAGCACGCGCAGTCTCTTGTCTTGACCGATTTGGACCGATTCGTCTAGTTACGACATACGCTAATGTGATAAAAAGAAATAAACAATTGGCATGGTTGAAGTTAGAAAGAGATGGAGAGATGTACCAATTTCGTTGATATGTTTTTTAAGAGCAGACGTACGTTTCTAATAGGATGACTTTATCTGGTAATAATAAATCTATGTTTATTAGTTTGTCAAAACCAATTTTTAAATTTCAGTGGACAGGGCCAGATTTACGGCTTATTCTTATTATTTTATCCTATTAGTATTATTATGTATGTATTTTCCAATTTTTTATTAATGTTTCCATAAGGTTCGGAATTTTGTTAGCAGAAAAAAGATACAAATAAGAACAAATTTTATTGCTTTAGTAACATTAATATGTACACACAAATATAAATTAGAAAATAGAATATTACAAAATATAACTTTAAGGTAATTTAATATCAGTAGTATACCACGGTACTTGTAGACCAATTCAATTTGAATGTTTTAAAAGAGCTTATATCTAAAAAAAGGGTACAAAAAGACCCATTAAAATATTGAATTTCTGAACCGCCGGCAGTTGAGAGATTAATATTGAAATTGTTAAATTCTCGGTTTTTTCTGTCGAAAATGGGGCACTTTAAAATGACAAACCTTAGAACGTCCTTGTACGATTTTTAGAGAATTTTAGTATCCAAATTGAGCTGGTCTAGAAATAACCCTCGGTATATTACTATCATACTTGAAACAATTCACACTGTATCTGCTAACTTGCAGCCAAATAAGGAATAAATACTTGTACAAAAATAACAATAATCCTAATGCATCTTACAAAACTAATAATAACACTGCACATGTTACTAATGAAAATACAGACGCTAAAAGTGGTCAGAACAGTATAATCTTAGAAAAAATTGTCACCACGTGATGCAAGATGTTTTAATTTTAAGTATGTCTATAGTTTAAAATTAGCAATGCATGTTTTTATTTAAATATAAAAAATATGATTTGTGCACAACCATTAAAACTAAATTTGTTGTCAATTACGTCACTGACAACATATTTTGTTACATGATATATCAGAGCCAAAAGAAAATGTAAATGCGTAAAGAAAAATTCATAAGTAACATACAAAAATAAATAAGATTTTCTACTACTTAAAACTACTTAAAAAATTCGTAAAACTAAAAGGTTAATGTAAATAAAAATATACACTGTAAACGACACGCAGAAAAACAAACAAAACTAGAATTTGGAATAAAGCTCTGATGAGTTTAAACTTATTTTTCTATATACAATTATATTATCATAAGACTTTTGTAACAATTTTAATATACACGTAGAGCAATCCTTAGTATACAAAAAAGGCGAAGTGAAATCAGTTCAATTGATTTATGACTGTAAATAAGATTATAATATTGCGCGATTACACAAATGTAATCAAGTTACTATTAATTTACTAAAAGGTACTCAACACTGGTCATACAAAAAATCTCAAGTGAATAGTGAAAACTAATATAATAAATCAGTTCTTTGACTCAAGAAATTTCCAAATATCTATGACAAACGTAAACCTAAATTGCTCTAACACAATACATTTTTAGAGATCATTAAATTTTCTTTAGTTTACACTCACACTACATTAACAACTTGCACGCTATAATCTCGAAAAAAAAAACATACCTCAGGTCTTACACACATTTCAACAATATAAATAAAAATGCCATAAAATACAAGCCATAAACTATGAAAGTGAACACAATTCCTTTGTAATCAAACAGAAATATACACTACACTGTACATTACTGATGAAATTGAAGTAAACATGTGAAAGTTACTGCTACTGCTATAACTGGAAAGTGAACCAAGTCTCATCCACTCCTCTATTTGAATAAAAAAAATGAAGCTACGATTGTCCTTTAACAGGGTAGGATAAATAGAATCTCAATATAAATGCCGACGCATTTAATTAATATCATGAAGTAATGAATATATCCATATTTATCAAATTATGATCATCTTTCATAAAATATGGTACCAACAAAAAGAATTCAACAACAAAGATAAAATTAAGTAATAAACTAGAATTGATTACTGATTTCGTCGCTCGGTTCGCACTCCGACTCGCTGTCGGAGTTACCTGAAGACGAAGAACCTTCGTAATAACCAAATTTCTCATCAGGGTCGTAGTAAATTTCAGCTCCGGGAAAAATATATCGACTCGGTTTAACAAGGTAGAACGAATTTGCAGGCAATCGTTCTGCGAGACTTTTCTTTATTTTCGGTTGCCAGAAACCTTTCAGATCCGATGTACTTGTACTTTCTAAATATGACGAATTTATCTTGTTTTCTTCAGCTAGAGTTGTATTCGATATGTTGGAAAATTGTGGATCACTTCGGTCGGGTTCATCAAAGTCGTCTTTTGTAATTCTACAATTGTAGTCCAAGTTTTCGTCGGAAGTGTCATCATATTTTGTTTCCAAATCGGCAAAGTTGGAATTGTCACCGATTCCCGAGTCTCTCGTGGAATCCACGGACATGTGGCGTTCTTTTACCGACTTTAGGTCTAGAGAATTGACAAGTTCTGTGTCCAGTAACGATTGCTTATTTATAATTGACGTTTTGTTGCATGTTGCACTACACACACTACTGTATTCTATGTCTTTTGGTAAGGAACTACATTTTGTACTAGCATTACATTTGCATAGACATGGCTCTTTTGTGGGCTCTAACTTATCATCTATACAATTTGGCTCGGTTCTGATTTCGACACTGTCTTCTGGGGTACTAAGCTCATCAACTTTGATAGTTAAGTCATAGCTGGGTTCCTGTAATGGAAGAAGATGTGGAGCTTCTTCTAGCATTTTCTCATCAAAAACGCCTTCTTTCCAAACTCCACCAAACCTAAACACGTTATTAGTACCAAGAGGAATGAGAAAAATACAAACTTACAGATGACAAAGATGGTTGATAATAACGTCACAGTCACCCAAAAGCTCCACGTCGAAATGACAGTGCGGCAAAGGTTCTCTGTTAATTAAAATTTGTGGGACATGTGCGGGTAATGAGCTGGGAATAAGAGCAACAGGGCGAACTTTTAGAGAGCTCCCTATTACTAATAACAGGTCACACTTCGTTTTATCCTCAGCCATTGCTTCATGGAATGTATCTGGAAGTCCTTCACCAAAGAAAACAATGTCTGGCTTCATTATCCCCGAAGACACCAACTGTCTGTAATCTATCTCGCTCCCTTCTTCCGTCTGCTCATCTAAAGACGGAACACAGCTTTTTTCAGGGTGACATTTTTCACAGAGTGGAATTTTTTGCGCCAATACTATTTCTCTGATAGCATCCGCTGCGACTTTATACCCGCACTTTGTGCAAGTGGCTGTGGCGAATGAACCGTGGCATTCGATGACTTTTTCAATGTTTGCTTCTTTCTCCAGGGTATCTATATTCTGGGTGTAGTTCCTCAATAATTTTCCGTATTTTTCTAACATTTTTATAAACCTGTAAATTTCGACCGTGGTAAAACTGACTGTGAGTATGTTGTGTTTCTACCTGTGGCATGGACTAGGTTTGAACTTCCCGGGATATATGTCTCTGGCAAACTTGAAAAACGGCCGTGGATCCTGGCTAAAATAACTAATATCGAACATAGCTTGTGGGTCTGGAAGATCCGGGAAATCAATCGCCAATCTAACGTAAATCCCATCGCGAGATCTGAAGTCTGGAATTCCGCAAGAAACAGACACACCCGCACCTGTTAATACTATAATATTTTGAGCACCTGAAACACCAAATTAAGATCCCCTTTCAACAGTGGAGAACATTTCCAACCTTTAACTAATCGAACTACATCATCCAAAGTATTAACATGTCTCAATTTGTTTCTTCTCGGTGGTTCTGACAACATATTAATTATTAACTTCCATAGTGTGACCTCGTCAACATATTGAGGGACTTGGTCTAAGTTAACACCAAGGTCGCTCAATAATGTTCGCGGATTAACTCCGTTCTGCATTTGCTTTTGGATCTATTAAAAAACTGTTAAAGTCGTTCTTTTTGGAGAGACAGAAACTTACCCATATCATGCTTCCAGACATGGGTTTCCAATCTTGCCCAGAAAGGTCTGACAGTCCGCTAATCTCACTTACAGTGGATGCATTGTCGTCGTCCACTTCGATACTGTCTTGAGATGTGTCTGCTTGATCTGTTCGTGAAGGGGTAAGAAATATTTCCGATAAACTTGATAGACTTTCTTGGACATCTCCTGGATCGGTTTGTGGGGAAGTTTGATGTGAAGAAGTTGGGATAGACTCTAATGCTGAAGCTTCGTACCCTGAATCGCAATCCGCTGACATTCCTGCGAAAAAGTGAAATTCGGTGTAAACAGAAAAACAAAATGAATAAAATTTTAAGAAGTAGTTACGAGTGCTTGTTATGGCCCAGCTTGTTTTAAATGTCTTGGAAGGAAGCAGAATTTATTTAGTCGTTGTATTAAATTCGTTTAATCGTGATCTGTTTATTATTCTGTCAATTGTCGAATTATTAGATTTTATTTAAAGTTCCTGATATAACTTTCTACTAGAAATTCTTATTACCAGTTTTACAGAACATTTCCATCAAAAAATTGTTGTTTGATTAATACCCTCTTTTTATTTTTACTTTAAATAAAGTACAAAATGAAGCTCGTTTACTTTATAATGTATAATGCTGACTTCTAGATTGAAAGATAAAAAATAATAGTATACATTTGCGAGCAATAAATTTTGGACAGCCAAGTCTTAGATCAGCCTTTATCTACCGCCGGTTAGCTTACATTCGTATCGTTTTAAACTCTAAACATGTCAATCAAAATTACAATCAAGCTTAATTTACATTTAAGTTGCGAGGAGGCAGTAGCACAATGCTCAATTTTTACTCGTAACTGTACATAAAAAATTAATTCTTCGCTGCTGCTTGTTTCTCGAGTTGTTTTTACAACATATTTGAAGGTTTCTCGTTTCGGTTGCTTTTTGTACATTTATGTTCTGTTCTGCATGATTTCAGATGTCTGGAAATTTACAAATCAATGGTATTTAACAGTATCACTGACTCATTGGGTTTTTTAGATATTTTTACAAAAAATACAATAAAATAAGTATTCGCTACAAATGTGGATTAGGTAAAGAGTGCATTTGCTTTTTATTGCGCTTTTCTTCCAAAGCGCTGAATAGAGTTTTTACATTATAATTGATATAGTCAAGCCATGTTTTCCTTTTAATGCCAACTTCATCTGCGTTTAGACGCAACTCTAAAACTTCTTAATTCTGTGAAGATTTGAAAATGCCTCGTTTCTGGATGTAAACAGACGAAAAAACCAGAAGCTAATATAAAAAGTTGGAAATTTTATTCACAAGTGACATCCACCAATTTTGAGAGAATTGTGTAAAAATATTTGTTTCTAAACTTTCCGTCTCCGTCTTCAGACAATTTTAATCTTGAAGAAAATACTCATTCGTAAAAGTGAAGTATTTAAGAAAAATTTGATTTTTTTTGTTTGAAAATATAAGATTTGTGGAAATTAAAAAATGCTCTTTCAAAATCTGTAAACATTTAAAAATCCCTCGTTTTCATCTTTAAACGCATAAAATTTACAAAAATAGCATCCACTTAACGGTATTTAAAAATTAATTTCTGAATTTTACGAATTTTCAGAGAATTCTGCATTTCTGTCTTCAGACAAATAAATTAACAAAAAATATACAACTTTCAACAACTTTGAATTTTTTTTTTAATTCATACTTTCAGTAAATAATTTCTATTTTCAGACAAATGAAATCTACAACAAAATAAACGTATTTAGTAAGTTTCAAGTCTTCAGGAAAACATTTAGGTATTTTATTTTTATAAAAGAATTGATGAACTTTGATCATTTGCGTTCTTCTTAATTCTGTGGATATTTGGAAATGTTCTCGTTTATGACAGTAAAACCTGCAAGAAAATAGGCACACATCATGAAATTCAACTTATTAGAAAAAATTGGAAATTTTATTTACAAATAACAAGCGCATCCATTTTGTAACAATTGTTAGAAATAGAACTTTTCGTAATTCTGTTGGTACTACAAAAATTCTTCATTTCTGTGTTCAAATAAACGAAATCAACGGGAATTTCACCACATTTGATCAACCCTAAGTTTTTCAGGTAAAATCAGAATTTTCTTTTAATAAAGGTTTTGACAAAACTTTAAAATTTTGCATTCTTCTTAATTCTGTGGATATTTGGAAAATTCCTCGTTTCTGCGTTTAGACTGATGAAATCTACAAGAAAATAAGACACATTTCAAGTTTAAACCATTTACAAAAATTAGAGAGTTAATAAAGGAGCCAAAGGCTTTGATAATTCTTCTATGTATGGAAAACAAGTTTTCTTTGATGCCTAGTGTTCCAGTTCTTTTGTCAGAACTCGAGAATTTTGGTTTACTCATTGTTCATCTTGAAGCACTACGAGTAAATATTGGAAATAAACACAACAAAGAGGAGAAACACTTTAAACGAAAATACGAATGAAATAATGGTTTTCTGTGAAAATGAAACTAAATTTAACACCATTGGAAAAGCTACAAAAACATAATTTAAACCGACTGTCTTCATTATGAGTCGTTTATCAAATTTTTGTTGAAAATGAAAATATTCAATAACAAATAATAATTTTAGAAATAATTACAGTTAGAATACACATAAGAGCTATCTTCCGTTTATATCAACAATATTACACGTGTTTTTGACATAAAAATATAAACTTAACCTCTTCTACAAATTGACATTGACAATTGATTTTTTTATTATTTTGGGAGCTAAAATCAGAATGTTAAAAGACGACAAGTCTTAAAACAGCATGACAATAATAATATTTATGATTGAAAACTATTCTTGGTAAATTTTTCAAAAAAAAAAATGCGGGAAAATTCCCTAACGTGACCTTGAACGAGGTAAATAAAACCACTAAATTGAAAAAAAATATGGAAATTTTATTTCAACAGTCTTCTGAAGATATAATGATAACAAGAGACCTGGCATGAGATGATCAACAATTCACATGCATGTGACTTGTAAAAATGTGTCAAAATGAAATTTTTGCAAGTTCAGTCATTTCGATCCGAAAGCACCACGCCTACAAAATGTCTGCTAGTCGCCTTTGTTCTAGTCGCCATATTGGATGAGAAATTTTCCCTAAACAACCAAACGTATTTTGGAAAATTTACCTTCAGAAATGTCAATCGTGCCTCCAGTTGTTGTGGAAAAACTAGAAAAGTCTCCCCCATTGCACAATTCACCTATATTCGACTCTTTTAGGTCGAGTTTAATTCTTTTCGCACTGGATTCGTGTTCAGCAACGTCAGGATAGGTATCCATCTTTGACACGAATAAAAGTCTTTTCGTAGATCAAGTAGCCGAAAGAACAATAGAGGTGCGCATGTCACAACTACCCATAATCCTTTGCGTTGTCTGATCACCGACCGTCAAGACTGAAGAGACAGACAGCAAATTATTTGTGAAATATTACAAATTAATGCTCGCTTTTTCAAGTTTCACATCATTTTCTAAACTCGTTGTGTAGCTGAAACAACAATGCCGAAAAATAAAGGTAAGATTACATTAGCTTAGTCACGGGTCCATCATATTCTACGCAGATTTGCGAGCCCCACGTTCCAGATTGACACTTGCTACTTTTTTGACAATTTAAAAACTTCACCCTCGATAGGTTTTCACGAAATTGCCTCATTACTTATCCAAATTCAATTCTACGTTCTACACTTTGACATTTAAAGTGCCTCTACTAAAAATAATCATTTCTAGGAAAGGGAGGTAAAAACCGCAGAAGGGGTAAGAACGAAAATGAAACAGAAAAACGTGAGTTGGTTTTCAAAGAAGACGGCCAAGAGTACGCCCAAGTCACAAAAATGTTGGGAAACGGTAGATTAGAAGCTATGTGTTTTGATGGTGTGAAAAGGTTATGTCACATACGAGGGAAACTGAGGAAGAAGGTAAACGAGTTTTTGTCTTCTATCAAACTACAACGTCCTTTTCAAGGTGTGGATAAACCAAGGTGATATTATTCTCATTGGTTTGCGAGACTACCAAGATGCCAAAGCAGACGTCATTCTCAAATACACGCCAGATGAAGCGCGGAATCTAAAAACATATGGCGAATTCCCTGAATCTGTTAGAATTAACGAAACCGTCACGTTTGTTGAGGAAGGATTTGATGAGGATATTGAATTTGGTGATGACATTAGTTCAGCAGATGAAGCAGATCCTGTTGATGGTGTATGTACACTGACAGTTCCAATAAACTATCTCTACATTTTATGTTTTAGATCTGATGTCCACAGTTGATGTATCAATCTTCCACCAAGTACTTGCCAGCTGGATTGGTAGTATCTCAGTTGGTTTCATCTCTAGGTAAAATTTGTTTATAACTGTTAACCTTAGCGTGACATTGTGTACCATTTTAACAAGTGCTTTTTTTTAAAATCAATTTTGATAGGTTCATGTATTTCATCATAGTACTTGTTGGCATTATTTCTTCATTTAATTCTGTATATTATTTTATATGGTTTTTGAATTTTACAAAAGGAAGCTTTTATTTTGAAAGAAATCACAAAAAAAATGTAAAAGTGTTAAATAAAATATTGTAACATAGTAGGACACAGCCACGTCTTTAATATGTTCCTTCTGTTCTTTAAATATTCCTCTTTATTTTTGAACAATCAAAATAGAGTTTAGAAGAAAGCTGAGTGTAGCTTTAATAAATGTATTACGATAATTTTGATCGTTTCGTTTGAAAGTTTTTTTTTTGAAGCGTTGTATATTTGGTTGCATAATTCAATTTAAATTTGACGTATATGACATAACCTTACTTTTTCACGACGAGGGTTTAAAAAGATATTTAAAAAAGAATCAACATAGAGAGAGTTTTTTTGTGTACAATTTCAGTAGCTTGCTAAAGAAAATTATTATTTGTGAGAAAATCAGCAATATGTATGACGAAAATTTTCGTGCCACTCTTGCCCAACTTTGTTTCAAACATTTCCAAGCCCTCCCAAAAACTGGAAAACCAAAAGAAAACGAGTGGACCATACTATCATGTACGATTCTTCAAGAAAATGACAAATTAGAAGTCGTCGCTCTAGGAACTGGCACAAAATGCATTGGTCAAGATAAAATGTCAATGGATGGAGATATTCTCAATGATTCCCATGCAGAAGTGATCTGTAGGAGAGCCTTCGTGAGATTTATTTACGAAGAAATACTACAAGAAACCGGTTTATTTACATTTAGTCCAGAACAAGGAAATTTTGAATTGAAACCAAATGTGAAGTTTCATTTTTTTTCAACTCAGGTGCCTTGTGGAGATGCTGCAATTTTTCCCAAGCAAGATAGTGCAGATTTCGGTGATTTACTACATGATGAAAAGAAAAGTTTAAAAAGAACACATCCAGAGCCTGATGTCCCTGCAAAAAAAGTCAGATCTGAAGCTGGCGATATTTTTAGAACCGGCGCGAAATGTCTAACTTCTGATGTTAAACAAGACTTAAAATTACAGGGCGAGGATTTTCATGTGACTGGGGTCGTTAGAACCAAACCTGGAAGAGGCACACCTACACTATCTGTTTCTTGTAGTGACAAAATATCTAAATGGTGTCATTTGGGGCTTCAGAGCGCGTTGTTGAGCATTTTGTTAAAGAATCCAGTATACTTGAGTAGTTTTACTATTTCTGGAGACACACCGTATAATGAAGAGGCAATGGCACGTGCGTTGTTTGGCAGATTAGGTGATGTTGAATTGGAGGCACCTTTTCAGCAATGTAATGTTAGCTTAGGACAAGCAAAAGTAGGATTTGTCTATGGCAGATCTGAGGGCAAAAATCCTTGTCCTTCCAGTGTAGTTTGGGTGAAAGGAAAAAAAATAGCAAAGTACGCATTTAATTCACGCGGAGTTAGATTAACTGTAATTTTCCAGGCAGTATGAGGTTGCTGTCGATGGACGACGCCAAGGAGTGACTAAAAGCAAACTGAAAACGTCTGGGGCGCTGCAAATTTGTAAGAAGGAATTGTTCAGAAAATTCGTCCAAATAGTCAAACAGTTTGGAATTGAATTGAATGTCGACAGTTTAGATAAATTGACCTACAAACAAGCAAAAATGTGTGCCCAAGATTATCAAAAGTCGTGGTCTGTACTTCAAAATAATTTCAAAGTTTGGACGAGAAAGGATGAAAATTTATTACATTTTCAGGTGGCGCGTGAGTAATGTGATATTTAAAACTGTGATAAAATATATTTTTAATGGAAAATTGAAGCTTTATTACCATTTCCAACCTTTCACGGTTTTCGGGGAAATTACCATTAATTGATTAACAATTAAAATCACGGTAGCACACGCGAAAGTGTATTATTGGTTGCCTAGGAAACGGCAATTGTCAAAAACAGGCTGTTTTTTCAGTACCTGGAGAAAACACCTTTGCTTAGTTTTGTTGATGCTTCCAATCTCACTGTCACCAGAATGGATTGCAAAACCATGAAAGTTCAGCTCCCTAGCAAAAGGTTCATGCCCCTGATCGGATGTAAAGTATTTTTTTCTTCAGACTAAATTATACTGGTAAACAGGCAATTGTTATATATTTATGTTCTCTTCAGTTGGAACCTTTCAAATTCGCGGCGGAAACTTAATCAGAGATGTCCTAGATTATGCATTGGCAGCTGGGTATCGACAAATAGGCATGAATTTTAAAAATTTTACTTACAATTTTTAATTTATTGTGCTACAGATACAGCAGCAGTATATGATAACGAAGCAGATATAGGGAAAGCCTTGAAACAACTATTGCCTAAATACAAACTGAAAAGGGAGGAAATTTTTATAACTTCAAAACTCTGTAAGAAATTGTAGCTTTTTTCAGTTTTGTTGAAAGTTTTGTTCTACAGCTCCCAAGGACCAAGGAGAACAAGCACTTAAAGCCTTGGAGAACTCCATCCAGAACCTTGATTGTGGATATCTTGACCTTTATCTCATACACTGGCCAGGCACGCACGGGATTCCAGGTAATCACCCTAAGAACGTGGAACTTAGGGCTGCAAGCTGGGCAGCTTTATCAAAGGCCGTTGACAAAGGCCTTGTTAAAGACATTGGTGTCTCTAACTACACAATAAAGCATTTAAATGAAATTCTGGGTATGAATGGAGCTGTGAGACCTGCAATGAATCAAGTTGAGTGGCATCCACATTGCCATGATAGTGAATTAAAGAAGTTTTGCAAAAAAGAAGGGATCTTACTACAAGCATATTCATCACTTGGAGGATCTAACAATCCTAAGCTGATTTCAGATCCTGTTGTGGTTGACATTGCCACAAAATTAAACAAATCATCAGCTCAGGTTTGGAATGCTCCTTAAAGTCAGTTAGTTTAAACTTTTTTTAAGGTATTGTTAAGATGGGCCCTCCAGCAAAATATTGGGATCATACCTAAAGCAAGATCTAAAGAACACATTGAAGCAAATATTGATCTCAATTTTTCTATTCCTGAAACAGACATGAACAGACTAGGGAGCCTCAAAACTAAAGAAAAGTATGCATGGGATCCAAAAACTATAATATAGTTACTGTTTTCACAATTTATTTGTAATAAAGGTAGGATGAAAAGTAACATTTCTTGAATAAGCGTCTACACATTAAAATATGCAAAAACTACTAAAATGACAAAAAATATTAATAGATGAGAGAACGGCAAAAACAAAACTTAATAATCTTGGGACTGAGACTTCCCAGACTTGCCTCCGGTTGGAGTATTTCCAGTTTTCTTGGGAAGTAAAACTGCTTGGATATTTGGAAGAACACCTCCTTGGGCGATAGTCACACCAGACAGTAATTTGTTCAGTTCTTCGTCGTTTCTTATAGCTAGTTGCAGATGGCGAGGGATAATCCTCGTTTTCTTATTATCACGAGCTGCATTTCCAGCCAATTCCAACACTTCAGCAGCTAAATACTCCATCACAGCTGCCAGATATACGGGGGCTCCTGCGCCGACACGTTCAGCATAATTCCCTTTGCGAAGAAGACGATGAATCCTCCCCACTGGAAATTGTAGCCCCGCACGGTTTGACCTGGACTTCGCCTTTCCCTTGACTTTGCCTCCTTTGCCTCTTCCACCCATGATCACTTAAACTGTTTCTTTGAGATTTGAGACTGTCTTTCTAGCACGGAAACGACCGTTGATATCGGCGACTACAGGCGGGAAAATGAGCGAAAACAGCAAAGTCTAAACCGGCAAAAACAGTTATAATGGGATTACCAACTGTTGCTGAAGACGTAAATGTCAACTACGAAAAACCCTAAAAGGAGTTCTGCGGGACATTCTGCCTACTCGAGCAGGTATAATAGAGCTACACCTATAATCTCTTTGTTCCGTTATTTTTGTGAATTGTTGATAACGTGCGCTTTGATTATTTGAATCCAGTAAGTTTTGTGGTTGTCGACGATGGCAGAACCACGAAAGCGTAGTGAAGAACAAGGGGTTGATTTACCTGATAACAATCATGAAGATGCAACGGATGCAAAGAAGAATGGTTATGAAAAAAGTCAAGACCAAAATGATGCGTTGCCTGATGCTCTAGGAAGTACCAAGTGAGTGGTGACTTAAATTGCGTTTTTTTTGATACATTTATTTATGTTTATTGTTAACAGAGGGTATTGTGGTCCCCCTATTGCTCGCATGACAACTGAGAAATATGCACCATATTACAACATGAATCATAAGAAGCGTGGTTTGGCCCTTATTTTCAACCATGAATTTTTCGATGTTCACAATTTAAGACCAAGAACTGGAACTGATCAAGACCGTAAAAATTTAGAAGAGGTGTTAAGGAAACTTGGCTTTGAAGTTGTGATTTTTCAAGATTTAAAATACCATGATATTGAACGCCAAATTAAACAAGGTAAATTGAACTCCAAAATGTAGATGACGTTGTTTACCTATACAATTTGCGAGGACTTTATGATAAGATAACAAACCGATGTGCTCACTGATGATACTTAGCCCACATAATTTTGATAAATTTGTTATTCAGTTTCAATAAGATAATTATTAAGTAGCTTAATTTTATCTGTTACATGAATCAGATTTGTTTTCAGGGACATCCATTCAATCTGAATTGTTATTATTTAATTAAAATCGTATTTGTTTATTGTTCGCTCTAGGAATTTTCACAAACAGTTTTAAAGTTTCCAGAACATAATCAAATTAACAGTTTCATTCATTTTTGGTAAAAACTGTCGTCATGGTCGAGGTCAAAACTAGTGTACCATGAAAATTATTTATAATTAGAACCTGGGATTTTGGTAGATCAAATTGGATCTAAACAAAAGTCTGTAGTAAAAATAGCGCTTAAGCAACGAATAATTCAAATGAGAAGATCCATAAAATTTTACGCTGAGATGGGTGTTGAGATTATAAAATCACGTCGGTTCGTAACTGATACGCTAGGAATCTGTCATTTAATGTATAGGTAGTTTTAATAAGTTAACGTTAGTTAATAGTTATCAAGCTATTTGGAACAACGATTTCAAAATAATATGAAAGGGCATGAAATTAGATTAATCCGCCGATTGTGATAACTAATCAGCGATTTTTTCGGAAAGAAGCACACGTCAAATATTATCTATAACAAATTTGTATTTGGCACGATCTTTATATAACGATTAGAGCTCTATTACGCCATTATTTCCTGTTTCCAATTGCATGTAAATATAACGATTATAGATATTTTATACAAAGAGTTGACGACGACACTCGTATTTCTTGAGTATCACACGCATTTTTTTATTTATTTGATATTTGATATTTGAAAAAAAATGATATTAAATATTCGTAAGGCTGATCCTAATCTTTAACTTTTTGCTACAAAGAATTAAACGTGTTATTAGAATTGTGTAAAAATAGCTACCAATTTTAAGAAAAGTACAAACACGTGGCAAAAAGTAAGTATAAAAAGTTGTAAATGAAATAATCGAGTAATTAAAAAAAAAAAAAAAATTTGGAAAGTTTTTATTTCTGATCTGGAGCTATCGAGTGATCAAGGTAATTTGTAATCGAGTCATCCCTGAAACCGAAAAGTGTTCAATATACAGTGACGGCCAAAATAAAGTGGTACAGTTTGATTTTGTCATTGTAATATGGGTCAAAATTTAATACGTAGAACTAGTCATCTGTGCCTACCAAAGCCAGTTCACTTGTTTTATTTTTTTTAATGACAGTACTAATTGAAATGAAACTCGAGATCACATGTACCTACTCATTTGAAAATGTCTTGATGCCGAATGTTGTTGATATTTCATTTTGTTCTACACTATTTGGATAAATAAATTAATATAGTTATTGCTACCTGTCAAATCATGACATAACGGTACTTTAGTACAAAAATATCAACCGATTTACTTCGGTGCATTTTGAAAAATTAAAGAATGTCAGTTTTTTCATTTGTTTTATTAATGTCATCGTCAAGCCTACAGTAATCAGTAATCAATAATCATCATGTTTACTTCGTTCACCCGCTTTACACAACAAAATTTTTGAAAAAATGCTTTCCACGACTTGTACCACTTCATTTTGGCCGTCACTGTAACAGACGAAGAAAATAAATGTATTTTTTTTTTAATCCAATTAGTTAAAAACTAATTAACATTGTACTTTTCATTTCAAGTTGCCAAATATGATCACTCCGACTGTGACTGCCTTTGTATATCTGTTCTGACACACGGAGACACTGGAATTTTATACGCCAAAGATACCCAATACAAACCCGATCTTCTATGGAGCAGTTTTTCCGCCGACCGTTGTCCAAGTTTGGCAGGTAAGAACAAACCAACATCTCTAATTTTTGTGACGCCAATTTGGTACGAATAACCGCTGTTGTAGGAAAACCAAAAATTTTCTTTCTCCAAGCGTGTCAAGGGGATAAATTAGACGGGGGCGTTGTACTTTCTAGAACAGAAACCGATGGACACCTTGAAATTGATTCATATAGAATCCCAGCTCAAGCGGATTTCCTAGTTGTCTATTCCACAGTCAAAGGTATTTTCCCGTGATGATGAATTTTCATTGATTACGTATTTTACAGGGTATTATTCGTGGCGTAACACAAGTAAAGGATCATGGTTTATTCAAGCTCTCTGTGAACAATTGAGAACAAAAGGTTTCGATTATGACTTGGGCACAATACTAACATTTGTTTCTCAACACGTCGCTTTTGATTTTGAAAGCAACGTTCCTGATTCGTCCACCATGCACCAACAGAAACAAATACCGTGCGTTATGAGTATGCTCACAAGATTGATACGATTTAACAGAGGCAAAGAAGGGTAGGGTTACGTTTCAGTTTTAATTAACTTGTATATGTTTATCCTTTATCTCTATATGCCAATATGTATTAATGTATAGCTCAATCAATGATCCTTGCTTTAACAATATTGATCTCATTTTATATTTGATTTTGCTCAAACGCTACTCTTGTAAGTATACACCATCATTTTCTGAAATCTAATATCGTAATACTGTGTTCATTAAGACTGCCAGTTATGACATAATTAAATTTTTTAGAGGTGAAGAATACAAAATGGCCCAGCAAAAAGAGAAAAAGAACTTTTTTAAGGGAATTTTTGCCAAGAGTTAGTAGCTTAAGTAGGTTTGAGTTTAGGCTAAGTAGAAAAATGAAGAATACGTAAATGTGTAATTGTTGTAGACAATTTTTGTGCAATTAGTTCAAAGATGTACAATTATGTAATCACAAACATTTGCAATGAAGCGTGTTAATGAACAATTGATGTATGTATATACGTTAAACCGACGAAAGATCCACGTGCATTTGTTTTTTTTTTTTAAATCAGTAATGTGTGGAACATTTGATTGAGACAATTTTTACAATTTTTATTATAATAATTAATTACGTAGAATAAGATCGTGATAAAAATTGAAAACGTGCCATTGTCTTTCAGAATGTGTCTTATGAAAGTATAATGTGTTACTTATTTAGAGATATCAACGATAACAGCTGTGTATACATTGCCACTATAAATGTATATTCTTATAGTGATCAAATGATCATACTGTATTTGGCTGTAAATTTACACTACCTGTATTTTACTTATACGTTTATTTTATGATGTAAAATTTACAAAATTTAATGTATTTTTGTTTACGTACCAATACACAATTTCTACCTTTAACGAATGTTTCATTTCTACTACCGTGGTAACAAAATCACTCCGTTTTTCTCTATGAAGAGCTATAAACATTTAGCCTACCTTCAAAGTCATATTAGTTCGCATGATTCATACTTTTGAACTACCTTCGTTATTGTCAAAAGTTTTCGATGAGGGCGCTCTTTTCGCGACCTGAAACAAGTTCGGTAAAATGGTACGTAAATTAATCTGGAATATTTTTGGTCATCTTTGTGTTATTTTAATAAAAATGGGCACATCCGTGTGAGAAATTGTTTTAAAAATGATGTTGTGTGGAAATAAGTGGGAAGAAAATCAAAGTTTCTGTGTTAACCTAAATTTACAGATAGCATGGTTGTGGATTATTGTTTTAAAATAATTGTTGTGTTTTACCGAGTTTGGTGGACTAAGAATGAAAAATCTTGTAAAGTAGCACCAGAATTTAGCCCAGGAACAAAACGAAGATGCCCAAAAATGCAACTTTTGTTTCTAACCTCACTTTTATCGAATGTTGTTTCAGACGGAAGGAACAGCCACGATTCGCACCCGCAAATTTATGACCAACAGATTGTTGTGTCGCAAACAAATGGTTGTAGATGTCTTACATCCAGGCCAAGCGTCCGTTAAAAAAACGGACATTAGAGAAAAATTGGCTAAAATGTACAAAGTAAGCGTCGGTGAAGTACAGAGACAGTTTTTTAAAATTTTTGTATAAGTATCTTTATTTTTAACTGTTTGTTTACATTTTAGGTTACGCCAGATGTAGTTTTTGTATTTGGTTTCCGTAC
The DNA here is from genome assembly GCA_030157275.1 of Cynaeus angustus. Classification (NCBI taxonomy): domain Eukaryota; kingdom Metazoa; phylum Arthropoda; class Insecta; order Coleoptera; family Tenebrionidae; genus Cynaeus; species Cynaeus angustus. The sequence goes on from CM058059.1 coordinate 26,110,715, forward strand.
AAACTTTGGAGGTGGCAAATCCACAGGTTTTGCGTTAATTTATGATACCTTAGACTTCGCAAAAAAATTCGAACCCAAACATAGATTGGCGCGACACGGACTCTTTGAAAAGAAACAACAGACGCGAAAACAACGCAAAGAACGTAAGAACAGAATGAAGAAAGTCCGTGGTACTAAGAAGAGCAAAGTAGGAGCTGCTGCTAAAAAGGTAATAAGTTATAGATAGAAAGAAATAATTTAAGCGATGAAGACAGTTTGAGTAGTAATAAGAAAATTTTATTTATTATTTCTCAAATTTTCATTATTTTCAGGGTGGAAAGAGATAAATTTCTTCTTTTCTACGTTAGGTATACTTTGTTGAGGTTTTTGCATTTTTACGTGTGATGCTTTATTAGAATATGCACGTGAAGCATACAAGTTTTGTTGGCTACTGAAAGTAGTGGCTTCATTTTTGTTTGATTAATATCGGGGGCGGCGACAAGCGCTGCTGCCCCCAATACAGAACCAAGTGAACAATCAAATAGTAGTTTAAAAACTCTTCTGTAGGTTTAAAAGTCTGTAGTTCCGCGATATGGATCTACACTCAAAGCTAGAGCAGCTTTTTAGAATTACTATTCTTTCCAAAAGTTTAAAAAAACGACTTTTTTATGCTAGTTTTTCTATTTTGCATATTTAGTACATTTTTTTGCAAATAAAATCCAATTTGATAATTTAGGGAATTTTGTGACAGTTTGTGAAACTTATTTCAAAGTTGCCATTTTAAATTTGAATCAAGTAGACTAAACATACCTGTCATTTTTCCCAAGTGAAAATGTTAAGTTAGTATCCTAAGAATTCAGAAGATTTTTGCACTCCGCTAGAAGTGGCAACGTGCAAAAAATGCTACTGTTAATGTGCTGTCGAAATTTTTTGTATGTGGTTTAGAACTGTAACGTTAAACAGACTGCCATTTGACATTTTGGTCAATGTGTGTTACCAGCCGAAAGCAAGGTCCTAGATTTTGGGTTTGATAATGGTCTGTTAATTAACAGCTTTGTTATAACAGCAAATTAGAAAAAAGATGTTTTCGAGCATATTATTTTTAATTAATTAATCATAGTTGTGTTGTGAATGAAATAACAATTAACAGTTTTAGAATGACATTGTTTTGTGTACATATTTTAAGCTTTATTGATATAAAAATCAAAGTCTGCTAGGAGCTGAATGCCAAGTAGATTTTGAGCCTCTACTTTACTTTTTTCTAATGTTTATTTTCTTTTCAGTAACGTCCTGGACCTCCCAGCACTTCATTGTGTGGCATGTATATCTTGTTATACATCTAATAAATTATATATGATACACAATAAATAAAGTGCAATTTGTATTATTATGGAATTAACATCCTTTCCATATATTTATAAGTGTTTTTAAATAAACTGAAAACATTTAATTTTGTTTTAATGAGTCAGTTAAGTTCAATGTTAAAAACTGGGTGTTTGGCACAAAAACCGTGCTAAAGTAGATTTTTAAGTATATTTAAAAAAGAGGATAAATTGTATAGGACGTTCCATTAAATAAACACAGCTGATGCTTCATGGATAATGGAAAACTGGACACTAAAAATGTAAACATTATCATATTTGTTCTCCACGGTCAACTTGAGTGTTTTTTTTTTACAGATTTTACCTTTTTTTGCCTAGATAAGCACTTGACAAATTCGGATGCTATTTCACAAGCACTTTGTTCCTTCGATCCCGGTTTCTCATCATTGACTTTTTGATTCTCCACTTGGTCAGCATAAAAATTAACTTCCCGAACTACGAAAAAATATTAATCATGGAAAGACGTCAAAAGACCAAAACACACTTGTACTATTAGCCAGAGCCTTATTACACTTTTCAACTTGTTCCATTAGATCTACTGCTTGATAATAAATCACATTTCGTTTAATCCACTCCTGGATACTTTCAGTTGCTGGATAATCATTAGCATCCAGCTGAAAAATATATGAGCTAAAGTAGAACAAAAATTCAAACTCACCATATGTAACTGACGAAGAATGCAGAAATAATATTCACACTGAAACAAAATATTCAAATTCTGCGAGTTCAGTTGAGGGACTAACCTTCTGTTCAGTGTTTTCCTCCTCCACAGTTATCCCCAACTTCTTTTTCGCAAAATTCAGCACACTTTTCGATTGTTGCACTATACGGTCCACCACTTCAATTTCATCCGCCCAACAAAGCTCTTGTTTAAGTTTCAATTCTGTGGGCGTCTCGCAATCTTCATCACCGACCTAATTAAATCTTTGTATTTTTGTAGGTAAACAATTAGGACTATGACGTACCACCAACTCAAAAAACACAACAATAAAAAACAGATAAACTTTATTCATCTTTAATTGCTTTACCAGAAATGTGTGTAATGATTGTTGATCAAATATTGTTTCAGCAAATTATTGCCTTTGTTTTTATATTTGATTTTACGAATTTGTCCTTCATTTATGTATCGTTAATCACATGTAATTTTATTTGTGGTGGGTGTATAATTTAAAAATTAACGTTGGATCAGCTTGTTATTTTTATGGTCATCCTACTCTGATTTCCTGTTGGCTGCTTCCAGAAATGATTAGTTTTTAATTAAATTTGACCGGTGATTTCATTAATTATCGATTGTTGTCTATAAACATTTTGCAGTTTAAAACTTGCGGCGTTACTTTGTTGGTAACAAGGAAAAATTAATTCAGTTCTGTTGATGGTCAGTACCTTGTTTTTTTTTTTTATTTTATTTTAGTGGTAACAATTGAAAATAAGCATCACAATAAGTGTGGCTAATTATAAATCCAATAACGATATACTTTTTATTTGTCGGCAACAATAGATTTAGGACGCCCATGAACTTTTATTGAGAATTTTGTTTGTACTGTGGCGGTGAAAAAATTAAAGAGTACTGATAATAATAATAATAATGTAATACCGTGTAAGCAAATGAATGTAATTATTTCATGATTTTTTTATCATTTTGAGGTGTTCATTATTACTTCTAGTGTTCATAAAAATGACGCTTCGGCACCCTTTATATGAAATATATTGATTCATAAAAATTGTTTGTTACAGAAAAAAAAAACTTTTCAATCTTAATACATAAACAAAGTAAAGAACGAAAATTAAAAAATAACAACTAATATCTTATACAAAACTTTATTTACTTTTGTGTAAACTGGAATTTTATCCAAGAATGGCGTTTACAATATACGTTTTGGCGGCTTCTTTAATGCCCGTTTTAATTGTCTGAATTAACCCATTTGAGAAATCGCTGTAAAACTTCCATTACAAACTTAGCAGCTCGGTCAAAAAATCCAGGCTTTGATTCTGGTTCCGGTTCTGTGGCATCATTATCTCCAAATTCGTCCTCAGCTTGTCGGACGTTTCTTGTCAAAGTTGGGGCCCCCACGTTGGCATTGTTTAACAGGGCGGATAGTTCTTTATCTTGTTGCAAAAATTCAACAAAACTTCTTTGGAGGTCTTGTTCTCTTCTGGAGTTGTGAGGTGCCTGAAAAATAAATTTAAATTTAGATATCTGTTTAAGCGGGAAGTCATCATCATACTTAAAAATAAATAAATATTAAGAATAATAAGATAAGAAGATCAAATTTAATCTTGTTTTGGTACGTTGCCATAATTTGTCTTCTTTCTTGAACTTTTTGTGAAATTTTTTTAGATTAAAAACTACTTTTGTCGTGTGTTAGAATTATATACCTATAAGTGATAACTCACCCCTAGAACGGCCTCCAATAAAACAAGCGCTAAGCAGATACCAACAACTACTTTAAGACTCATTTTGATTGTTTTTATCTTTGTACTACAATAAAATGGGTCCCCATAGAGGGATAAACATTTATATATACCATAAAATGCGCACAACCTAGACGCATAAACCACCATGACCGTGAAGGGTTATATAATGACAAATCACATGTTATATTGTTGGTTACTGGAATCAAATGGACATTCTTCCGGTGTATTATTAAAGTGTTCGCAAATTGACATTGAAATGGAATGTAATTTGTGATAAATGATGTTCTACATAATTCAGTGTGTTTTAAATTATTGTTAATTTACCATAAACATTGAAAAAAAAAAAGAAATAGAATATGTAGATCTGGAATTCTAGGTATATTAATAATTCCAGAAAATTAATTAAAAAGTCGTGTAATACAATATTATCTAGATAATGCCGAACAAGTTACATCAGTGCTATTTCAGGAGGATTCACCGAAACCCGGCAAAATCACCAGAAGTTCACAGAATTGCAATTAATTTAAATTTGTTTCCTTGTTTTTGTTAATTTAATTAAGTTTTTCGTCTTTTGCACTTATGTTATATACTAACAAAGTACAAACATTCGAAATTGACTTAATTTTGAGATAGTTGTAATGAAATTGTAGTAAATCAATAATTATGTGTTAATAATACTCCTAGGATCTAATAAAAAAATGTCACAAAATAATAAAATAATAAATGGTTACGTTACTGCTATTGGAGGTTTTATTAGCGGCATAATGGATATAACTCATCTCATGTATGCTTTAATTTTACTCTGATAGAATCGTGTTATATCGCAAAAATATACATGCTGCTTTAGAATCGCTTGTAAAAAAGTAAATAATTGATATTTTATTGGTTCAGCAGCATACCTAAATTTTAATAAAAAAAATAAACAAGTAGAGAAATCCAGCCGTGCGTAAAAACCGGGAACTATTTCCATATTTTTAAGGTATTTTATTGTATTCATTAAATGATTAAGAGATTCCAATTTCCGCTGTATACTTTTATAACATGAACTAAAAATTATTACCCATTACATAAAATAAACGTTTATTATTTATTATGTTATCATTCGCAAAACAATATAACCGGAAAATTGTAAAAAAAGGTTTAATTTGCATGTTAATCAATTACTCTAAAAAATAAAAGCGATGGTTAAGATTTCATGGATGTGTAAGCAAAGTCAATAAATTCTCTGTTCGTTGGAAGTAATTAAGTATAAACCAGATAAATCGTGGCGGTCGTTAATTAAAAATTAATAAAAAATTAAATAAATAAATAAATAAAAACTAAAATTATAGGATCCAAGGATATCCCCAGATTTTGTTCGTATCTGTTGGGGCGGCAAATTGTCTAGTGCCGGCTCTGTTTAAACTGGGAAAAATTCGGATTACTTTTACACATGCGCCTTTGTAATCCTCTAAATCGTATTGTCGATACAAAGATAAGAAAAATAAACAATCCTATCGTTATAAAATAAAACAATAATACATAATAAGGAACTAAACAATTAAAAAAACCAACAATATGACTTGTTGAGAGGCGCTGACAATGGACGCTTGCGCCATGTTCTAATTTATACCAAGCAATCAAAGACGTACGTACCCGAATTTGATCGCCACACTCCCGACGAACATAGATGATGAAACCAGAACTTTTCTATCTTCTCTGCGGTGAACACTGGCAAAAAAACCTCACATCAAAGTTGTTGTTCGAGGCGTTTGTATCGGTGTCGGGTGTAGTCAAAGCCAAAGCATCGTTTATCGAGAACAGGTGAAAAATTGTGATAACGTCCTCTTGATAATGATTTGAGTGTTTATGATTGGTGCTGTGCAGACAATATAAGTGACATATTCAAAGTGGTATAATCACGATGGCTTTGGGTAATGGGAGCACCCCAAACGGGGGTGTTACCCAAGAAAAGGCCCCCGTAGTCAATGGGACTAACATGGAAACGTTACCGAGGGCTGGAAAACAGGTAATTTTAGACAGATGTTCCAGCGAAAGAACCCAAACGGAGACAAGTTGCTGTGGCATGCATTTGCGGCCGCTAACGTGATGACTGCTTTAATTGCTGCCATAAATGGAAGATTACGTAAACTTTACGTTTAAATTACCGGTACATTGGGAATTCTGTCGCTCCACTGAAGGAAAGCTTCACCTGAAATCAAACGGTTGAAATGTTCATTGCGGGCTGATATCGGAATTGATTGTTTATGTTGAGTTGAGATCAATTAAAAGCGATATCAATATAAATAAACAATGCGGAGTTCGTCCATGTTCGGGGCAGCCAAGGACGTTTCTTTTTGCTTATGAAATATCAAAATTTTGGTTTTTCTCGGACAGGACGCTGACTCATGAATGGTCATGCAAGGTTGCCGTTTATCGACGCAGCTGTGGCTTTATTGGAATTTTAAAATTTTCGTCAATTAGCTTCGTCCTACTGACACTAAAAAAATATGAATTACACAACAGTTAAGTGTTAATGACAAAGTCTATATACATATATCATTCATTTTTGCTGAAATTGGCGTGGAAATTTATTAAAAAATCATCAAACGAGTAAACAGTCCACGTTCCGTACATTATTCCTAAATCCAGATAAATTATACAAAAGGGAAGCTACTCACCGGTCCTCTACTATTCTGAATGAGTCTCAAAGTGGATTTTATAAAAAAAATGGTCATTTATGCTAAAAAGAAGCCATATTCGTAAAAACAATTGCTTCCATAATCGCTGTCAACTTTAACTGCGATAAGGATCTAGAATGCACCAGCAGTGATTATTTATTTTAATGGCAATTAGTAAAAAATTGTGTGTTGTAATTGCAATTAACAAAGTTAACAAGAAAAACGTTTTTCATGTTTAATTTAGCAGTGACCTCTAAAAGAGTTTGAAATTAATTGTCTGGGGATTTTTCAGTTTAATTTTTAATTTGGCAATATTGGAAACAAATTCAATATTTATTTATAAGAGTAAAAATTTAAGTTTTCTCCAGAATAACTAACGTGAAATTAAGTAATTAATTTAACAATTAATTTTGATTGCGTGATTCTGAACCAAATGTCAAGCTACGATTTTGGCGTTCGTCAAACGATTAAATAATTATTAATTTATTAATTGAAATTGATCAGCTTTAATTATGTGCGCCAGATACAAAGTACCTAAATTAAAACAATTTTGTGAAGGTAAAGGTGAAGTTTTGAAATGTCGGACAGAATTCATTTATACTTTAAACTGATTGTAGTTTTATTAAAATTTAATTTGCTTAGGATGAAAGAGCCTTGGCAATAAAAATCATTGAATTACGTCCATTCGATCTTGGAACTTTTATTTTATTAATTTTCTAAGAAAAATGAGTTTTTTTTTTAACAATTTTGAGCTCGAAATGCAGATTATATAGGTCTATTAATTTGAATCGGTCTACTTGATGAAAAATAGGGTTGGTACTGCAATTTCCTAGTACTTTCTCCGTTGTATGATTGGCAGCTCTGCTCGACTGTTTAAAACTTTAATTTAATTTATATTCAAAAAGAAAAAAAAACCAACCTCACGCCATGGATTAACATGACACATGACAGATTATTCTAATTCCGTAAAGACCAACTTACACCACTCAATTTTGAAAAATTCACTTTAGGGTGGGAGTAGATAAATTGAAATGAATTTGATAGAATGATATTATCTGTATCAAATTTTGGTGGTCAATGTCATTTAAAAAACAATCAGAATTGTCAGAAGTTAGAATGTTTTCCTGCTCGATAACGACGAATGTCATCAACTCAAAAATTAATTGTCAAGGGATTCTAGAGTAATTAGTGTCATGCAATTATTATAGGTTAAGATCAGTTCATAATGACGTAATTTCCACCTTGTCAAGATGTGACATTGGCGACCAAAATTTATTGCTCAAATCAGAGACGTGCGTTTTGTAAAAAGATTCATTTAGTAGAAATATACAAACCAACTTTGTAGTCTGACTTTTTTTATAACAAAAGTAGTAGTTTTGATATTAAATAGTATTTATTTTTTGTTTAGGGAAATACTTTTTATACTCGACGCTACTGATTTAATTGTCACAATGACATTTTACACAGAGTCATACTTACCTTGCCAAAATTTTATAAATGTCAAATTGGTCCGGTTTATGGTTAAGGACAAAAAATGAAACATCCAATTTTTTTCTATTGTGAATGTAAATCGAAAACTAGTTCGTCCCGTTTAATTAGTAGAAGATTATAGAAAATTAAGATATTTACAAAAAGATGTAAATTATCTAAAATTGTCTAGATCAACTAAAAAGTGTCACCATAACTGGGATAATTAATTCGCAACCTTTTCCTGTATTTAGCTATAAATGACACGCCACTGTTTCTATGATAGAATTTGTTTTTATGTTGCCATGACACGAAAGTCATAATTAAATTATGTAATTTTAATAAAAAACGGCCTCTATCCATGCGAATGTAAATAACTGAAGCAGATTTATTAGGTTGGTGAACCTGGGTAATTTTTTAAGGTTAACGGTCAGTGTTTAACTGTCAAAAGTAAAGAACAAGAAACAAAAAAAGCGGGTTAAAGCAGTTGCTCGAAATGTCAATGATGGTCATTGATCAATTGAATTTCGAAAAACAGGAGCGCCAACAGAAAATTTTTATTAGCAATCACTCGATTTTTGCATTTTTTTTTATCAGTTGTGATTAAATAGAAATAGGCACGAGTCTTAATGTCAATAAATCTGCTAATGCACTTACAACAGCTTTCCTTGGTGGATTTATGTCACATCTGACGGAAATGACTGAATGGCTTTTACATCATTAAATTGAATGACATAACTCTGAAAACGCTGCAGATATTTCTGTCACTTCCAGACATTGGAATCTTCCTTTTATTTAGTTTTTAGAACGTTTTCAGGAAAACATTATTTTATCTTATTTGTATCTAAATTAAAACCTAGAGTTTATGTTATTAAGCCAGGAGTCGTAAAAGTAAAATTCTGTAAATAAGTAGAACTTTAAACTTGATCAACACAATGCTTTGTTTTTGTAGCTAAATGAATGGTTTCATTTATTAATATTACAGTTATAAATATTGAGAAATTAGTTAATTTTAGTCGTTTCTACTCTTATTTAGCAAGATGAAAGAGTGAATGTTTAAAGTAATATTTATTTTCTTTGTCAGAATGTGTGGGTTTTACCCAATTTATTTCAGGTATATTGAAATAAATAGTAGACAATTTTATGTCTGTGCATGCAAGATTTTATTAATAAATGGACGATTATACACAGACTGCTTCAAAACGAGTCTCAATAAATAGTAGCCAGTCTACTTCATAAATTTTTGTTAATAATAAAAAATGATTCACACTTTCTGACCCGCGATCTCGAAGTTAAATTTAAAAGTGGTCTCGATGGCCCCAGAATGTCAAAAACACGAGCAAAATATACAGTGGTCGGTGATAAATTAGCTAATTGTTGTGACCTCTCTTATCGTTAGTACTTGACTTGAAGTGTGCATTATATTATACCATTTTCATAATCAATCTGATTGACGTAATTAAAAGTAATCATTGCGTGAATTAAAAATGTTTTTCAAGTGACAACAAATCGTTTTTTTAGTGGATATAAAGAAGCCAAAAGAACCAGACTTAACCTTGAAATAAGCCACTTTTTATGTTGAGTCAGTTTGCTGGATACAAAGTGTATCATACGTTACGTAATGTACACAATGAGATTTTGATGTCAGAACGAGTATCATTTGCGGAAACAGTTTCGCAACAATCAGTGTCACCTCTAGTCCAATTTTGGTACCACTGGCTATAAAAATTCGCAGTTTTCACTTTAATGACATTTAAAGGCAAAACTATATTTATACTTCTCAAAGCTTCATTTAAATATAGAGGACAGCAAAATTTATGCACTTCAGTCTCGATGACATCATTGCAAACAAGTATTAGCATTTTAAATTGATAAACAGTTTACTGTACTAGCCTTTACCACTTCGTCTACCTATAAACAGTACTAAAGTTTGTTATTTCAACGCAGTATTATGAGAGCTTGTTTGTTATTATTTTTATGGGGCGAATAGTAACGACTTTTTAATTGTCGGCAAAGTTCAACTCTAACACCTTTTAAATTCGTTACTCTTCATCTTTAAATTTTAGTCTCGTTTAATTTAATTATGTCAGAGAGTTGTTTAAATAAAAGGTGTGATGCTTTTTAGTGGGGTTTAATTTTCTGGAAGCGTCATGTGAACAGTTTCACAGGGAAAATTCTCGTGATGAGCGCCAGCTGTGAAACGTATTAAGTTTTATGTGTTTTCAAACTGAATTCACCGTGTGTTTTCTAATTGCATTAAATTGGTACTCGGTGTTGGTGACCGTAAATTCGTTAAAATTTGGCTAAATTATCGGAAACATGTTTCCTCAATTAGACGAATATTTATGAGGTACTTACATACCATTACGTGACGTTCAGAGGGAGGTGACCTAATATGTAAATGGTCTAGATTGTCATTTTTTTTTGTCTTGGAATTTAATCATACTTAAGTTCCAGTTTATTTAAATTTCAACTCTTGAAAATGATTTTCTTATCATTCAGTGATTTATTCGAGGATAGACGATTTATAATCATGAGGTGCTCATGCTGCACTACATATTTGTGTGGGATTAAATTATTTTTAATACATGTACATCATGCACTTGTGGGCGGCACTCATTGTGTGAACAAGTGATTCTTATTATAGATGTTCTTTGCTTCAACCGTCATTTATGCTATCCATTACAGCCAAGAGGTGAACACACCGTTACCAGAACATTGAAAATTCTAAGGAAGACTAATTAGAATACGTAATTATGAGCACTTATCACATGGCGCAGTGCACCATTTTTATTTTTACATAATACCTACCTCTTGGTGTAAACTACAGTTTTACTTATCTATTATCTAATGCGACAATTCCAACAAATATGCAAACAAAATGTCTTTACCAACACTTTCCTACCTTTCGGCTTCTCTATGAATAAAATCTTGATATTCCTTTTCACGTCTAGGAGAAGTTTCTCCGGTTAATAAACACCTACTCGCTACAAAAGCTTCCTCACACCTATCGTCACAAACAGTTACTAAATTAGAATCAGTAAAATTTTCAGTTTTAAACACGAAAATTTCAAAAAAACTTTTTGTTGAAAGGACGTGCGTTGTTTATAAACAATAATTGTTTCTAGCCCAACGCAAACAAACTTCAATCTTCAATCTTGTCTGTGATTTGCCGATTTTCATAATCTGTTTATAGTTAAGGCTTCAATGGAATATTATTTAATGCCGGAATCTCGCCATTAAAATTACCAACAGATTTGGGTTAATCACCAATTAACTAAAGTTAAATGCCGCATATATTTATATGTTAGATTGCAATCAAATTATCTATAATGTTGTCAGACGATCGATATCTTTCTATCTGCGGTTGTCTTTAGAAAGCTTGATAATTATTAGATTTATTCCAAATTTCTCTTAGTTTTGTCTTTTTTAAAAAAATTCTGATATAATTCACAAGACATGTAGGTCAATTATTAAAACCACTTGAACCAAATGTGTACTCATTGAAGATGAGTCACGATCATTCTTTTTGTGCGTTTGTTCTTGACCGCAAACATTTTTACAATCGCTGATAAATAATTCATTTTACATGCAATAGTGGTTTGAATGTGGGCGTGTTTCGCGTGACTGAACTTCCTCACTTGTCATTCCTATATTACTCTTTATAATCAATTAGTGTGAAAATAGGTGCATAAATACGATGCTTGCTAATTACGAAGAGATTGCGTTTGGAATTTATGAAAATGAAGGCGCGATCTCCCGAGATTCTCACATAAAAGCGGAAGTTTTAGTACCTGTCCTATTTGTTTACCTGTTTCCTGTCGGTATTATCATCGCTAATGCATTATCGCTTTGTTTCATTCAATTTGTCGTTTGTGACGAAATGATTACTTTCAGTTGGAATTAGTCGGATTTAACCTGTTCAATGTTTTTTTCAGTACGTAATGTAGTTAAAGGCCAATAGTCTTGTTTTCGGTTAGTGCCAAATCGTAACTTTCACTTTTATAACATCGATACGATACGCATTTACTACAAGCACATGGTCGGCGAGTTTAATAAAAGAATGCATTTGATGAAAAAAGTGGTAGGACAGATTGGAATTTCTTGTGGTGTTATTATACCATTCAGGTGATTCATTCTAGTTGGTCTAAACTAACGGGCTGATTCACAATTGAACTTGATTTACGTAATGGTGATCTACCAGGGCTGATAAAAACTGATGATCTGATGCTTTTATTAATGTTTTGTTGATTCCGGAAAGTTTTGAATAGTAATCAAATCACTAATCAGTTTATTACTCATGAGTCATTATTAAGAACTTTTGTGATCTCACAAAATCGCGCTTTGGCTTTTAAGATCAGAAGAGGTTTATTAAAATTGTTGCTGATCGTACAGTAAAAAAAATGTGAACAAAACCATTCACAATCAAAATTGAAACCCAGCAATGAATTTAAGAAAAAAATGAGTTTCTCAGTTTTCAGGGTCTAATTTTCCAACTTTTCAAATTCTTAGATTTTTGGACAATGTTTTATCGTATTTTGGTTTTTCATTTCTGTGTTTTTTAAATGTTTTAGATGCTTAGGGTCTTGGTTTCTTAGGTTCTCGAACATGCCCTGCTTCCCTTTTGCCAAAATTTTGAGCTTATTTTTCAAATTTTATATTTTTTAGGTTTGAAATTATTAGACGTTCAAAATTCCATTTTCTGATATTATCAGATTTTCTAATTTTTATAATCTTCGTTTCTTAGGTTTTAAATTTTCAGTTTTTAATTTTGTAGGTTCTTAGGTTATCAAATTTTAAGTTTCCCAAACCGTTGATAATTCTCATTTTATTAATTACGTTCTTAGATTCTTGTATTCTCAAATCTTTGGGTTTTTATGGTTCTTAAGTTTTAAGTTTTTAAAGTTTGTAGTTTTGAAATACTTATTCAAGATACCTTAGAAAAATATTTCAAGGGCCTTCGTTTTTTTGGTTTTCCTATTTTTAGATCTTTAGATGCTCTTCTAATAGTCCAAATGTAAAGTCGTTTGGAATTTCAGGTCTCCATTTTTAGAATTTTAAGTTTTTAGGCTTCAAGTTATCCAGGTTGCGGGTAAGACTTTTAAGTTCGTCAAGTTCTCATACTCTCAGCTTCTCAGATTTTCACGTTTTCAAGTCTTTAGTTTTTCTTGTTCTTATGTTTTTACATTGTCAGTGTCCCAAATTTCTATCTCCTCAAATTTGAAGTTGTTAGAATTTCCAAGTTTTTAGATATAAGAGTTAGCTTAATTAATTCTCAAGTTCTCAAACTAGGCTTAGATTATAACGTTCCCCAGGTACTACAATTAGTTTTTTTGAATGCAGGTTGTCAAATTTTTCGGTGTTTTGTTGGTTTTCATATTTTAAATTTCTTTCATTTTCTGGTTTCCTCTTCCCTGGGGAGTATTACGTTTAAGGTTCCTAAACTCTAATATTACTCGGCGTTGGATTGTAGGAATGCGAGAACCTTGAAAACTGGGTTTGGAAAGTGAAAATATGAAAACCTGGAAACTTCGATTTCTAAAAATTTTACAAACTAAACTCGGAGTTTGATGACGTTGGCATCTGAAAACCCAAAATAGTGAAAGTTCGGAATTCTTAAATCTGAGGCCCTGAGAATCTGAGAGTTCAAAGACTGTCTTAGAGGCGATGGATCTAAAGACCTAGAAATATAAAATTCTGATAACCTGAGAACTGAGGAAAATTGTAAATAATTTCTTAGTGCATTTGTAGGAATTTCGAGTTTCACCTGTAAATGGTCTTCAACATGTAAATGGCGAACCAAAACATGTAAAAAATTGAACTTGTAAATTAAGATTATATATTTTATTATAAATTTCCCATCTTTATGTTTCGAGCGAAAATTTCATACATTTTGTATAAACTCCAGACTCGTATTCTCTGGGCTTGTTATTTAAATTTAACTCGAAGGAAATGATTTTCTGTTAAAACAAGAGAGGATATAAAGATTTCAAGCGCGATATACGCAAGGGCGCAAACAAGGAAAATTAAAATTACCCTACGTTTAGCAGCTCTTAGAATGCTCGAAAAAATTAGCTGTTTCAATTTTACGATTTTGTAAGCCGAGGATTAAATTTATTTTTGTAGTTTCCCTTTAGAAAAGCTGTCAGACAAATATTCTCAGATTTCAGTTCGACGAAAAACCGTGCTTGTAGATTAAAAAATCAAACATACCTACATAAATATTTGACAATAAACAATGTCGAACGCTGATGTCATGAGAAGAATTTATTGCCAAGTCCCCGACCTTAATGTGCACTTATTAACCTGTTCTAAATGCCATTCTCAGATGAAATAATTCACCAAGGACGGCAAGACTACGTTAACCAAAAACTGTATTTAAACCAAATTAATAAATCTTTTGTATGAGATCCAATTGAACACTAACAATGAAATAAGAACAAAAAAGCCGCCGCTGATCCTATTGCGAAAAAATTGAATTGTGAGAAAATTTAAGACAATAAGAAATTTGTGTTTCCCATGCAACTAGTCGACCAGCTGTTACGAAATTAAAAGAAGTGTTGAATAAACAGCATGACCACACAATGTTTAGCCTAGCTCCCTGAAACACTTGTATGTTTATAAACATGTGTACCGCATATTACGGGATTTCATGACGTAACGTGACACTTTGTCCTGAAGGACCCCAAATTGTCAAATCGCATTGGTTTTATAGATATAAACTGACATTTTTATTGCAAGTTAAAATCAGGAACTAAATAATATCACAATTATACGAATCTCACTGATTACGTAATGATAGTGCTTAAATTTTTAAATTGACCAATCGTAATTTGCATAGAAATAAAACATCGCACGGTCGGTGATTCAACTGAACGAAGATAAAAATGACGTAATGTTACATAATAACCGTTTAAAACCCTCGTTTGAAGAGGATCGGACAGGAACGAACGGTTTATACTTTTTTTATATCGGTTCTTGCAAAATAAAATTTCTAAATCAATTAGGATCGTTAATTGCATCGTAAAAATTAATATCGAACTGAAAATCCCATTACTCTTTTTATTTGATTTTAACGTTCGAACCTTTGAAATCTGGTGTGAACAAGACACAATAAAACGAAGTAAACGCTCATGAAAAATCGAGTAAACATCAACAATTCCATGATTGAATTTTGCAGCGTCATTCCAAAATAGAACATCGATGAAAAGTGGGTTAAACAGATAGTCAGGTCAAAATAGAAGGGTAAGGGCGCTATGGATCGATCCATTTCAATGAGATTGGCGGGACCAGGTTTAAGGGATGTTCGACATTCCACCAGGTCACGGTCAATGCACAAACATTTTACCAAAATTGGAGCTTTAGTTACATTGCAGCGAAATATATTTATGCAATTGAGGTCAGCAAGTCTGTATAATAACAAGAATGTCACGAAGCCTTAAAAATGAACATGCATGAGTTTTTAACATAGATATGATAGTCGAAAAACACGCGCCAAGTTCATGCATAAATAATTAAGGGTGGAGCTGGATACTCGGGGCGGAAAGAGTTGAGATGCTTGGTCGTAAACATTTTAATAAATCGTTTGTTTTAAATTATTTTTTGTGCGGCTATAATTTTTATCACACCTAAAGGATGCAACTATTGAACAGACTCAATGGCTCAAAGCGGTGGAAAATGTTTGTTTGTCAAATGACTTTGAACCTACGCACGAAGAAGTTCACTACATGGTACCTAAAAATTCGCCGCACCTGCGACCACGCAAAGAAACGGTTCTACACATTTATTTATAAAACTGCATCCTACGGATATATATAACTTTCCACTTAAAATATCAAACGTTGATTTTTACATCTAGAAATAATACAACACAGGACAACAAAATCAACTTTTTTCTCTGTTGCATGAGATTTTTCTATTGTTGTTTGAGATCTCTGATTTCAAATCTAGCCTCAGTTTTTACCTAGCAGGCTGAATTTTTGATATGCAGCAACCATTTCAAAATTTACTACCCACGTAGCTTCGTCTAGTAATTGTTTAGACTATTTTTTTAAAATTAGTGTAGGGTCTTCAACAAATAGGACCTGTGTTAACAATGCCAACTATTTTTGTAGCATTTAAAAAAATATATTCCTGAGTTAAAGGTGAACACTGAACTGAAAAGAGAGACTCTTGTTCCAGGAAGACTGAATGTTGTAAATGTCCTCAGAGATCGCAAAATATCGCTACCCCTGCACATAAAGCTAGGGTTAATGAAGCAATATGAAAACAGACAGGAAATACCTCATTTTGTCAGATATATTTGAAGAAAGCGTCTAAATGTGAGTTGAAACTGGTACTTTTGATATTCTACAGATCGAGTTGTCGGTCAAAATTTTACTAGTTTCATAACAAAGATTGAAAAAAGCACGTAATATTTTTGTTTGTGTTATTAAAAATTAGCTAATAAAAAGGCCAATGATTACTTCAAACATACTGCACGATTCCACCCACTCATCACGCTTAAGGTTCCTAAGCTCTAATATTACTCGGCGTTGGATTACACCTTCTTATATGTTAAAAGTTGTTAGAATCCAAGAATCTGATAATTTGGGAATTTCGGAATGTGAAAATTTCACAATTTAAGGATCTAAGAAAATCTGGAAATGTAATACCCTAAATATTAAGAAGCCTGGAAGCCTAAACATATTAAATTTGAGAAGATAGAAATTTCAAAATTTAATAATTTGACAAACTAAACTTGGAGTTTGATGACGTTGGTACCTAAAAGATCAAAATAGTGAAAGTTCGGAATTCTTGTGCTTTTGATTCTGTTGAGTCTTTGTTTTTGAGTTTTTGAATATTTTGGATTTTCGTATATGTAATTTTTTTAAAATTTCTAGATTCTGTAGATCAGTATTTCCCAAATACTGGTCCGCAAAATTCGACATAAACAGAAAATATTTTCATTTTTTTTGTTAAACGGACTGCACCTACTGCATTACAGGGCAAAAGTATACATATTTTTAAAATATATAATCATAGGAGGTTTAAGTTATAATTTGTAAGCATTTGGGAAATGCAGTTATAAGTTTTCTTTTAGTGTGTTTTGGAGTTTTAATTTTTTTTTATTTTCGTCTCTTTAGAATGTGTGCATTCGTTACGTGTTTTCCTCTTTTTTTGAATATTTGTTTCGATCTTTTTGATGCTTCGGATTCTTGACTCTTGTTAGTTTATAAATTCTTCAAAATTTCAAATTTTGATTTGCTAGACTTGCGATTTTCTTCAAACATTTTATTTTTTTTATCTCTTAGAATTTATTTATAACTCTTGAACTTTTTAAGCATTTTTTCTTAATTTTTCAATTCTGTGTCTAGAAATTATTTACTAATATTTACTAATTTCCAGTTATTTCGTCCTTCGCAATTTTCAAGCGTTTTGTCTGGAGCTGAAATATTTCTAAAACTTGTTTGCAAAATTTATAAATCTTGGAGACAATATTTAAAATATGCAAATATGCAAATATGCACAAACTAAAAGCAAATGCATGCATAAGATAATGCAAATGCTGTTGTCATGAAGTTCCCTCTTTAGTTATAAAAATTAAACAACTATTATTTCCCAACATTTTTTGCGTCTGTGTTAGCTGGCACCTATAAAAATAAAATTATAACGGAAGTTTTGTTATTTGCATTCCTTCATAAACGTCGCTCAGTACGCCTCTGAATTTAATTTGTGTACAAAAGGAAGAATCGTCTAACGGAGATTTTAACGAGAACAAATATATAATATTCTAGAAGCGACGTTTTCCGTACATTAAGGCACTTCCTGTGTTATTTTCAATGCTCTCCACTTTGTATTGTGTTTCTTTTCGACAATTTAAAACTAGAAACTTCACTTATTCAACCGACTTTAAGTACACGTGTCCTAATAATAAATTCAAGAGTCGGTTGCGTCTTCCAATGGGTTCTTTCTTAAGGAAAAACATGTATTAAACGTTGTAAGGGCTGACCTAGAAAAAAAATGAAAAGAGACAAGAAATTAAAACCGTGCACGGATGTATAGACATCCCAGTTGATGAAAAGCATCAATACAAATAACATTGAAGTGAGAACATAACACAGCATTGAATCAACAGTTTATACATTTTTTCATGGTAATAATAGGAGCTATTGGAAAACAACTGCGGCAAATATGTACAGTATCCATTATGTATGAGTAGTTGACGCAAAAATATATTCGAAACACCGAATCCTTCACCGTGAACCGTGAACGTAAAGACGCATTATGTAATTGATTTAATGACTTTACAATGGAGTCAATAAATTTGCATGGTTTCGACCCGACAACGGAAATCCTCAATTGTCGAGCCTTAGAACCTGTCTCTTCGTTTCAATTAGGAGCCTACACCAACAATTTTTATATTACCCTAATTCAGAGCGACTATAAAATCTTTGAGATATATAACTGAAACAAGCTATAAATTTGGGAATCGTGCATCTTCACGTGTTGCGTGACGAAAGGTAGAAATGGGTCTAGAGAGAGTAACAAAAAATCCTATTCTCCTTCACTTAATTCCAATTAGTTCCTCGATAGTTTTGTGTCACTGCCTTTCATTGCTTTGAAAACTGCTGACAAATCACTTGTTTCGAACAAAATACGCGATGCTGTTAGTGAAGAGAGGATGTCGGCAATGAAGCAAAAATGTCGCGAGCAGCAAGTGGAACCAATTATCCAACTACACTAGAACCAGCCAAACCGAGCGAAGTCAACCACCATGAAGTCGACAGTTATGTTCCGAGAATAAAGTGAAATTTTGGTGCAAAGCAACAATTCTTAAGAATGAAAGTTGGAAAAAATCCGTCATAATTAGAAAAAAAAAAGAAATTTGTAGATTCCGAATGGTGCTTGAATTTGTTACGCTGCATTACACACTGACCAACATTCCCAAAATCGTGGGAACCTCCTCTCAAATATTGTTGCGCAGGGAAAATGAATTTTTCTGACTAGTTCGGTAAAGACTTTACAAGTCACTTTTGTTTCTGAATAAAAGATTTCAAATTTTGCTGGGCCGGATTGTATTTTTCTTGCAATATCCAGTTTATTCTGGATGAACTCTACTATATATCCTTCTGCTACCGAAGTACTTTACCATTCTCCATGTCTCTTTAGATACCTAACTCAAACAAAGTTGTCGCATTGTAATATTCAACTTACCGCATTTCATGTTGGTATTATTTTTTTTTTTCAGACGGATCCAAACACGGCATTTTTAAGAGCAGCTAGAGCAGCGCAACTGGACAAAATTCAAGAATATTTGGATTCTGGAACAGTTAGAGACATCAATACTTCGAATGCAGTAAGTACTCCCCCAATTTGCGTTTCCAGATGCGCTTTTGCCAAAACCGTTTTACCGTTTTATTTTTACACGTTAATGCATTGTGTAACATTAAACATGTGTCTAAACACATTTAAGATTTTAAAGAAGCATTCATTGCTACAGAGACACTCTTTGAAGTTTTTATCATGACAACGGTTTATTTTTCCAAGCTCTTTAACACGATTTGCTTGTAGTGAAGTTGAATGTTTTGTTATTTGAGTACCATGGTCGTGTTCTTATTGCGTATCGGATCTGTTATCACTCTTTCTTTCGCTCAATTTCTTCTGATATAACTTTAATTACTTTTCGTGCCTTGTTGAGGCGTTTGGTGAAAGTTTGAGAACCAACCTTTTGTCTGTTTTTCAGAACGGTCTGAATGCGTTGCATCTCGCCGCAAAAGATGGCCACGTAGAGATCGCAAGAGAATTATTGAAAAGAGGTGCTATCGTTGATGCCGCCACGAAGAAAGGAAACACGGCATTACACATAGCGTCGTTAGGTGAGCAATCAGTGATCAATTTTGCGCTTGAACTTCGATTTCGTTTTTAAACAAACTATGGTTTTACGCTTCAATATAATGAAATTAAAAAGACAGGATGTTGCGCTCTGGTTGGTGTGGTAATTACGCTATTCTCATACTTCAGCGTAAAAAATTCAATGTTTGCGCTATGAAATAGTATATAAAAATCTAATTTTATAAAATTCATATTAAGACACGAGTCCAAGTTTGCAGCAGGAGTGTCTACGAGGTTTTTACACTATTTTTTCGAATTTGCTTATTAAATACTTTTTTTTTACAAATAAAATCAAATTTGGTTATTTAGGGACTTTTGTGACTGTTGGTGAAACCTTAAAAGTTGACATTTTAAACCTGAATCAAGTAGACTAACCATCATTGTCATTTTTTCACAGTGAAATTGCAAAATTTGTGTACCAAGATTAATTTAGAAGTTACCTGCACACCGCTAGAAATACAGAAAATTTAAGAAAATGCCACTGTGGTAGAAAATTTTCTGTGGCTTGAAACTGTAAACTCAAACTCACACTGACATTTGGCATTTCATCCAATGATGAAAAGCGAAAAAAAATTCCTAGAAATGGCTTATTGACGCATTCAAAATGAGTGCAAACTAGAAAAATAGATTTTCTGTTTTTACAGCCGGACAAGAAGAAATAGTGCGACTACTTATTCAACATGGTGCCTCTCTTAACGTACAATCTCAGAATGGATTTACTCCACTGTACATGGCTGCTCAAGAAAATCATGATGGGTGCGTGCGGTATTTGTTGTCGAAAGGAGCAAACCAAACACTGGCCACCGAGGTAAGCAATTTGATAAAATCAAAACGGACCAAAAATTTTGAGACCAAGTAAAATAATCATAAAATTACACAGTTGTTGGTACAAAACGTCAAGGTACCTTTAACGATTCTCGACGTATTCTCATCGACTTTCTTCTACATTTTTTTAATATTTCATTACCTAATCAGCGCTGTTCTTGACCTAATTTTGAACAACATAATTTTATGGGACGTTTTGACTTTCAAACAAACAATTCTTTATGGGACAATCAAATTTTCATAAAGCGACTATAAACCACCAGTTGATGTCTGGAAAGCGTACTAATTTCAAGATTGAAAAGAAATATTTACGTTTGAATTATTTATAGACTCGTAGTAAACAGTCTATTTGTTCAATATCTTCGATATTTCAATCAATTCGTATCAATTTTTCAGGATGGGTTTACACCTTTGGCAGTCGCAATGCAACAAGGCCACGACAAAGTAGTAGCTGTTTTGTTAGAAAACGACACACGAGGAAAAGTAAGGCTGCCTGCATTGCACATTGCTGCCAAAAAAGATGATGTGAAGGCCGCCGCATTGTTATTACAAGTAATTAAATAAAAAGTATAAACAAAATTTGACGTTGGATATTTTAGAATGAACATAATCCAGATATAACATCTAAAAGTGGTTTTACACCGTTGCACATAGCTGCGCATTATGGAAACGATAAAGTGGCTTCATTATTATACGACAAAGGAGCAGATGTTAATTATACGGCGAAGCACAATATTACACCACTCCACGTTGCCAGCAAATGGGGTAAAATTAACATGGTCACACTCCTGGTAGCTAAAGGTGCAGACATACAAGCTAAGACTCGGGATGGCTTGACTCCTTTACACTGCGCTGCGCGATCAGGACACGACTTAGTCGTAGATATGTTACTGGAAAATGGTGCTCCAATGCATGCCAAAACAAAGGTAGTATTCAAACTCTCTTCATGTTTTCAAATGTGGGTAATGAATTTAACTTCGTAGAATGGATTGGCTCCTCTTCACATGGCAGCTCAAGGTGAACATGTGGACGCAGCTAGAATTTTGCTGTATCATGGTGCTCCCGTGGATGAAGTAACAGTGGATTACTTAACAGCCCTTCATGTAGCAGCGCACTGTGGTCATGTCAGGGTGGCTAAACTCTTACTCGACCGCGGTGCCGATCCAAATGCTAGAGCTTTAAACGGATTTACACCCTTACATATTGCGTGTAAGAAAAACAGGATAAAAATGGTGGAGCTGTTGTTGAAACACGGTGCAAGTAGGTTGAGCGTGTTCTTATTTGATCCCATCTAAGAAAATTTTTGATAGGTATTGGTGCTACAACTGAGAGTGGATTAACACCTCTTCACGTTGCCAGTTTCATGGGGTGCATGAATATTGTTATTTATTTGTTACAACACGATGCTAGTCCAGATATTCCGACTGTCCGAGGTGAAACACCTCTACATTTGGCAGCCAGAGCTAATCAGGTACTGTTCTAATTCAAAAACATGACTTTTAATGGAAGCTAACGTGCGATATTGTGGTATCACGTTCCTAGAATAACAGTCATGAGCTCATATTTGCTTTCGCGAGATACAAACACATGTTGCCGTGAAGATGAGACGAAATTTAATCGTAATAACAATAAATATGCAAGCTGTTTTATTTTTACGAGTGCGTTATTTTAAACTTAACAGTTTTGTGATAAACGTTGTTTTCGTCTATTTATAATTTGTTATCGTGTTTTTATTTATTATGTAAAAAGTGACGTTCAGCGTTAATAATAATACAATAGCTACATAAATTCTACATAATTATAGAGAGAAGTGCGGTTTGCAAAAAACAATTGACGAAGCGGATTTGTTCTTTCAATACAGTTTATATAAACTCAACTCGAGATTGTGCAACTCGCGGTTTTTCTTAAGCTGAAAAGCGAGTCACTTTACAGATTTTTTTTACAGCTAAGTGGGTAATTTTTCTATCATAACGGGCATGTATTGAAAACGTGACAAGGTAGTAAAACTGTTTTAAATGTTGACACATTTTAGCTAAATTAATACACGTGAGACAGAGTTTCAAATGATTTGAGACTGAATTTGGCGTGTTTTGTTCAGAAAATAATTTATAAAAATAAAGACATCTCTACTGGTGCAAAAAATTTACCTAGTCATCGTCCATTTATAATTTTCAATTTAAAAAGTATTAAATTCAAATATGAATGATGACACAAAATTAAAAAGTACCGTTTTTAGAAAAAACTTTAGGTTAAATCGTGATAAATGGTAACTCAGTATTTAACACAGTTATTTAATTTATATCGCGCAAAAATGGAATTGGAATTTTAATCCATGGCCATAAAATGATAAAAAATGGCCAAGGACTTTTTAAAAAAGTGACACATATACTTTTCAGGGTATATTATCCAGGATATAGTTTAACTAGTTCTCCACGGCGAGAGGCACCAAAAATTCCAAGCAATAAGATAACTTTTTCTAACAAAAATTAGATATCTCGAGGCTCCAACAAAAATCTTGCTATTTATCCTGTTAGAAATGGGTTGTGGTTTTCAGACCTCCGCCTAAGAAAAGTAAAAATCTTCCCGTAATTGAAAAGCAAAATGTAAAATTATATCGCATAATTTGTAACACCGCTTGCCTGAAAATGCTACCATTTGTGGTGTGATTTTAAACAGGTTTTCAAAATAGAAATCTTCGCCCATAAACTATTTGGTGGAAACCGGGTCGACAATTCCAAGAAAATATTTTCATTAACGCCCTACCTTTCGGCTTTTCCGTGAAGTAAAATCTTGATTTTCCTTTTCATATGTAGTAGAAGTTTTTTCGGGTAATAAACACTTACTCGCTACGAAATTTCCTCACATACATCGTCACAAACTCTTACTAAATTAGAATCAGTACGATTTTCACTTTGCATTATAAAGCCACGAAAATTGTGGGAAAAGTTTTTTCTATAAAAAAACGTCGGTTGTTTATAAACAACAATAGTTTCTAGGGCAACGCAAACAAACTTGATTTATAAATTTTCTAATAACAATTTGAATTTTTGTGTCGGTATTGCCGAGGGTTTTAAAAAAAGTATTGAACGATATTCGGCCGATACGCAAATAACATACGCGTTTGAATATAAAATTTCAGCTTTAATCTTGTTTGTTATTGGGCAGTTATCGGCGTCATGGCGTTAATAACTATTTTTGTCGAAAATTCACAAATGCAGCTCTAGTCAGAAAATGGAACTTTACTTAAATGTCAAGGACCTCTTAAAACCTTAGGACATTGGTTGATTTTCTCTTAATTAGAAGCTTGAAATATGCAAAGTAGGTTTAGATCTGGAACTTGTCAACTTGAGATCTCGCCCTTCTTGAAATCATTTTGTTTAAAAAAATGTACTTACTTATTAAAACAGTCTAGAACTCGTTCTTTAATGCGCAATATGTGTCTCCCAAAAGGCGTGCCATCACGGCATTTTTTAATTACTAAAAGTGTTTTAAATTTATTGTATCGAATTAAGCGAAAACCGCAGTCTCGCTTTTACCGTAATGAAATCGCTGAAAGCATCAAAACTAAAATAATCTCGACAATAAAAGAAAATTAGAGACTTACAATTGCTCAGTGAGCTTTTCAGCGTTTTCGGTTTCTCTTCCATTACTGGTCAGCATTCTTGTTAGCGTCTCCACGTTCACCGCAGAGTAGTATAACACATTTCTTGTAGACTGATATCATACGGATACTATTGCGAAACGGTGCAGCAGTAGATGCTAAAGCTAGAGAAGAGCAAACCCCTCTCCATGTGGCTTCCAGACTCGGAAACGTCGATATTGTCATGTTACTTTTACAACACGGTGCTCAGCCTCATGCGACAACAAAAGATCTGTACACTCCGCTACATATTGCCGCGAAAGAAGGACAAGAAGAAGTAATAACATATATATTGAAGTTCATTATATTGATTGGTTTTGATGTAGGTCGCTTCTGTTTTACTTGACAATGGTGCAGACTTGACGGCTACTACAAAAAAAGGTTTCACTCCTTTACATTTAGCCGCTAAATACGGTCACTTGAATGTTGCAAGATTGTTGTTACAAAGAGATGCTCCGGCTGATGCACAAGGAAAAAATGGCGTTACACCTTTACATGTAGCCGCTCACTATGATCATCAGCCTGTTGCCTTGTTGTTGCTAGATAAAGGCGCTTCACCACATGCAATCGCCAAGAACGGACACACACCTTTACACATTGCTGCTCGCAAAAATCAGGTACTTATCATGATTACGACCGTAACAAAACACTAATGTTTTTGGTAATTAGATGGACATCGCAACGACCTTGTTGGAATATGGGGCTCAAGCAGACGCGGAATCTAAAGCTGGGTTCACACCGTTGCATCTAAGTGCGCAGGAGGGCCATTCTGATATGTCCTCGCTGTTATTAGAACACCAAGCTAATGCAAACCATACTGCCAAGGTAACGTTTCTTATTTTTAACGATCTAAAGCTTAGGAGGCCTTTTGCCATTTTATTTGTAATGGCGCATTCAAGGCCTGTACCAATTTTCAGTTCTATGCGAGTTTGTTTTTTTGTGTGTATTTTAACTGGACTAAACGATTACATATTTGTGATTATAGAATGGGTTAACACCATTGCATCTTTGCGCTCAAGAGGACAGAGTTGCAGTCGCCCAATTACTGCTAAGAGCAGGTGCCCAGAAAGATGTCCAAACTAAAGCTGGGTACACACCACTTCACGTAGCTTGTCACCACGGTCACGTCAACATTGTCCGACTATTGATCGAACAAGGAGCAGAAGTTAATCCTGTGACAAGCGCTGGGTATACACCGCTGCATCAAGCGGCCCAACAAGGTCACGTGTTGGTCATAAGTCTTTTATTGAAGAATAAAGCTAATCCTAATGCAATAACAAATGTAAGTGTGAAGGCTTGGTGTTTTTTTTTCCAACTAGGAGTGTTTTAGAGTGGACAAACTGCGTTAGGAATCGCGAATAAACTGGGGTACATTAGCGTGGTCGAAGAACTGAAAGTTGTCACGGAAACTAACATCACT
Source organism: Cynaeus angustus (assembly GCA_030157275.1). Lineage (NCBI taxonomy): Eukaryota > Metazoa > Arthropoda > Insecta > Coleoptera > Tenebrionidae > Cynaeus > Cynaeus angustus. The sequence continues at coordinate 26,136,377 of CM058059.1, forward strand.
ACGACGACTACAGTGAACATCGAAGAGAAGTACAAAGTCATGGCACCTGAAGCAATGCAGGAAACGTTCATGTCAGACTCCGAGGATGAAGGAGGTCAGTTTTTCCGATTTTACTTTTTATGGGCTTTCTTTTATATATACCCCTTCAGTAAAAGTATACATTAAAAAGAAGTTGAAGTAACATCTTAACAAGTATTTTAGCTTCCTTTTTATTTTGGCTGTGTAAAAGTTTATCACTACGTCCTTGAATTATCATCATTATCAGTGCGTATAAAGTTATCGCTTTTAAAATTCAATGTTAGATTTGTAACTCCACAGTTGATGGTAAGAACTTTTGCATTGCCTGTATCATTTTCAAGTCTCATTTGGTTTTGCTGTCCAGTAGTTAACTAGTCGTACTAAACTAAGCAATGTTGCATCGAACGTTTTCGGGTGGGTATATATTAATAGAGGGTCATGTGAATTTGGGATATGAAAATGCGTGAGTGCGCTAAGGGAGGTGGTGGTTGTTGCATGCAGGCGGAGTGGACGAACCGCCAGTGGCTTATGGTCGACCAACGCATGCTCAGCACGTCTATCTACCCTTCTACCAGGGACACATGACCTACACACGTAAGTCCCTAACTGTCTAACGCATAGCTTCTTGTAGCTTACATGTTAACTGTAGAGTTTGTAGTTTCTTGTTCTCATCTTTATGGATTTTTGGTTTCCACAAAACATTTGCATTTTCGTACATCCATTAAAAATTAATTTTGTTTATAAATATTTAGCGAATATGAAGTTCACTTCCTGTTCTATGGTAATTCAGTTTGACCTTCCGGAAACTTTGCAACAGGACGTTTTTTTTTTTTGTATTTCGATAAACTGTTCACTTGTTATGAAGTGTTTTTTCTGAAAAACTGGATAACATTCTTTCTTAAGTAATGATAAATATCAATGACGAGTTTTTTTTTTTTATTATCATGAGTATTTTACGTAATGTTGGCGAATGTATTTTGACTTTGGTGGTGGATCGCTGTTATGTATCTTATAATATGATAATTGTCACAATCTGCATTGTTGAATATTGTGCATGTTATTAAAATCATATTTCCGGTGGTATTAATTTCAGTTATCTTATCGTTAAATTCATAAAAAAATGTCGATGACAAGCACGAATCAATTTTTCTTCGCTCACTGTGAACGTTCCAAAAAATTTCACCTCAACTGTCGGTCGTGATAAAAATAAGCCCGAGTGGTTTAAACCGATCAAATGCCAAATTTGTGATGAAAACAACGAAGATTGGCACAATGGCTTGAGGGGAAATTTCTTGCATTCTCTGTACAAAAATGGTAAACATCGCTCTTTTCAAAATTAAAGCATTTGTTGCCTTCTTTAGGTGAAGATCCAATTCTGGGTGACCAGCAGCAATACAAATACATGACCGTAGACGACATGAAGTCTCTCGGAGACGACTCCATGCGAATGGACGTAACACACGATGAAAAAAGTGACTATAGGAATTCGATGGGTAAGTCAGTTTTGTCTCTGATGTGCATAACGATTTTTTTTCAGCTCCGTCACATATTAGCAATGATTTGATAATAACTCCCTCTCATGCAAAGGAGTATTATGCTTCCAACACATATTCAGCACCGGATAATGTAGATATAAACCGACAACCTATAACCGTTGGGTAAGTTTTACCAGAACGACAAAAAAGTTTTTGAGAAAATTTTCTGACTTGTTTGAAATAAACACTCAGTTTTGCTTATTTTAAACTAAGATTGTGCTAAACCTAAGAGCTTGATAAAACAAAGTTCGATTTATTTTTAGTAAGTTCTGATCAAGACAGTTTGATCCTTAGTGAGATAACGAACATCGTTTAAAAAAAAATGTAATTAGTGTTCCCCGCTATCTAAACTGTGCTTAATTGTCTCTTTAGTGTCTCCTTTTTTCCTCTGTGTCATAACGCGAATTTAAACCAAATGTTTTGATTATTGATTCAAAATTGAGCTTGTTTATGTCAGTAATAGCTTCCCTTTACTCTCCCCAAGAACTGGTCAGTTGAAGTGGTATACAAAGTGTTCCATTATTGCATGCTCCAAATGTTCACATCTTCAAATGTTGATACCTACTTTGAATGCCTCTTCCTATGCAAACTGTCTTGATGTATTGATGTCCTCAGTACCTACTAGAATGCTAGAGTGACCTAGTAGTTAGTGTGTATGTATTTAAAGCTTATGCAGACAAGAGTGGTCCAAACTAGAATACTCATTGCATCTTCTGGGTCCCAAAAGTCAAGGATCGGGTCTATGCAGAGAAAGGTACCTTTTTAATGGTACTAACAGTACCAGATTAGTGCACTGAATGCAGCACCACACTAACATGTGTGCGCGTTTTTTTTTTTGGCTATTAGAAAATTTTTAGGGAATTTTTAAGGGTTCATCTTAACATTTTACACGGGGACTTAGCTGTACATAGCCATGTACATAACTTTGGAGTGCTTTCAGTTATATTTTATTGAGAATTGTATATCAAGTGCTCTGCATATTACCTGAATCTCAATAAAATATCTTTAGGCAAAACTAACTAACTGTTTGTTGTCATGTTTATGTCTTCAGTGTACCTAGTTGGAAAAAGTAAGTTACTTGTACAGTGTACATACATACTTCTATGCTTCACCTGTTGTAGTGTAGCTTAACTATCATACAGTTTCTTTTCCTGACGAAGACCGACAAGTAAATTTCTCTTCGTATAATTTGCACTTTCAAATCGGTAAACGTAAACATATTTCACTGTGGCATGTTTTTTTGGGATAATTCTTTGGTTTTAACAAGTCATAACAGCGAATGCAACATATAAAGAGCCTTGTTTTATTAAAAAACATCGGTAACGGTGTGTCACTATTAGTCTCACATGGTGGTTTTTCACAGCTTCTTGGTGTCTTTCTTGGTTGATGCACGCGGTGGTGCGATGAGAGGATGTCGACACTCTGGTGTTCGCGTTATTGTCCCTCCACGATGTGCTTCAAGTCCAACGAGAATCACTTGCCGTTATGTTCGTCCACAAAGAACTCCTCATCCTCCTCCATTGATGGAGGGTGAAGCATTAGCGAGTAGACTTTTGGAACTTGGACCTGTAGGTGCCAAATTTCTAGGGTACGTAACAACAACTGATACCCTAAAATACTAATAAAAACAAAAACAGCCCAGTGATCATCGAAGTACCACACTTTGCGTCGCTGAGAGGCAAACAGCGCGAAATTGTGGTTCTACGTTCGGACAATGGTGAGACATGGAAAGAACATACTTTAGAGGCCAACGAGGAAGCTATCCAGGATGTTTTGAACCATAGTTTTGACGGAGAAGGTGAATTTCCCTCAACTTGACTTGATACTGAGCATTTTTTTTCAGAGTTGAGTCAAATCGAAGATCTTCATACGAACCGAATCACGAGAATTCTGACAAACGATTTTCCCCACTATTTTGCTGTTGTTTCTAGGATTAGACAAGAAGTTCACGCGATTGGTCCTGATGGTGGTACTGTCTCTAGCAGTGCAGTTCCGCTTGTTCAAGCTGTCTTCCCACCTAATGCATTGACAAAGAAGATTAGAGTCGGTTTACAGGTAAAAAATTAAAGGAGGTATTTTTTTTTGTAATGTCTAGCGTTTTTCAGGCGCAAGCTATCGAACCGGAGCTCGTTTCGAAACTGTTAGGTCATAGTGTCGCTGTTTCTCCCATCGTTACAGTTGAACCTCGTCGACGCAAATTCCATAAAGCAATCGCTTTAAGCGTCCCGGCTCCAAGAGCTCATTCTCAAGGCATGATAAATCAGTATTCGGGGTCTGCACCGACTTTGCGATTATTATGTTCTATAACAGGTATAGATCTCGATTTTTTTCTCCTATGAAATTGGTATAAGTGAGTTTGCTAGTGTAGGTTTCATCATCGTTTCATCAATTTTTTTTTTCTTACGCACACAATGAAAATTTTGCTGTTTTTGGGAAAGAAGTTGTTGCTTAGAGCAATTTGCACTAATCTTTTTTAGTAAACACACAGGGCTCATGTAGTTTTCTGTGTGTTGGAGGACATTTCTACATCAGAAGTTTTAGTTTTAGGCGGAGAATTTGCTAAAGTTGTTCGATGTAGATTTGTCCATTTTTGAAAAACTGATAAATGACTTTAGAGTAAGTACTGCGTTAGAAGCGCCACTTTTGAATAGCTTCTGTATGGTGACTGAAGAGTGTTGATGTACTAAATGGCTGAAAACATGATGAGTGCCACCTAACTTTCGATACAAATCTTTGTGATTTGGCTAATGTACAAGGAAGTATATTTTTAGTGTGAATGAACTGCCAAAACTTTTAAAAATTGTTTATTCATGCCAAATGAAACCGAATAATATTACAGCGACGTTGCTCTCAAATGCGCAACTAGTTTTATAAAACTTATATGAAGATACTAGTTCAAGTTTTTTTATGCTATTTTTTTCTAATTTGCACATTAAATTATTTTTTACAAATAAAATTTAATTTTAGGGACATTTGTGACAGTTGGTTAAATTGTTATTTTAAAGTTGGGTAAACATGCTTGGCATTTTTCCAAAAATTGTTATTTTGAGATGATTTCAGAAATTACCTGCACTCCGGAGACAAATTGCAGAAAATGCCACGCTTAATTTGCTGTAGATGAAAAATTTCTCTAAATGGCTTGAAACTGTAACCTTACACTTACAAAGACATTTGACATTTCGTCAAATGTGTGATACCAACCGAAAAAAAGTTCATATATTTTGAGTTCGGTAATAGTCTGTTGAAGCATTCAAAATGAGTACGTTAGCAGTTTTGTGACAACAGCAAATTAGAAAATAGTGTATTAAAAAACTGGTTTTATAAAACTTAAGACACGAGTCTAAGTTTGCAGCACGATTGCCGTAGGCAGGGTGCCTATAAAGGACGACTTCTCTTTAAGTTTTGTAAAACGAATTTTTGATGCATTTTTTTTAATTTGCATTTTTTAGAAATAAAATCAAATTTGATAATTTAGGGAATTTTGTGACAGTTGGTGAAACTTTTATTTGAAAGTTGACATTTTAAATGTGAATCAAGTTGACTAAGCATACCTGTCATTTTGTCCAAGTGAAATTACAAAATTAGTGTTCAAAGTGCAAGATGAATTTAGAAATTTCCTGCGCTCCGCTAGAAATACGGCAAAAAGAAATTTTTGTAAAATTGGATCGGCGCATCCACCATTTTTAATCCCGACGTAAGTTTTATTTTTTCGTTTCTCAACTTTAAAAAACAAGTAAGAAAAAGTACAAAAAGGTTGGAAGTTTATTTTCTGATTACTTCTTTGAGCGATGTTCTTGCAGAATCTAAGTTGCTTCATTAATAAAAAGCAGACGTGGGTGGCGCTTATAATGTGCTCCGCTGATCACTTCTTAATGTAGTTTCACTTTAGATTAGGTGCAAGTGGGTAAGTCTTGTAATTTTGTCGTGGTCATGAATTTGAATAAACTTTGAGTTATAATACACTAAAAGCATGCCTAAAATAATTTACTGTGTCAGTGTTGTCTTTACTGTTGCAAACTATTATTTTGACATTCCTGCTTCTATAGGAACTAAATCAGGTAAATTTAGTTCCAGTATTTATTAAGCTTTATTTTATTTTATTTATGCAATGTGCATTTCATTCTCATCGTAAGTCATTAGTGATCGGTAATAAAAAAAAACTAGACAAAACCACCTAAATTCGTACACTCATTCTTAATAAAACAAGTTTCAACATGTCACATTGGCCAGTTTTGTTTGTTACAATGGCTGAAAATACATTTATTTATCAGCATTTTTCACTTTTAATTCAGTTTTGTTCCTTAATAAAATGCCAAATGAACATTTTATTAAAGACGACATTTCATGTTCAGAACTTTTAAATTTTAACTTCACGTTTACATATTTCTGTCGCAATTAAATTTAGTTAGCATCCTCTTAAATGGAGCAATAAATAATTGGTACCATGTAATGTAAATCAGGTGGTCAAAGTAAGGCCGTTTGGGAAGACGTCACCGGTTCCACCCCCTTAACTTTTGTGAAAGACTGTGTCTCGTTCACAACAACGGTGTCTGCGCGTTTCTGGCTCATGGATTGCAGAAACGTTACAGATGCTGCACGAATGGCCACAGATTTATACACACAGGTAAGTTGAAATTCATCAGAGATTTCGTCTTCTCACAATCATTTCAGGCAACTCATGTGCCTTTCATGGCCAAGTTTGTTGTCTTCGCCAAACGTGTTAGTCTCTTCGAGTCTCGAATCCGCGTGTTCTGCATGACGGACGATAAAGAAGATAAAACTTTGGAACATCAAGAACATTTCGTCGAGATCGCGAAGAGTAGAGATATTGAAGTTATGGAAAACAAAGATATTTTTATGGAGTTTGCGGGGAATTTGGTGCCGGTTCTACAGTCGGGTGAACAACCGAAATTGGGATTTAAAGCGTTCAGAGAAAATCGATTAGCTTTCACCATGCGACTTAGAGATCCGGTAAGTTGTTTTTGGAGTTGAGTGGGTTTGTTTCATTTTTGTCTTTAGGATGAGGAGCCAGTTGGTCGCATCGTTTTCATGAGTGATTCGAAGGTTGCTAAAGGAGAACCAAATCAGACTCCGTTGTGCACTCTCAATCTTGTTTTGCCGAAAGAAATTCTTCCTGATCGTGATTCCCAGTCCGACTTACTGTCCCTCGATGTTGATAACAGTTTTCTACATCACGGTGGAATCAGTAAGTTATTTTGTTTTTTAGGGGTGCGATTTTAGGCTGAAAGAGGCGGGATGTAGCACCACGATTTTGCATCTTTCTGAGAGAAACGTGGGCAAGATTTTTGATAAAATGACAAAAGTCAAAGGTCGTGAACAAATTTCTTTTACAAATTAATGAGTTCAACGTTATTCTAAGGCCAAGTGCGGGCAGCACGTCCTGGTACCGTATTCAGTAAACCAAAATATTTCAAAAGATCGCAGCCTTACCCAAACTCTAAATTACAATTTTGTGACAGGTAAACCCGACACAATCCATCGTGCCGACTTCAGATTATCCGATATTTGTAATCTTTTGGACGAAGATTGGGTAAAACTGGCAGCTGAATTAGACATCGCTCCCTCAGATATCACCCTCATTCGCGAAGAGTATCCCAACAATAATCCCCAACAAGCTATGATAATGTTCAGGTTGTGGTTGCGACAGAAAGCCAATAAGGCCACAGGTACATAATCGCTGACGTAAAATCCAATAAATCCACGTTTCTTGTAGGCAATAAACTGGAGCTGGCTTTGAAGAAAATCGGGCGCCCTGATATCGTCGCCAAATGTATTTGTAACGTAGAACTTGTAACAGACGACATGGAAAAAGCTCTCGCTAAAGTTCGACTGGATCAATCTGGGTTCGACACTCTCAAGGACGAGTTGGGGTCCTCAAGAGATGCGTCGTTGAGAAGAGACGCAAGTTTGAAGTTTGCGAAAGGCAGTCAGGACGAACTGGATAAAAGCGATAGGAGTAGTATGTGATTTTTTATATACGAAGATACGTATCTTACTTCTATTTTTAGATGATTTCCAAAACCAGAACTCCACCGACAAAGATCTAACAGACACAATAAGTGAACAGGTGTTGTCTAAGAAAGACCAGGCAAGGGAACATTCTCCGCATTTAGATAACCGCGTTACTTCTCCTAATGCGAATCAGGAAGTCATAGAAGAAATTACCCAACAGTTGCATACTCTCCAGTCCACGCCTCGTTTGAAAGTTGACACAAACGCGAACACTCCTCCACCGAGCCCTGCAGACTTTTTCACTAGAGAAGCTCAAGTTTCTTCAGGTACGTTCCCGCCGTAAATGTGCTTCTTTTTTGAAGTTTTGTTGCTAACAAATTGTTACGTAAGAAGCGTTACTTTTCAGAAAGTGACGCTTTGTATTTAGCGTTAAGTTGTATATTGTATCACAGTAACACAGTAGTCATGCCCATTTTAATATTTCGCTTTTTAATTCTGCATTCTCGCGAGGTGCACTGTTTTATGCACTTGTGGTTTCTTAGCTTAGAATCTAGCACTTTCTTTTTTTAATTTGCATACACACAATTAACCCTAGCACATAGCAAAATAGTTTCTTAGTAGATTGTATTTTTAATTATTTCAAAAGGAACCAGCCCTGAAGAAATAGTTACTTCGACACCTTTCACAATGAACCAGAATCAGAATGAGGTTGATCCAATTGCTGTTCTTAAAAAGAACGTTAGTGATACTTTAACATTTCTACATCAGGAACGGAATGACTTTTTACCCGAAGACGACATTATAATCCCGAGTCGGAAAGATGACCATATTGCGAAAAAAATCGACCTTGATAGTATTAACTTGAAATCGAAAAAGTCTGATGATTTTAAAAATGTAGCAAAGAGCGAAGTTGAGGAAGTTATCAAAAAAGCGGAGGATGTTGTTAACGATTTGAAGAACGACACGGAGAGCTTTGAACGAGAGAAAATCGATAAAAGCAAAGAGGTGTTTGATGAAATGACGGATAGTCTGCGCGAAACAGGGGACAGTTTGTTAGATGACTACAAAAACACAACTGAAGATTCTCTCGATAATCTTGAAAGCTTAAAAGACGACTCCATTACGAACGCCCAAGAAAAAAGCGAAGAAGCGTTTAAGTTTCTTGAAAATGAAGCTAGCAGTCCTGTGAGTTACGTTAGGAATAATTTAGCAGATTCTGCGAGTTTCGTTCACCAAGAAATAGACGCGGTACTAAATGATGACGATCGCTCCAACAAAAGTGCAATACCGGTAGCCAAACCTAGACAAAAAATCGAAAAAGAAAAAGACATAGATCTCTTATTTTCCTACGACGGAAGAGACTCAGTATCACCAACCGACGACGATCTTTTAAGTAAAATCCCAATTAAAGGAGGTAAAGTTAAGACAATAAAAAAACATTCGAAAGACCCTCTAAAAGAGTTCGTCAAGCTCTCTCAAGATGTAAACTGGGACGACAGTGATGAAGTCCTCACCGTCTTGAACGTCTCAGACCCTATTATAAAAACAACAGCAACTAGAATAACAAACGAGCCCGTGTCAGAACGAATAAAAAGTAAAATTCCAGTTCTTCACACAGAAACGCTTTCCCCGACTGAAATAACTGAGCGTTACGAAGTTTCACCGAAAAGTAAAATTCCTATTTTGAAAACGGAACCGACTCGAATATCATCACCGGAAACGACGTACGTCGAACGAACGATAATTTCACCGACGCAGGTTGTTGAAACGACTGTGGTTTCTCCAGGATCTAGAATTTCAAAAACTAGTACTATCGATTCAGACTCGGAAGAGGAGAGTCCACGGACACCTCCTTTAAAAGGAATTTTAAAGAAGACTAGCATCAGAACTGTTGGTAGCTCGAGCGGCTCTGATGTAGCGCTTCATGAAGAAGGTGCCGAATTGAGTGAGAGCGAAACAGGTATGTTTGATTCTTCTTAGAAGCTTGCTTTATTCTAGATTCTTCTAGGTTTAGGATAGCTTTGACTTTTTATGAAAGTGCTAATGCTCTGCGAAATTACCAAATTCTATTTCATTGTTAAGTTGCAGTTGATAACTGGAGCAGAGGTTGACAAAATTTTTGTATTTATCTGTAAGAAGTACACAATAAATCACGTAACAAAAAATATCGAACTAGCAACACTCGCATGATTTTTTTTTTATCAATAGTCAAAATAGTAAATTTTGTTTTTACGGTGTTGTAGGATTATATACAGAGTGATTTTGAAATAGTTGGCGAAAATTAAATGTAGCAAAGACCAAGGTTGATTTTGTAGTCTATTTTTAATGATGTGGTTTTTGACAACTATTGGGAAATTATCTGGTATTAAATGCATGTTAAATAGCGCAGAACCCACAAAGAAAAACAAATAGATTATGTTGTACGAAAATTGAATAGCCCCATCGAATCATGATTTTTTATTATTACCACCGATAATCAAGACTAAATTTTTCAAAAAATTTTTGACCACGCATATAAAAGTGTACATTGCGCGCTTCAAACGAAAAAACTAGTGAGGAGTTTTTAAAAAAAAATAGGCAATTATTATACAGAAATGTGGAAGAATTTTTATTGTAGTAGCAAACAATTCGCTCCAATATTAAGGTAAAACCGAAACAGGGAATTTCTCGTGAAAAAACTCCATGTTTTTTTTCTGAAAATCCGTAATGATAAACTCGTAACATTTTTTTTTTATTGGAAATTTGACTGGGAACCTCTTGTTCGATGTAGCTACTCAATTAGTGTATTGCTTGTGTTTTTTGTTCCGTTATGTGATAATTTAGTAAGTTCTTTTTTTCGTATTCAGACTAGAGAAACAGTTGCGAAACGCATTGTTTTTAAACTGCTAGTTTTTTTAGAACTAGTACCAGATTTTCTTTTTAATCTAAAAAATGTATAAAAGGCACTTACCAATCTGAAACTTCTGACTACCTAGCCTAGCACCTGTTGCATGACATTTATCTGTTTAAATAATAATGTCTTGTTAATACCTAACCATTAAAATTAACATTAATTTTCTTTACTTCTAACAAACGATGTCCCTCGTTCAAGCCTCATTGTGTCTTGTCTTTAATGTTAATTTCGATGGTTTCAATGAAGAGATATTAACTTTGTGTTATTGCCTAGCATCAAAAAATTCCTTAGAGACCTGGCATGTACTTTCCCCTCTTGTGTGGTCGGTTGTTGCATTGGCAACCAGCATGATCGTGTTGGCACTGCTCGCACAGTACTGACTGACTCACGGTATGCAAAAATTGCATTTTGTTCATCGATACACTGCAGAACACATATCATTCATTACATAAAAAAAGACAATTTTTTTTGCGAAAACATTATTTTACTTGTTTAGAAATTTAGCGACTTTGGTAAGTGATCAAAAGAGTGACTGTTAAAATGAGGCATGATTTTATACTGAACACTTACAAACGTGCTTGCATTTAACATTTCAAGTCTCTGTATGCAAAGAACTGCTTTGAAAATGCTTTGACCTAAGATCTATCAGTAATGCTTGCAGCTTTCGAGCTTTCTGATGCTTTTGCCCTGTTTTGGTTCTTTACGTACAGATTTTTTGCATGAAGACAAATAATATTTTCTTACACATTGACACAATATTGATAACTGTTTGTAACAATTTATGGGTTAAGGTTGTTGCTACATCATTAACATTATGAGCTACTTCATGACAGTTTTAAATTAGCTCCTTTCAATCACTTCGGATATATCTAGTATCTAATACTAGATACTAGATATACATTAAAGTATGGTCAAATTTGGTAAATTCACTACGAGAGAAGTCATCTGAACAGTGGAAGAAAGACAGAATTTTCCTTAAGTAAGATTTAGTTCGAAACATTCGCGAATATGAAAAATTAGATTAAGTGGTTTCAACGTGATCATTGCGATCACCGCAAAAACTGTTCAGATCGGTTTGTCTTATACGGTGTACTTTGATAATACTTTTGATTTTTGTCAGATTCATTCTAAAACTAATCCATAAATTGGTAATGGTCAATCTCGAAATTATCTCTATGTAAAACCCTGATAAGTACAACTCTAACTTACTAATTGTCGCAGAGGATTTATACCAACAAGACCAACCTCACTACACCGAAAAAACCACGGAAGAAATCGACCCAATTACTGGCGCAAAGTAGGTGTTATCGAATTTGAATGAAGATTTTTAACACTTGTAATTTCAGAATAACTCGGACCGTTCGAACCGTCACTCACACAGTCACTTCGCCTGTTGGAAAAAGTGAGGAAGAAATCCGGCAATCTATGCAAAACGTTGTAGATCAGTTTATGACAGAGGAGAGAAATCCTCAATAAGTGTTTTAAGAGTGTGAGTTAGACACTCCACTGATACTTAAAATGACAGGCGAAAATTTTACTCATTTGACCAGTGTTTATTTTATTTTTATATTATATTAACGTATTTTTTTTAATGATTTGTAAATTGGGACTTTGATTCTGTGTAAGTGATTCCATTGTAATTTCCTCATTTAAAATGACCAATCGTAGAATCGTGCATTAGAAAGTAAGTTGGGCGAAAAATTAAAGTGTTCTAAACATACAAGTTTTCAGATTTAAAATAATATATAAATAAAGTAATATATTGTGCATTTCCGCTTTAAGTAGGTTTAAAAACAGTTGGATTCCAGTTATGTAAATTATTTTTAGATTTTAAAATAGTGCCTAGATTTATATTTTTACTTGAAAACTAGTGTGGTTCCAAGTAAAAATGTATGGATAATTGTTTCCGTTATCATAGCAGAGCTGTTTGTCTCAAAGGTACTAAGCATTTTCGCCACAGTTGATTACTTGTGAGATTTTATCATTATACATAATAGATTTTAATATATTTAATATATATGCTTATCTGGAATAAATTACGTAATGTAGAAATGGTTGCTTCTATATTAATTATATTTATTTCGAAATATACATCTGGTGTGTTATTTATTCGGTTCAATGACGGGCTAATTTTCTTAATAAGAAAATTTATTTTATAAAAAAAAAACACAATCTGTAAATAAATCATATAACAAACATCAATCACTTTCCCCCAAAACCGCCCATCAAATTTCCTAAATTCCCTAAACCACCACCAGCTCCAGCTTGAAGCTGCCTCATCATATTCTGCAACCCGGACATGCCTCCCATTTGTTGTAAAACTCTGGGATCCATCATTTTCGCCATTTGTTGGTTCAATTTCGCCATCTGCGTCGGATTCACATTCTTCGCCATATCGCCCCCTTTGAAAAGTCCCTTAATTCCGCCCATTTTTTTCACCACGGCTGCAAATTTAGTGTATTGTGCTATAAGTTCTTTAACTTCTCTTTCAGTGACTCCCGAGCCTTGGGCCACGCGAATTACGCGTCCATTTTGCTTGGAGAAAATTTTGGCACCATCTCTACTATCCAGCTCGTCGTCGTTCATACTGTCCATGATTGTCATCAATTTTTTCAGCCGCGACATCGATTCCTGTTCACTTCCTTTAGACATGAAATCTTGACTAAAACCCGGGATCATTCCCTAAGGAGGAAATGGTAGAGATTGTATTTTAAGACGGTGGGAAATACCATGATTTGTGAGAATGGTCCCATTTTCATGATGTTCTGGAACTGTTCATACATGTCTCTGAGGGTGAATTGCCCATGTTTGATTTTTTCCAACAATTCTTCATTGTCTTCCAGTTTAAGTTCATTGACTTTGTCAATGAGGCCTTCAATGTCGCCCATCCCAAGTAATTTACTGATAAAAGGCTTAGTTTTGAATGGCTCCAAATCATCTATGTGTTCACCTGTACCTATGTAAATAATGGGGCTATTTGTGGCTGCCACCCTAAAATTTTACACAGTGTATTCTCTGTAAATTTTGCGTGTCAGTAGCACTCACGCACTAAGAGCCCCACCACCTTTTGCATGTCCGTCTAACTTTGTAATAATGACAGATCCTACATCGACTTTTTCTTTAAAAGCTCTAGCTTGGGCTTCACAAGCTTGGCCAATGGTGGCGTCCATGACAAAAATAATATTGTCTGGTTGCTAAAAACTGTCTAAAATATTCAGCTCATTGCACGTAATTCCAGCTTACCACAGCGTTTGATACCGCCAACATTTCTTCAAATAAGGATTCTTCCTGTTTGTGTCTACCACTGGTATCAACAATGATAATCTCAAAGCCTTCTTTTTTAAACATGTTAACACCGTCTTGTGCGATAACGACAGGATCAACTTCAGTGTAACTAAGAAAAAGGTCAATTAAAAAAACCACAGAATGAAGTGAAAATTACCTTCCATAAAACGGAATCCTTGCTTTTGTACAATTTTGTTTAACTTGATCATAAGCCCCGGCTCTGAAAGTGTCAGCACAAACAAGACAAGACTTCCAGTTTTTCTTCTGATAATGATAAGCTAACTTTGTACAAGTGGTTGTCTTTCCTGACCCTTGTAAACCTACAAACATGATGACATTGGGTTTTCCCTTAACCGGTTGAAACGGTTTAACTCCTGGATCAACCAACTACAACACACTCTCTGTAAAACGTTACGTTACAATCTCACCACGTACTTTAACTAATTCTTTAAAAACGGCGCTCTGAATCATCTTTCGTTTATTTAGCCCCCCAGCCATTTCGTCAAAATCAATGACTGCTCGCACATTTTCTCGTAATTTTTTCACGAGTCGTATATTTACATCGGCCTCAAGTAACGCTGCACATATTTCTTTGAGCATTCCATTGAGAACCTGAAAAAATCGTGATAGGTTTTCTAACCTCGATGCCAGATGTTACACGTTACCTCCTCGTTTATTATAGTTGCTTTGCTTAACGACTGCAAAGCAGTCGTTATTTTTCGACCTAAGTCTGCTAAAACCATTTTGGGTGTGGAGAAATGGTAAAATTGTTAAATAGTTTAACTTTATAAATGTTTATCTGTTTCTGTCACGACACATTCGACAATTTTGACATTTAAAGAGTGGGGTCATAGAAAAATCCTCACTACGTAGAATGTCATCTGCCATATTTTTGTCTGAAACCCATAGATATATTATAACTAGATAAAGTCATCCTATTAGAAACGTACGTCTGCTCTTAAAAAACATATCAAAGAAATTGGTACATCTCTCCATCTCTTTCTAACTTCAACCATGCCAATTGTTTATTTCTTTTTATCACATTAGCGTGTGTCGTAACTCGACGAATCGGTCCAAATCGGTCAAGACAAGAGACTGCACGTGCTCAAGGTCATTTGAATAATTGTTAATTTTACAATTATTTGGTAATGTTTCGTACTAAATGCTTCGAATAAGTTATACAGCGATGCCCGCAGTTGTTTCTTCCACATTTCACGATACTTCGAGGAGATTTTGTATCATCAGTGGAAGCCGTCAAATTTTAGCCAACAACGTTAAAGTGAAGTTAATACTAAAATCGTAAGTAGAATTTACTTTTTAGACCACAAGAATGGATAGTCTTACCATGCAATTAGTAAGAAAATAAATAAAAACTCATAAATTTCAACAAATTCGTTTGACAGTACCTCTTTAAAGGATAGCGCTATACAAAATGTACGCACAGATAGAGACAGCGATAGAATGGACGTCTTGCTGAACCTTTTTCCGTATGGCGTATCTGGTAATAATAAATCTATGAAACAATTACATGGTTAGCGCCATCTAGACCAGGATCGCGCGCGACGCTGTTTCGGTCGATAATTCAGTTTGGATTTTTACTTGTCGGTAATGTCGGTTCCGTTGTGTTAATATTTTTTTTTTTTATTTTTTAAGAACTGTTTGTATTTTAATATATATATGTAATTTTCACGGACGACCCAAGGAGATTTATTTAGGAATTTTAATTATATGTACGTTACAATTAGTTGGTCAATAAATTTTGTTCCAGTATTTTTATCTTTTATTAAAAAATTATAAATACAATAAAACTCAATGAACAGAAATAAAGCCCGTCTTTAAATTGCGCGCTTATCTGTTGGTTGGGCCACTTTTTGACCAGAGGGCGCTAATTCTGTGTTTCTTGAAATTTCTATGCAGTATGCAGTTTTCATTTCTAATAAGTAATTGTTCTGTGGTTGATCCACACATTGGCCTAATTGGCCAGTGTTGGTGGGTGTTTAGTGCTCAGCGTTTGCATTTGCAAATTGTTTTTAGCTGGTAAGTAAAATGTTATTCGTCTGCTTTCCGTTCATTTTCAACGGTTGTGTCCAAAAATAAAGTAAATGAAATATCTGAACGGCCCGTGTTACATTGTTATCGTTTTTCAATGTCGTAAAAAAAACGTTGCTTTCGCGCCCAAAACATGGTAGCAATTAAGAGAATAATTAAAGGGGCATACCTCCCTATATTTAATTTATAAAATAGGTTTATTACCAATTCTTCGGTATAAAACTATTATACTTGCTACATGGTCTTTGGTTAACGTTATAATATTTTACCATCTCTTAATTTCAGATTATCGTTGTTCAATTGTTGAATTTCTTTATTTTTATTTTCAATTTGCTTTATCTGATTATCTTTATCGAGTGATTTCTCTATATTTAAATAAAGTATTTAGTGTATTCCAAATATGAATAAAATATTTCTTTTAAAATAATACAGTACGTATGTATTTGAACTCACTACAGCCGCGAAAAATTGGATCGATTAAGTCAAGGGTTGTGTTATCCAAAAATGTATAGTTTCCGAGAAAAATAGATTTGAAATTTTGGCCAAAACCGTTTGAGTACCGCAGGCTGCTTCCTACTAGCCGAAGGCGGAGTTTTTGTAAATTTCTTTATCGCTGCGTTTTTACCATTTGTTTACATCAGTCCATGTTCGTGGTGAAATTCGCATGTCTTCTATGCTTTAAACTCGAAAATTGTCAAGTTTTCGTCCTGCAGACCTTCCACAAAGAAGTGCATTATGAGTGGTTTATGCCTTCCTTCATCCTCCAGCAATAGTCTCAACCATGAGATTCTTTAAAGGGTCCGTTTGTGAAATATTTTGTCGATTCAGCAACTTATGTGAATGTTCAATATTTGTATTTATGTTTCTGTATTTTTTTCTCAGGGTGCAACATCCCGCGGTGAAGTTGTGGGTGCAGATGGAACTGCTGCTACCTCTCGAAACAAAGTAAGTTGTATGAGTAACTAAATAATTCAATGACTTTTATTTACAGAAACATTGCAGAAAACCAAATATTAACTGTGGTTCAGCACGGTTTTCGAAAATCAAAGAAACAGACCACTTTGTTGATAAGACGAAATTGATAGAGGTTCTTTTCAATGATTCACCACATGTTCTGATAACAAGACCTAGAAGATTCGGCAAATCCACCAACATGGACATGGTAAAAGAATTTGTGGAGAAGAAGATATACACAACAGGAGATAAAGTAGGATAAGAGATCCTGAGGTCACCAGAAAATGATCGTGCATTTCCTGAGATGAATTTGCGCCTGTTTGAAGATGGGAACTTGGAAATTTTCAAGTGGGATGAGTTTTCTGACCATCGTGGGAAATATCCGACCATTTACGTAGATTTCCAATCGGTAGATGGTGAGAGTTATTTAGAAATTTTGCTTGCGTGTAGAGTTGTTATATCAAAAGCATTTCATCAGCAGAGTTATTTACTGCGTTGTGAAGGCTTGTGGGAAGATGAAAATCGACCTTGTGGATTATTCGACAAAAAAACTTTTATGGAACACCTGAATCCAAAACCAACAATGAAAGACATATCAGACTTGGGCCAGCAAACAATGTAGAACTGACAATGGATTTATTATCAACATACAAGAAGTGGAATCATATTACAACGGATACCAAAGTATTGGAAATAGTGGAGTCAAGATATATTCGATTTGGTCAATTGTGAACGCTCTAGAAAACGGAGTGCTAAGAAATTATTGGGAGGAGTCTGGAATCATGGCGAGCGCGAAACAGGGACTTAACATACCAATTGTTCAGATCGCAATTGAACATTCGTTGGCGGGAAGAAGCATCAAATGTGAAATTCCATATAAATTAGAGCTAAAAGACCTCCAAGACCTGAGTGATCTGATTTTGAAGTGGGAAGAGAAATGGACTCTCTTAAGACCTGATGTTCTCCCTTCCTTTCTGATGCAACAAGGGTAATCTAATGTATGAAAAAAAAAAATAGATGAAAACATATTTGAAGTTAAAATTCCTAATGAACTTCTTAAGAATAAATTTATAAAACTGATGAAACAATATTTTGGAGATGATTATGATAAGCTCCTTGCAAATGTAACGGCTGTGTTCGATGAGTTCTCAAATAAGTTAAGTGATGCCATCATGAAGAGGTATGCAGGAGGTATTTAAATATGTCAGCAAAAAATGGCACCAATCTAATGAGGATGCATATCATAGTGTGATTTTTAACTGTCTATGTATGTCGTCAAAGTTCAAAATTTGCACTAAACTGTGGGGAAAGAAAGGGAAACTTGAAAAAAACTATGCCAATATTTTAAGGAAAAGTTTATCAAATAAGAATCTCGAATGTGTTTGTATAGGATTGTATATGGATGACAACAATCAAGTAAACATTGTCTATAACGATGCAGACAAGCTTGGTTCACCGCGTCAGATTGTAATGACGATGTGAGGTTTTATGTAAATTTCCACCTTCTAAATGCAAAAATAATCAATTTAGTTCCGTTGCTTTTGAATTTGCCGCCTTGCCATTCAAACGCTACGTCATAGTATAAGTAACAACCAGCAGTTTTGATTTACTGCTATTTATTTTTTTTATTTTCTTATTATTTTATGGGAAAATTGCAAGAAATAAAAAAAAACGTGTGACTTTTATAAAGAAAATCAAATGTCAATGAAAATTGAACAATTTATTTATATACAAAAAAATTATAAAATACATACATATATCAATCTTCTGTGGATGGATCATCAGATTCAAATGAATTGTTTACTTCTTTGGTGCCATCTTGTCCGGAGTCGGAATCCTCAGATGATAAGGTTCTGCAAAAGAAAAAGTCAGAAAGACATTAAAATTGAAACACCTACCTACTTACGCATTTTCGTCGTGTTCATACGTATTGGCGCGGGTTTTTAACCGCAGTTTAACTTTATCTATGAAATTCTCAACTTCACCAATAGATCCCATTTCAAAAACAATCTTTGTAAATAGGAAGTTGTCATCTTTCTTGAAGTATGCAGTAAGTACGTTATTTACAGTTTCACCATAATTGAATAAATACAATGCCGTAACATAAATGCAGTGTTCCATTAAGATTTGTTAAAATTACTCGCGCTTGCTTTTGCTCCACGTACTGGCCGTCAGTTGTGAAGGCCCTAATTATTGTGCCTAATCCAATGAAATCCAGAACACTGAAAAGAAAATATGATACAAAAAACCGCAGTTTTTAAAATGGATATACGAAAGTAAATTATTAAAACTGGTACTGGTACTTTTTTTTAACTATTTACAATTTGTTCGATTCGTTGTAACCTATAGACTAAATTCAAAATTGGTTACCTCAAAATAATGAATCATATAAATCCTCTATTAATTACACTGTTTTAAAATTTAAATATTACTTACCTCATGTTGCTTGTTTAGTTATTTTACACAAGATTCGGCTCTTAACACCATAGAATAATCCTCACTAGGTAGTAGGGTAATTTTCGTGGGGTCAGGAGTTTTTTAATGTTGGTAAGCAACGGAACTAAATTGATTATTTTTGCATTTAGATATTAATACTAAATTAGTATTAAAATGTGAAATTAATTTTCAAAAAAAGATGAATAAAAACACTTGGTTTTATCCCAATATACTTATTGTAGCAAAATGTATAATTATCTACAGAATTGTTAAATACAAATAATTACATTTAGGCAACGCCATCGTTTGAGTTACATCACAATATAAAATCACATCTCGTAAATGCTTTTCATATTTACAATAAAATTACACCCGCAATAACAAAGATAAAAAACGAATCAATAAATAAACACAAACTATGAATATAACAAACAAGTTCTAAAATTATAATGATAGATTCATGTTTCACAACTGTATCAATACTGAATTCTCTTTGGAAAACGCAACAAGACTTATCTCGGGATTTTATCAAGAAAATCCATCTCGATAACTTTGTCGATTTTTTCTAAGATCATATTCAATTTTTTATCATTGTATCTGTCATTTAAAGAGTGCTCACTACCGGATATTTTACTACATTCAGTCCTGTGGCGATTCGAACATAAACTTAACGTTTTAAAGAAGCCATGCAGATCTTTTAGTTGGTTAATACTGTTCATCGTTAATAACAATTCATTTCGTTTCATTGGGAGGGTTTCTATTTGGGTGTCGGTGAACTTTTTATCCATAAGATTGGCGATTCGAACAACGTGAGGTATAAAGGTGACACTTGTAGAAGACTGCAGCCTTTCTAAATCATCTCCAACGAAGGCCCATCGATACCTACAGGAATAACTCAACGTTAGAGTGTTTTTCCACGGGTAAATACTACTTACATTTGGAACTGAGGTAGAGAAACTGCAGGTAACAATAATGATAAATCTAACAACTTAGCTGTGGCCAATTGTAATCGTAACCAATGTGGATGACCTAATGCATGCAAACCGTTGTTGCTATTCGTAGCCCAACTTGCATCAAGAGTTGACAGCAATTTTATATGATAACTACAAAAGAGAGTAATTTTCGATCAAAACGGACGTAGTTTGTTAATCACAACATGTGTTAGTTAAAGTGCATGCTCTATTAGTTACTGTAGATTTTAATTACCTGTTGCCCGTCCTGCAGATCAATCCCGGCAAGATGCAAACAAAAAAGGTGGTTAAAAAATACAATACTTTTAGAACTACTAAGCATACAATACTGTTCACATTTCTTTCACCGTTTAACCCAATACCCCCAAAACAAACACAAACAATTATTTTATAGAGAATGAATTTAAGAAGCGGTGGAAGCACGTTATAGGCTCACCTAAACTCTTCAGTTTCCGTGATCAATTCTTGTTCGATTTGTAAGAAGACTTGCAGCATTTCGCTGATTATAATGGGCCAAAGTGATGTGATGTGAATAGGGCTCATTCTTATCAAGATTACACGAAAACAAAGGAAAACTTGTGCTTGTACTCCGGGTACGTTCAGTCTTAAACTACTTGTCAGTTGTTCTGAAAAAAAAGACGAATTATTAAGAGAATCTCTGAATCTTAAGAATAATTCTAGTCTGCAGCAAATTTGCGATTTTTCAATATAGTTTTCAGATTTTTTTAACTAACATAATCAAAACCTTACCTTGTATGTCAGGCATATATTTCGCATACTGGTCAACCTCACTGCAGAATATCACATAGGCCAACCTCTTCAACAACTGTGCTCTCTGTTCATATTCTTGTTCTCTCGACGAAAAAATACTTAAGCTACCACTTTGGGTTAAGGAAACTCGACCTACAACATCAAAGTTAATAACAAATCATCTCGGAAAAAAAACTTACTCATTAAGTCCCTAAACGTGGTATTATCGTGCGTCATTAAATTATCAACAATAACTTTCCAATACTTCACACACGAATAATCCATTTGAAACAACGAATTATCTAGAAGCAACTCAAACACATCTTTCTTCCACGCTTTCCTCGTATACTGGTAACTACTAAGAGACGCCAGCAACTTGGAACAAGCTTTAAAACTCGGCATATTTTTGGTTGTGTGTGTTTTAAGGTACGGAACAATATTATACATCAACGAAGTTAAAATCGTGACAACTTTATCCTTCTCAGAAGAACCGAAACAAATGTCTAGGATCGGAGCAAGAATTTCGGACAAAACTAGCTGCGCTTGGACACTGTGGCTATTTCCGATGATATCCGCATTGGTGCCATTGATGCTAGGATCGGGTGTCGGTTCTTCGTCTTGTTCTTTCACGGCCAAGTTTCGTCTCAACCAAGTTGTCTGTTCCAAGCAAGAACCACAGACTTGCGAAACACACTCGATTAACTAAAAATGAGAGTTGTACCCAGTGAGAGAGTAAATAGGAGTTTACTTTAGCAGTGACATCTTGTAGGTCTTTTTGGTCCTTTCTTTCTTCCAATGGACAACATTTTATCATTAATTCGTGTAATAAGGCTGCGAGGAGGAATTGGGCCGGGGGAGTTAAAGAACACCCTTCTCTTATTAAGGCGAGTAACGAGGACCAGGCTTCTGAAAGTTGGGTCGGTGATGCATTACGCATGTAGCTATAATCAGTCATTTAGTTAGGTATTGGAGAAGTGGATATGATCACCAGTAGAATAATTCCAGGACTGAGACATCCAAGCAAATGTCGGCATTAAGTCCTTCGATGGGAGGAGGGTTCTTTATCACAGCAGTTACGGTTTGTACTAAATTATCAAGTGGAATGACTCTTATGGCGGATATCAGGTAAACTAAATTATTTTGACCACAGTTGGGCTCGGGGAGAACCTAGCAAAAAAATAAAAAATCTCAAAACTGAACATACAGGGTAACCCAGGGATGTCTTCAGTATATTTTCAAGCGGGTTTTGATGTCTAATAGATAAGAAATAAGAATATACATATACATACTGTATACATTATTAAAGGTTGAGTTTTAACTTTGGTTTACCCCTCTGTGTATTGACACCCTGTATATATATATATATATATATATATATATATTTAAATGTGCACTATTAGACATCTACTGGATGTCAAAAATCGCATGTCAATATATTGAATAGCAAATAAGCTATGCACCGATTACGCATTATTTCGCTACAACTCACCGTCTTGATGTTGGTAAAAAGATTTCTCCTTTCGTACCAAGCAACAGCAATAGCCGCCAGAAAGCTAGCTCCATGATTAACAGAAATGGGGCTGAGAAACTCCAACAACTGCTGCTTCACCACCTTCGAATTTCCATACACTCCGTTATTGTCATTTTCTAAATTAACTATCGTCTGCCATAGCTTCGCCACACTTGAAATAATCCTCGGCATATGACTCAAAATGGTTTTCCTCGCGTTCTGATAATGATCCGAGTTCTGCTTATTCGACGAATTCAATTCTAAACCAGCAGGAGCGAAGAACGCACTCACAAGATTATTAAAAATTTCTCCCGGATTAGACACCGGCGTGCTCGCGTTAATGGGTGCATTCAAGTGATTAACAGTCTGTGAAGAGTCCAGCAAGCAATAATGACATAAAATCGTGAGTGATTCTAACTGAGTCACAGCATAATCCGAACATAATTCTCCTTCGATTTCTGATTGGATGTATTTAGCGGCTATGTCTTCGATGTTGCTACAAATCTGGTGGATAACACTGATTGAGATTTGTTTAATGTTCTCGCCGAAGTAAGGAAGACACGATGTTATCATGTTTAGCCATTTTTCTTGGAGGTTTTTCATGTTTTTGTGGCGTAAAGCGCTCATTATGGCGGATAAGAAGATGTTTTGTTGGGGGATTAGAATCGTGGGGCTGTAATTCAAAGGGTCGCCGGTTGAAGGGGTTGTTGATTCTTGGGATGAGCCGCTCACCGGCTTCGCGGATGAAAAGACGTGGTATTCTAAGACGATCAACGAATGGATCAGCCTACAAAATAATTGATATTTAGATCAACATATTTTCATCGCCGTTTTACTTTCAATTTTAGTAAATGGACGTGATAAGAATTATGAGCAGTTTTAATTTTGGAGATAGCATAGAAATGATAATAATACGGGTCTCCCTAGCATTGAACAATAATCCTATATCATAGCTCTAGCACTTAAATTTCTTGGGATATCGAAATAATTGAAAGGTTTGCGGTCAAAACAAGCCAACCCACATTTTCCAAATTTTTCAAGAAGGCAGAAAAATATCAGTACTTTAATTCTAATCAAATTTTTCATGCAAGATCACAACTAAAAAAAAAAATTAGAAATTGAGGTTCAGTCCATAAAGTCCGCAAAGTACACTTATACAAGGTGTTCCCTCCGCAAAGAACTTATTAATAAAAAAAAAACGGTTAAAAAAAATTAAAGTAAAGCTAATCCTACATAAAACTTACTTTAGTAGCTGAATCTGATACGCCTCCACATGCTCTCCCACTCTGTGATTCGAATCGTACAGCTGGAAGTTGTTGAACAACAAAACTTCCTCCGCGAAAGTTATCTCCTCATCAAAACTCCTCACGGATGTTAGTAAACAATGCAGCATTATCTTCTGAAGTTTACACTTAATCAGCATATCAGCAATATAATTAGCGAATCCTTTCGAGTTTTCGTTAACCATCGCAATCAAATTCTTCACAATCACGTCCAATATTTCCAAACTTTCCAACTGTATCTTTAAATTATTGTTCAATTCAAACTCTGTAATGTGCTGGTCATCGAGGAAATGAAAGAACGTCCTCGAATAGTTCAAACAAATCGATATGATGATATCCAAAAACATGTACCCCCTGTAGAAATTCTGATATTCGACACCGAGTTCTCCCGAGAAACTGTAGCCCAAAAGCGACTTTCTATGTCGTCCCAGAAGGTTGAGAATGTCGTTATTTTTTAAATCTTTAATACCACTTGTGGCAAGACACTTGATGAACAATTGAGGGTTACATAAAATGCAGTTTTTTAGAGTTTGTAAGGCATAAAGTATATGATTGGAATCGAAAACTTCGTAGTATAAACAGATGTGCGAATGTATAGGGTATAAAACGCAATTCTTGGACGAATGCACGGTGATCTTCGACTTGAGATCCAAATCTGTAGGTCTCGTCGGAGTGTTGGTCTCGACCAAACTGCAAACTTTATCCAAAATCTCGTTGATTATCTCGGTAACAACAACGTTGTCGTTTTTATTGAAGAATTCTTCAGCGCTCGTGCTCAATTCAAGCTCCGCGTGTAAATTATCCGAGTCGGAGATGCAGTACGACCAACTGTGAACTAAAGAATTCTCGATATCGTCGCTCCCACCGTTGCAGCACTTCTCGTCGAAACTTTGAGATTTTGGGATGCGCAGCACGGTCCCGTTTAGAACACTATCATCTTTAATTCCATCAGAAATCGGTTCTATGCTTTCCAGGAGTTTATTTGAAGAGTTCGATATTATGTCCAGTTGTGTTTTACTTTTTATAAACGAGTCGTAACCAGAATCTCGATCAGTTCCCACTTCTAAAGGTAACGACTTGTATAACGAATCGTTACTAACCGGCGTGTAATCGTTACTAGATGTCAAACTTTCACTGGAAGACCGATGCGAGTCGATTTTCGAATACGATCCGTTGAGACCGTCTGAATAAATTTCCTTGGAACTCAAAGGATTTATTATCACTTTCATGTTCCCTTTTCCAGTTTTATCGAGTTTGGGTGTCACTCTCACGTTCTTATAATCTTTATTTTTTCTAGTGACCACGTTCAAATCATCCATGACGCTGGTTGTCATATTGATAACAGTAGGAGAGTACTTTTTCCCACCTTTCGAAAACGTGAACCACTTTCTTTTTGGTTTTTGGTCTTCTAAGTGATACATAATGTTGCCGTTTTGGCTACTGACAGCGTAGATTTTTTTCGTTTGGTATTCTTCTATTTTTTGATTGTCTTGAATTGTGACGTCACTTTGAACATCCGAGTCGTTGATATTGACGTGGCGGATTGAGACTCTGGCAGTGTTGGGAGCCAACAACTTCATTAGTATTGGATTTATGATTCGGGGGATATCGCCGTGAAGGAGACTATGAGTCAAAAAAGACTCCGAAAGGAGCTGCAAGTTCGGTTTTTCCATGTTTTGCAAGTTGTCGAGAACCTTCAGTAGAGACCTTAATAAAAATGTAAGAAAAAAAAACACTAGTTACCGTAAAGTGAAAACTTACCTATCAAAATTCCTTATATTTGTTAAATTAGGCGGAAGCTTAATGTTCAAGTCTCTTCCTAAATGCCACAAAAGAGAAAATTGTTTCACATATTCGGCAGTAATGCTGTCATTCGCAAGATATTTGCCAATTACTTGCTCCACAAAACATTTATTGTCAAACGTGTTGTGGATCTGATATAAGAGAGTGACACACAAAAGTAGCTGCTTCTGGTTGCTCAAAATTCCCAATAAATTCCACAAGATTTGGGACATTTCCTGAAAAAAAAAACACGATGATTTTCACGTTAACTTTCAATGAAACCTACCTCAATAATCACAGTATTTTCCTCGATAAAACGTACATGTTCGCTTTCTAGAATCCCCGTGATGACAATGTTCGTGTTGCAGTCGTCTTTTTTTAAATAATTTTGATTTTTCGCCAAACTAAAGATCTCCAAAAGAGTGTTCATCGCAATAATTTGAATCTCTCTGGAAGAATCTTTGCAACACGCCGCTACGACTAAAGCTCGTAACCACGAAGGCAACGACGGTTCAACGTCATTGCTGATCAAGTTGGGAAATGCGGAAAATTCTAAGAGAACGTTAGACGCAACGTTCATTGCAGATTCATATTCGCTTGTCGCGTTTTCAGAGGCTATATTCATCGCTGTCAAAATAGCGTTTTTCGTTATTATGCTATTAAAATCAACTGGCTTAAACTCACTTTTCCCTTGCAAGCATTCTTCCAACAGTTTTATCAAGTAATTGGTTCTTTCGTCTTTATCACAAAGTAATTTCTCTAGAAAACTATTTAAATTCACTCCCGGTAAGATTTTGGAGGCAATAAACGCCACGTAGAATTTTTTATACTCTTCTAAGCACGTGACAAAATATTTGTTTTCGATCTTGGCAGTTTTCACCGTTACTGTTTCAACCTCAACTTTCGGCGGTTCGGGTTGATCATTGATCAGATCAACTTCGCTTTTGTTGAGTTCGTAGAGTTTTGAACTCGACTTTGACTTTTTGTTTTTTGATTTCTTCTCGATCTTCGGACTAGACTTTTCTTTTTTCTTCAACATTTGATTACTGTACGATCTCTCCCTGCTTGAATCCTCAATCGTCAGCTCGTTCTTGTTAACGTTTTCGTTTATTTTGGAATCGGATTTGCTCTTTTCGAGGGCAGTTCTGGGTTCCTCGCTCTTCTCGCTCTGAACTGGTTTTTCGACCGTGACTTCCAGATCATTCGCTGACGAGTCCATTTCAATCTCGATTTCTTTAATTTGTGTTACCGTGATTGGCTGGATTTTGGTCAGTATTTTCGTGCACAGAAGCAGACTGTGTTCTATTTCGTGATGGTTAACGATATCGATATTCGCAATCAACGTTGTTATAATTTTGTTGAATAAGTTAGGTAGAATATTTGACGTCGTTTCAGCATAGGACTCGATAGGAATCACCTCCAGCAAAAAGTCTGTAAGAATGCAAATTTCCAACACGTGCGGGTGCCCAGCTCCAATCTCGTTGACCTGATATCGATCTCTAGTCTTGAAGTTTTTGATGTTTGCTACAGAAGAAGCGTACAATTTTTCGATGTACGACCAGATATAGTAATTTTGAAGGGTGTTAAACAAGAGGTTGGCGTTCTTCACCAACTCTTGACACTTCTTCGTCACGAAAACTTTGTTTAACACGGTGTCATTAGCGTTCTTTAGACTCGTCAGATCTCCGTTGAAGGAAACACAACGAATGGAGCTGTTTTTCTGCTTTTGTTGTTGTAAACAAGACAGATATAATGTTCGGAACACGTCGTACAGAATGCTGTCTAAAATAACGGGGCCTATTTGTGGTTTGTCAAACAAAGATGTGAGTAATCTGTATGGTTTGATATCTATGGGCACTTCTGTACTGCTTTTCTTTAGAATGTTTCTGATGGCGTCGTTTAGTAAGTCATATGCGATGGTGCTGGGAGAGTCGGAAGCGGTGGCGGCTCCGGGTTCTATTGTAGAATGAGATGTGTTGGTTTCGCCTTCCACAAGCCAGGAATAAAGGCGCCTAAAGAAAGAACGTGAAAATCGAGATAACAGTCTAGTCAGAACAGACAAAAAAAAACTTCCGATAAACTCACATTGAATTAAAAATTGGTACAGACCGTTACAAATTAAATGCTAAAAGTCCCCATCGATCCCACTTCAACTAAAAATTTCTTTTAAGCTCAAATATCAAAAATTTGTTTTTCTCTTATCTCTTAAACGTACAAATGGATAATACAAATTTTGTTGATGCGATATAGCAATTTTAATTTCATTGTCCAACTTCGAAAATCATCATTTAAATCATTTCGTAAGTAATTTCGTAAGTTTGCTTTATTTGTAGCAAACCTTCAACCAAAAGTTAAATCGTTTTTAACTTCAAACATTGGATTTTTTTCCAAAACAACAATTTCACTTTCAAAATTTTCAAATTATGTTTAAAGTTTGTTTGGAAAATTTCAAAAAGGCTTCAAAGTTGTGAAAACTGTTTAAGAAGTTATTTTTCTAGTTTCTACAATTCCAAAATGCAAAAAAAAATGGTATACTGTGAAGAAGCCTGAAAACGTTTAAAACACATTTTTCGTTTACATTCCCAAAATTTTATAAATATCCAAAAACTAGATAATTCACACAGTTAAAAAATAAGTCAAAATTAGTAGCCACCCTAAATGTTATTGGTGTAAGTAATGCTATAACTATTTAAATACAGATCTTAATAAAAAAAGTTGGACATATTTTGAGTTAAAAATAAAAATTTCTAAAATTTGTCACGTTTGCTCTATAGTTTTATAATTTACTACGGTTAATAAGCAAACCAAAGGGAGTAATGTTCTCAAAGGGCATTGCTGTAGCATTAAAACTACCAGAATTATAGATAACACAATAAAATTTTTGGACCATCCTAAAAATGAAAATTTCATAATTTTGTCTTTACAGTTGCATAATTTTGAAACCGGTAATAAGCAGCTCAAAAACAAGAAAATTTCCAAATTTCATTGCTGCAACCTGAAAATTACCAAGATTCAAGATTTTAACACCTTTTTGGATCCAAAAATTAATAGATTTTCAAAAGGTGCAAGTTCTCATGATTTTCGCATTCAAAATTAAACTGTTAAATTTTATTTAAGTTCAAAATTTCTAAAACTTTCTTTGGGGTCTTAATATGCATCAAATTTATTTCTAAAAGTATCTCGATTTTCTAAACTTTTAATTTTTTTAAAGGTCAAATAAATAAATTATTAATATTCCTAATAAAAAAACGCCTTATTGATAAGAAACCCGCAATAACGTCACATAAACGTCAAAATAAACAAACATGTGGTGTGTGCACAATAAATCATGACGTCTTTTAGATAATCTAAAATTTTTGAGTTCCTGTTTCAGAATAAGATACAACAACTTTTTTATTTACTTAATAGACAACTACTAGGAGACACCCCATAAAAAAATACGGCAAGTACTCCACTTCGAAGGTGGTGATTTTTTCTGATTTTTGAAGTCAAAAACGATTTTGCTTTTAGTTTTTGTAGAGAATCCCATGATCTACAAAATGTGTGTAAACTATTTTTACAACACTTACCGTTTAAGAGCTATTTGCGAAAAAACGATTTTTCGATCTTTGGCCTTGAAGAAAATTTTTGGCCGGGGGAGGATCGACGGGGACTTTTGACATTTTATTTGTAATGGTGTATTTATGGTCTGTACCAATTTTCAGTTCTCGAGTTCTAGTTCTAGTTCTAGTTTGTCCCAAGTTGAATGTGTCTTTTGATTGGATTATAAATGAAAATGTTTTGTAAACTGATAAATTTCCCTCCATTCATTTCAAGACCATCCTGTAGGCATCTATGATCCATATAATGAGTCATAACGCTGCGTTATGACTGTTTATTGCATAAATATTTAATAAACAAAATCCTATATATAATCTTACGAGCCTCATGTTGGGTATTTACGACTATTACACCTTTTACTGTTCCAAATGTAACAGTGCAATAAATTGCTTTCGAGACTGACAGTGACCGTATTTAGTAAACATTATTATAACGTACCTATTTAACGACATGTCCCTCCTTAGAATTGTAGACAAAGCCGCAGTAACAAGCCGTACCATATCGGCATACAACAGCTGATTGTTATGCATAGGAAAACAAACCATCAAAAGATCCAAAGCCGATCTCTGAACTAAAACACTCGAATCTTGGACAGCAGCGCATAAGCCACAGACCTTAAATAACAAAATGAAAACAAAGAATTATAACAAAATAAAGTACCATAAGATCAATATCGTGTCCCATCAAATAGAGTTGGTCCTCCATTGGTAATTTTTTCGTGTAATGTGCAAGAACATAACTAATTGCAGGTAACCTTACGGGACTGTTATTAGTGACGCATTGCCATATGCAGGTGTAAAAATATTTGGACCCTACTCCGTCGCAAATATTTTCAAGAAGAGTGTTGGTCCTAAAATTTCATTAGATTACAACTAGTCAAAATCAACAAACTTAGTACCTCTCAAAGTGATCCGAGCCGGTTTCTAGACCTGGTAAAACGCCGCTGAGAAACCCACTCAAAGCGGGGCGAAGTCTTTCTCGTAAAGGTACAAAGTGGGACTCGTAAATTGTTAGTAAGATCGGGCGGATGTTCATAGCAGCATGGCCCAGAAGTGGGAACAACCCTAAAACACAATTAATTCACAATTTTTAACAAAATCTGAAACGAAACGAAAAATTGTACATTGTATATTAAAAAAAAAAAAACACTTGATTAATATAAGCTTGCTCAGTAAAAGTGGTAACATAAAATAGGCGGAAAAAATTTTACGACTCGAAACAATGCAAATCAAAATTTTATTGTTAAAAATGAATTAATGAAACATCGAAGCGGTTTTTTTAATATTTGAAAGTGGGTTATTATCAGTTTTTAAACAGTTGTTGGTTTCAGTTGGTAAATGTCTTTTGTTCAAAATAATAAAATGAACAAAGTTTGCAGTAACAAGTCCAAAAAAGACGCTGACGCTTTTTATATGAATATTGTAAATCCGTAGTTACAATACGCAAATATAAAAAAAATGTTTTTTCATAATATTTTGTCTGATTATAAAAATATTTTTATCTTGTAATCCTTGAGAATTTATATTTGGCAATTTCTTTCACTGCTGATTAAACTGATTTTTGTAGCAACGTTAAACAACGTAATTTTTTGAAGATTAAAACGATGCCATTAATTCATACGCTTATTTTTAAAATATATTGATGACAAATTGCAATATTTTGCAAAAAAATGCGAGATACCTAACGTGGAAACGCTGCGTAACTGATAATTTTACCTTTTTAAAGAGATGTAATTCAAAATATTTGTTTATCTAGCAGTTAGTGGAAATAATACTATATAATACTTATATGTTATATAATAATACTTATCCCCAAATATTATCGTAAAAATTATCTCTTTATAAAACAAACACAGTCTCGTTCTATTCGAACACCAAGCCAACTTTATTATCATTTTCTTATCGTACTGTGTCAATGGATATATAGAAATTGATTGATAGGTTTGGAAACTCTAGATATATGGGATAAACAAAATAAAATGTCAAAGAAGACTTATGATTTCGCTTTTTGATGCCGTGTTAAAAAAAATACTTCAGTTCTTAAAATTTGTAACGCTCATGAATATTTTCCTACGGTATTTAATCTCATTTTATGATAGCAATTTGTTACACCAGTATGTGCCATTATCGCCCAATAAACAGAAAATTATTAACTCTTTAATTCTATTTTAATTTTATTAATGCTATAGCTACTAGTAGAATTGATTTAATATCAAAATTACTCAAGCAAATTGATAATCGGTGACAACAAATAATGAGTAAATTTGGGTCATTGAGAAAATTTGTCGAACAAAAATACTCACTGAAACTGAGATATATTTGTTAAAAAAATGCGAATGCAAGTCGATAATATTTTTGGAATAACCGTGTACATAACGTGCGCCGCTCAGACCAAAATAAAATCGCTATCGTTTCCTTAACATTGCAGCAACTTGTTTACCACTACAAAGAAAAAAAAAACACATTTCTGTTTAACAATCGTTTAATATTTCTTTAGTATTTTTTAAAACTCCTCGCTCTGTTTTTTCGTTTGAAGCGCGCAATGCACACGCATACGCCAATTGTAGAGAATCACGTCATCATATCTTTACATTTTACAACGATTACCTCAAAGTGTCAATGAGACGTTTTGTCATAAGAGGTAGGGTTACCAACAGATTTCAAATTCTAAAGCCCATTCTATCGCCAAAAAACGTTTGGTAGGTGGTAAAATGTAAAAATTTTAAAATGAGTTAAATACTATCTTTTTATCAAATTTTATTCTGTAAACACTTTCAAAATTTTCGAGGAACTAGAAATCTCCTTATCTTTCGTCATTTCCTGAGATAAGATCCGTTTGTAGTTGAAAAATTTGATAGATCTCACCGACATAATTCAAATAATGAATCTTCTGTCACGTCAATTCTACTTTTCATCAAAAACGTTGTATCACAAAGCAACTCGGTGGAAAAGTCATTACCAGCTCTGGGAAGTCGTGTGGAAAACCCACATGCATAAACTGCACTCATTCAAATAAGAATGTAAACAACTTACATGAAAATAGAAAAAAACATGCAAGGAATTATAAATTATGTAACATTAGTTTCGATCTGTTTTATTTAAAAATTGTAGTCACGGGCATTCTGAATTCTTGGCACCAATTTTACGGTGTTAACTAACTCTGTAGTTCAATTTAATTTTAAATTATTTATTTTGCGCCACATAAAAATACCACAAATGTTTCAGTTTGACGACTACGGCTATAGTTTTAATAATAAAACAATTGTTAATTTGCTACAGCTTAGGTATAATAAGATCACCTTTCCCCCGAGACCTTCGGATCAGTCAAGAGCAATTAACACCGAAAGCTCAAAAAAAAATCTAAATTAGTTTATAACGTTTCACGGTTACGTGAATTTCATTGGCAACAATAAAGAGTGACTCAAACTTACATTGTAAACTTTTGAAATGATTTTCAGTCGTTCGATGTACACTTCAAAGCAAGCAATTTGATAACGACCCGCATAATTATCAAGTCATCAATAAATTGATAATAAACATGGAGGTAGTCGTAAAATTCAAAAAACACCGTGTTAAAAATAAAACGCACCAAGTGCAGTACACCGTAATGAAAGAGAAAACAATGATTTAGTCTTATCTAGTGTCAACAAAGTCGTAACTTTAACATAAACACATATTGATTTAGGCATATTTCTCCGCTTTAATTATACTTTATAATTAATTTTATGTCGCTCCGTGAAATATTGATAAGTACAATTAAAACAACCGTAATTAACAAAGCCAACATTTCCCATTCCCTTTTAATCGTTTTAGTTATTTTTTTGTTTATGATAGATAATCCCACAATTTAAACATTGTGAAAACTATCACAGTTAATATGTTTCCACAAATATTGAATAAAGTTATTGGATTAAGACGATAACAAATGATAACACACGGCTTTATACTATAAATGTTTATCAGGAAGTTAAAATATTTGCAAAAAACTTAATTTAATACCGAGAAAATAGGAGCCGTTCATTGCTTTAAAGTTGTGTGACCTCAAAAAAAAAAAAAATTATGGCAATCATAAAATAAGTACACAAATAGGTAATAAATATTAAAGGAAATAAATTTGTGCAATAAAATAACAACAATGAAATACCTGAACTGTAGATAAACAGCTCGTGACAAAGTCGATTCGTTCCCATGCATCTAAAAATGATATCATAAGTTTCTAAAGCTTTGAGATGGACTCCAGATGGTAATGCTGGGTGCATGCACTGAGCGAGCCGTTTTCCTATTTTAATTCTTCTGGGAATTACCTGATATTTTGTGTAACTTAACAAGACCTACAACGGGAAATTTTAAACAATTTTCGTGGTGTAATGAGATATACCTTGTTTAATTTTCCTAAAGCCGCAATTAAATCGGCCCATTCCGAAGTATATTCAAAATTTTTTAAAGCCTTATCAATAGCAGCCACATACATTCTGTATTTAGCATCTTTCATTAATTCATACTCCTCCATAGCTGTACTTGTCATTTAACTTAAAAATGATAAAACACGTCAACAACGAAAATTTCGAAGTCCCCCAAAATCAATTTGTTGCTCACATAAAAAATTATTGATAATTGACATTTGACATTTATGAATCTACTCTCGTTATTATTTCTATTTTTAGAAAAGAAGAACACTTTTTTCCACTGGAACGATTACATTCTTCCATTAAATCTACTGACTTAACAATAACAATACTAGTTGTTGCTACAGGGATAAGGTTAGGTTTTCACTGTTTCCAAATTAGTCTAACACTGAATTTATTTTGATTAACACCGATAAAGCAGTCAATAACATTTCAATATATTTAGCACCATTGACATTTTAGTCTGCGTTCTTAACACTTCAAATTTTTGCACCAACACTCAGTTTTTCTGACACTTGTGACATTAAGTGACAGCTCAGTCAATAACTTAAACATAAGAAATGAAAATTCCCTTGTTGGAAATCAACTAACTCACTCCAGTGGTGTGCGAAACGTACAGGACTAATTTTATACCTCTGGTTTAAGGTATTTTTTGCAGATGCAATTCACACTATCTGTTGAAGTTCTCTTGTCCAAGGACTTTTTAATGTTAACATAATGCATTTATTAAAAACAGTCTAAAGCAAATCAAAATTGAAATTTAGCGTCGCCACTGCATTTTTACCGATCTAGGGAATTTTTTTCTTGCTTGTTGGAGTGTTCGGTCACAATTAGCCTGATGTTGCGCATTACCGAATTTCTACGCGCAGAGAATCTCGTTGTAGCGCCAAAATAGGCAACCAAAAGTGTTTCTAGGTCTAGTTTTATATTTATTTCTGGTTAAACTACACTATAGACGGCGCCACTAACCAACTGTCATTAGTGTCAACATCACCTGTCATTGTGACAAACAGACAGATTGTCCTGTTTATCAAACATATGTTTCAGACGAAAAAATGGACGAACAAAACATTCCCATAGATATTAACAATAATAAATTGTTGGATTGGTTGATTAGTCGTCGACATGTTGGTAAAGACTGGCAAAACAGCATTCTGCAAGTTCGTGAAAAAATCAACAGTGCCATTCAAGACATGCCAGCACACGAAGGAATCATTAAATTACTCTCGGGTCAACACATTAACTATTTTCACTGTTTGAAGATTATTGAAATTCTTAAAGAAACTGAGGCGGATACTAAAAATTTGTTCGGAAGGTATGGATCGCAAAGAATGAAGGATTGGCAAAACATCGTGTCTTTGTATCAGAAAGACAACATTTACTTGGCTGAAGCGGCACAGATTCTAATTCGCAACGTCAGTTATGAAATACCGAGTTTGAAGAAGCAGGTGGCAAAACTAGAGCAGTCTATTGCCGAGTCTGAGAAGAAGATTAGAGACTATTCTAAGAATGAAACTTTGGCCAACAAGGAATTTAACGCGTCTTGTGAACAACTAGGAATTGCTGGAAAGGACATTAAAAGCGAACTTTTGAATCTTTTGCATCAACTGCCGGCAATTTACGATGCGACAGCTGAAAAAACTAAAATTGTCAAACCAGCTATTAATTTATATCTAGAATTTAACAAATTCTTGTCGGGAAAAGACACACACATAGAATTACTACCTTTACTAAAGTTTGTTATTGAAAATGGCAATGCCACTACTTATCAGTACATTTATGGAGAAAAACCGCTGAATATTGAAGCAGAAATATTAGAAACTGCGACTGTCACCGCTGAAGAAGTAGCAGAAGAACAAATTGATTTTGGAGATAACGACAATGAGATCGATTTTGGTGACATTACAGTTGAAAACGACTTTGATCTTGGAGAACAACCAAAAATTGACTGGGGAAGCACTCCAAGCACAGATGAAGAATTTGAAATTGTCAGTCACACTGATGTTGAAGTTTCTCTTGAAGAATCTGGAATTGTCGTTGAAAAATCTGGAATGGATGGAGGAGTAGCTCGCGGCGATGACGCACTATCAGTATTTGATAATCCTAAACTAAGAGACCAAATTATAAATGAACTCATGGAGTTGGAAGCTTTCCTCAAGATGCGACTTTTTGAGTTATCAAACGATTCGGATATTTTAGCGATGTCTCAAATGCAGAATGCACCCACTGCACTTCAGATGCAAACTGTTGAATCTGTCACTTTAATGCATGATTGTGTGAATGTGGTCCTTTCAGAAATCTTGAATAAGCGGATTTTACATCTGCATAACATTAAGCATTCTCCCAAATATTTGGACATTCTTACATCAAATTTGAAGCAGAAGTTGGTGGTTGCTGAAAGGATGAAACAGAGTATCGCTCTGGTAGAAGAACAAATCAAAAAATACAGAAGTGAGATCAGGAGCTTTGAGCCAGCTATCAAATTGCTTATCGAGAAGACCAAGCAGCTCCAGAAGGAAGTTCAAGAAGACATTTCCAAGAAGTACAAAGGTCGCGTTGTAAATATTGTTGGTGGGGTAAACATGTTATGAAATTTCTACTAATTTGTAAATTATAATAAAGTAATTGTAAATAAAGGGAAATGCAGAAAGTATTTTATTTTTCAGGCGAAATAATTCTACTTTAAATTTTCCTTCAAAAAAATATTTGCTTTTGTTTAAACAATTTTTTAACTCTGTTTATGCTAAGGAAATAATATAAAAGTTAAAATCTGTTGCACAAAATTTTGTTTTTTGACATTTGCACTAGTTCTGAAGGTCAATGACATGTTGGCCAACAACCCCACAAAAAAAACTGTCAATTCGTAAAGTCAAACGACCGATTCATATTTGACAGATGTCAAAATATTGAGATCATCTCAATCTCCCCTAAAAAACCAAAAATGACGGAATTCCGATAAACACGAGTCTTACAAACAATGATACCATCAAAAGCGTTATTCGATTAGTTAAGCAATTAAATACCTATAAGGAAAAAACGCAATTGGGTAAGTACGTGTTGTAAGCTTACTTTTATCTAATCTTTACTTAGCCGGGTAATTAAATAAAGCTTTATTACTTTATCACACTTCCCTTTACAGAATCTCATTGTTTTAGTGCGTCTTTGTAGTCATGTCTTACACTGCAGTGTGATCAAGCTGAACTCACCATGTCTGGAGGCGGTAACAAAAAGAAACCCACAAGGGGCCAAGGCTGGGAAGAAGCCGGCTCGGAATTTTATCAAGAAAGTTATCCCACAGATGCAGAGTTTGATGCTTTACAAAGAGACCCGAATCCTAAACACCTAGCAACATTATTACCTAGCAAACAAACTAGAGCAGGTTTGTTAAGTTGTAATTTTAAAATTGAACCAAAAATAATTCAGATTTGTAGCTGCCACCATTAGAATCCGCACACATGATAGAACCATTAGGAGACAGAATACTTCGAGATCTAGAAGAGATTCTACTGTTCATCGCAGGGCATCAACTGCAGCAGATGTGCAGGTTTCTATGTTGCCTGATCTGTCACAGCCTTTGTCTAATGAGCAAACAATCTGGGAAGAGATTATGGAGATTAAAGGGATGCCAGTACCCATGTCTCAAAAGAAGGAAATGAAAGCTAAAATTCAGGTAAGATGGGATTGAATTTATAATCTTACTTAAGAAAAAACGGCTTTATTTTATTGTTGAAGATCCGTGTTTTCTTTGGCTTAAATTGTTGAAAAAATTCGAGGGTTGTGTCATAAATAAAAAGAACGATAAAAATCAAATGATTCATCATATCCTGGATGCTTTTGAGAGATAGAGATAATGAACAGGAACTACTTTTCTGATTCCTTGAAATCTTATCATAAAAAATGTTGGGTTTCGTGTAGACTATAGAAATAAAAGAAAAGATCTTGGGTTTTCATTTTTTGAACATTTATTTAATTTTTTTGTTATATATTTTATGGCTTTCAAAACGGTTGATAAGATAAACAATACTAGCGCAAATTTGGATTCAGTTGCAATCGTATTTTCATAAACAATTGTTATCAGTGTTTCCAAACTTGCATTGTATTGTTCGAAATCAAAATACTTAACCTAATTCTTCCAGAATGAACCAAATCTACGCCTGCAAGGCTACGAACAACTCAACTGGAAACGGAGGAAGATCTGGCGTCAATTCGTCTCACGTGCCAAAGAATTCCACACAAAACTCGAGCTTTGGAAGAACTCCTTGAAACGTATAGAAGGCCATTTTGGAACAGGAGTGGTAGCATATTTTATTTTCTTAAAGTATCTTTTATTTCTAAATCTATTCATTTTTTTAATGATATTTTTATTCGTCATCTTGCCAACAATACTGCAAGCCAATTTAATAGACTGTAGTTACAAAAACAACCAAACTGAGTTTGGTCCAGAAGTGATCTTAGATCTCATTCAAGGTACTGGTTTCATGGAATGCAGTATTCTTTTTTACGGGTTTTATCCAAACCAAATATTCAATTACACGATCGATAATGTGGAGATGTATTACGATCTTCCGTTAGCGTACATTTGTATTCCGATTGTATATTTCGCCGTGTCTTTAATTACCATCGTGAGATCAGCAGCTAGAGGGTTCAAAGAACGTCTTGTGGAAGGCGAGGGTCAGTTTTATCAATATTGTAATCTTATTTTTGGAGGGTGGGATTTTTGTATCCATAATGAAAAGGCTGCTGTTGCGAAACATAGAGCTATTTTTAACGAAGTAAGGATGTGTTTAGAAACGGAACGGTTGGAAGAACAGAAGCAAAACAGAACAAAGAACGAAAAAACGAGATTGATTCTTACTAGGATAACTGTAAATATTTTAGTGGTGTGTACACTAGTCGCATGTGGTTACGGAATATTTTTAGTGTTCCAAAAATCCAATGAACTCATACAAAACAGAACAGAGGGTTCAAATGAGTTTCTCTTTTTCATATATGAATTCTTGCCGTCAGTTTCTATCGTTTGTGGCAACATTTTGTTGCCTTTCTTCTTTAAATATTTGGTGACTTTCGAGAAGTACAACCCGACTTTTGTAATAAGACTAACATTGTCGAGGACGGTCCTTTTGCGTTTAGCTTCGATTTTTATCTTATATGCTTCGATTAATGACGCCATTGTTAGTGCTCCACATTTAGAAAACGGTAATACCACCACACTTTTTCTAAAAGATAATATTACTAACATCAACGAGTCAGTAATTTGTTGGGAAACCTTCGCAGGACAACAAATCTACAAGCTTGTCATAACTGACTTCGTAACTCATATTTTGTTGACATTTTTCGTGAACTTTCCGCGTGCTTTGGTAGCCAAACACGTTAAAAACAGCTTTATAAAAATGATCGGAGAACAGAGCTTTGATTTACCAAAGCACGTCTTGGACGTTGTGTATTTACAAACTTTATGTTGGTTAGGATGCTTCTATGCCCCCTTACTCTCCTTCATGGTTTTTGTAATCTTTTTTTTTGTCTTCTACATAAAAAAATTCGCGTGTTTGGTTAACAGTGTTCCGAGTACGACGATCTATCGAGCGTCGCGGTCAAATTCCATGTTTATGGTTGTTCTTTTAATTTCTTATATTGCCGTTGTGATACCTTTAGCATATGCGATGTCTGAAGCGCGACCTTCGGACAGATGTGGACCTTTTCAAAGTACGCCCTCGGTTTGGTTTAAAGTAGAATCGTTGTTTTATTCGGCTCCGGTTTGGTTGCAAGACATTGTGAGTTTTCTCACTACTGCAGGATTTGCAGTGCCTATGTTCCTTTTTTTGTTCCTTTTATTGTATTATTTTAAAGCTGTGAACTCGGCTAATAGACACATGGTCCTTGTGTTGAAAAACCAGCTGGTTTTAGAAGGGCATGATAAACAATTTTTATTGGAAAGACTGAGCAAGTTTATGAAACAGCAACAAGAACAACAAAAGCGAATGAGACAAGTTGATGTTTTGCAAGACGGTGATACTCATATATCCGCTAATTGAGTATTCAATTCTGGTCGTTTTGAAGAAATAAAATTTTTCATTTTAGAAGCATTTATATTATACAAGTTATACCTTGGAGTGTAAAGGATTTCGTGAAATAAGTACGCTAGTATTTTACATATCTATTGATATACAGGATGGAACTTCTCTCAGAGTGATTTTCACCCTGTACCAATTTTAATTTCATAAATATGAATACCGCGCAAATGAGAATAG
Source organism: Cynaeus angustus (assembly GCA_030157275.1). Lineage (NCBI taxonomy): Eukaryota > Metazoa > Arthropoda > Insecta > Coleoptera > Tenebrionidae > Cynaeus > Cynaeus angustus. The sequence continues at coordinate 26,176,069 of CM058059.1, forward strand.
TTGTAAATGTGTCATGATACTAAACATGTCACTATGAAAATACTTTGTAAATACAGCTCTGTATATAAGTACTTTTGTAAACATTTTCAGAGTGCCGTGTTTACATCATTGAGATTATATATCTTTATACCTGCTTTTTGTGAAAATATAATAAATGCATGCGGTTTGTTTTAACCGATACAAAAACAAAAATGTGAACTTTTTCTTTGGATTAAAAATTATTTAGGATTTCCTTTGTGTTGGCAACTAACAACCCATAGTCAAATTTATATTTATCACTGTACTAAGCACAATATTACCAACTGCAGTTATCGCACATTTAGTTATATTAAATATTTATAAACGCATTTTAATAACTACGTCCATTCGTTACGATCTGACATATACACATATTTAAAATGTACAAATTAGAAGTAGGTGTATAATTTTTGCAGTAACACGCTCAGTGTTTTAGTTTCAACAGTATTCCGTTGCATTTATGCCATAGCAGACCTGCCAGCAGTTTTCACGCCTACAAGTATTAATTTGTTGGCGAGACTTTGTCTGTAATAAAATGATTGTTTGTAGTATACCCAAATGTCGATGTATTTATGTTCTGGAATTAAATTTATTTGTGATCTAAGGGTCTTAGTGTATTTTGTGTGTATACGAATTTAAATTGTTATAAATTATGTTCTAGTCCCACATGTACTTTTATTTTCCCGTCATTTATTAAAAGGAGCCTTCAAAAAGCAGTAGCAATAAAATGAATCATTAAACAAGACTGCTTCAACAATACACTTTATTAATTTATTAGGACAATGCACAGGCACTTGTGGCTTCAACATCTGGAAATTTCACATTTATTTTTAATTGTCTTCAACAATTGGACTATGCAGCTAAAAATTAAAGTTAATTAAAACAGAACAATATTTCCTAAACTTACAGCTTCAGCTATATCAATCCACTCTAGAGCCTGTATAATTTTGTCGTTTTTGCTGGGAACTTTATCCCAATTCCAATACTTTAAAGTTTTAAACTTATGGATAACATGAAACCTTCTTTCTAGATCTTCAAAGCCAGGGGAAATACTTTCATGAAGTACCATTCCTACATAGCCTTCTGGTAATGGTATTGATTGTCCTCTTAAAGGAAAACCACGGAATGATGCTTTAAAGGCTGAAACAACACAAATGAACCCATGAACTTTGTTAAGGTGAACTTACTGTTATCATCTTCTGTTTTTACACTAGTTTCGAAATATTTTGATACCTTAGCGTCACAGTCCGCGCTTATTTTAAAAGGGACACTTTGCACCTGGGAGTCGTCGGAACTACTTAAGATGTAGCTTTTTATGTTTTCTATGTGGATTGCCATTCTGAAAGACGAAAATTTTGCATTGAAGGTAGAATTATTTAACAAATTTCTATAATAGAGACTAAATCTTACTTGCAGCACAAGAGGTAGCCGATCTGTGACTCAAGTCAATGATATTTTAACAGCTTTTGAAAACTGTACATTTATGTTTTTTTCAAAATGAAAACATCAGTATGTTAGGGATTTTAATGTCACGATATTTTGACAGAACAATGGCGCCGGTTTTAAAACAATTTAATAAAAATAAACAAAAACCAGTTGAATTAATAAATGTAAATCTTCTCGTCTCAGAAAACACACACAAATCGAAGTAACCGGTTTTTGATATTGTGGAAATTAACAACATGGCCAAAATTGTACAAGTTCTTGTTAGGGTTTTTTATTTCCTTCGTGTTGCTCAATTTGACAGCCCTCCCTGTTCAAATCCCAATTTGAGGTTAAGTCTCCCAAACCGCGTGCTGTTCAGCGTTGTACCGCAACACGTGTAAACAATTTTTACAAAACACTTAAGGTTTTATAAATAAAGTCAACTAAATGGGCAAACCAGGTAAATATCCATGGTATAGTAAAAACTGTAAATAACGCTGTAATATTTTTTTTGTAGGATTTTCGCCGGGTGGTCGTGGAGGAGGTGGCCGTGGCGGCGGGGGTGGTTTCGGTGGTCGTGGCGGTGGTGGCGGCCGTGGTGGCTTCGGCGGAGGCCGAGGAGGAGGAGGTGGCGGACGCCCTAGCTTTGGAAGAGGAGGTGGTGGCGGCGGAGGTGGCCGTCCTAGCTTCGGAAGAGGAGGTGGCGGAGGCCGCGGTGGACGTGGAGGTGGTCGCGGGGGAGGCCGTGGAGGCGGTAAAGGTGGTTTCAAAGGAGGAAAAACAGTTGTAATCGAGCCTCATAGACATGAAGGAGTTTTCATAGCTAGAGGGAAAGAAGACGCTTTGGTTACATTGAATCTTGTTCCTGGTTCTGAGGTTTACGGAGAAAAACGAGTGTCAGTCGAGGTATTCAATGAGAACATTCATAATGATTTTGAATGACATTCTTTGTTGTAGAATAATGGGGAGAAAGTTGAATACAGAGTTTGGAATCCCTTCCGGAGCAAATTGGCGGCGGCTATTTTGGGAGGTGTTGATCAGATTCATATGCCTCCAGGCAGTAAAGTATTATATTTGGGTGCTGCTTCTGGAACAACTGTATCTCATGTCTCTGACATTGTTGGTCCTGAAGGATTAGTGTATGCAGTTGAGTTTTCACATAGATCAGGGAGAGATTTAATAAATGTAGCCAAGAAGAGGACCAATATCATTCCTATCATAGAAGATGCAAGACATCCACATAAATACAGAATGTTAGTTGGCATGGTTGACACAATTTTTGCCGATGTTGCACAGCCTGATCAAGCTAGGATAGTGGCCTTGAATGCAAAACACTTCTTGAGAAACGGTGGCCATTTTGTAATCTCCATAAAAGCATCGTGCATTGATTCTACGGCGCAACCAGAAGCAGTTTTCTCGGCAGAAGTGAAGAGGCTACAAGCTGACCAGCTTAAGCCTCAAGAACAGATCACGTTAGAACCATATGAGAGAGACCATGCTGTAGTGGTGGGTGTATTTAGACCACCACCCAAAAAACAATGAATAAAACAATCCAATATTGTTTGTTTGTACATTGTTCACTTAGTTTAGTTATTCAATTTTTTTTATCCTATAGAATTGACTGGTTGGCTCAGTTATGCAAGATAAATATACAGATAAAAATTTATTGAGTCAATTTTTAATTTACTTAGTTTAAGCTGCCTGAAAACTCGTTGGGCTTCATATTTTTTATAACAATCTAAAAAATTGGTGTAAACAAGACATGTTTATAAATATAAGTTGAAGAAATAAATATTTTTATTTCAGTACATCTAGTCAAATATAGTTTACCTACCAAGTGACTAAACCGCCGTCCTCTCCAAGAAGGAAAATAAAAAATTGAGTGCTTGGTCAATAAAGTTTAGATCAAAATGCTAGTTTCAGTTTGCACATGCGCACTTTTCAGGGTGCTAAACTGCAAAATTACCAAAAATAAATTTACGTGAACGTCGAAAATAAAGCAATTCGTCTTTCCTACCACGGACGATAAAAAGGTAATGACGATTTACAGCCGAAACACTTTTAAACAAGAAGCAAAAATATTTGTATTTTTTCCATGGGCATACAAAAATAAATCAATATTTTGAAAAAAGATAAAGTTGTATACAGAGGTTACGAATACATTTTTTACGAAAATTAAAGAACACTTATACATAGACATCTATGTAAACTTTTTATGCAAATATTAAATTAATTTTACAACAAAGATTAAATACTTCATAGCTTAGCGAGGAATTGGTTTGTAAAAAAAAAGGAAATACGTCGGACAACTAAACTGTGGGCCAACAAAGTACTGCAGAAAATGAAAAAAAAAACTTGTTTTTTGACTTGACTCCACGAAATATAAACCCAGAAATTATTTTAGTACAATTCCCATACAAAAAAAACTTGAGGTCTGTTAGCCAACAGGTTAGACTTACTCGTGAGGCGTATTTCACTTATTCTTTTTATTGCATTTCAAAAGTCGAGCTTATAAAATATCTAGCCTCTGAATCTGTTGCTGTTTTAAAATTGAATGTATTTTCGTCGAGTGATTACTTGAACTGTCATTATTATTAAAATATAAACATTTTGAACGCCATGGTTCCATTTAGATTGAGTTTTCAAAGTTCTCAAAGAGCAATAAAAAGCATAAGATGTTTGGAAATAGGAATGTCAGCAATGTTGTGCGTCGCGGGTCATCTTATGTGCTGCTGCCGTCGGTTTCGTCAGAATAAATGTTAACTTGTTTTAAAGTCAGGTGATCCAAATCTTCATCTAGAAAAATATTAACTTGAAGAAAATCGGAACGAGTGTTTTGATAAAGAAATATGAATTCACAATGCATCGAGCGACGAAGATAATTTGTAATCCAGTTGTTCTTGAAATCGAAAACGTATGTCATTGATACATTTATAAATGTCAAATAAACAAGATTTTATTGTAAAAGGCGTAAATTTTCGAGACACGTACATGTATTTTACTCGACTGGTTGTATAAATATTGAAAATGTTCTCCTTTTTGTTGTCAGCACAAATGAGCTCTTCGTCTAATTCCACCAACAACACGCCGCAACATAACGTATCAATCGCAAAAGACATAAGTTTTTGGTTTTAAGGTTGACTCGATTACGAATTATCTTGATCGCTGGACATAATCATATTTCCGTAATCTATTTGAACTTACCGGAATCGTAATAGTCCGACTGCGGTTCCCTCGGAGACAATTTACAGCCTCTTGCGAAATACGAATTCAATCTATCTTTCGCGGCCAGAATAAGACCCATAAATGGTGGCGAAGGATCCATGGGTCTCGACAAATACTCGGGATGAAATTGCACAGCTACATAATACGGATGCGATGGAATTTCTAAAATTTCCATGCGTTCTGCGTCAATATCAACCCCCACGAATTTCAACCCGTTTTCTTCAATGTCTTCAATGTACTTGGGATTCACTTCATATCTGTGTCTGTGACGTTCTTCGATCTGTTCTTTGTTACCATACAGACGCTCTGTTAAAAAAACGATGATTTTGAGATCACTTTGTACGGCAGTAACTTACTAATTTTGCTTTGAACGTTTGGTTTAAAAACGGTAGTTCTTTTACCCAATCTCATGGTACCACCCATTTCACCGGTATTATGTTCTGGCATGTCGATAATCACAGGGTTTTCTACATTTTCTTTACATTCTGTGGAATTTGTATCAGACAGATTTAGCACGTTGCGGCAGAATTCAATCACAGCAGTTTGGAAGCCCAAGCAGATGCCCAAAAACGGTTTCTGGTTTACTCTACACCATTTGCAGGCTTCTATTTTCCCTTCGACGCCTCTTTTGCCGAAACCGCCGGGAACAACGACAGAACTAAATTAATAATTACACGGTTTAGTGCCGAGATTGCATTTACTGTTTACTTACTCGCATTTGCAGAGTTGGTGCCAGGCGTCATGATACGCCGCTGGATTTTCCGCCAACATCGCTTTCTCTAAATTCGAAGCTTCAATAAACTTAATGTTCACTTTATATCCTATTTTATTGGCAGCATGTTGAAGTGCTTTCGTAATCGACGTGTATGAATCTTCCAATCTTGTGTACTTCCCCACAAGAGCAACGTTCACTTCATACTTTAAATGTTCGATTCTTTCCGTTAGATCAATCCATTTTTTCATGTACTTTCGCATCGGTGGTAATGGCTTAACTCCCAAGTCTAAACGTTTATATAAATATTCAGCAATTCCGTGCGACTCCATAAAAACCGGAACTTCGTAAATTGATCTCAAATCTGGAATACTAATGATTTGTTCGGGTTCGACGTGACAGAAATTTGAGATTTTATCTTTCACTTCTTGACCTATTGGTTTTTCTGATCTACAAACTATTATATCGGCCGATAAACCTAAACCTCTAAGTTCTCGAACAGAAGACTGAGTTGGCTTTGTTTTATGCTCTCCAGTTGTGCGGGGCTACAAAAACGTGGTTATTGCAAGACGTTTTGTTATTATTAAAGGATATTACTTGCGGAACGAGAGAAACGTGGGCAACACAAAAGTTTTCTCGTTTGACTCTGAACTGAAACTGTCTAAATGCTTCAACAAACGCCATACTTTCAATATCGCCTATTGTTCCTCCCAATTCTATTATACAAACTTCTGGGATCTTTCCAGAATCGGAGACGGGAATTTTGGCTACGCGGACGACCCATTCTTGAATCGCATCGGTGATGTGTGGTACCACTATTAAAACATTAATAATTGAATGTCTAACGGGCTGAGTTTAATACCTTGGACTGTTTTCCCCAAATAGTCGCCATGACGTTCTTTTTCTATAACGGCCTGGTATATTTTACCGGTGGTGATGTTGTTATCACGATGTAAGGTGATGTTTAAAAAGCGTTCGTAGTTGCCCAGATCGAGATCTACCTCGCCACCGTCGTCGAGGACATAGACTTCCCCTAGAAGAAAAACAAAAGTAATGATAATGACAAATATTATTGGGTTATTCGACAGATTGACGGCTATAACAACATGAAAAAGAGAATTATATGTTTATAACATTTAGTTATTTTTTAGATTTTTTCTGTTTCATATCCAAAGATCTATCGTGATACACGTAAAGACCTTCCATGGGGTTGCTAGAAATGATTTCCAGGGAAAAGATGCTTTCTTTGGTCCAAAAAGTACTTTTGACCAAAACTTTACGTGGCAAATAATGGCAGAAATCAAAAAACGCCTTAACTTCATATCAGAAACAGTGAGGTGAAGTTAAAGTGCCTTTTCTTGAATCGAACCTTCAATGAATTTTCGCGATTTCTCAGATATAAATCGACGTTTTTCATCGAAATTAATGCCCCCGGACCGTGTAAGTAAGTACACTTCTTAATAGCATGATGGATATTTTTAAAAACATGTGCAATTTTTATCTTTCCTTTCCGTACAATTATCTTCGTAGTTTACAAGCAAAAATTCCCACTACAGATTAACAAGAAAACATTATCATACAAATACATTCGCTAATCATTTTAGCCAAAAGTAACGTAAACTTACAACGATGAATCTTTTTTATCTTTATTTCTTTTAATCCTCCGATAAAAAAAATAAAGGTCATGTGGGTACCCTCATAATCCCCCCCACCCCACGCGGACCATTTTCAAAATAATACCGCGCTCAAATCTAGTTCTTTTCATTTCGCTCCGTTGGCAACGCCACCTCAGACCATGTGGCTGCGTCTCTCAAACTCCGTCGAGATTCAATAAATAGAAATTGAACTTGAAATAGCTCACACATTACCTCTAAACACAATAAAAGTTAAAAAAAAATCTATTACCATGTTCATAAGGAGAAAACGTGCCAGCGTCGATATTTATATAAGGATCGATTTTAATGGATGTGACTTCGATTCCACAGCTCTTTAATATGGCACCAAACGAACTTGAAATAACACCTTTCCCGACGCCACTGATCACACCACCGGTAACCAATATGTATTTCATTTTGATTCAAGTCCACTTTAATCTAAAACGTGAACGCGCTTCGAGTTCACGTTGTATGAAACGGCGGGTTTCGGAAACATTGGCGCTGGTGTAAATTTGCAATTTTCGCATTGGCGCATTTTCGGCACTCTGGATGGTGATTGGTCGGGAATGGAAAGAAAAGGTGGTAAATTTAAATTATGGCAGACCGTGTTCGATAAATTTTTGAGGTTTAAATAGCGTCGGTTAGCGAGAAACGCGACTTTTTGAAAAAAAAACTTCCACATAAGAATTTTATTTTTATTATAAATGATCAATTATTCATTTCACTAACATAAAGTGCCCATCCCCAGTGAACAAAATTGTAATCATGGAAAGCAAGAATGCTCTTTACAGCATACTAATCTAAGCTCCTTTCCTAACAATTAATTAGGTATATTTTGTTACATATCACTACAGTATTATTATAAATTTAATCAAACAGAACCTTACTTCTTCTAAGTTTGCAGCAAATAAAAAAACAAACGGAAATGTAAAACGATACCAGAATTCAAATCAGAAGAAGCAAGGAGCACAACATGTGAAGGTAGATGTCTGTTTTTTCTAAGTACACTCATTGATTTAACGTGTTATAATGTGCTCTGCCGCTATAATTGCATTCCACAGGTACCACTGAAATCAATTACACTTATTTTTACATTTCACATAAAAACAGTTTGTAGATACAGCTGTACTTAAAAAATAAATAACTAAAAAAATCCCTTAAAGTATATAAAATTGTTTCTTCACCTGAAGAATGCAAAAAATGGACACGAATAATATTAAAAATTATTTTTAGCAATCACATACATCCTATCTTTCATACATTATTTACAAATCGAAAAACACTTAGTGCGTATGCACCATAAAAGTTCATTACAGTGACTTCGTGATTTAAATTAAATACATATCACATAAAAATTATAGACAAACGACTAAAAATGAGTCAGTTGATTACAATTTTTAGTTATGATCATGATGAAAAGTCACAGTTCCTCAAATGAGGATCGAGAGTCGGAGAATTGACATTTATTCGAACAACGGATCTGAACTTGCTATTGTATTGCAAAATGTTACAACTTTCCTAACTTTTAAATGGATAACAGTGTTACTAAATGAACGGCATAAAAAACTCTATGTACTTATTTCTTACATAACGAAAGGCGTGGATCAATGTAGAAAACAGAGGAAATCTCCATGACTTGTCGTTAAAATACTTCACAAGTACCATTTAATAGCGTCATTATATAACGGCTGCGTATCATTGTAATGTCTATGTATCTTCTAAGAAAACAATAAGAGATCTCAGCGGTTATAATGTGTAGAGATTTCGTACCCTTTAGCTTCAATTCCAGGTATCACAAGCTTTATATTAATAGGCTATAACGTAGGTATTCGTTTTGAGAAAATATTAAATTACAGGTGATAGCAAAAGCCAACATTTACATGAATTCCGTCTATGTTAGCTTTACGTGTCAATGCAACTTACGCCGGTACCATAACTCGCAAAAAAAAATGTTAATCGAGTGTGAAATCACTACACTGTTCAAATTACGATGATGGTTCCTGAAACTCTTCTGGTTCCTTAACGAGCAGTCACAGTTTCAACTCGTTCGCTATCTTGCTCGCGATGTTTTTAAATCCGATGCTGGTACCTACACCAAAAAAATTACTACCTTTATTTCACGGGGTTATCCACAAACCTGAAATCCTTTTAAACCGAACGCCGTTTAGAGACAGTCTCGGTAATTTACACACTTCTATTTCCCATTGTACTAAACTATCGGTGTTGGGATCTCCGTGGACGCAAAGAAGAAGAAATCTCTCTCGCTGCTCGTAATCGCAGTTATTGGCGTCTAGAACCTTCCGAATTTCGGCCATTATTTCCGCTGGATCTCGGCTAGATGTCGTTTTCATTGACCACGTGAATCGGAGAGATCTTGGTTTTACTTGATCATCGTTTTGTGCCCCACCAGCCCTAGAAATCATAGTTTTTAATACATGCTTGGCGCAGCGGGGAAGTTATCCAACGTTTCTTCGATGATAGAACGAAGAACTGTCTTCAGATTGGAAAAAAAAATCCACAATTTTTAACTAACGTTTTTCGCACCGAAATCGATATTCTCGTTTTTCTCACTTGTACACATACACCTAATCAGGTAAATTCAATTAAAAATCCAAAATACCCTCTTTAGATGATGTTTTTAGTAAATGAGAGTTATCACAGCAGTGCGTGTTAAAACATTACGAAAATGTTGAAAGCATTTCATGATGAAGGTGGACTTCAAAACGGATAAACATAGAAATGAAGCTTTCAGGCAAATTGCACATCTTTTATTCATTATAGCAAATGTAAATGTCACGAACTTTTTGTTTTAAACATCATTATCTACTCGTAAAGATGTACGAAATGAATTTGTAGTCCAACTGTGGTAAAGTCTGTTTTTCTTAAGTTACTGACATTTTCTTGTACCCTGTAAACTGTGGAACACTGCCGTGTTAAAATAATAAATTATTAGAATTATTTAAAAATAAAGTGGACCTACATACCCGAACAAATCAACCTGTCAACTTTATTTATTTTTGTGACACGGTCTCCTTTAAAACATAGTTAATGATTTCACAGGGTGCATTTATTAAAACTTCGCAAAAAGCCCCTTCCGGTTTCTTTCCTTTTATTCGGTAAATAACAAACCTTCACCTCTGAACATCGTCACTTAATTAACAGGTAATATTAAGATTAGAAAGAAATATAATAATAAAAAAAAACACTAGAAGGTAGGTATAAAACTAAACAGTAGATAGAAAGTTTCAAAAACAAGGTCAGGACTCCGTTTTTTGCTACTATAACTTTCACGTGTCTAATTTTTCCATCCGTCTTGGTCAACTTACCCTACGGTAGGTAAAGGTGAGTTGCTATATTTAACATGTTGGGTGGGATCTAATGCTCTGAAAATAACAAAATCAAAATGATAAGAAACACAAAGATGAAGTTATATTAGTAATGAATATAAACTTTTCGATAACAAGGTGAAGCGCTTAGAAAATGCATAGTGTCCTGTTTGCTGTAAGGATGTAGGAACTTGTGTACATTAATCCCATGTAAAAAAATATACAGTTTAGTACTAAAAAAAAGCGAAAAAATATCCCCTGCAAAGGAATTTTGGGATGAATAGTATTACGACGCTACCGTTTTTTTAGCTATTTACATAAAACTGTGCTGAAGATTTAAGATTATAGTTTGGTGTCATGTAAGTTATATTTGTTTGGGAACAACAAAGCGTTGGCCGTTGGGTCTATAATTAAAAACAAAGTCGCAAACATTTTCTGTATAATTTTTTAAAAGAGTCTTACATAATTAATTAAGACAATGTAGAATACTTTGGCTATAACAAGATACTTCTCTGAGTAAACATTAAATTATACTTATCTTAAATTATCAGTTAACAATGCATCTGATAAAAAGATAACGAACATATAGTATTCAAACTATGATTCAATTTTGGACAAAATCAGTACATAGTAACATTCATATCGAATATTAAAAATAGAGTTTTCAAAGACTTTGTTCTTTATCTAGATATTTCCACAAAGCATTGCACTTCTAACATTCATCACACAATAATGTTACATAAGAACTAAAAATAAGAATCACATATGCTAAAAATGAAAGAAAAAGAAATAAATAAATTTGACTAAAGATTAAACACATTAGACTCTAAACAAAACACTAGCGGAGCATTCAGTGTCCTCAACTGACTTCCTCACTTTTGTTCTAGAGTATCAAGTAACCTATGAGGTATGAAGCGAGGTGGTGTCCGTTCCAAATGCGGCGGCAGAAGACGTGGGACATCGGGCATACGGTGGTGCGTCCCTCAACGCCCTTAATTCCTGAACCAGAAATAATCTTGATCATCATAATATGGCCGGTAGGGGACGAACCACTCGCACACACAAATCCCAAACAGTTATTACAAGCGTTACATCAACAATACACACAGTATTTACAATTTCCGCTTTGATAAAACACAAAATTTACATAATTTACCAATTTCGTATTGTTGATTTTTTCCACCAAATAGCAACGACACCACAATTTGAAGAAGATCGCAACTGCGAGATTGTCACCAGTTCTTTATTTTCAATTACAGCCCAACAACCATAAAATATCGTAATTTTTACAATATATCGTACTCGTGTTAAGTATTGGTTAAATGTGAGTTACTTATTAACTTGTGTTGATGTGAAATGACATGATAACAAAAGAAACTGATGTAACACTGTAACAACCACAACTTCACAGCTATTTACCCTGTTAGACTGCACAGAGGAGTTAGAAGGGGGTGCGTTCAGACATAAAATAGTGGTGATGTTATTTACGGTTATTTACCATCGAAACCATTTGTTACAATATGAAAACCAGCGTTATGTGGAAATGGTACAAGAATCAACATAATTTGTACAATGAAGAAGCAAAACAAAAAAGCACTCATGTAAGCAGGAAAGTTAGAAATAACCTGTAGATAATGTAAAACCTTTTAGTAGCTGCATTCTATTAGTACGGCTTACTTTATTTACAAGTTTTTATCTGTAAAACTCGGTACTAACCTTTTTGTAAAGCCTCGAAGACTGAACTTTGCGAAGAACGATTGGCGGGTGTGGGGCGAGTCCCCTGGGGATCCCTGCGCATAAGTAGGTCTTTGCCGAGTTTGCCCCGAATGGAACGTACTTCTTGATGACGTATTTCTAGGGAATGCGGGCTGCCTTGTGGTCGCTGGTGATGCACTTGTGCGACTGGAAACGAAGCACATTTAAAAAATTCAAAAAACAAGCACGGATGAAGCATGTTGAATACCAAGAAAACCCAGAAATGGAAATTTTAAGATGCATTCAATATTATGTGTACCGGGTGTTTCAAAAGTAAAACAAAAATATAGTCAAATTTATAATAAAAAAATTATATGAGGTTACATTTACGATTTTGGGAATACTAATCAAATTTACGAAGTTTTCAGTTCGAGAAATCGGCAGTTTTTCAAAAATAAGTTCTCCATATTTCAATTCATTTTTATGTGTTTCATTCATACTTCGGTTAATTTTTATTTTAATTGTTTCATTTTTTTTTTGGTTGCAAAAAACCCGATCAAGATCAAATTTTTCAAAATAAGAATGATAAATGAATAAAATTTGAATGTTAAATAAATAAACGGTTTTTAGCTCGTGAATGAAAGTGTCCATCGCGCGCTTCAAACGAATAAAGAAAGCGAGGAGTTATTAGAAAATACTAAATAAATATTGTTAAACACAAATGTGATTTTTTTTATTGTAGTGGCAAACAAACAATTTGCTCCAATTTGAAGGAAAAAAGTGCGATTTTATTTTGGCCTGAGCGTCACGTGAATTATTGGGAGCGAATATTTTTGAATAATAAATGCAAAATTCTCTGAATATTGGTTTTTAATTTTTTTCCTATTTATAAATATTTGATCGACAATTTTTTTCAATGAACTTTCCTACTTGAGGCATCAAATGGGATGCGAAACTCTTTTTTCCAAAAGAGATTTTTCCTTCATTTCTGTAAACCATTTTCTTGAAAAAAATATTTCGTATGCTCATATTGAAGTAATGAAATGTGGTTGCCTCATTTTGGGTCTTCTGCTAAAAGATCCTCGTCATAGTTAACAAGAAGCTTTCCATTTATTTATGAATTTATTACCAATAAAGTTAGTCTACTTACTTTTTTTTTTGCTTTTGTTACCAATTGAATAAATAAAATAAATCAAAATGGTCAAAATTATAAAATGACTCAATTTTGTGTAACAGCGAAATAGACATCTACGAAATAATTAATGCCTCAAAAACTTTTTCTGAATTATCGCGTTCACAATTTCTCATGCCTCCTAAGGACAACGCCAAAATAAAATCGCTGACTTGTCCTTAAAAGTTTTTGTTTTGCTTTTTAGTTTAGAGAGCAAAATGCACACTTTCATTCAGGAGGTTAAAAAAGGACGCTAGGCTTTTACGCACAAAAAAAATGAAACAATTAAAATAAAAAACAACCGAAATACAGGAATTGGGGTAAAAAAAATTGCGATTTTGATTTTTTTTTCGCGAAAACTTTCTCTGAAAAACCGTAAATGTACTCATATTTTTTTATTGTAAATTCGTCTCGACTTATTATTTTGACTTTTTTGAAAACAAAATTCCATACTCATTTCAATTATAATTTTGAAGTAACAAAAGTAACAATAACAAACGTCAGAGTGACTTAAATTTAAGGTTACCATACGTCAATACTTGTGACTTATTTAAGAATTTTACACTTTAAATTTTACAACCCCAAAAATTGCGGGCGCAAAATTTTGAATTAAAATTGTTATGACCATGATAAAATTGACCGCAGAACAATAAAAATTAGCGTTTCAGTAACACCCGGTATTAGGAACCCTTTTGTTGTAATGATGGAGAACACAATAAAAATGATCCACCTCAGTAAACAAGGAAAAAATAAATTCTTCATTTAAAAGCTTGTTAGTAAAATGTTACAGCGTGTTTTTAGTTAATGTTCAATACAAAATGCAGATTAGTAGTTCTCGTGATTGTGGGAGTCTTCCACTGTTAATATATAAACAAATACTTGAAATGAATTGTTGAAAAATAAATTTGAAACATCTATTGGAAGGGTAACTCAACATACCTAGAACGTAGCGGATCAGAAGCAGGTTCTGGCCCACTACTACTGACTGAAGCAGATTTAACATGACCTTTCGCAGGCCGTAAAGTATCTCCTGTGCCTCCGCTCTCACCAGAACTGCACATGCGGTTAGTAAAGAAATATAAATACAGCATTATTACGTCAGTAATTAATTCTAATCACAAGAACTAGTCTTGTAAAAAACTATTCTAATTCTACAACGAAATTTTGAAAAAAAATAGTGAAAATTGATGCACACTATTCTGGTAAAAAAAACTATCGCATGCAATTCGAAGAAGACGTTAGTCGAATCTAAGGGGAAAAAGAAACGAAAATTGAAAATGGGAGACTCTTTTGTGATGTGATCATATCTTCCTCTACACTCTGGAGACTTAACTAAAGAGTATTTTTACAGGCAAACATGCAAAATTCAAATTATTACGTATGAATGTAATATTGCCACGTGTAGCTAATCCAGCAATCTACACTCACCATAATAATAAATTAAACAATTTAACACTGGATGGAATATAAACCTATCGAGTTAAAGAGCTCACATAAACATACTGTTAAGTTTAAAATTAAACAGCGCGCAGAGTTCTTAAATAAAAAGAAAAAATCACAAGATAACTCACCTTGGTACTTCAGCAGCTAAATTGGTTTTTTCCGTACTTTCCGATTTGCCATCGTAACTAATTGTAGATCGTCGACCAACTGTGGTTCCTAAAGACAACGCGGTGTTCTTAGATACAGTTCGAGCTTTACTTGGAAGTTGTATACCTAATTTAAAAAATAAAACGGTGCGTTACAACTACACTAAGGGAACAGGATACTATAAAAATAAAAGCTACTGGTCTGATAGACAAATGAACATCACATAGTAGCAAGTTACTTACTATTTTCAGTGGCGGTTTTTGCTTGAGCACTTGCGGGCCTAGCGTTAAGTCTAGCGCTATTTTCTTTGATTGTAGCACTATCCACGGTATTTTGTCTTTTAAAACCTGACTGGTGGTTATTTGTTTGTGTTGCAGGTACTTGTGGTTGTGGTCCTGGTCTCAGCGTTTCACCTAAAAAAGGAACAATCATAAGTAAAGGTCTCAAGATTAAATAACTAGAGGTACTGACCTATCGTGCCACCTAAGTACAGAAAAAGGACAGAATCAGTAAACACACGAAAGCGTTAATTACAAATTACTAACCTCCACTTGAGGCCCTTCGATTAGGCTTGGCGTGCGTTGCCGATATTGAACGATGAACACCGCGATGTGAAGGACTTTGCGCTGTAGGTTGAGGAGCCCCACCAGGAGGCTGGCCCGCCATGTTTCTTAGTGACAAACTACTCCCACTTCGACTCCCATCACTCTCAGGCTGAGAATGAAAACATTGTAAAAAAATAATTCCGAAGAGACCAATTACGTACGTCTGTGCTCTTTCGTCCCAAGAGTAGATACGTTGCGTAAGCGTCGTCGTATTTTTGAGAGTCCAATGAGTTTTCAACGTCGTACCTATTAAAACCTAAACAGACTAAAGCCTCGATTCGTTTAGGATCGCTCATGTCTGCTTCAGGTTCTACGTAAGGTTTCAACTCGTCGTTTTCATAACTGGAACAAAAGTAATGTGAGAAACCGTTTCAGAAACTAGCTCGCACCACCGACCAATTTTAGGCACCTGCCTATTATTATGGAAACAATAAAATAGCGGGCCCGTTATGGTTCATAACAGTTACATCGTTATGGAACAGGGAATTTTACAACCATACTTCTCATTTTCAATTAAGTCGATAGTGCGATAAATGTTATACGATACTCAAATCGTTAAGTGCACGGGGTCCTTATCGATCTTGTATCGCCATGTGTGTGGGTATGCCAACAATTACAGTAGCAGTCGAAAGTAAAGCACCTCTTGCTGTTTGAAACTATCTTAAATTTCTATTGCTGTACTTCCTCCTGATACAGGACGCACTAAATCCAACCATCACCACAAACTATTTAAGCGCAGTGTGTTATTTCATCACAGACTTACATTGAAACAACACCGATTAAAGTTTAAAAACTAACCCCACGTACCCCTGGTTCATCCACTTGTCCTTCATTATAGTCTCAAGATTAGCTCGTTTGGCTGGGTTCAGAACAAGAAATTTTTTTAACAAATTCTCACAATCCGTGCTCATATAAAAAGGTATGCGATACTTTCCGCGCAATACCCTTTCTCGCAGCTCTCTTAACGTCGATCCGTCGAAAGGTAAACTTCCTGAGACCAATGTGTATAATATCACTCCCAGCGACCAGACATCGACTTCAGGTCCGTCGTATTTTTTACCCTGAACAAAAACATTAACTTCTCTACCATCTTCGACCTACAAAATCTACCTGGAAAAGTTCGGGCGCTGCATATGGTGGACTCCCACAAAAAGTATCCAACTTATTTCCGGGCGTGAATTCGTTTGAGAATCCGAAATCTGCAATTTTTATGTTCATTTCGCTATCCAACAGTAAGTTTTCAGCCTTTAAATCTCTGAAACATCGTAAATAGCAAACCCTCCGTCGTTTATTTCGATTATCACCTGTGAATTATTCTTTTTTGATGGCAGTACTGCACCGCTGATACAATTTGCCTAAATTTAGATCGAGCTTCTTTTTCTTTCATCCTCCCATGGAGTACGAGATAGTCGAATACTTCACCACCAGAAGCGTATTCCATTACCAGGTACAAAGTTTTCTCAGTTTCGATCACTTGAAATAATTTCACTATGTTGGGATGATCTAACATTTTCATTATTCGTACCTAAAATACATTCAAAACATAACCGGTGCATCCACACGAACAATCTTACATAAAGTTTTTGCATAAATTTGATAATTATTTGTGTTTACGAGACATCTTATTTGGTTGACAAACCTAATCAAAGTTATATTAGCGTCGTTTCGTCTAATAAAAGTACACGCGGTGGCCAAATCACGTTAATTCATCTTGTTAATGTAGACATCATAATGAACGGAAAATTCTTGCGACGATTTCAAACTGCTCTTCAAACTAATGAATGATTTGCATTTACACAAGTGGGTCAATATTTAAGTATTGTTTAAGTAAAATGTTAGCTACAACTAAAAATAGCCTGCAATTAGTAAAACTTCTATGTCAATTTTCATTTGACACGAAAATGATTACTAAGTGAACGAAATTGCAAGACAAATAAACTTGAATCGCTCCTCACAAATGACTTACTTCTCTAAATAGTTTCTGCAGTGAGCTAGGGTTAAGTTGTGTTTTATCGATGATCTTGATGGCGACTTCTTTCCCGGTGGGAACATGCTTTGCTAGTTTAACTTTGGCAAAGTTGCCTTTCCCGATAGTTTTAAGTAATTTGTATTTTCCTATGGTTGGTTCTTCTCCCACCCTCGGTCTATTTCGTGTGGAAGCTGTGGCGCTTCGTGTGGATTCCACCGAACTTTCATTGCTCTGAAATCAGGAAATTAAAAATGAAACCCACGATTCGCACGTCTTACACAAAAACACAAACAATATAAAAACGATAGAACCATTCGCATTCGGAATAGGAGATTACATACTGTGTCTTGGATAAAAACCCAAAACATTATTTAAAGAAATTTCATTTTAAGATGATAAAAATACTGTCAAAGTCGTGTGATCGATAATCTGATAAGATTACCAACCTTCATAAAATAATACTAACGCTTTAAACTTTGAAAAACAGAAATACGTGTTGTAATCTTGGCAATACATTTTATGGTAAATAAACATAGAAATACCTTTGTCGCGTTACGGTTTACTTTTTGGGTAACACGCGGTTTAAGTTTCACTTCTCTATTTTGTGCATCTGATGCTGTACGATCCAACGGCACGTTCTTTTTACTCTTGTTATCACCGTCCACAGTCAGGCTTTTCCTGCCTTTTCCGTTTCGCTGGAACTGTGACTCATCCACGTTTTCCATGAAACTCAAATCTTTCCTTTGCAAGTCCTCGATTTCGTTGCAATGTTTAATAGGATTCAGAATGTGTTCCTGCGATTTGAGATAATCGTGGGATTTTTCGACAACATTGGTGTTGACCTTTGGCGGCGGTCCGTTGACTTTTTTCACCAAATTCTCGAACTTCTTCAAGTTCTCCATTTCTTTTTCTTTCTTGTTCAACTTGGTTAAAAACATTTCTACATTTTGGAGATGTTTCATGGTACTGTCTTGATCAGTGGCTTCTTTCAGGACTAGATTCACTGGGATAGTCTTTTTTGGCAGTTTCGGCGACTCGATCCTGTTGTTTCCCAAAATCTGCTGAAGAGTTACATTCTTCGTCTGTGGTTGTGGTGATCCCGCAGCTTGTCCAGAAGCCGTGACGCTATAAATATTCACATCCTTTTTTCTGACAAGTCCACCCAACTGCGGCGACTTGACGGTTTTCCCATCAGAAAACTGTTTGTACGAAGTCAAAGTGTTGTGTGTTTTATTCAAATCGTTCGTTGCGTTGCTTGCGCTTTTCGATGGGATTTTAATTTTGTCGGCCAAAGTAGTTTTCTCCATAACTTTTAGAGGTTGTGCACCGCCCACTTTACGCGAAAAAGTTTCTTTATAACGCTCAGAGTATTTACCACCGTGTATTATTTTTTCTCTCCTGTCTCTCAACACTTGAATTCCGAAGTCGGAGGTATTGAAACTCACGGAATGCCACACTCTTGTATCTGCTTTATTTTCGTTGTTCTTATCACTCTGGCTGCTGTCACTCATTATTTAACTCTGCATGAAAAGAGTAAATAATTTATGTGTTGAAATTGCTATTAAACTGAACACGCCCGCATTACAAAAAGCACAAGCTCAGTTCCACATATACACAAATAACATAAAGGGGACACCACAATCTGGATAGCAATTCTCCTTATCAGTCTTATCACTATTTAATATATCTATTTGTCTGCTAAAATAAACGTTACCGTAATGATCTAATAAAAACAGGGAAACGTCGAATGCTTATATTAAAACGCACAACTCGAAACACCTTCGGAACAGTAATTGTTTATTTTAGTCGTCACACTTTAACACTACGTTAACTAGACAAATGTAATCACGATTCGTTGAATTTATGACACAAAATGATTAATCTAACGCGAGAACTCTTACATGCTTCGACATAAGCAAGTATCTACTTTAGATGTCAGATGCTCAGCAAGGTTGTGTTTGATTGTTTGGCGATACTTTTATGACGTTAACATGAGATCATAACGTAATTGTTATCAACTTGGTTGTGCCTACATGATGGGCGGTATTAACCATGTAATTAGGCACGCAATATTATTGAATCTAATTGAATCAACGAAATTGTTGCGTCACAATAAAAAATTATCAAAATAGAACGGTGCTATAAGATGCGATCAGATTACATTTGTTCCAAAGTGTAAAATAAGTTAAGGTCACAAAACTAGCATTACATTAAGGTAACCGCTGAATTTGATTGACGATAACAACTCATTGACAAATACAGATAAAAAATTTCATCAACGTGTGTCGAAACGAATTCGCAGATTTCGGTACGTAAATCTCCTGATTACGTTCGAAGTTTTTGGTCGTAACTAATGTTGTATCAAAGCATCAAGAACTGAATACAAAACACGTGAGCTACAATGTCCTTGTCAAGGTTAAAACTCAACCATTGTTTAACAATTACAGTTTCATTATCTCCGCCTGATATTCCTGATAAAACTCGTTATGTACCTAGACTTCCAGTATCAGCACTATAAAACGCCTGACTTTTATGCAACACATCAGGAAAGTATGTTTTCATGTGGAAAACATTCCGGGCGATAACGCTTTGTTTTATCAGTGACGAATTTCACATCTGGACAATTTGCAGTCAATAAGGTTTAAATTACAGACATTGCAGGCTAATTTACGGTGATTTCATCGTTACAAATTCTAGTTATATGATTGGAATAAATTCATTGCAAGAATGAAATTATTCCAACTGGAAATATAAACAAGAATACGGTTTCCTCCCCGTCTCACTAATCTTCTATAAATTAGGAGCCCCGGTTTCCAACGGACTGAAAATTTCGATGAAAAGATTTCAAGAGACAATTTTTTTGTTCAACCTTTTATTAAATCAAGACTAGATAGATACTGTACACCTTCAGGAAATTGTCGGTATCAATTGCAACGTCTCATTAATTTAGCCGCTCAATTTGTGAAAAAAAAAACAGCCTATCTTGTCGGCTTTTTGATAAGAAAAAGAAATATTGAACCGAGTGTCCGATTACGAATTTGTCACTAATTATAGAAGAAGCGGAAAATCGAAAATTTCTACTTTGTTGACAATAAATTACTTTTGGCACTAGGTGAAAAAGCTATTTTCGACACTAAAGAGCCAATTTAACAGTTTTCGCTCAATTTAATACAGCCGGGCCACGGGAATATTTAAGAAAAACAAAACCATGAAAAGTACAATTTTCAAAATTTCAAAAAAAGTTGGAGAAGAGAAGAAAACACTGCAGTAAAAAATGAGTCCAAGTTGTTCCAACAAAAACATTCATGCTTTATTTGTTCTTTAAAACTAATTCGTCCTAGAAATTATTCTCCATATAATTTTCTCTTCATTGTTATACATACTTTGTCCAAGGCTAATTTAAAAAATAATCAGAACAATTGTGAATTGTTCCAATCTAACAAAGCATGCTTGTATAAAAATTAGTGTTCTTAAAATTATGTAAACTGTTCATAACACATTTTCTAGGAGATTATACTCACACAACCGATGTGCAGATTGTGCATATTCTTTCACAAAATGCGCATAAGCAGTGACTGTCGCGTGCATTTTGCTACTGTAAATAAAGCACAAATCAGCACTTGGTTGGAAATAATGTTCCGTAAAAAATCTCAGGCTAGTTTTTATTAAACGCGGAAAACACTAACCGATATATTTAAAAAAAAAACTTGTCAAAAGAGGGAAAATCCTCCAATCTCAATCAAACGGCAGATAAACACTTAGTTTCCAATAATTTTACTTCCACGATACTCAAATTAAATTCCTCGTTTTGTACTTATTAAATGCGGACTGGTGAGCTGGATTTTAGCAGATAAAGCGTAACGTTGTGGGAACAATATTGACAAGTGGTACAAAACTGAATAAAAAATATACCCGACGATAAAAAAATTTACATACTCGTGTCTACGTCATCCGTGTAATAACATTTTTCACTCGGATAAACAATCTCTTCATCGTCTTGTATAATAAACATGTATTTGTCCTCTTTATTTAGTTAGGAATTTTTTTTTTTTGAATCTCAATATTGCAAAACAAGATATTAGTTAGTCAATATTGTCATGTGCTAGTTCTTCTGATTTAATTTTAGTAATCTAAAAGTAGAGACCGCGAAATTTAAAATTTAAATCTGCTGCCAGGAAACTTGCACTTATCTTATCACATTTTTTAAAATCCGATAATAAATAATGACTCTCGCTAAAGTAAACACTAACAAATTTATATAATCATGGAAGACGATTGTCATTCCATCTTGCAATAATCTCGACCAAAATAAAAATGCGTTGATACCGTTTCAAAAAACTCCCCATGTGAAGGTAGATTTAAATAACTCTCACTTTCTAATTTTTTCCGTCAAACACCGAAAGCATAAGCATGAAAGACAGTTGTCATTCAATGTAGTAATCCGTCTCGTAACTAGAATTACAAAGCAAACATTCTCCCAATTAAAAAATCACTGACAAAAGAATAAATTTTACAGAAATAAATTGTAACAGCACGCACTGATTCCCTGCTACGATTAAAAAATTCCATTTTAAATACGCTAAATTCACTAGAATAAACTAATCACGCAATGGAACGCAAAATGCAGCATTACCGGAAGACAAAGTGCACACTTAATTAGCTGTTTCTGGTCAAACTTGAGAACGGTGGAAGCATTGACTCACTGACTTTGTCATCTTGAAAAAATAACAATTTTGCAAGTATGGACACAATGTAAGAACAAATTACAACCTTCGGTGACTAATACAGGAACCAGATGCGTGGTTGTGTTTATTTTATTTGTAACTACGCTAAACGCCCACTATAATTAACAAAAAAAATGTAACCAGAACCTGCAGCTCGGGTGCACCGCAAAAACAGGGTGATTATCAACAAAGCGCAACAACCTTCTAAAATTGCAAATTAAACGAATCCATAATTATGGAGTTAACATGTCACCTGATGTTTTTCATGAAACACCTGTTTCGTCAACAATGTCATCATCACTTAAATACTAGCTTTCGACTTTTTCTTACCTTTTTGTTTTTGGCCCCGACAACGAAAGGAAGCCCCTCAACGATATTAACAACCATTCCACAATCCGTTCTCGCATTCTGATCTTTATTTTGGTGATTATGGTGGTGATAATGATTCCCGTTCTGTTTTGCGTGTATTTTTTCAACGGGCGGATTAGCCGCCGATTTCGATCTCCTCAACAGCCTCATCATTTGATTTTTGACACTATAATGTGGACGAACCGCCGTTTGTCGAATTGCAGCGGCCGCATCCAGTTTATTTCCGGCAACACTGGAGACTTCAAACATGTTCCGCCAATTTTAATCAGGATGGTGTCGCATGTTTGGCGAAGAAATCTAATCTTATCGGAAGGACGGATAATTTCGTACGATGCCTTAGATTGTGCTCTTTAGTCCACATTTGTTTACTGGTTTACCAAATTACTAGATATTGGTACCTGTATAATTTCTATGCATAAATTATGAGGCGTACTTCGGCAAAAAATCAATACAAGGTAAATCATCAAGTTGTACTGACGCAAGTTCACAGAATTTTAAATGGAAAAAGTTTGTGGGGTGGATATGGTATTGTCAAGTGAAGACAGAAAAATCTAAACGCGGTTATCAGTGATATTCAAATTGATTCTTCGGTGATTGCTTATGGAGAACATACAGTTTAAATTTCATTTTGTTTCCTTGCAAATCAGAAATTTTAATCGTTGCGGAACCATATCAAGTTTCGTCAAAAAGCACTTTTTTATCTTAATTAGAAACTTTCCACGGTGATGCAATCAACACTTATGAATTTAAGATGAGTCAAGGTCTAAATAATATCATTCAATTTCAATTACATAAACTGCTTCCTCGACAGATTCCGATTAAAATATTTGGCAACAACCATTCCACTGTCAAGGGTGTTCGGAAGTGAAGGAAAACCTCCTTCACCTACGTATCCACCTCGCATCTTTCCAACAAACGATATTCAAATGAATTAATCATAATTTATAATTGGCTATTACTTGAAATAAAACTATGAGACAACTGTGTTCTTGTCAGCACATTTGATTCACACTGTATCGATGGACTTTGCAACAAAATTATTTACCTGTTTTTAATTGTTCTCTAATTTATAGCACTGTCAGCCAAATACGACAAGAGATAAAAGTTCTAAATTTAAATAATAAATAAACGAAAAAGGTGCTCCTTTTTTCTTAAAAACAGTACCAAACCCGTCAAATTAAAAAATCACTATCACCACCGTCTCCTTTCCACAAGGGTGTCATACAAAACCCGCACCGACGACTGCACCAGACGCAATGTCCGAAGCCGCAACGCTGACTGATCTCGCGCAGAACATCGAGCGAAACGCAAGCTCTAGGAAGTTCTCTTCTATAGTCGGGGACGGAAACGCATGCACTCAATCGCGCACTTTAGAAAAATTAACTGTTACACCTCTGGTATTAAAAGCACGAGCTTGTTTCATTCCATTATGAAAACGTAATTTTGAGCGACCCCGGGAGTTGTTACAAAGCGACGTTACTAAGTCGCATCCTTCAGGCCACTACTCGCATGATACTAGCGGAATGAAAATGAAGAGACGTGACGTGCACGAAATTTAAAGCCGTTTTAATCTGTTTGTCCGTCTGTTTGTGTATAATGACATTAACTTTAATCCTGTTAAAAGATAATATACAATGCATGAAAATCCTACCTCGTAGATTCTTATGTGGAATGAAGTAATTCAAATAAAGACGAGCAACAAAGAAGCCGTATTCAAAGTTAAGACGGGCTAGTAAAGTCAATCACTCTAAATATTGGAAATCACATGCTTCCTCGACGAATCGATGACGAGATAGCAATCATTCATAAATGTCACCAGAAAATGCAGAGTTACAACTTACGTTAGTGTCACTCTAAAGAAACTTTTGATGTCAAAACTTCTCCATTTAGCAGCTCCTCATATTTTTTATATAGTTGATCACGTTACGAAATCGACCCAATTCATACCCGAAACTGATCATTTTTAGACCTTTTTACCAACTACATTTTTGTTTTTCTTTGTACTAAAATAACGAACGTACCATTTCCCATCCATTGTGTCATTTTTACACTAAATGGTCATTCCAACACAATGCAAACCCGTTAAAACACCGCTCAAATAAAATTATCTAGATCTCCAACAAAAATAAGGTTTAGGTGAGTGAGATATTATAGAAAAAAAGTGAACTTACAAAATCAACTTCGTACAAAAATAAACTGAATTCCAAATTCATATTTCGGACAATAATAAACCAACATTGAAATTCTATAAAAAAACACACTGAAAGCAAATATAATTTCATTCAATTTTGTACCTGCATAAAATGGTGGCTTTGCAGGCCGCAAGTTCATTATTTATTTACGACTTTGGTTTTGGCATTAACACAATTTCGCCATAATTTCCACCACAAAATTATTTATTTGAGAGATTTTTTTTGTAATTATGTACAATTAATAATTGCACAGTGTGACAAGGACACATTTTTTTGAAATTTTGCCATTTCTAAGTAATTTTGTTGTAAATACAATGAAAGTTAACATTATATCACTAGTGATATAATAGAGCACAAATGGACGAATAGATAATATTTTAAAAAAGTTGTGGATAAAAATTAATGCTTCTGCTAGTTAATATTTAAAAGTTCATTTTGTTGTTAAAAAAAATATTAGTTAAATACAACCTCAAAAATTCGTTTTAACATTTTAATTGCAACTTTCAACTTGACATTTAACTTGAGGATATTTAGATGACCTACTCTTGTTCATTTACAAGACCTTAAAATAAAATTTTATGAATTGCAAAAATTAATTAAAACTAGCCAGCTATAATATTTTAATCTCAATTACAACTAAAAAGAGCAACAAAAAAGTAAAGCTTTAAAGCTTTTAATTAATTGGAAACTAGACGAACTCCAAGTTTCCGCGAACGTCCGTTCAAATTCTGACCTAGAATGGGTTTTAATTTTTGATGTTCCCCTAATCTTTGTCTAGGGACAACTTATCGATTGGACGTAAAAGCTATTTCTGACACGAAATAAGCCATGTCAAACTAATTTTAACCGAAAATAGAAGAAGACGTATTTAATCTAATTATTTTTAGTCGGAAGTTTTCCTTTTGTCGAAATCAAAATTAGACCTAACTAAATAATGAGCCGGTAATCTTTTCTACAAGACATTCTTTTTGTCATTTTGTTTATCTGGGTTTGAATAAGAAGAAGAACTATTTAAAAAATCGACAAAATTCAAGTTCAATTTTTCCTGAATTTTAAAATGGCAAAACTAAAATTACTAAAATCATCAATACATGTCAAATTTGACGTATGTTAACCTCACATTTGAATCGGTGTGGCGTTTATGTCAAATCAAATTGTTAAAAGTTGACGCAAAATTTAAATATAACATTTTTCCCCAGTTGCAACTCTGATACAAAATACAATAACGTATAATAAACTTGTATGATGGCGTAATATATATATAAAAAAAAAAAACTATCAATACTACCAACCTAAATAAGACATCTGTTGCCAATACGTTATGTGCTATTAACAAGAAGTTCATGACACGTGCCAGAATTTTATTAGGTCGGATTAATTCAGCAGGAAAATCTGAGGCGAAAAATTCACAGATAGGGCGAAGTTGGTCCATTAAATATGAGAATCGGTATTGATTTCGTTCTTTTATTTTGTAAGAATGTGTTATAACACGCCTTACGTAGTTTCTTGACAAATTGAGAAAATAATAACAACAATTACTCAACATCTCTTTAACGTTGCTACTTATCATTTAGGGAATAACAACTGACTATCGTTATCATCGTTTGTTTCTCATGCAATAACCTGCAATAAACTTCAGATAACACCGCGGTCTGTTTAAAAAAACACAAAGATATTACATCCGACGAGTGCGAAAAAAACTAATGCAACACGATCTACTTGAAGCTTTTTAGTTTTTTTTGCTGTAATTAAGTGAGGTATTGTTTTCCTCCTTTATTGTGTGAATGTTTTTACTGCCTTTACATTCACACATTTTTACGCGTAAATATTTAACGAACAATCATAGTCGTTCACCTTACTCTTTACAGAGTCAGAAACGCGAGTACCTTATCTCCTTGAAGTCATGTGAAATGTTAAAAACTTATCACTTAATCTTTTTAAACAGAAAACAAATTTACGCATTTCATTAATAACATTCTAAGCCATTTTTAGTAAAGTCGTGCCACAATAACTATTGTGGGTTTCTAAAAATAGGTACACATTCAACCCCGATGTGGGTAAATATAGAAAGAAGTGTTATAATTGACAACAGTGGTGTCCTCTGCCGCATAATATGTAAGTTAAGTGTTTAAACGGTCTGCAAGCGTACTTTTGATTTTGCTGTATTGGCAAAACGCAACAAATGCCCCGCCACCAAACAATACAATGACGAATCAATATGAAATAAATAATGAAGAAATTTTGTCGGCTTCGGGTCGGCTCAACAAAATTTCCATACGGAAGTGCAGCTTCAACGAACTATGCTGGAGGCCAAAGAGAATATTCAAATCGCACGTTGAAACTCCTTTCCATGGTAACTTTGTCGCTTCAAAGCCTCAGTTTACCTTATTGGTGGAGGAAGGTGGATGATAGATGTAAGAACGTGACTTATTGGCATCTGAGCTAGCTTTAACAGGTGTCTTGGCACTGCTAGTGGGGTCGGCGGTTTTGGTCACTTCCAGACTTTCGGGGACAGTCTGAAGGGTCGAGCGCATCGCTGCCGACATTGTCCCCACTGACTATCGTACTGGCCAGCTCACATTACCTACAACAGAAACAACAATTAGGATATAAACAACACGAATACTGTTACAAAGTGGGATAGTCCCTCTCAGAGTATAAATTTACATTCAAACAAGTGAAGTATTTTTATGCGGTTTCCTTCTGTTTGTTTGCAAATTTTCGGGATGACTTCATTTAACAACTTACATTGTTATTGAACCATCTGGATTACGACATCTCGCTTTAATTAAAGGAAGATTACCACGCAATGAGTCTGGATGGAGAAAGCGATTTTTGCAATTCCTATATGAGCAAAATTAGAAAGGAAACGTTACATTTTTCAGGTCGTTTACCTTGTTAGGATTCTATAATCATTTTTATCAATGTGTTAAACACGTTATATTTCAAGAGCTCGGATTATGATTTTATAAAAATTCGATAGAGTAATCTACGGATTCTAAGCAAACAAAACGATGCTTCTGATATTTTTAGCTGAAAATAATCTTATTTTTAGACAATATAAACTGAAATTATATCACCTCATTTTACTGATCGGTAAATCATAAGTAAAGTTAACATCAATATTAGTCCACGTTTCATGGGAACGCAAACATCGGTAAAAAAAAGTACGCAAATAATCATAATTGTGTCAAAACACTGCGACCTCACTTTAATAAAAAAAAAAAAGAATTGGATTCGTTCTTTTCCAGGAGATTTAACTTTCTAGGAGTAACAAATGGCAAACATGTCAGAAGAACGTCGCATTATTTCCAAATCCGCCGCAACTTTTAGCTCCAAACTTCTTACATTCCATCCATCACATTACTCGTGGTTCCATGATAAGAATTAATCTTCTTTAATGTAAACAAACACCATTACAGGTTTAAGTTATCTGACTCTAAAACAATGTACAGCAAAACACGCAATCATGGAAATCAATTCAAAGTTTCCAGGTGAGTCAAGATTCTTGTCAGGGAGAAACAATATGTTTGAGGCAGTCTCAGGAGCAAAACTGACTCTACTGAGAACTTTGCTCTTAAAAAAGTTATGCAATGGAAGTTAACAAACAAGATTGTAAAATTCAACGCGAATGATGTGAATGGTCACCTATAAATACCACGCGATCACGTTTAACGTTGCGTTTTACGGCCCAATATGCTCATGAAAGATCGTATTGTAAAATTTTAAAAAGTAAGATTTTCAGGTCATTCTTATAAAAACATTGACGGAGTCTAACTTGCTCATTTTGTTTAGAATTTCAAATGACATTCTTCCATCCATAAAAGACTTTACTGCGTCTCTGTTCACCATGAAAATCTTGACCATTGATGATCAGATTCACAAAGCAACAGCCTTGAGCACTTGTGATTCACATTTGAATTAAAGTAATCGAAAATATTAGCCTTGAAATGCAGGTTAATAACCTAAAACCAAGGAATATCAATTACTGCCAAGGTATTTGTCTTTTTAAGAAGTTTATAATTAAGCGAGAATTAGCACTTTACATGGTATTCGAGAATGTTATCCTATTATAGATGGATTCTTTAAAGGAAAGCTACAGGAAAAACGCATTCATCAAATAAAGCCAAGTTTTCTCGAGACGAATTAAAAAAATGCATGTTTCAATTTTTTAATTTCCTGCTCTGTTCGTCTTTTGTTCAGTTGTATTATTAGTATTTGGGTCAGAGTCGGATTTTATCCATTTTCTTCCATTGTTCTGAAAGTAGTTGTAAATTAGAAGAATATTTAAGAAAACAGTTTATTGGATTAGAATTGATGTGATTATAACAGGTGTTCGATTAACAAAAAACTTCAGGCGACGATTTAATTTTAGACACGAACGTAGGTTGTTTCCTATAACATTATCTACTTTAATTGATAATTGTTAAAATTATCGACGAATTTATAAAAGATTACCGTGAAGTCGAGAAGAGCCTGAACGCAGATGAACTTGCTCTGGGACAAAAGATCAAAATTTTGCCCTCATTAAATAATATTGGAAAAAATGTAAGCAAAAAAAAAAATTACGTATAAAACCCTATTATTGTAGTATTCTGACACAATAAAATGGAATTTATCAGCTTTATCTTTTTTTAGAATTTCTCAGCATCAGCTATTGTAAATTAAACATCGGATAAAAAAGGGGGGCGTTTGTAGTTGGCAGCTCATAGCGTCTTTGATAGTTTGAGGTTAAACAACTTGAAAGATGTCATTATTGACAGGTGACAGGTTGTGAAATGTCAAACTCTACCAACTTGACGAAAAAAACGCAGTCTCGCTTGACGCCGATTTAAACATTGAATCTAACATCTGGAACAAATATTTAGAACTAAAACAGGCGAGGAAATCTTTATGACATGGCGGTTTTAAAATGACAACTTTAATTAAATAAATTATCACTTTTAACGAGTTTATGTTCTCTCAACTTTCTGTGTAACTGTATATCAATTAAGTCCCGACATGCCTTCACAATTCCATTGCCACCGTCACTAAATCATCCTCTAGTTTTTTCATTGTGTTAGGGTGTAACGTTATTATTAAATCGTGCCTTGAAGAATTCAGTTTAGTAAATATTTGAATGGTTTTGTGAAATTTTCCCACACATGAGATTTTCGATAGACAATAATTCAGCCAAGGTCTAGGTCAAACGATAAATTCTTTAAAAAATGCACTTTTAATGTGTAATAAAACGAAACGTGAAAATAAACAAAAAATATCTCGACGAAAGTATATCGAGAAACTAAAGTAAACCAGTTCGTATAAAAAATTGTTTTGTAACCTCAAAAAGCAAAAATAGCACTGTATATTCTGTCGATTGAAGGTTTCATTATTAATTTAAATTAAAAAAAAGTATGTGTTAAAAGACAGTTAGCAAACCTCTAACACGAACTAATTTATTTTTAATCAGCAATGTCAATTAATTTCAATTGCACTAAATTATTGCCAACAGTCTACAGTGCTGAATGTGAACAATATATTTCGGTCTTTAATTATTATAATTATGATCCAGAATCGCCATTTACCTGTAACCTCACATTTTTGTCATTTTAACAGACTGAATTGAAAAAGTCAAAACGACGATAAAGCTGAGTTTACACACTTTTTTAAAGTGACAGAAAATAAAAAAAAAGAAGCAAAGATAATTACTAGGATATCGGAAAATTGCTGCAATAGCTTCAGTGCCGTGTCTATGAAAGTGTAACATAAACAAAGTGTTTTAAATCAAAGCACAATAACCATGAAACCACGGTGTTTTTAGCACGTTATAAAGTGTCCTTGCGTATAAAAAAGAATCTGAAATTGTTGCAGTCGATAAAGAAAAATACAATGAAGTTGAAAGTTTGATTGAAATTATTGACCTCAAGCTATGTCTTGGATCGGCGATGAGTCACTTGGAGAGCTGAGAGATACCTACGTGAAAAAGAAGACTTGGAACACCTTTCTAGACAGATTAAGATAACTTCCTGCGATCACGATAAGCAACTATGAGAAATCCACAGGTCGGAAACAAGACACCCCAAAAAAAGGGTGTACGGAAATAAAGTAAAGTGTAAAAGTTTTATTTTCTTACAAATACGAAAGTCAAAGGTCTGCCTAATAAGGCTAACCGTTCGAACAGGCAAAAATGACCCCTATGTCTTGCGCTGAAACCATTAGATTTCTATGCAAATATACCACAAAAACACACAACCATCAAAGTATGATGTACACTTACAGAATATCTTTGAGTTTAGACAGAATTTGGGGCGTTTTTCAGTAAATTTCTTGAATTTGCGGATGTAGTGAAAGCTATGACAGGGACACAGTTTCCGACCATAACTTCGACTTTTATACCATTTTTAAAAGCCAGACCACTTAAAAATAATACACAACATGTTGTATATTTTCTAACTCACCCATAAAATAACCCCGATCACTTTAAAATTCTATAAAACCAACACACACCTCAAAAAGCATACTTTTAGAATTTCACAAGATGGCTGGGGTACTGAACTGTCAACTAGCTCAGACACACCGTTAGCTGCTCCATCTACACAACCTGTACCACAACCGAGATACGTATGTCGAAACTGAGTAGCAATTTCTATGACGTCATTGGCAAGGTGACTACTAGTGCGCATGTCATAGACGGTCTAGCTGTATTTTCACTTTACAGGGGTAATCAAACAGTTGCATTCTCACATTCTTGGTTAGGAAAATTTTCTACAACGGTTTATTTATTGTATGAATGAATATTAATAATTGACGATCATATTTAGTTCGTGGCCCCAATATTTTAATGGCGATTTTGATAGAAAACGAAGGTCTTTGTGTCATTTTTTTTTTCATTTTATGAGAATTTTGAGACCTTTGAAAGAACTGCTGAAATACTGATTTACTGTATTTTGGCATCCATGGGCGGAGCGTGTGGGCAAATTAAAAGAGTTAATCACCTATCACGACACGACTTTTTTGGGATTATATGAATAGTAGATTAAAAAAAAACAACTTTTTTGTAAACTTTTTTACAAACAAGTATTTGCGCTATTAGAGCTTAAAACTTTATGACTGCAATTAGTAAATTCTGTTTATAGTTTCTTTTCGATAATTTCGACTTTTTTTGTTACATCTTCGAATTTAAACCGTACTTTAAAATAAGTTTTTGTGCCATTTTGACAATCATGTTTGAAAATAAGGTCACAAATCAAAAATTAGTGGTTAATCATAAATACATAAAAAAAAATCTAATTAATTTCAAAATAACCACTTTTCCAACACAAGAGTTAAACAAGCGTTAAAAGTATATAATTATATCATGTAAAGTCAGAAAATATTTTTTTGGAATAGGCGCTGAAATGAATCAGTCCTTTTCTAGCTTCGAGATTCCAAGCGGTAAAAGTGTAATGGTTGCGCGTGCGAAATATGTCCACCTATGAGTGAATTCCTTTGTATTGGTCCACTCGATAAAAAATAGGGTTGGTACCGCTACTTCCTAGTACTTTCTCCGTTGTATGATTGGTACCCTTGCTCGACTGTTTCAAACTTCAATCTTTATTTGACATTTAATTTATTACAACATAACCTCACGCCGTGCTCCTCAAAGACAAACTTACACCACTCAATTTGTAAAAATTACACTAGAGGGTTGACGAACAGAAATGATTTTAATATTAAAAAAATAGTTTTAGAGAAGCTTGTATTAATACACAAGTCCAAGTTTGCAGCACTTAGCTATGTTATAGGATTAGCTAAACAAATTAATTAATAAATTATATCTATGTGTATAGAAAAAAAAATCCATACGAAGTAAAAATATCTAACATTAATATAATCAAATCCAATTATTGATTTTCGATTTCGGAGAACAGAAAGTGATCGAATTTAGAAGAATCACAAATGTTGACAGTGACATTTTGACGATACTTTTGAGTTCCTGACAAAATAGTACCCCCACTTGCAATTGGTTGAATCCAGCTTTATAGCAGATTTATAGCAGTTCAGAAATGTATGATCACATGTAGATTTTGATAAGAGTTTTTGAACTTATAAAATGGTTAATCACCTCAGAATAACCAACTTATCACTTTCGAACTTTTTGGGACAGTCTGTATATCCGTATACAGGTGTCCCAAAATGTGCTTAATGGCACAATATATGATCTATCCATTTAGGGAGGCTAAAATAAATTTCTTGGAAATGCTGTTTTCTAGGCCTTAATAACATAACATTGAGTAAGTTTATAAATTTAGGACCTGTATATAAAAAAAATAGTGATTTTTGCAAAACATCGAAATTTTGTATATATTATTGTCCAAAAACAAGACAAAAGGTAAAGATATGTATTGAAAATTGTTACAAACATAAGACAATCATTGAGAAAAAGTCACTTTTTTCAAAAGATGTAAAAATCACAACGACGAAACAAAAAAATGTTGTGAAGTTTGGAGCTTCGTCATTAAATCTCGGCTCTATTGTTAACTTAATTAATTAATATGTTGAGAAATAAAAAATGCCAACACTAATAAACCGATAAATATTATTATAAAATAATGTACACAGACAAGTTCGAAAATATAAATGTAAATGTAAATAAATCATTTTTAACGTTAATCTAAAAATACTGAAAAGTAGATGTTTATTTACCTAGATATTGTTGTCAACTTATTTTAAAAAAGGAAAGGTGTGACAGTTTAATAAAAAGTTAACAGACAACAAAAAGACCTTGGATTTCTGCTAATTATAGTTAATGAAAAAATTCTGTGAGTAATGAAAAGCGAAATGCAATTTCGCACCACAGAAAAATAAACACAAGAAGTTTATTATTAAACAACTACCCCATATTTGTTTAGAAAACCAGTTTACTTCAAAACGCAGTATTTTCTATCAAAACATCAAAGTTTAGGTACTAATAGATTTGAATAAAAATAAGAGTTAAAGCATAGATATGCACAGACACCAAAGAACTATAAACAGAATATTTGTTGATCTAACTACTGTTTGAAATATAAAAAACGCACAAAAATTATATTAAATTCGGAAAAACAGCAAACAAACTGTTCATTACATTTTGGAAGTATTTTGTCCGATTTCCTCTTTTTGTTATAGACTTCTTGGTGTGTTTACTGTATTGTTGGTTGCATAAGTGCGCGCACTATTTGTAATTTGTAGAAATAGTAAGTAGGGTTTAAAATTGCAGTTGTAGAAATAGAAGTAAGCAACGACAGGCGGGATATTCAAATATAATCCTCCCTCGACATCTGATAACTGGATCCAACTTAATCAGTTTATTAGTTTGTCTTTCGATTAGCAAAAATTGCAACATTTTTTTATTCTTCTTCTTTTCTTTTTCACAAAGTTATACGAATTTAGAAAAGCCTTTTTAGCATATGATAATGCGCCACTTTATTTTTATTACATATTTGAAATGGTGAGAACATAAGATGTCATAATCTTAAATATGGAAATTCAGCACCAGAAATTTTAGGACTATGGAGTCTAGTAGCATTTGAATTCAATAATATTATTACAGTTTTCTAATATCTAAGGTTCTATATGAGAATGCAGAAGTAGAGCTTGCGAATCTCAAATTGCTCAAACTGTACGAAAGTCTCGAATCTGAAAACTCAGTTAATCACAAAATCTTTGATTTTAGAATTTCAAACACGAGCATCTGAAAATTTAGATATTGCAAGGATTAATATCTAAGAAATTTATAATAAGTATGAAAATTATGAAACTAAGAATTAAATTTTTTATAATCTATTATATAATCTTTGTTTAATTTTTAATATAAAAATATTAAGTATTGATGATAAATTATGATTAATTCTTGAAAATACCCAGTAAGAATTTTAAAAACGAAAATCGTAAACTTTAGATTCCAAATATGCGAGTAAAGAAGGGTATTTTGGGTTGCATCATTCGTGATTCTGATTAGATTTATCCTACCATTTTTCTATATTTTGTTTAGGTTTTTTTAACTTTTCATTTTCTGCACTTAAAGTGGGAATCAAAATCGAGTCAAAATGTAAATTGTTAAGAAGTACTTTAAATATTAAAAAAAAACGTTGATATTGGAAATTATACACGTTACGAGCATTTCTAAAAAAAGTCAAAAACGTTTACTGAAAAAGAGATTAAGAAATTTATTAGTGACGCAGTGTAATTAGTTGCTGTATTTCAAAATTAAATTGACTTAAAATTATGCGGGAAGCACATTTACTGACTCCACCGATAATTTTCCCACTTTTCCAGGAACTTATTCACTGCTTTTGCAGCGTATTCAACTACGTCTACAGACATTTCTAATTCGTTCTAATTCGATACGAAAATGAAAATTTTGTTTATAATAAAAATTCCGTAACAACCAATTTTGGGTATCACGGTGAATACGTGTTTATTTTTTAAATTAATAAATCAAAATTTAAATTAATCAAAAGTTTATATACGGCCCAAGGTACGTATAAGAAATTTAAATTAAGATTTATTTTAACCATTATCTTTTTAAATAGATGCGGAATTATTAAAAGATATTAATTTATTTGATTAATTGCTTCGAATTAGTTCAAAAAATTAAAAATGATAATCCATACTATTATGAGCTATGAATGCATAAAATTTAAATTTCATCAATAAATCATAACAGTCATACCAATCATTACTTTTAAATTATCATTGTCTACCAAAGTTCATTCTCATTTTCACAATTCTGACTTAATAGGCCGATACTCGGAGAACAAAAACTCATTAACAATGAATATGAAGTCGTTACGTTGCATGTCTTTCGAGAAAAATCAATAGAACATTACTGACATTACGCCTTCAGAAATAGCGTAGGCTCTATAAACAGTTAACTTCTCTCGGATTATTTTTGTCAGGAAATTGTATTCTCGCAATCCTAAGGTTAAAGGTGATTTTCATTGTAGTAGGAATAGGGTAGCATATCAATGAAACCACCCACGTTTTTTGGCATTCCCGCATGCGTGAGGTTATTGATAGAAAACTTTGCTTCTGCGTAACTTCAAGTAGAATTGTGTTAACATTTTTAGATGACAGAATCATTGGGCTAGTCTAATCGTGTAGATGTCAAGAACTGTTAAACCACGATGGGGCAACAAGAAATGGCTGTTTCTTTAAAGTATTTCTTAATTTGTAAGTATACAGTAGCGTTAGGAGTTTGTGTTTGTGAAAAACTATTCGTACTATTCAAAGAGCTTCGACTAAATGTGTTAACAATACAAACAGATTTTCTCTTCTTTGCTCTAAATTTTACCATATTGGGTTGAGCTGATCAAGACCATTAGGTTAAAATGGTAGTCCTTTCTTTTGTAAATCTTTGATCTTCTTCTTACAATCTTTAAATCTACCAGATGCAACGATTTCCTCAATGGTGTCAGCAATAACACTTCCAAATCAAATAACACCCAAGCCTCGTCATACAAAATTTAGTTCCTCAACTACAGAACCAGGAAGTGGTTCTTTAGCAACACCAGTAAGTACGGCCTCTAAAGACACAGACACTGATGCGTCTCTGTATAGGTATATCAATAGCAATAGTGAAACATGTATTTTAATGAAGACTGATGCTGTTGTTGAAGTAAGTCGTCTCCATTTCCATCAACACAAAATAACAGAATAATGTTCTAGGTAAAATTTTTATTGCACAATTTAGAAGAACAAGCAGATTCTTATATTCCTAAAGACGCTTTAGTCGATGGTGACTGTAAAAACGAAGACGCATCTTTCATGAGCATCTCCTGGAAGGACTACAGATTGGAGTTGAATTTTGCCAAGGTAAGAATCTGGAAAATAAAAACTCCAAATAACTTGTAATTATAGACACCAGGAGGAGAGCGCTGGTACATTAACAACGTCAAATTGACTGTGAGCCCAGATTTGAACCAGCTACATGGTATTCAAACTCATGGTGAGTTTACATGACTAAAAACTCTGTCCTAACGGTTTTTCACTTAGGAAAACTGATCAAACTGTACCACAGAGAAATGCTTATTCCTACACCTATTGGTAAATCGTTTTCTTGCACGGAAGTGGATATCGAACTGAAACCGGATGAAGACGATGACCCTCCAGCCGGACTTCAAGGATCTGTACTTCTACGAAAGTTACAAGTGCAACCATTTATGTATAAAGGTGAAGATTTTCAACCAGCTTTTGAATGTAAACCCCAAAGAGCATATCGAGATGAAACCGCACCAATTGCTGTGGGCTCAACTTTAGCTATTGCCGTCTTAATGACCGTGACTGGGTATGGCATTTTTAGATATTTTAAAATTAAAAATGTGCAATATAACACTATGGAGTAAATTTATTTCAAGTTGGATGTAAGCGTC
Source organism: Cynaeus angustus (assembly GCA_030157275.1). Taxonomy (NCBI): domain Eukaryota; kingdom Metazoa; phylum Arthropoda; class Insecta; order Coleoptera; family Tenebrionidae; genus Cynaeus; species Cynaeus angustus. The sequence goes on from CM058059.1 coordinate 26,213,116, forward strand.
GTTTGACGTGTTATTTTCAGAGTGCGCCAAACGACCCTAGTTGTTTGTTACGCTTTTATAAAATCTCTTTTTATGTAATGACGAAGATATTATTTGATATTCAATCAAAATGTAGGTGTGTTATTTATTTTTTGCTGTTTAATTTCAAAGTTTTATAATCACTATTCGTGACTTTTTTGGAGCAATCGCCAAAAAGTTCGATTTTATGTTAGCTTTTGTAAACCGCGAAAATTTTTTTATTTCAAGAACTGTTAAAGCCTACTCTTACCGCTATTTATTGCAATCATTTTTGTCCAACACCAAGTTTACTCTCTAAAATGATTAGATAAACCGACACCTTCAACACTAGTTATTTCAAGATATTATCTAGGTAGCACACAGTTTATTCGGTGGTTTCAACAATCTAGTTGCACTTTAGACATATCTGACTATGTAATATCTCGATGATATATATATATAAAAACATAATTCAATTGTTTTTTGTGATAATTTAATGTAATGATGTGATGCTATTTTTAAAACTTGTTTCTATGGATTTGTATAGTTTATAATACGACATTTCTAAATAGCACCCAATTATTTGGTGGTTTCAACAATATGGTTGCACTTTAGACATGTCTGACTGTAATATCTCGATGATCATACAAAAAAAAAATACAAAAATTGTTTTTTGAGATACTTTAATGTAATGATGTGGTGATATTTTTCAAGTTTGTTTATATGGTTTGTATAGATATAATAATGTTAAAATGCAGAGTAGTTTGGGAACGCATGTAACAACGCAGAAGTCAATAAAAAGTGATACGATTTGATCAAATAAAGTACGTGTTTTCGACTACTCTGTTTAATGTATTTCACAGAAATATCTACAAGTACATTTGTTATCTGGTGTACCATATCTATAATACCCCAATTTTAGGCTCAGATGGTTTTCGTTTGATACACGGTTGTAGATAATTTGTTTGTTAGACTGTTGTTTCATCATTGTAAATATTATATATAAAAGTTTTAAAATAACGTAAAGGGACAAAATACTTTGTGGAAAAATACAGTTGAATGAATCAAAACGAAATAATAACAGAATTATTAACGAAAATTGTATTTTTCCATAAAGATTTTTGAGAAATTGCCATGGTCTGTCTTCCATAAAAGTAACTAACATAAAATGAGTGTGTAGTTTCGTGCATGTGTATAAATATTAAAAGATGTCTCACTGGTTACATAATTATAATTACTTATTTACGAATAATTATTAGAAACTAAAATATCTATGATAACGTGTTGTTTTATTGGAACCAGATTAATATTAATCGCCTACGATTCAAAACAAATATTTAGACTAACGACAGCATTTCATCATTTCATCATTTTTTAATTAGTTCTGTGAATATCTCGTTTTTGTGCTTAAACACATAAAATCACCAAGAAAATATCTGCATTGCATAAATTTCATATCTGCCTTCGGTAAAGAGATTATCAAAAAAAAAAAATTGATTTGTTTGTTTACTTGGACGAAATTTGCAAACTGAAGTTTTCGGCAAAAATTAGAAATTATTTACAGATTTTTGGGCCATGTAAAAAAATCGATTTCTCTGAATTTTGTAAGTATTTGGAAAATTTTTTCAAGACAAAATTTACAAATTATTTTCTGCACAATTTCAAAACAATTTTTAAAATTTGGAGAGATATAGAAAAATGTAAAGAATCTAGAAAATCAACTGCAGCAGATATAAAAAATTTAAAGATTGCTTGTCTTATACAGAAAATCTAAATAATTTAGATTTAAATAACCCAAAAAATTGAAAGTTTTTAGCAGTCAACAGATTCAAAAATGCGAATTAATTGAATTAATTTTAAACATTTAAAAAAGTCTAGAGAATCTAAAGAAACTAAAAAAGTAATTAAAAAAAGGTTTAATGATTTTAGAACTTTTAAAAGAACAGATAAAACATTTAAAAAGTATAAAAAATACAATGCATCTAAAGCGACCAATGGATGTAAAATATCTAGACAATACTAAAAATCCAGAAGACAGAATCTAAAATTTGAGAGAAATTTACAGGTACTAATAAAAGTACGAAAAAATATCTACAGATTCTATAAAAAAAAGTTTCTCAAAAAAATAATGGAAATATGTAGAATCTACATACATCTAGATACAAGTACTAAAAATTTCTAGAAATACTAAGAGTACATAGAATTCAAAGCATACAAAGAATCCATTAAAATAGAAAAACTACGAAAAGCTTAAAAAATTTTAGAAAATTAAAAAAAATGTAAAAAATCTAATATTTGAATAATTATTTAGAACATTTAGACAGTATAGAAAACAGAAATCCAAAGCATCCAAAGAAGCAAAAAATAGTAAAAGAACTAAAAATAAAAATCTATTTTTTTCTTTTTTAATTTTTTTTAATACATATATAATATCATTTTTTCTTGGCGACGAGATTTAAAAAATTTACAGATTTTTTGTTAATTTTTGAAAATATTTCACTATTTTACCTTCTTATTTTTTTACATTAGATTTATTTTCTGAATTCTAAGATAACCAAAAAATTTTTCGTTTCGGTGTTCAGTCACATTTTTGAGTCACGTAAAAATTTTGATTTTTCTTAATTTTGCGGGTATTTAGAAAATTTCTTCTTTACTTTTGTTTGGACAGATAAAATTTACAAATCAATCGAAATGAAAAAAAAGCTGAAAAAGTAAGTAATATATCAAAAATCTAAAAAAAATAAAAAATTCAAACTAAAGAGTTAAAAAACGATATAGCAAGCTTAATTTTTATATTTTTGAAAATATTTAAACTTAAATAAAATATGTTTTTTTCTGTGCGTATTTGCGATAAAGTTTTATTTTACTTTAAAAACATCTAATTTCAAAAAACGTATTCTTTTGGACCAGCTATGTATGCTATAAAAATTTAAACTCAACTCTTCTCATTTCTTATTTATTTGTTGTTTTGTTTTTTTTACGTTTCTTTTTCTTTTTATGGATTTTTGCATTGATTTAAAAATATTTTATTTTAAATATTAAATTCCTAGAATAGAACTAACCTAAAAAACGAGAGAAAGAGAAAAGAAAAAAGTAATTAAAAAGATTCTAGAGATTTCAGAAAACCTAGAAATTCCGATAAAGCATATAAAAAGTAAAAAATACAGAGCAGCTAAAGCAACTAACGGATGTAAAATATCATGTAAAATATCTAGACAGTACTAAAAATTCAGAGACATAAAGAATCTAGAATATTAGAAAAAAAGCCAAAATTCTAGAAATAATAAAATTTATTAATAATAAAAGTCCATTGAAATGAAAGCATACAAAAAATTTATATAGTTCTAAAAATAAAAAACTACAAAAAGCCCAAACAGTTCTAGTAAATGCCAAAAAAAAAATTAAAAAATTTTTAAGACATAAGCATCCAAAAAATCGAAAAATGTTAAAAGATACAAAGAATTTAAAAAAGTAAACAATCCAATTGAATCTAAAAAAAAATAAGAATCTAATAATTCTATAAGAAGTGTATCAAAAATTTGAGAATTAGAACATTAAAGAATCAGAATATAGAAACTAAAAAATTAAATAAATAAAATACAAAAATTCGTAATATCTAACCAATAATATTAATGGCTCATTCTTCACTTGAAGACGAAATTTTTTTTGAATACGCTTAGTGAATGAAGACTATATAAAAAGTTGGCAGATTTTTTCTTAATTTTTGAAAAAGAATCACCATCTTGAAGTTCTTAAAGTTTTTTTTTGAAATTCGAATCTTATATTGTACAACTTTACGTCTTCTAATTAACGATGATAACTTTTGTATAAATGTCATTTCATTAAATTCATCAAATAAGACTCGATACCTCGATCCTTTATTAATTTTCAATACTTTTTTTTTTAATTTGGTAGATAATAACAGTGGCTTAGTGGGTTCCTCGAAATTCCATCCGGTCCATCGGTGAGCAGTTTTAAGGTCAATATAACCTTCTCGCCCTTCGATGAGATAACAACACCAGTAGCTGCCAAATGACATGAATAAAGTCCTTTTGAAGTCTCAACAACTGGAATTACCACTCCCATAATGACAGATTTGTACAATTCAGGCCGGATCCCCATCTATTCTGTTATCTCACTATCCTTATTTTCCAACGATGGTTGCAGACGACTAGACACAGATGCAAGCGGCAAGGGCCCTCGACGTAATCCTGTAACCTGAAACGTCCATTGTTAAGCGTGTAATAGTGTCGCAAATCTGGACTCGTTGCACTGTATAACCAAATTTGTTTGCCTTTTACAGTCGCTTTGATTCGTCGGCTTACACTTGTACTAGTTATTCAGAGCTTTCGACAACGTTCACGGGGGGCAAAATTGAAGGTTTTAATTAAAAAAAAGTATTCTAAGAAATGAGATCAGCTGCGATTTTTTTACAGAAAAGAATTTTAACCGAGCGTTTCGCGAGTTTGGCTTTTCGACCAGTCTTTATGTTCTCTCTCCGGTGGGTTTTGATTTGTTTCGTAACATGACACCTTGGTCCTTCGTCGGAGCCGTAGAGAAATTTGATCCTTATGATGAATTCCTTAAGGACATATAGCTTTGCGCCACCTTGTTATTAAAGCAGTCGACTGCTTGTTATTTATTATTGCGTTCGTCTATTGCCCTTTAAATAAACGCAAGGAATTTCAATAAAGCTAATCAGCGTTTCTCCTTATTTAACATACAAAAAGATATGCCAATCTTTAATTTATTTGCACTACCATGAATTATTCTAACGTATAGCGACAATTATTTCTCCAGCGTGTAGATGCTACGAGCTTCCAGAAAAAAGCTTTGTTACCTGCTATTATTAAAAACGTCTTTATCTCGGGAAGAATAAGTGTTGACAGGTTGGGTTGATGTTTTACACGATGGGTGCATCATGTAACATTCTATTCTTCCATGTCAGTTGGTAAAAAAAAAGTGGACCCACGATAAGCGTAAAACTTTTTTCCAAACAAAATACTTAATAGCATATTGCATCTGTAATTTTTTAGTTGCGAACGTCGGAAACTTAACTCGAACGTAAACTTCTTTTTTTGTATTCAAGAACAATAGACAATAGGTACTTCAGTTTGCAAACTCAAATTAATGTAACATATCTTTCTGGATAACAGTGTAAGTATCTATGTATAAGTTGTAATTATTTGAACATTTTAATAGTGCCATAAAATTATATTTTAATTTTCTGCTATGTTTCCCTTAAATTAAACCATAACTAGAAAGGAATGTGTGAATTTGATGGTGCTTGATTGTATTGTTCAGCAAAATCATTATTTATTTATGAATAAGAAAAATACGTCTGATTAGTAATACAATTTCAAACGAGTTTTTACGTTTAAAATCAATAATAGATTTATTGAATTCAGAGTGGGAAGATTCTTCACCGATTCACTTAAGAAAGCAGTTTTGCTAATTTACCAAACTATAAGTAATTTTTATAATTACTCAATTAGCGAAGTATGCAAGTTTTACTTACAGCAATTAAGTTGTTCTTCATGACTTTCACACATTTCTTGGGTACATACTCCAAAAACATCATGCGATGAAGAAATAAATTATCACTATAAAGAACAATGCAATATTTATATTCTAATGTGGGTTTAGAATTAGAGAGATTGTAGAAAAATAAAGAAGTCGTAGTTCCGAATATTTGTTGTAACGCGAAATTATAGAAAAAGGAAGTGGGTACAATGAAATCGGTCATTTCAAAAACTATATTAGTCATAAAATCAAAATTTTACAGAAATTAATTGAAACCAATGTTGTTTATGTTGATTATCAATCACTACTACTCAAACAAATTTTATAAGTCAGATAAGAAGCAATATTAAAAACTATGCTAATTTTTTTAGTTGATTTTGCAAAAAATAGCGTTTAATGCGCCTCCAAGCGATAAATAAAAAGCATATTTTTTTTAATTAAATTTTGGAAAAAAACCTGCTGTTTATACACTGAAAAACGTAACAACATCGCCATGTTTCAGTAGATTCATTTTGTATTCTGCTAGTTTGCCAGTTGAATAGTTTCTGGTAAAATTTCATATACTCTTCCAAAATATTAGTTAATTATCGAAGGTGTATCCCGTGACCTTCAAGTTTTATCTGCTAAAATTTGAATATGTAGTTTTTAGAAAAATTTTCCTTGGAAAATTGAAGCTAAATAATTTTGGGATTTATTCATCAAGTTAATTAATTTGCTTAAAAGCAAAATTTAGTTTTACGTGATATTGCATTTTCAAACTAAAAATTTAATTCAGAGTAATTTAATACGAATAGAGTTATAGTTAACGTTAATAGAAACATGTAACAAAAGCCTGTCCAAAATCTAGGTTAGGTTTTATTGCTGTAAAATTCAGCAAAAGCTGCGAGCCGTTTCATCAGATTAATACCACTGTCATTGGTGGAGTTTCACATTTCTTGAAATTTGATTGGTTGTTAGAGTATAGCGGGCAATAAATGCTTGAGTAATTTTGAAAAAGACAAATTTATATATACAATTTGAAATAGGTTTGAATTTAAGCGAGCGGCAGATATTCAAAATTTAGTAACGAAAAAAATCTAACTGAATAGTAAATAAAATGATTTGAGAAGTTATTATTACTATTATTGGAGCGGCAAAGTAAGAGTCAGAGGTCAGGCTGCTCCTACAGTTTTAGAAAAAAAAAATAAAAATATATATATATATATATATATATCGGGGCCAGATACTTAAACTTTATTTTTCAATATAAACGTCATACTGAGCAACTTTAGTTTTGAATACCAGGCGATTGAATGTGGATTTTTAGTGGATTGGCAAGCCTGAGAAATTGGTATCGATGATGAATCACTTGTTGATTGTTTGTTTGGTTAGGATTTGGGTAGTTGAGTGTTACGATTAATAATCGACTGCTTTGAATATTTCCATTGGTCATTTTCGTTTTACGTCTGCTTCGGAAATGAGCCATTACTATAAATGTATTTTGCTCAGTACAAAAATAATTTTCAAAAATAAAATTTGTAATTCCCACTTTGAGTTTTAAATTGACAGGTTTGAATTTTAGGATAAACATGTCAAAATCAAACTTGAGAAATTTTGCCAACCTAACAAAAAATTGCGTTCTCTCGATACTTGAGTATGTAAGTATTTTAGATAATTAATAAGATAATAATAAATATTTTTTTTGCTGTTTAATAAGTTTAGTGAAGGCTCATATAATTTATTGTTGGAAACGAACCAATGATTATCCTAAAAATAAAAATTTGTCAAGAATGACAAACCGAAATAGACTGTCAGATCTTCTTCAGATCAAAACTTATGGAATGAAAAACAATAATTTTAGCCATTTTTCTATTGGATTCTTTTTCTTTTGTTTTTTTGTAGTATTGCATTAAAACTTTGAAGAATATATACCAAGAGAATGCTTTACTAAGTTATAGACATTGAAAAGAATCTTTTAAATTCATTTCTCAATAAATTATTTTTAAAAGACGCTTAATTTTAGATTTAAAAAAATATTTATTTAGATTTGGAGAAATGGTAATATTAGAAATTTGATTTTGATCATTGTTAATTTTTTCTGGCAAGAATTTCTCGTGATTCTAAAATTCTTGAGGTTTTAGAATTAGTCACTATAAATCAGTGAACTGAAGTCTAATCTTGATCATTGCTAAATTTTTCCATCAAGATTTCGATATCCGAGATTTTATAGTTTTTTCTAAAGATTCTTAAATTTTTTAGGTTTCAGATTTAGTTAGAATTAAGCAGTAAATTAGGAGTCTGATTTTGATCCTTGATTATTTATTTATCAAAATTTTGAGGTCTCGAAGCTCTCTCTTAAACATCTCCAGGCTCTAGATTTAGTCAAAATCAATAAATAAATTAAAAGTCTAAATTTGATCATTAAATTTTTCTCCTAAGATTTTGATGTCAAAGATTTCATTGTTTTCATTGGAAATCTAGAAGTCCTCGGCTTTTAGGCTTAGTCAAAATATTTTATCTCTACAGAGGAGAAAATAAAAATGATTGCATTCAAACATATGAGTAGAAAAAATATGTTACCTTTTGCTGGGGTAAATACGCAGTAAAAAATGTTAGAAAAAATTACAAAGAGCAAAAATTATAATTTTGCACATTTTAATAAGACTTATCTTTGTTATTACATTATGTTTTCTATTTTTGACTTGTGAAGGGTCTAATTTTTGGCACAAAATTAAATTTGAATATTCAGAAAAGTCAAGTCTAATGTCACCTTTTTAAAAAAATATTATCAATTATTTTTAACTTGATCTTGTTATATGGCATCAAAAGTTTGATGTTTTCCCCCTTAATTGTTCCTAGCCTGATATTGTACACCTCGTTTAAAAACGAGCTTATTAAACAATCCCGCGTCTCACCAAACATATGTCGGATCACAGGAAACGAGCTTCAGATTAGCTGAAAATTTAGTAGCTGCTGCATTTTTTGTAATAATACGATATGATGGCACGCAGGTAATGAAGTAGAGTTACCCAACACCTTACATATGTAGAGATCTTATAGCGCACTCGCTGGCGTCTGCTGCTGATAAAGAAGACAGTTTCTGCACTGTGGCTGCCGTGAAAAATAAACGACGATTTACATTTTTGTTGCTTGAAACATGCTGAAAGACACAATGTATTATCAGAGGACTACTTTTAGGGGTAATTTAGACCCAAGCACCTGTACTATACCATGGCAACCGCGAATTCAACGAGGTCGTAAGGGGTGTTGTTCAGTTAACATCCCTGTGTATTATGGGGAGTGCGTCTAATTGAAATGATTGCTACTCCCGATGGAGTTAATTATAGGACAGATGTAACGTGATTCTCGGAACTAATACCAATAAATCACATAATATTAACAGATTTAATGTGCAGTTACAATTCATTATTTTTTCACTGACTACAATTAGGTTTTTTCTTTTTTAGTTAACTCTGATAAATTACGAAGAGTGACGTGATAATTTTTCACTACGGTGAATTTCCGGTTGATTGTTTTCATTTTGCAATACATTTTTATTTACTACGATTTTTACATCGTGAGAACATGCTGAATTGTCTTCGGATGTTAAGATATAAAGTAAGCAAAAAGTATAATTTGCTGACTTTAATCTAGTTTTGTCTATACAAGGTTTTGCGTGTAATGGGACAAAATAAAGCGGCGATAAATAAATAATACAAGGGAAAGTTTTACTTCAAAATAGACGAGAAGGTTTTTTAATCCTCAAGAGAAAAATTCCAGGTTTCATATTTTCTAAAAGTGCCATTGAATACGACAAATCTTATTCTCGTTTTATCGTCATGAAGAGCTCTTCATCTCCTCACGCTTTTGAAATTTTTTCGTCATAAATTTTAAATTAGAATGCCAAAAAATACAACAATAAATCAAACGGTTTCACACGTTCAAACTTTAAAATAAAATTTTATTTTCATTTTTAAAAGTTTATCATCTTTAATTTCTATACACATTCGTTAACTGCAATTTTATTTATGGTTTTTAACTTAAAAGCTAACATAAAGTTAAAATAAATTTATTCCATACAAATACATTAGAAAATTTAGTTTAAAAAAACAGTCTCTTTTTACAAAACTTTTATTATCTATAAGATATATAGATTTATAGATTTTTTCTCTATCTCTATCATTAAGTATTCACATAGCTATTTTTCTGAGTTTAACAGGTGTTCTCATCTCTTGTAATTTAACTATATACTTAAATTTAAAAGTTTGTTATAAGCACCGCAAACGCTTGTTGCTCTTGAATTAGTAAATTGCAGCCAACTGCAGTTTTTAAAAGATATAATCAAAAAATCAAAGCGCAAAACTTCTAAAATTTTTGATAAAAAAAAACGCTACAATTTTGTTAAAAAAATAATTCCAAGTGTTCTATTAAAATTTTACCGTACTTTAGGAAATGCGACTTTAGAAATTTAATGGAAGTGATGGTAAAAACGTATTTGCTTTTAACATACAGACAAAAAATACAAAAATTTATATGAAATAATTGTGTGGAAATGATTATAAAACTAAATTGTTTTTTTTCCTATAGAAAATACTTTCTTTGTGTTATTTTATTTTTAGTGGTCCCAAAATTAATTGAATTTTTTTTAATGCATTAATATTTTATATATTTAGTTCAAAATAAAGTCTAATGAACGTACTTTCTTCTCTGTATAAAAAATTGTAGGCAAACTTTTAGTTTAGGTGCTACATTTTTTCCCAAGCTGATTACCGCAGTGAAGTATTTTTTCCAAATTTTTGGCCCAAAACTCATTTTTCTAATTAACGAAATTGAATTCAGAATATTTGCTACATTTTTTGTATCCAAACTTATTTCAAATTTTGTACAAACAAAGTCAAATTATCACTTTTTTTTTATAAATTAGAAAAAAAAAACAAACAAAATTTAGCAAAACAATCTCGTTTGGTTACAATTTTTTCTAAATAATTAAATTAAGTTTTTACGCTGTCATATGAAATAGTGTATTGCTCCAGAGGTAATTAGAATTATAAAAAATGTAGCGACTAAACAAAAAGTTTGCCCACAGTTTGTTTTGTATAGAAAAATTTAAACCCGAAAGTGTAATTTTCAAAAATTACATATAATTTTTTGCTGCCGTTTTGAGGTATTTATTGTCAAGTAGTACAAATGGGAAATATTTTTTTAAAAACACTTTTAATCCTTATAACACATCTTTCATGTTTATTTTATAAGATTTTTCGATTTTTTTTTCTAGTATGCGCTTGTAAAAAAAACAAGAAATTTGAACGCTCAATACTTTAAAAATTGAAGTGTTCTAACTAAAATTATCCGTAGAAAATTTATAAAACTTTGTTCTCCAAGATATTAAAGTTTTGTTTTCTACAAAAAACGCACTTTGTATTTTCACTTATTAATCACGATCTGCTTCTTGACGTTGGAACAAAATTTTTGTATTTTAGTGCATAATTCTACCTCTTTAAAATATTTAGAAAATAGTTTAATAAAAGTATACCTACTCATAAGTTTCCGACAAAAACAGCTCCTAAAGCAACATAATTTTTTACCTTTTTTGCATCCCAGATTTTTTTACGTCGAACCGTGCTTTAATTGGGTGACCATAAATTTCCCAAGATTTATGGAGCTTAAAGTGTCGGTTGAGTTGATCTGCAAATCTGGGTAAACTTCCAAACGACGCTCTGGAATTTCTAGAAATCACAAACATTCCGTTTTGCCCTTTTTATCAGTGATTTATTTGAGCATCAATCTTACGCTTGTCAAAACTAATAAACACTACTCAATTAAAAACGTTAAAAAACGAAATTTATTGTCACAAAACTGATTGTTAATATTAATAAAATACACCTACTTACTAAATTAATTATAATAAAGTTTGATTGATTTTGTTAGTGCTACACAGCGCACTGCACATTTTTCCGAATTTCACATAAATATTTACCTACTTCGAGGGTACGTTTTTGGGGGAACGTTGCCCTTACCGCTAAACTTCTCTCGATGAAGATTCCATTGGTGGCACAGAAGGGCTGTTGGCATGACAATATTTAGAGCGGACGTTTCATTGGTCGTTAACTGGAAGGGAGGAGCATGAGGGAAAATATTCTTGCTGTAGACAAGCCTTAGTAAAATTTACTGTCAGTGAATAGCAGCGCATAAACGTTGGTGAGAAGTGAAAATTAAGTTCTTGTAGTTAAGTAGTGAAAAAGTGTGATAAAAATGACTTAAATGTCCATACCATGGATGGAGATGGACGATCGAGTACATCAAATGATTCAAATCATGGAAATTTCACCCAAAACTTGAATTATTATAATGAAAACTTGTTCTTTACAACGAACGGGAAATTAGACTCGTATTTCGGAGGTGAAAAGTCTTGTAGAAAAAATGGTGAAAATGAAAAAGTAGCGAAAAAGACTGATTTTAAAAAGGACGATTTTAGTGGAAATAATGTGCTCAAGGCGAAGTTGGGTGATGTAAATAAAAAACTTTCCTTCTTCGTGGATAATTATGATAAAAAAGTTGATAATGATGATCACAGAAAAAATCTGATTGAGTTTTATAACAAAAAGAACATGGAAAATAACAGCATTCACTTACACAGTGCGGATTCATACGGAAAAAAATCTATCGGATTTTCTCCAGATCAGGTGAGTTGTTGAATACTTAAATAATCACACAACTTAAAATAATTCAATGTTTTGTTTGGATTTGTTCAATAACTAGTTAAGACACTTTCCGTCGTAAAACGTTTACAAACTTCTTTGAAATTCTAATTATAAAACAATGATTCAATTTTAGAATCCACTGAATCGTTTCTAATAAATCAATGAAAAATCGAGTTTCTATCATTTAAAAAATTAAACAATGACTTTTAGTGCAGTAAAAACTGATTTTTAACTCAAATATGAATTCTTGAAATTCTGTTGAACCGACAGGTGCTTTGTTTAAAATTCTAAAGTAAAACCGATGTAGCGGTCAAGTTCTCGTATCAATTGATTGAAAATTACATCAAATCTGTGTTATTTCATTGTTTAGAACGCGATTGTAAAATCGGCCCTAAAGTAAGCACATATTATGCTTTTATCAATTGCACGGCAATTTCCATAAACTTGCATAATAAATAAAAGGTTTTGATTTAATTTCTAATTTCTAATAGATTAAAAGTCATGAACGCCTCTTTCCATTTTGTCAATTTAATCTAAAATTTGATTGCGTACTACATACATCTTTGACTTTGCTTTTATTGATATTTTGTTTATGTTTAAAATTAAAACTTTGAACACTCAAGCGTCTAGTGGAGAGAAATTTATTTAGGTAGGTGTAGGTATGCAAAAAATTTTTATGCAAAAGGTTGAACAGACTTAATAAATAAATGTAACAGGTGTGAATGTTTTACGATTGGTTTTATTGTTATGATAAGTACACGCACCTCTGTTACCTTAACCATTAAAATTAACAAATAATAGGCAGGGTATTAAAACATCGAAAAATGTTTGTTATCCAGATTTTTTTTCTAACTGCTCAAAATTGATTCGGTTTATCGTAACGGAAAGATTATCTAAACAAGCGAACAATTAAAATTGTCACAAAAAATGTGTTTCATAAGGCAAACTTTAAGACACGAATCCAAGTTTAGAAAACAAACGCCAAAAATGAGTAATTATAATATGTTTATGTACGAGTTTTTTACATTATTTTTTCTACTAAAAATCTGAGTTTTAAAGCACTCATTTCGGTGGTATAATAGCTGCTCGGAAAAAATTGCTTTACTAAACCTTGAACCTCTTTTCTATTTTGTACCACTCGTTTCTTAGAAATCCACCACTTCGTTATCGGCTAATAGAATTACGGGCCCATTAGAAAGTTTTTTTGTCTGTTATTCTTTCCAGAAAATAATTTTCTTACCAAGTGTTCTTAAAAGTTACTGTTACTGTTAACAAATTATGTAATCTAGCCCCGCATGGGTACCAGTTTAATTCACCAGCATAGTTTCCGATAATGTCAATAACTCCGTTGAATACCAAAAATCGGTAAAAGTATAAACTTGAGCAAAAAACTCGGCTGGTAATAAATAGAACGTCATAAAACTCCCAAAAGCTCCATCGAAAACTCTTGTGGTGGAACGTCGTAGAAGTATAGACACGTCGGAGACATGTAACGGGGTAGTCGGCGTAGCTAATGAAAAATGTATATATGGTTGCATCAAAATTTTTCAGGCTAGTACTCTTATGCGAATGACCTGTATTTTATACATATAGCTATTATTGTTACTCAAGGTCATGACAGCCATTGAAGCAAGTTGTATACACTTTATATTATATACCACACATCCTCAAAAAAATTTTTTTCCGTTTCTTAACAGTTCAGTTTTTTTACTTTCGTCGGGAAACTGGTTTTCAACCCGAACAGCCATTAAAAAATGGAAAAACGCTTATAATAATTTATAATATAATATGCTACAAATTAAAAAAAAAGTAAGCAGGCAAATTGTTTAAAAATTTCGAAATCATTTACTTATCGTTCGAATTTTTTCAATTTCTCTTAATTGTTAGATTCTTTAAACCTTTTATACCTAACTGAACTAGCAAATTAGTTATTTTCAGGTTTTTTCAGCTAAAATCTAAAAAGATCGATTGCAATAAACTAAAAGCATTTTATTTAAAATTAACTAAAAGAGTGCATGCACCAATTTTTTTCGGCAAGTTCGACAGTTTGCACTTTTATCAATTCTAATTATGATTAAACAGTTTTTGTCTCTAAGCTTAAATCTACAGAAAATAAACGCATTCTACAAGATTTATAAAAATTAAAAATTTTATTTAGACATTGAATAATTAAAATTCAAACTGTTTTAAAAAAGCTGAAAATTTTATTTTATAACATAGAATTCGCTATATCAGCATTTTAAAAATTCGTGTTTTAATGGTTGTATCTATAAAAAAATATATCAGTAAAATATTTCGGTAAAAATTAAAAATATAATTTGGTAATGCTGCGTCCACCAATTTAAAAAAATGTTAATTTAAGTTCTTTACTTATTTTTGAAAAAATAATAAATATCGAAAATAACATAACTTTCCCAAGCTTAAAAAAAATCTTGATTTTGGAGTTGTTACAAATTCGAAAAATATTTGTAAAATTGTGAGATTTTTAAAACTTCTGGACCTAACTGAAGTCTTACAATTGCTTAATTTTTTATATTATATTATAATATGTTATATATATAATATGTTATATTGCTAGAATCCTTAAAATACTTTACATCGTTCCTTACTTCTGCTCGTCTCCATCTGTTTCTTAATATTATTGTTTGAATTGAATTTTTAGTTCTTTAAACTTTTTAAAATCGTTGTACTTTTTTGAACTTTTAATTTTTTGGATACTTTGAATTGTGCCCCGGTTATTTCTAAAATTTTAAAGATTTCTCTAAAATAGAATTCATAAGTAAATGTTTCTTTTGGAATTTCTAAGTTTTGTGTATTTTTTGAACTTTATTGGTTTCTTTAGATTTTTTTTTAAAGTGTTTTATGACGATTTTTGGATTTCCTTGTTTTGATTTGATTTTTTGTTTCTGTTGGCTTGTTTTTGTCGTTAGATATTTGATTTTTTTCAATAATTAAAGTGATCTAATTTTATAAGATATTGATTGATACTTCTTAATAATAAAAGATTTATAGGAGTTCTTACCTTTTCAAGACTTTTTTCGAACCCATACTTTGATCCCCTTCTTCTCGATGATAACACGATAGAATCCGGAAACTTTTTGCGTAGACAGGTAGCTCTCGACGAGCTCTACTAGCGTGCCAAATCTCATTCCGATATGTCGACTGGTTTAGAAGTTATGAAGGAATAGCTAAAAACCAACAAATTTTCATCGATTGGGTCAGGAATTTTTTCGAAAAATTTTGCGATATTCGAAGACGAAATAAGACCGGTTTCTTAGCATTCAGGACCTCAGAAATACGATAGCGTTGACCGCATCTCGATATCTGTCATAATTAAAAAGTTGAAAAATTGTCAAATTTCCCAAATATTTGCCGTTTCGACTCAAAAAACCTTTTCAGGCGTTCAAACGCGAATAACTTTTGAATCCGAGGTCGTACGTGAATTCCCGTGGCACCGTTGGATTCCTCGTAAAATTCTACGAAAGATAGGATCAAATTAATCTTGATAGAAGATTCTTCAGGTTTTCCAAACAATTTCCAAAACTCCGTCTCTTGCATCTTCTAAATTACTTCAACAGTTTTAATAATTTAAATTCTTTTGTTTGTTTTTGAGTTTTTTTTGTAATCTGAGTTTTTTTTTTTTAAATACTTTTTCACCAATTTATTTTTGTCTAGCTCTAACTATTTTATTTATTTAGGTGCAATGCATGTGTGAAGCCCTTCACCAAAGAGGAGACATTGAAAGACTAGCAGCTTTTCTTTGGTCTCTCCCCCCATCTGAGCTTTTGCGAGGAAACGAAAGCATTCTCAGAGCTCGTGCAGCTGTAGCTTTCTACAGAGGATCCTATCATGAATTGTATTCCATTCTAGAGTCTCATTCCTTCAACCAAAGATGGCATGCAGAATTACAAACATTGTGGTTCAAAGCACATTACAACGAAGCAGAAAAAGTACGAGGACGTCCTTTAGGTAATTAAATTCGATAACAATGATCTGCATAAAATGCTCATTTTGTACGTAGGTGCGGTGGATAAATATAGACTCAGAAAAAAATACCCTCTTCCTAAAACCATTTGGGATGGCGAAGAAACTGTATATTGTTTCAAGGAACGTAGCAGAAACGCACTGAAAGAGTGTTACTCCAGAAATAGATATCCAACTCCGGACGAAAAACGGGCTTTAGCGAAGAGAACTGGATTGACACTGACTCAAGTTTCGAACTGGTTCAAGAATCGAAGACAACGAGATCGAACGCCGCAACCAAGACCGTTGGTGTTATTTTTATTTAAAGAAAAGTTTTTAAATTTGATGTTTTCAGGGAACTTATTTTGGGCAACATGTCACTAAGTCAAAGCAGCATGATGACAGCCCACCAAGGAGGTCTCGACATGGTTGCATTCCAAGCTGCTTCAAAACTTTTCGATTCCAATTGTGGTGTCACCTCTTGCTATTCCGATTATCAAATACCCTAAATTTCGTGTAACCCTTAAAAAAATTCGGTCTAGATGGTGACCAGTACGTTATAAATCACTCTTACGTTGTCGATGGTAGCTTCTCTGTAAATTTTTGTAAATATTAGTCATAAAGATAATAGACGTTGAAAAATTTTGTTGTTAATTAGATCACCTAATCTTGAGTAGATAATTGTCTCTGGTACGGTTTTTCTTTGATGTTGGTATTCAGATCAAACCTGAAACAACTTTAATTAGCTGAAGAATTATTTCGAGTGTCTAACACTTTTTTTGTTTTGGCTCGTTGGTGAGTTTTCGTTTAGTGACTTCAGAAGAAGCACGCAACTCTTTCATGTACTCGGTCAAAGGAAAACTCTTCAACATCTTCTCGATGCAAGACAGCTTGCTAAATTTACGAGTTCAAATAACCGTAAAGCATGAAATTAAATATTACTCGGAACCGTGTATGGAAAATACACCCTCTTTACTCTTAGTTCTCAACAGATGATGCCTATCAAATAAAATCGCCAGTATCTTTTTCAGATATTGCTGTTCTTCGTTCCAATGATCATTACGAAGATTTTTAAAGAACTCTCTCATCTGTTCTTGCATTTTCATAGACGAAAAATCAATTTCTTGGCGCTCAGCTAAGATATTCTTCACAGAAACTGCATTTTTTCGGGTCTACACTCAATTAAATTGGAATAGCTTACTATGTTATAGTGGTTACCAGATAACCTCGCCAGTAAGATTGAATTTTGACGGCACAATTGTTGAAATGGGCGACGCTCGAGTTGTAGTAAAATTCACTATAATATTTTGGAAGATGCAGCCGGATTAACCAACCTCGGACAAATTTTTGAATGAGAGTAGCTTTTTTGTTCCAATCTTTTATCATTTTGCGGATTACGTAGCCACGCCATGTTCGCTGGATGGCAACGCTTGAGGAGAAGAGTTTCTTGTCGCTTTCTGCGAAATCACTGAAAAGAGAGTAGAAAAATTATATAAAAAAAAATAGCTACCAATATTTTGCAACGATTTTTTCTTTGATGTTTTCCGAATCACAAAGCAGATGAAAAACAGAAGCCATTTTTGGAAAGTGTAGAAAAAACTAGTATTGTCAAGTGTTTGTCATTCGGTGACGGTAAAATGACGACTTTGAAATGATTTTTTAATCAGCTCAGTCAGTGGATGCCAGAATCCATCAGATTCTGTCATAGAACCTTCTGAATTACAGTTGGTTTATGATTCATCATCTTCTATATCAAATGGAGGTGTTCATTAAGAGGTTTTATCAAAATCGTCACTATCAAGAAGAAATTTTATCGTTTAACCAAGTAATGTCAATTCATGGATTTTCTAATAATTATGCTAAACAAATTTATTTTTGTATTCAGTAAAAGTATTGAACGATATTCGGCCGATACGCAAGTAACAGACGCGATTGATTATAAAAACTTTGTCTCGATTTTACAACCTTTAATATTGTTTTATATTTGTCAGTTATCGGTCTCATGACGTTAATAACCACAAGCACGTTGTGTGAAAACAAAACGAAAAATTTTGTCGTAGGTGCACTTGCTCTTCTAAATTCTCTTGTAAATAAAGAGCGCCGTTCATGGTACTGCCTGTAAAAACAAGAAGACATTTGGTTGAAAATTTGATGGCAGATTGTAAATTTTTTGTATCTAGTTCTGTTTTTTTCTTTCGCCAAACTTTTGATACCTGTTCTTGGCAAAAATATTGTAGTTGATTTGATACGAAAAAAGCACTTTATTCCAAAACGTAAAATTTTTAGACATTTTAATAGAAGTGTTTTATTTTTCTTTGGTTTCTTTCTACGAATTCGTTTTTTAGAAAACTAATCATTTTATTTTAAGATGACTACCAAAATTTGTATTCACACATGAAGCTACTGTTGACCTACTTCTTATCAGTAACTCCGATAATTTTCTGTCATTGTGTCACAAAACACAAGTTCTTGTTCTCTTAAACTTGGTTCTGATTTTTCTATATCCATTATCTCGTTTTAGGTAAATATTCCAGCAAACGTCTAATTTTAGAATATTTTTTGTAGACTGCAGATAATGGTGATTTTTGGCCATCAAATACAATTTCCTTAAATTCGAAATTTCTGTTTGGATTTTTGACTATACTACAGGAAAACAATATAATTATCTTTGGGCGGCCTGTAGAAGATAAAGATTGAAAGTAATTTCCTTTTTAAACCTAAAAATAAATAAATCACCATTTAATTACTGACCATGACTGTGTCACCAAGAACTTTTAAAATCTGCACTGTTTTGAAAACGTCTTTTTTTTTAATACAGTGATCTCAGTAAAACCAAAAATTAATTTGTAAAACTCGAAATAGAAAAGCAGAAAGTACTAATAAAGAATTACAAAATGAAAAAACTGGTGAAAATTTTCTAATTATTATCTTTTGCTTACTTTACAGTTACTTTCTTCAAAATAGCTTTATTTCTCACAAATTGATCTAAACATCTACAAACGACCGTCTTTGTTGAAACCCTGAATGAAACATGGATCACTTTTTTTTAATTGGAAAAAAAGAGTTGTTTGCCGGTGGCGTCGTTACCATCAATTTTCACAAGGTCCGAGAGGAACGTTTCAAACATGAATCCAACAAGAAATAGAATTTAAATTGCTTCTTAGTTAATTTTCTTTATTAGCTAAAACACAACTAATTTTATTCGAATGTTATTTCCCAGAGACGCTATCTGTTTTATTCAGTGTGGCCTTCATTTCTTTCCTTTCTTCAATTAGTTTCTACAACTTTTCCCGTTTTTGTTTCTTAACCTTCCTCTTGCTGTTTTTAAAGTCCTTTAATGTTTTAAATTTTTCTACTGGTGCAGTTATGAGGTTTCTTTGTTCTTTCTTCTCTGGTTTCTCTTTCAGTTTTTGTCTTAAGAATTTAATCTTAAACTTTCCAGTTGATAGTATAGTAGGAAATAGATAAGCCGAAAATTAGTATTAGAAAAGTGGTAACAATGTGATCACAACAATAGGTGTAAATCGTACAATAAATGAATTTCATTTAAACTTTAATATGGTAATAATTTACAATCTATAAAATATAAATATTTCGATAACCTAAAGATAAAATTAAATAATTATAATAACAAAATAACAGGATAAACATTTTATTGTTATTGTAAGTTTTACTCTAAATATATTTTATGCAATCCAATTAGATTGGTTGTTTATTAATCTACACTATATACAGGCTTTAACAATAACGCAGGAACTACAATCAAGGTTGACTAAAAGGTTTTAACATCACTTGCTTGCATTTCAACCTCGAATGACGCCCTTATCACTTTGTTTCTAAATATATACATAATGGTAATAAAAAGATTAAAGTAGATAAAAAAGTATAAATCAAAATACTTGCTTTATAAAAATACTTTTGAAATACTGAAAAATAAATTTTGTTAAGAAGTAAAAATAAAAGAAGAAAAATAAATTAATTACAAAAATAATCTTATTTAGATAGGAACATTACTTACAAATTTGTATATTTACAGTATTTATAACTTTAATAGCTAGCAATTTGTCCGTGGTGTCTTCAGAGGAGTAGTTAAAAATATGTACATCTTGTGTTTTGATTGGTGAAAATATTTCAAATACCTCAAAAAATTATTAAAGTTATAAACGGTACAAAGTAGTGTGGGCTTAACTAAACAAATCTATCTAAGTGCCATCACTGGAAAGTGACCATTAGTGAAAACACAAACAAAACTGTTCCAACAGATGGCGGCAAGACAATACCTACACTAAACTACTGTAATCAGTTCGTTTTAAAAATCGCCTTGTCCAACGAAACCCTGGCTACCGAGAAAACAGTCAACTTGAAGTCAACGTTATTGTATCTCAAGCATTACAAATTAGTACAAGTTAGAACAACTGACATTTGACTTACACTCATCTAATTGTCTTTATAACGAATTCAAAAACTTTGAAAAAACGTTCTGGGGCGTTCGTGGGTGTCCAGTCTTACATTAGTCACTAATTTTACCTACATGAGTTAGGACATTAAATGCGAGAATAGTCTACCAAAGCAACGTACATTTTTAATATGGAGACATGACCAGATTCCTGACATTTTACGAGTTCTTTTCAAACAAAAATGGCCCAATGTGATCAGTGAGAGAGCTAAAAGAGTAGTTTTAGTTCGCGAGTAATAAAAAAAATGTGTAATCTGAGACTCTCTCGCTTCCAAAAAACGGTCCTCTGATCATATCTGTACAATCTACGAAAGCATTACATTTATAATACTATATTAGAAAGACATCGAAACAATATGTGTACAACAAAACTGATGGCTTCCTTTAAGAAATATCACAATTAAAACATACAAGGAAATAAATAATAACTTAATTGGCTACTTAGACACCTCCGTTCGATTCATCTTTATTTTCATTACCAATGTAATTGTTGTTGCATATAGAACCTGTCGTTAGGTTCATTTTCTCGTAGATCGGTGAATTTTTTGGATTCGTATCGTAGCTTCCCTTTTTTCGTTGGTTAAGGCGTCGCACGACGTGGATTAGCGTTGCGAGGAGAAGAGCGATCGCGACTCCGATCATTATCCACATAATTCGGCCCCACAATTGACATCCATCTGAAAATATATATGATTAATAAAATGATAACAATCTATTCAAATTATAAAGATGAAAGTAACTTGATTTCGCTTCATTTGTAGACTTCTAGAATAACAAAAAATCAATAAACCTTGAATTTTAAATAATAAGCTATTTTTAAATGTTCAAACTTTTTATTTAGATTTCGGGCTTTCTAAAAATTTAAAAGAAAGTTTCATTTTGTTTTTTTAAATTCCTGTATATAAAAAAAAGGTAGCTTTAAAAAAGCACCAATAAAACAATAAACTAAAAATGAACGATGATTTTGTAAAACATCTTCAAAGCTATTATTTTGAGCAAGTTAACTCTGTGAAGTAATAAATTTCAGACACCACTGATTTATTAACAGTCTAAGTAAATTACTTGATTATTTTTGTGTCTGCCATTTCAAACAAATGAAAATGACAGTAAATTTGTTTTTTCTTGTCTGATGTTTATTGCGTGCAAGAATTTTTATTTTAAATAACACTGAAATACGTTTGAAATACAACCTAACTGACTTTAGAAATGTTAAAACACAATTTTTACTCAATACTTCAAAAAAACTGTTTCTGGAAGTACCATTCTTTTTTTTCTATTAAGTTATTGAATCTGTGCATTTGATTTTGGAAGTTTTTAGTGAGTCTAAATATTTATTAAATTTTAGATTATCTTGTAAGTAATTATTAATATTTTCTGAATGATTATAATCATCCAGTTTATGGCTTTCTACTTTCTTCTAAAAGAACTGATTAGTTTGAAGAACAGAGTTTTTTTTTTACTTTTTGATGGTCAGATAAAGTTTCGTCATTTTTAATAGTTTCCAACACTTCTCGAATTTTTCACAATTTATACACACACTGACAGCAATACTCTAGAGATATTTTTTTAGTTAGGTTTAGAATAAATTTTATTTTTATAATTTGTGTTTATGCCTCGTTAATTCTAAACATAGAAGTAAAAAAAATATAACATTTTTATAGACAATTTTAAAGGCATGAATTAATTAAGTTCTTCTGAATTTTTAATGTCTTCTTAATTTTTGATTTTACCTAATTCTTAGAATTAATTTTATTTAAAATTCCTTTGGATTTTAAGATTACATGCTTGGTTGTAATTTTTTGGAGTAAGTATCTAGAATTTCAATTTTTTTTTGTTGCTTCGAAATCTTGAAAAGTCCTTTTGCACGATTTTAATGCTCTGAATTTTTTTCTTCAGATATTTAAAATAATTCAGATGCTTTGTCTTCTCTAAATAGTTTAGACAATATTTTTTGAAATTTGAAATAATTTGAATCCGTTGTATTATTTGTATTTTTTTGATTCTGGGAATTCTTCAAAGCCTTAGAATTAAATTTAAAATCTATAATCAAAATCAAAATCAAAATTTCTGAAAGTCTGAAGAATTTCGGGACTTAATATTGTTAAACAATTTTCAGCAAAAATTCAAAGAATTTAACAAATTCTGTAATGCCTATAATACAGTTAATATAAATCTCAAAATCTTCATACATCCTAAGCCTTTTCTTAAAATAATCTAAATCTTTAACGTTTTTAATATACTCTAGTTTCCTTACCTGTAAAATTTTTAAATGCTGTAAATTTTTCAAGTTTGAGAGATTTTCCAAATCTCTTAAACTGTGTGCATTTTAAAACTATTTATTGTTACTCAATAGATAATTAGTTGATTATTTGTCGCAGCCTTTACATTCGGTAAATCGTTTTAAATTTCTAGATTTTTCGGTTTTTATTTGTTCTTTCCAAAGCTAAAGCAATTCGAATCTTGATTTTTGCATAATTTTAAATTATTTGTAATTTTATTAATTCTGTAGATGACATTTAGAAAATTTGTTAAGTTAAAGTTTATTTAGACAAAATTTAAAAAAAAAAGAGTTAAATCTACGAAATCTAAACATTATGCGAAATTGAGAGATTCCAGAAAATTCCCTTCTCTGTATTTTGACAGAAAAAAAATTAAAAAATAGGATCAATAATTTAAAACATTAGTTTTAATAGTATCTGTGATTTATAAAAAAAATTGTTATTGTTAAATTTAGGTTGATAAAATTTAAAAACATGCATCAGCAGAATCTTTCATTGAGGAAATTTCAAAAGTTCATTATTTTTTACTTTAAATCAAACACTAAGCAGAAATAACTAAACAACTAACAACTTTCTATAATTTCTAAAAATTTTATGATTTCGGAATTGTTACAAACTCAAAGAATGTTGTAGCAAAATTTGCTTTTCAAATTTAAATATAAACATTTGGTAAGATTGAAGATACAAAGAAAACAGGAAGGGTAACAGTAAAGATAACAAAAAATCAAAAAATGTAGAACAAGTGACAACGCTACAAAGTAGTGCAAGAGCAAGAGAGAAACATTGAACAACGTATGAAAAACAACTTTAAGAAAACTAAAGACTGCTTTACGGTACTTTAGGGCAGTGAAGTCAAAAAGAGAACACAATGTAAGAAATTAAAAAAATAAAGAAAAAGGAGCAAGAAAAAAACAAAAAACAGAACAAGGGAAAGAGAATATGTTAAGAAAGAAAGATGTAATATTAAGCAAGTAATTTTTCGTAATTTTTAGCAATTAGAGACTTCTTGCAGTTAGAAAAACTTAGTAATTAGTTGTGATAATATAAATACCTGATTCAATAAATGGTGCGATAGGCTGATAATCATCAGTAAGATTCGTTGCCATTGTAGTCGTCACGAATGTACTTTTCTGTCTATTCGCAAAATAATCATCAAGAATATCTTTCAATTGATTCTTCGTTATATTATACCTCGGCAGAATATCGTCTAATTTATATGAAAAATTGCACTTGCACATTTTGCATCCTTTTTTGTTTAATTTATAGCCATCGGGACAAACCTTGGTACAGTTCAAAGGTTGACACTCTGGTTTATCCAAATGTCGTTCTGAGACCTCGCAAAAGTGTGAAATACACTTCGTCTCTCCATTAACACACGTGCAATTCGTGCAACTGTCCAACATCCACGATTCGTTGTGTTTGTATACGTTATTTTCGTTATGACACGAACGAAAATTTTCATCGTCGCTTGGTTTCGAGCAGAAGGAAAGTCCGTCTTGGCATTGACACCTCTGTCCATCAGGTGTCTCCCAGACATCTCCATCGTCGCATTTTTCTAATTTTTCACATTTGTACATATCACAGCACGTCCCTGGAAAATTGTTTCCATGTTGCATAATCACCACCGTTTCGTTAAGTTCGCATTCCTTTTCGATGCAAGGATAACATACGCATTTATCCTCGATAGCATCGTCGTTATTGTTGGTGGAGAAGCTATCACTTGGACATTTAATACATTTAGTTTCCGAGCAACACTCCGTTTGCTCCGTGACGGCCACGTGGTTTTTTGCACACAACTGTGGTAATTCGCAGAGATCGGAATTACAAACGCATTCGTTGTTTCGAAGGCTTTTGTGCTTATGGACACATTCACATTCGCCTTTGGAGTTCAAAACCGCGCCTGGTGCGCAAGGACATTTTCCGTTTAAAAGGGTTTCGTTTTTACAGCCATCGCAACTGTAGATGGTGCAGCAATTTCCGGGGGTGTCGGTTCCGTTTTTGTAGATGTTGAGTTCGTGAAGACAGGGTGGTTTTGAACAAAGCTGAGGGTCACATTTACAGGTGTTTCCATCCAGGATGCTGTCGTGTGGGCATGGTTCGATAGGTGGAGCGGCATGTAGCCCTGGAAATAGAATGAATATTTAAAATTAAGGGCAAGTATGGATTGGCGTTGTTAATATTATAGTATGAATATTTATTATTTATTTATGCTGTAATGAATTTAGGGGAGTTTCTGGTGTACATCTTCAAGTAAGTTATGTCTGAAGAAGGTGAGCGGAGGATATTCAAAGAGCGTTCTATTATTACGAGCTCGTAACACAAAAATGTATAATAAAAAAAACAGCTATATGCGTTTGTGCATGAAGAGGGTAAGTTTTCAACTTTTTGAACAATGCATCATAATAAATAAATAAACACCTCCGCAAGTATTGCACTAGCTGTGAACAATTTGGCTCGTTGAAGAGAAAATTTAATATTTTTCCAGCTCATAATTCTGTAAAGTTTGTAAACACAAATTGATGTCTGAATTTCGGTTTCGTGTTGTCTAGTTAACTCATTGTAATCAAATAGAATAATTTTAACAACTTTACTTTAGAAGCAGTAAATCACGGATTTTTTTGTATTTTTTTGATTTTGTGAATTCCTCACATCTTTAAAATCTGTACATCAATTTATAAAGCAGCGAAAAATCTTTTTCCTGAAATGCTGAAGGATTTTAGGAACATAACTTTCAGATAAAAATTAAAGAATTAAAAAAATCTATCAAAATTTGGAGTAGTATAAATCTCAAAATTTTCATATTCAAAATAATTTAAATCTTCTACCTTTTTAATATGCTCTAGTTTCTTTACCTTAAAAAATTTTAAATCCTGTAAATTTTTCAGATTTGAGAGATTTTTTAAATCATCTCTTAGACTTTGTATATTTTGAAATTATTAATTTGTATTATAAACAGACAATTAGTTTATCATTTGTCACAATCTTAGATTCGGTAAATGGCTCAAATCGTTTCAATTTTCTAGATTTTTCGGCTTGCTGGCTTCTTTCCAAAGCTTTCTAAAGCGTTTCGAATCTTGATTTTTGCAAAATTTTTAATTATTTGTAATTACTGTTGATTATTTAGATGCCATTTAGAAAATTTGTTAAAGTTTATCTAGACAAAATTCTCAAAAAAAAAGTTCTTTGTTTATGTTTAAAGCTATAAATTTTGCGACTTTTCAGATAATTCCGTTGTCTCTATTTTGTTGGAATTTTTTTTACAAAATACGATGAACTCAGTAAATTTAAAAATTTGTTTTATTAGTTGTATCTGTGATTTATAAAAAAGCGTTAGTGCTATGTTTTGATAGATAAAATCCAGCAAAAAATGTATCAGCAGAATATTTCAGTAAAAAATAAAAATATTTTTTTTATAATTTTGAAAAAAGTTCGTTAATTTTGGCTTTAATGAAACACTAAGCAAAAAATTATTGATTTCGGAGTTGTTACATTTAGAAAATTTGGTTTATTCAGATTTAAAAAAAAATGTCTAAATGTAAATCCACGAAAAATAAACACACTCGACGAAATTGAGACCTATACTTTAGAAGCACTGAATCACAGAATCGATCGCTTATATTTTAACCTCCACAAAGCCAATAAAGATAAGGTTTCGCTTTGAGTATTGTTTAGAAACAACATGCTAAACTCTAGATAGTTCGGGTCCGAACTATAATTGGAGAATGCAGACCATCAAAAATGAGACTTAAAGTTTAGATAAAAAATGCTTCCCGTATAGATAACGAAACAAAAATCGATTCTCAATACTTAATTTTTTTAGACTTGGAACCATTTTTTGTACCTTTTTAATAGACAGATAAAGTTTTCCCATAAATAATGAAGTTTCTGTTACTTCTTGAAATTTTGAAAATTTATTATTAAAGAACAAAACATATTTTTTAAAAATAATATTTTAATAAAGTTTTAGCCTCATAATTGACAACCATCTGAAAGTAAATAATATAATTAATAAAATGACAAAAAATTATTAAAGTAAAAAATATAATAAACTTGTAAAGCAGGAAAGTTTGTAGCTTGATTTCACAGAAATTTTAAAATCTTTTAAAATTTAGATTATGGGATCTCAAAAAACGTTAGAAATCAACGTAAACTTCAGAAAAGCACTATAAAACAGAATAAACTAAAAATGTATAAAAAATTCTAAAACACCTTCAGCCCTTATTTTGTAATTTTGAGATGTTTTGTTTTATGGAAATAGTAGATAATTCGTTTAAATTTCTTAAATTTGGAATTCTTAAAATTAAATTTAAAATCTAGTCAATCTATAAGATACCTAAAAATTTTGAATTTTTGAAAATGTGAAAGGTTTCCAATTTTCAGGAAAAATTTAAAAATTAAAACAAATTCTGGAAATAATATGAAGCCCTAAGTCAGAAGATTGTCAAAATCTATAAAAAAATTGAGTATATGTTTTTGGGTGGTCTGGCTCCTTTTAAAAGCGGTTTGAATCTTAATTTTTGTATTTTTTAATTTTATTAATTGTGCAGATATTTAGAAAATTTGTCATTTTTATTTATTCAGATGAAATCTTGGAGAAAATAAATCTGCAATAAATGAAAGTACTTTTTTATAAAAAAAAAGAAAAAACAGAAATCTATATTTCCATGGAAAAGTATAAAGAAATGAAAAGGATAATTAAAATTTAAACTTTCAAAATAAACTGAAAATTTTATTTTGCAACAGAATTTGGCACATCAGTAATTTTAAAAATTCGTATAACTAATAAAAAAATGGTTATTGTTTTGTTTAGATATAAATCTTTTAAAAAAATACATCAGTAAATTGTTTTAGTAAAAATTGGTAATTCAAAAAACTTTTGAATTTTTTTTCTGACTTTAAATCAATAGGCGAAAATAACTAAGTAATAACTTTCTCTAATTTATAAAAAAATATTGATTTCGAAGTTGCCACAAATTTAACAAATGTGTCAAAATATTTTTTAAATAAAAATTTGATGAAATTAAAAATAAAAAGTTGAGTAACCGTAGTGATGAAAAAAAGTAGAACAAGTCCTGGAGAAAAATTGAACAACCATAGAAAACACCTTTAAGTAAACCAAAAACAGATTTTTAGAATGTTAGGGCAGTTAAAACAGAAGAAGGAAGGCGGAAGGTAATATGAGAACCATCAAAACTAAAATTTAAATATACATAAAAAATGCTTTCGTATACATAACAAGGCAAAAATCGATATTCAATAAATAAGTTTTTTAAGCTTGAAACATTTTTTTGTACCTGGATGAGAACTTTCATCACACGAAAATCAAAATCTCGTGTAAAAGACGCTTACAGCTTTAACAAAATTCAATTCTAAAATTGGTAGTTAAAACAGACCGTCTCCATCGAACTTTGAGTGAACTCTACAGAAACCGCCGCTTTTATTAAATGCATATTTTATTATATAGAAAACGTGTTGAAAGCGGAATTAACTTTTAATAAATTATTAACATATTATAGAATTCATTGTTCATCCAGAAATGAAAAATGTTTTGGTTTCCTTTTGTTTAGCGTTTACGGTACGTTTCATTCGAGGGTTCCATCATCAAATTCATATAATTGTAAAGAGAACAAAACGAATGAGACGCCAACAAACACTGGTAATTAATGCACGAAGTTAGAAAGGCTTAATACTCCTTTCAGTCGGCCATTGTCGCGTTCGCGGTCATGGAACGTGTTGTTGAGGTTTAGTACGTTCTTAGTTCCCTTAATTTAATATTTATATGTCTCTGGATACTGTCTTCCGGAAAACCGCCAGTGCTGTGTCATTTCTAATGTTTTCTAAAAGAACAGCCACGAACGTTTACTTGATATTCGGTTTTTCGTTTAGAGGTCTACAATTTGGTGTTTTATTGGATTTTTCAAGATGTAAGCTACGTAATGTATTGTACGTTGTCTTTTTTCTTTACGCTTTGAAAACTTGACATTTTCATGGAAATACAGTGAGGGATGCAAGAAAAGTCTGAAGTTTACTATGCTGTTCTCACAGGAAGTTCATTACAGTGCGACAGTTAAGGCAAATTGCATGACGAGAACTCGGGAAGACCTGGTTTAATGTCTTGTTTCATGGAATGAGTGGACTGGTTGGCACTGCATGTGGATATTTGCATACATGGTCAATATTTGGTGTTTGGAGCAGAAAGAGCAAGGAGACCGTCAAATTGGAAAAAATGATGGATGTTTCATGTCATAATAAAAAAGATCCAAATCATTATGATGATCATCTTTTAGATCCTAAAATTTGTTAAGTTTGCAAGAGAAATTTTTAATTTTTTAAGATTTTTTGGATTCTCAAATTTTTTTAATCGTTTTTTAAAAGTTTTGGATTTTTCACAAATAATTATTTAGAATTCCTACATTCTCTGGATCCTCACGAGTTCTGAAGCTCTCTCATTCTTTTTAGAATTTTTATTCGTCCGATCATTCCGTTTTTTCACTTGAAAAAATGAAAATAATTTTTATCTCAAAATAATTTTAGCATATTACGATAATAAAAACGTTGCAGAAAGTAATGCACTGAAATTTTGAAAATTTCTGGTAATATTGGGAAAAACATATCAATAAAATAATAAGACTTAAAAATCTAAAATGTTCTCCACTTATGTAAAATATGACATTTAAAAAAAATGGTGCAAAAATGAATTTTGAAATTCTGATATTTCCAAATTATTACTATTTTTTTCAAAAATTTGATCTCTTAAAACACAAACGACAAATATTCCTAATATTTACAGAATAAAAAAATACACATTTTCGAATTTCTTACAAAAAATGTATTTAAAAAAACAATAATGTAAAATTGAGAACTGCGACAGTTTGTACATCTCATCTTCGTAGGCACAGAATTTTCCAAATATCTATAAAATTATGTCAAAATTTGAATTATTTAAGAAATTCTTACATAAATGGTGGACGCACCAAATTTGCCATTTTCATAAAACTTCAATCATTTCGTGAATTGTGACTGCTGTCTTGATGAATTTTATCTGTCTATAAAGAATCAAAAAAATTTCCAAATATTTACAAAAAAAAGTGAGGTAAAAATGGAATTTGATATTTTGAAATAAATTTATGATTTAGTCTTCATTTTCAAAAAATGTTAATATTTCCTTGTAAATTCCGTCTGCCCAGATGTGGAAACACGAAATGCTATAAAAAAGAGAGTAGATAACAAAATTAAGAAAAATTCCAATTTTTTAATTTGCTGTTATAATTTAAGCTCAATTTTCACTATACAAATTCTAATTTCTTCTAAGTTTTAAATTTCATTCAGTGCGAATATTTTCTTGTATCCATCTTTGTAGATGCCATAAACAAAGAATTTTTAAATGTTTATGAAATAAAAAAAACTTTGCAAAAATGGTGGATGCGCATTTTCATACAAAACTTGTTTCTTTCAAAAAAATCATTTTTATAAATTGTAACTGCTTTCTTGCCAATTTCATTTGTCTACATTTTATATTTACAAAATTAAGAAAAACAAATTTTTCAATTTGGGGCAAAAATGATATCTGCTATTTTGAATTAAATTTCTAATTTATCCCATGTCATTATTCTCGTGAATTCTCTAGATGCAGAAACGCTAAATTTTTCAACTATACTTAGTTAATTATTCAATTAATTTTAATTATTTCTTAATTAATTATTTAATTAATCAGTTAATTATTTTTTTATCATTCTGAAATTGTCCCTGTTTGACCCAGCCTATAAAAAGTTTATCAAAAATTGTTGAACGATGGCATTTTTTGCGTAAGTATGTGATTAAAATTTATTATAATTTCTTTCTTGACGATGAAAGTAAAAAGAAGAAGAAACAGCAATATTCAGCGTTTGGAGACGATCCTCGGATAAATAAAAAAAATAAAATATGCGTCCTTTAAATTAGTAAAATGTAATCCTGAAACTTCATCCCGCGCTTGCAATCGTCATTTGCGTTGGGAGTTGAGAAAGTCAAGGTAGCTAGCGCGACAATAAGAACACGACGTAATCTAATCTTTTTCCCATTTCTGCTTCACGAATGAATTATTACTGAAAGAGGTAGCCTGGAGAATTGCCTCCCCCTGACTTGTAGCACTGATCGAGGGTAGTTTATAGCGATGTTCATTCCCTTCACCTTTTTCTTTGTTGGATGCTCACAATGCGGTTAAAGTCCTTAGCTTGTTCGGTTAAAGACAAATGTAAAGCGCTTTATCTTAGTCTCACCAATGTATAAATTAGAGGTTTCGTGCTGTAATCTTGGTCAAGCGATTCAACCTTTTGTGATATAGATTAAATTTGCACGCTTAGTTGGGCCCAAGTTCTGTATTGATGTTACATGAGTAATTGTTAATGGAACTAGGTGGCCGTAAACAACAAATTGGGTAAAGGGAAGCAAACGTTACATACTCTGTGTAAGCTGAGAGCAACGCTCTAACTTTTAACTTCTGGTAGTAGTTAAAATTACGGTGAAAAGATTTTTAACCAAGCATAATAAATAAAACAAATATTAAATCTGGGACAAATAGGATTTACTCCTTTAATTTTGAAAGGAGGTTTATGAAAAGTTTAACGTTGCAACTTTCAACGATCTGGCACGGGAACTAATCGCCCGCAGTTTTTTTTTTTTTTTTTTTTTAACTAGGATTCAATTTTTGATGCATTACTGAACAATTATTTATTTAGTGCACGGTTTTCCACTTACTCAGTCCCAAAATGTATTTCAGCACTTAAGATGGTATCTGGGTAATTTTGCGTCGATTTGTAGGAACAAAAGGCTCCACTGTTACACTTCTCTTCCTTTAGTTTGCGTATTCCAGACGTTATTAAAAAGAGGAGTAAGTAATGTAAATAAGCGATCATTTATTAGTTGCTAAATTCTTTAAAAGAGTAAAGACTGAGTAACAAGCAACTCCCGACGTTAATGGGGGTCCTGAAACCGACGAGTTTGCTGACAATTGCTGAAATATCTTTTACACGAAAGAAAATCCATAAAGAATGCAGTACTAGAGCAGCTACAAGAAAGAAAATGTGTTACTGCTCACATCTCGTTTTATGATTTGCTTAAAAAGTATAGCAAAAAAAGTTATTAATCCGTAAACATTCTTCCACAAAAAAATGAATACCCAGATTTTTTTTTTATAAAATTTAAGCAGCCCTTTGACCGTTTGAAGATCCACACTCCAACCGAACCGTCTTACACGACACTATTAACTTATCCCGAACATACGTTCTCCATTTCTGAGCTTATTTCAATGTTAAATTACTTTCATGTGCGATAAAGTAAGTCTTTCGTTGGCTGAAACAAAATCAGTTCAACTAAACAAAGGGAGACATTCCCAGTTGTTTAAAAAAACAAAAGTAGTTCTCGTAGACTCGACGGATTCGCTTCTGCTAAATCGCAAAAACTCATTTACTTCTCTTGTCAAGGAACTTCCCAACGATCGTTGGGAAAGAAATCTTTCGTTCCATTTTTGCGGAAATACTGTGCGTGAGTTGAAAGTGAGCCAAAAATGAAGATGTTAAAAGAGTCAGAAATGATGGGTTTCTATAGATTATCCACATATTCTCTAAATCCTCTAGATATAGATACTCTCATTTTCGAATCGCTAAATTATTTTTTAGATTTTTAAATTTTATAGTTCAAATATTTAGAAAATGCTTCGTCCATTTAAAAAAATTACGTTCTAGTTTTAATATATTTTTGAATTTTTTAGATTTATGATACTTTTAAAATGTCCGGTTCGAGATATGATAGGAGCTAGAAGGTCTAAACAAAATAAAAAAGTCTGAAATTTATTCTAAATGCGAAACAATCTTAATCTTGACTAAATGAACTTTCAAAAAAACACTTTAAAGTTATAATCGTAAGAATTCTCTAAATCAAATTTTTTTAAAGGTAGGTAAAGGTAAAGGTTTCCTGTTCACGTATTCTTCTTCTTCTTCCACCACTTTTAACGCTAGTAGACTGTGGAAATAATCTTCTTCTATCTACGATATCCTCTTCATTTGTTGATATTCTGTTTTTTCTATCTTTTATGTCCCTTAGGGTTTTCTGTTTAGATTACACATTCTTTAAAATCTTTAAGTCTTTAAAAAAGCTTTCGATTTTCGATTAAAGTTTGCTTTGTTCGTTTCGCAAATTCTTTTCAATTTTCCTCAGTTTTCTTCACTGTAATTTTTTTCTTTCAATATTTGTTGTGAGATCGTGTCTCAAATTCTTCTTAAGATCTTTTAACGATCTGGCAAGAAAACTAATCATCCCCCGTTTGTGTTTCCAACTGGGATTCACTGTTTTTATGCATTACTGAACAATTATTTGTTAAGTGCTCTAACGAAACACGGTTTTCTACTTACTGTTAGTTTATTAAAATACCCCCAAAAGTATTTTGGCACTTAAGATGGTATTTGGGTAATTTGGCGTCGATTCGTAGGAGCAAAAGCCTCCACTGCTACATTTCTCTTCCATTAGTTCGGCGTTTTCTGACACAATCCAATTAAAATACGAATTTCTCTAAAAATATTCCAGACGTAACATCGTCATTATTGAAAAGAGAATCCACAAGTAATATGAATTAGAGGTCATTTATTAGTTGCTAAATTCGTCAAAAGAGTTCGTAATAAGGAACTTTCCGACGTTAATGGGGTCCTGAAACTGACGAGTTTCCTGACAATTGCTGAAATATCTTTTACACAAAAGGAAATCCATAAAGAATGGGCGAACTGTAGCAGCTACAAAAAAAGTGTATAATTGGTCACATATCTTTTACGACTTGCTGGAAAAGCATAGAAAAATAAGTTTTAAGCCGTAATAATCCCTACATATATTACCAGTTTACAAGAAGTAAATACCTAGAAAGACCATACCACACTCCACCGAATCGTCCTTTACGACTATATCTTATCACGAACATACGTTCTCCATTCCTGGGCTTATTTTAATGTTAAATTACCTCCATGTACGATAAAGTAAATCTTTCGTCGGTTGAAACAAAATCAGTTCAACTAAACGAATGGAGACATTCCCAGTTGTTTAAAAAAACAAAAGTAGTTCTCGTAGAACCAAACGGATTCGCCCCTGTTAAATCGCAAAAACTCATCTACTTCTCTTTTCAAGGAACTTCCGAACGATCGTTTCCCAGAAAGGAATCTTTAGTTCAATTTTTCCGGAAATGCTGTGTGTTTGATACTTTTCATTCTTCGGTGTGTAGAAATGTCACTGAAAATACGAAAGGATCTTTTCAAGGAGTGCATCGTTGCAGTTTAGTTGGTGGGGAATATAATGCGTGGAATGATCCTGTGTTATTAGTTTGATTTAAACTTCCTCTTATTACAGTACATACGAGTACGTACGTAATTTAATTTTAAGTTTAATTAACAGAGTATGAGTTTAACGTTTACAAAGTTAGAAGCTCGAAGTTTAGAACTATTAAGATAATCTTTAAAACGAGTTTACAAACTAACAAAAAACACAACTTGTTAAACTTAGTAAAAGCTAAGAGTGTTTAAACACTGTGCAGATATATCTATAGTTGACAAAATAAGAGTGTGAGTAATGTAAAATATGCGCGAATTTCGCAACGGCATGTTCACAAAATCCCTTTTTGTGGATTTCGTCATCGTATTCGTTACCAGATTACCATGTTCTAAAATGGGCGATGTACCGTGTTTACATACAATTTAAAGGCAATAAAAAGGAAATATTATACATTTGGATCTCGGTAGGAAATGTTTGTGCCATATAGACGCCTCTTCTGCTTTGCCTTATAATGGGATAATAACTTTACGCCTTCGATTACACCAAACTTTTAAGGTAACGTACGCTTTGATCGCTTTATTGTGAGAATTTGAGAAGAATTTGTCTGCTACAATGGAGAAAAAACGAGAAAAAATTACACCCACCTGGTTCGACGACCTATTGGAAAATTTATGCAGATCAGAGATGTTATTGAATGAATAAGTGTTTGGTCCACTTTCATGCTAATTATATTTTGGAGCTTGTTTATTGAAATTGTTTTTTTAAAAAGGAATTGTTAATAATTTTTAAGGCTTCATTCGATGATTTATAATTGAATTCGTTCGCTAATGAGCAATTATTTTTTTTCTGAAATTGAATGAGGTGCATTTTTAAACTGGTTTTTTGAAACACCTTGATTTCTTGTTATGTTGATGTCAAAATAGGCCCCGACAATAAAGATGTCATAACTGGTGGTCACAAATAGCTATCTAACAGCAGGTTCAAAATAATATGCAGAAATATGCAGTATAATCACTGTATTTATTATTATTATTATTATTATTAGCATCTTTGAAATTATTTTGCTTGTCTGTAAATTCTTAAGATTTTTAAACTTCTTAAAATCTCTAGATTCTTTGTATGTGTTGCAAAACTTTGTAGATAAATTTAATTATTTTTTGAGATTTTACAATTTTTAATAGTTGGAACATATTTATATTTGAGTGTTTGAAATCTTCAGGAAATGCGTTGTTCGTTTGAAAAATTTACATTGTGCTCATTATATTTTTTAAATTCTTTAGATTTATGATAGTTTTAAGATGTTAATTATCAAAACGGTTCTAGAAATGATAAATGTTTTGAAGAGCTAGAAGATCTAAACAAAATTATAAGCTTCAAACTTATTCTCAATGCGAAACAAGATTAACTTAGCTTTTAAGAAAATGTAGAAATTATTTAAGTTCCAAATTACAAAAAAAGACTGAAGAAAAGCCTTTGATTTTCTGCTTAGTTTTACTCTATTCGTGTCTCAAATTCTTATTATGTGAGGTATTTCTTCTGTACAGTTTTGTGTCGTTCGTGTCTCAAATGTTCCTCAACATTTTTGCTTACTCATATTCTTTACTCTTTTTTTTCCTTTTTTTTTTCGTAGTTTTGTACTTTTGTTATTAGTAAAATATTTTTTTATGCTTTCTTCTCAATTTTCATCCTGTTGTTACCTCACCTGTCCACCAGGAAGTACTTCTTCTTTGTTTATTACCAGTTTCTTCTGTTCCACAAGTTTTTCTGGCCGCTTTAAATACAATTTATTTCGTAATAAATTCAACTTCCTCGTAATTCATTAACACGTTTGAGTTTCTGCGTCTTGCAGTTGTGCTCAACATTCTTCTTCGTGATCTATTTTTTTTTATTTGAGTTCCATTCCGATTATTACCAATTTTTGTCCCTCTTCTCACCTTTAAATCGTGCACATTTTACCATATTTGTATTTATAAGGAAGTAGCCAATAAGTGTTGCTCGTTTCTAGATATTTCTCTTCGCGTATATTTCTATATCTCCTAATGTCTGAATTTCGTGCTTGGAAATATTATATGCTTTCTATAAAATAAAATCCATTATTCTTGGTCCTATCTCATTTATTGATTCACATCCTCTTTTCTTATTTCATTTTATTTATTATGGTTGTTCTTGTTTCTTCTCTATTCTTTCATAATTTTCAGACCAAGTTTTTTTCATTTTTACATTAATTTTTTTAAATTCGTACATAGTGTCAAAAAATTACATGTTCTTGTTCATAAATATTTAATGCAAATTTTTTTTCACAGTTATATGTATATGTCTAAAATCTTTAAAATTACTAAAAAATATTTTTGGGAATTCCTGGGGTCATTTATTTAAAAGTAATTCTTCAAAATCCAAAAAAAAGTGTAATTCTAAAATTTAATATGATAATAAAAGAAAGTGGCAAGTTCTATGTGGCAGAATACGAGAAAATAAAATAAAAAAAATCTGAGGAAACTATTGTAGTTATAAAACAGTTAAAAAAATTATTTTAGTTATAGCTTCTGTTAATCTCACATTTCTTATTATTCTGTTTCTTCATCTTTTATATTCCTTAAGGTTTTCTGATTTGGTTACACATATTCCCTTTTGATTTTGTATTTAGTTTTGCTCTATTCGTCTCTCATTTTTTTTTCCAATTTTTCTTTTGCTTCTTTCTTTCGATATTTCGTCTTTCTATAAATTTTTCTTTATAAAGTATTTTTTTTGTACAGTTTGGTGCAGTTTGTGTCCCAAATTTTTAACCGTAGTTTTGTAATTTTTTTAGGTACTTTTTTCATACTTTCTTTTCAATGTTTATCCACCAGGAAGTTCTTCTTCTTTGTTTATTACTAATTCCTGCACGTTTTTTCATACACGTGTATTTATAAAGAAATGTATTTAATGTATTTTACGTTTCTACATCTTTTTTCTCCTGTAAATTTGTGTATCTCCTAATCATTCTTTGTCCTATTTCATTTATTGATTCTGTTTTTATCTATATAATATTTATTATGACCGTTCTTGTTTCTTCCGTTCGTGTCTCCTACGGTTATAATTTTGTTATAGTTTGTGTGATCTACTTCTTTGTGTAAATTTTCTTTCTCGCTGCTTTCATGATGTTCTCTATTAAGTGGATTTAACAGTTGTACAAAATAAGCAGCTTATTTATTAAATATAAAGAGAACATCTATAATTATATAAAAACAAAAAAGGAACTAAATTAACATGTAACATTTTTTCATCGTAATAGTGAGTTAATTGATATTAAATGAAAATTAGAGTAAGAAAAAACTTTTTTGCAATGCGCGCATGTTTTAATTACAATGAACACTCCTACCTTAATTGTTCGCAAAAGCTAATAATTTTGTCAGAAGTGGAGCAGATACCGTCATAATTTGTAAATAACTGTATTCAGAAAGTTCAGGACTAGTCTTATTCATGAATTCACTTATTCCATAAAGGAAGTGATGTAAATTTCTCTTTTGTTCAGTAGATTAAAATTTATACCCCCTTTCGGCATCTTCGGTAACTGAAAGACTTTTCTATAGGGACAAATAAATTTACACCGCAATAATATAAAAATAGTAAATCAAAAATTCTTCCCTCCACGTTGAAACATAAATTAGATATAAAATAACGACTCTTTTAATATTTTTGCTAGAAGTAACTATTAATATTCGCTGAACGACGACGTCGGCGTTCATCCCTCACAAGAAAGGTGGTAATAGTAGCGACTTTATCTTTTATTGCAGATTCATCTCGTTTCCGAGTAAAATCTTCAACACAGAATGAAGGCAAGGCAACAGTCGGCCGTTACCATAAAATCCAATGTCTCGTATTTCTTAAAAGCCATAGAAAGAAGCGTTTTGGACGCCCTCGCTATTAAATATTATTCATGGCCTCGGCAAAAATGACCGATGAAATCAACTCGGAAAATAAGCACCAGGTGTTTTCAACACTGATCGTAGTTTGTTGAGATAATATTTATTATTAAGAAGCTTTAGTCTGCACGTAGAAAACCGCTTTAACAAAAACTAAAAGTAGCACGTAAAAGCGATACTCTGTTAGTCATAACAACAATGTTTCAAATAACCGAGAAAATAGAGAAAGAAGGTGGATAACCTTTGATTCTGTTTTTATTTTGACGCAAATGTGCATTTTGAATTCAGTGGAAGCATTGCACGTCTGTTCTGTATCAATCACATTAAATAAACGAGGAAAATATTTGTATTTGGACGTTGTTACTGTCGGTGCTTTAATTTTTTTTTTAAACACATTTATTTTCGAATTAATTTTTATAGCACCATAACTTCACACATTACAATTACAAAAAAATGACATGTATAGTGTGCTGCCTGCGCATCAAACTAACAGCGCCAATAAAATTTCTCAACAATTATTTCTAAAATGTTTTTTTCACTTTTACCATATTTGTTCTTACGATTCTCTAGCCACTGATTATATCATCCGTAACTGATTTAATAAACGTAAACTACAGAAATATTTAAAATAGTCCTCAGATTTCTTGTTTCCGCTAATGACCCTCGGTTTGAAATTGTAAGCATTGCATCCTGAATACATTTCACTGCATAAACACGGAATACTTGTAATGCGACCCTATTGTCTGAAAATGAAATTAATGCAATCGTCGCCCAGCATGGGGAAGTGCAACATTTTAACTCCGAAGATTTGAATTGCAAATTTCTAAAAATACCTTTTGCTAGATTACCTCAGAGGCCGTCTACATTTTAAACACTTATTACGCTTGCGAATAATCTGAAGTTACATTCGAAGAAATGTTTTTGAATAAAAAGTTCATAAAAATGTTATTAACATTTACAATGTATTCTAGATGTGAGGCTTGCTTTCCTTGACGAAAACTTAATATGATGTAACTGTGAAGCAATAAATATTTTATTACAATCAGTTGCAGCTAATGTTTCTAAAATACCTTTACCATCTAAGCAACGAATTTACACTTCCATTAAACTCTCGAATTACGGTTTAAAAACCCATGTAAACATTTGATGGTAAATGGAGCTAGGTTCCTCGTGGTTTTATTGGTGCACTAAATAGTTTGATGGAATTGTTTGTTTCAGGATTATTGCCTGTTTTGTCCAATTGGATAGAAATAGTACCTTCTTTTGGTTTTTTTACTACTGAATTTGAAATTAATACCAAAATTCTACGTTAAATATAAAATTTTTGGTATTGAGAATTCTAGAAGGTATATTTATATATATATATATGTATATTCCAAGATTCCAAGAATTCTAGAAAATTAAAAATAGAAAAAACAATTTACAAAAAGAAGTAGATAACACAACTGTAATAAAATTATAATCATAGAGACACGAGCGGAAGAAACAAGAACGGCCATAATAAATATTATATGGATAAAAAAAAAACAGAATCAATAAATGAAATAGGACAAAGAATGATTAGAAGATACACAAATTTACACGAGAAAAAAGATCAAGAATCGCTCTTTATAAATACACATGAATAAAAAAACGTGCAGGAATTGGTAATGAAGAAAGAAAAACTTCCTGGTGGATAAAGATTGAAAAGAAAGCATGAAAAAAATACCTTGCAAAAAAATTACAAAACTACAGTTAAAAATTTGAGACACAAACTGCACAAAACTATATAAAATATATACTAAGAAAAATTTACAGAACTACGAAGGAAGTATCGAAGGAAAAAAGCTAAAGAAAAATTGGAAAAAAAATTGAGAGACGAATAGAGCAAAACCAAATACAAAATCAAAAGTTTTTCTTCGGATTTTTTTTTTGTGATTTGGAACTTTCAATAATTTCCACATTTTCTTAAAAGCTCAGTTAATCAAGATTATAATTGTTATGCATTGAGAATAAGTTTGAAAAAAAACATTTATCATTTCTAGAACTGTTTTGATGATTACCAATTTAAAACTATTATAAATCTAAAGAATTCAAAAAATATAATAAACACAATGTAAATTAAACGAACAACTCAGTGCTTGAAAATTTCGAGAAGAAGATTACGAAGAAGAAAATCAGTCACATAACCTGAAAGACACAGAAACTACAAAAAAAAAGTTAAAGAGTTACAAGAGAGATGAATTTATGATAAAGAAATTGTGTTTAAAGCGGCCCGAAAAATTAGTAATAAACAAAGAAAAAGAACTTTCTCGTGGATAAAGATTGAAAGAAAAGCATGAAAAAAATACCTTGCAAAAAAAATACAAAACATACATAGGAAAAAGAAAAAGCGTAGTTTAAAACTAAATGAATCTCAATAAAATTGTCAAAAATTCATTGACATCTTAAGAATGCTTCGATAATATTTGGATATCCGAATAAAGTAACGAATAAAGATGACATTTTGAGATCATGTATTTTGCAAAAAAAAAAACTAATAATTCGAAAAAAAATTACAAACGAAAACATTAGGTTTTCAGAGCGCATAATAATTCAGACTTGAAATTCAAAAACCCAACAAATTATTCAGAACTATTTGAATGTTGTAAATTCTATAAATTCTACGTATAAGAAAATGAGTACAAAAGTGCATCAGCTCCAGTAAGAAGGCAAGTTAATTCTAAAGTAAATTTTCATTGCACTGCAAAGTTTGTGCTTCCATTCTATTCAATAATAAAACAAAATAACAAAAGAATCACTCCTGCAAACATTTCACATAAGAACAATGATATGATTTTATTGCTTAAATATTGCTACAAAATTAAAAAGTGTGTGGTTAAAATTTTCATTATACATAATGAGTAATTACTCAAATTAATCGGAGGCCATATTATTTTTAGAACATAATTTTTAATACTTCTGGCAAAATGATAGCTTGAAGCCTTGAAAATTATTTTAAGCGTTCGACTGTGATAAATTCTGAACAAAGTATGTTATTAAACGGCACTTTGTATAAAATTTATCAACGCGTCAAAGGACTCTGCTGTAAAATCAATTGAAAAACAAACAATTAAACTGGAAGGAGAAGTGTATACAAACAATTTTTAAATGTGTTTGGCAAAGTTTTTTGTAAACAGTCATATATTGCAGGAAAACAAATTCAAATGTTCACTGCTATTTTTCAATATCTAGACGTCGACCACCTGGCGAAAAAACGCGGTGTTTAAAAACAGAAGTTGGCTTTTTAAGAGAATTTTTTTCAAGGGGCAAGAATATCAATATTTGAAGGGATTAGATTCTAGAAACGGAGTTCGAAATACTAATCGTTTATTACAATCCAATCATCGAGTGCTAACTGCAATTTGCACAAACATTCCGATGAATGCATTTAGCCATTAACATCTTGCAATTACAAGTGACATTATAATGACATGATGTCAGATCAAATACTTCCGACTACGAGTATGTAGGACGAAGCCAAAGAAACCGCTCCTTGGTGTGCTTACGATGTGTCATCAAACAACTAGTCATAACAACCAAACACGTCTATCTACCATCTCATCACGTGCATATCACCAATCTCATATAGATAGTGTGATGTTAGTGCACGTCTTCATGCAGCAACGGTGGCTGCGTTAACTGCATAGTTACCAGATCCATTAACGTCCGGCAACAAGAGAAAAAATGAAAAATATTACAGAGAAATACTCTTTTATATGCCGATTTCAAAGGCAATTCGCCATGTAATGGACGTGCGGTGTGAGTAATTTCAATAAAACTGTGCCGCTTTGTAGCAAATTTCACTGGAAAGAAACACGAGAAAAGGCCAAATGTGAAATTATACAAAGTCTGCGGTAAATTGTATATAAATGTACAAGTTGTCGATGAATCGCCGGTCCATATTATCATCCTTCTGCTATGCTTGCAATAGAAAGTGCAAATAGGGAAAGGGTTCAACTTCGATAATCCTGCCCGAGTTAAATACTAATGATGTGCAGATTGCCTGGAGCTAGCTTATATTAGTCGAGTAATTAACATGTATCCAGAAGCAGGAGAACTAGAGAGGATCCGGTTGAAGCACCACTACGTTCCTTTGATGATATCTATACTTCCACCGTAGAAGTCGGAATGCTGTCGCATAGGAGAAATGGCTCGGAAGGTTCCTCCCTTCAACGCAACAAACCGCTGAACACTACTTACACACTAATTTTCCTCTTAACTACGTTTTAACACGTATAAAACTATTATACCGCGAGGATTTTGCAGTTACATACCTCCAAGAGATCACAAATTCATTACAGACTTACGGAGAAACAACCAGATACGCGCTGAATTATTCCAAACAAACGGGGAATTGTCGACTCCACATGTACAGAACCTCACAAATTATTTTGAAGCATAA
Source organism: Cynaeus angustus (assembly GCA_030157275.1). Taxonomy (NCBI): domain Eukaryota; kingdom Metazoa; phylum Arthropoda; class Insecta; order Coleoptera; family Tenebrionidae; genus Cynaeus; species Cynaeus angustus. Next base: position 26,255,628 of record CM058059.1, read on the forward strand.
ATAAATTCAGTTCGTCAGATGAATGAATACTTCAGGTTTTGAAAAAAAATCTGTGTCAATGACAGATCTATTTACGTCATAAAACAAAATTCAGCCAACAATAACGTAGTCTAAGAATTATATATCTACTTAGACAATTTTCGAAAAATAATCCAAACCAAAACCAAAAATATTATTTTGTAAAAAATTAAATAATTTCATCTGTTTTTCACACGTAAAACAAGTGAAAATCTGCAAATGGTAAAAATAAAAACAAAATTAAAAGCTAAACATTTGCGAATTGAATAAAAAATGACAGACCAATTATTCCTTTCCAAATCAAAAAATGATAATCTGAAAAAGTCTGGATTATTTTAGAAAATAAAACTTAAATGGAATTTTGCAATTATTAGGCTAAGACAATAAAATTTACAGAAGTTTCTTTTTTAACATAATTATCATTCGTGTGAAATTACAGAACTGAGATTTTGTTTAAAATTTTCAAACTCAAGAATCAAAATTTTTCAACATTTTCTTTAAGATTCTGTAAATATTGTATTTATGAGATATATACCTTTTGCATGTTTGTGCAAATGGCCCTAATATTAGAAAATTATTTTTTTTGTAATTTTAGTGATTTTGACATGTCCAAAATGTAAAATATTTGCTTTGAATACTTATAAGCGAGAACATGTAAAATAATTTTTTTTAACATCAATATGTACGGATTTTAAGAGATTTAAATTTTTGGCATTTGAAGAATTCCAGAAAGCATAAAAATTAAAATTTATAAAAATTAAAAATCTATTAATCATCTAGGCATCTGTGTATTTCTTAAAGAAGAAGAATTTCTTAAAAAAATAACTCTCTTCTATAAACGAAAAAAATGTTTTTTTTATCTTGTGAAACATGCATATTTTATGAAAAACTAGATTTTCAAAAACCTTCTAGAAAAATAGTATATTATGAGATTAGCTGATAATGGAAAGGTTTATAGCACTAATGAAAGTTAAGCGTACGAGTGTAGCGATAATTTCATGAGTGCCATAATCCCGCACTGTAGACGAATATTATACGCTATTTTGTGGTCGAAGCAGGAAAAACTAGTTGAAATTCTAAATTATATATTTATTTTCACCTGAATAAAAATACAAATGGCAATCCTTGGTGGCTGCCGTGACGTTTTTTCAAACAATTCCATAGTCTCGTGAAAAATGAATTCTTCTCCTGAAGCATCATCACCAATGGACGAAATTAATCAAAAGACTGCAGAAGCGGAGCTTCTAAACAATAAAGGAATTTGCGACCAAAACATGCTAGAATTACTTGAAGCTACCCAAAGCTGACCAGTCTACGGGATACTCCTTCCGGAGGACGTTTGCCACAATTTTGGCGGATAGTGGCGCCGACTTTAGGACAGTTAAAAAATTCGGCGATTGGAAAACTGATGCTGTTGGGGAGAAATACGTGGCAGATTGCATAGGAAATAATAAGAAAATTGCCCAAACAGTGAATGTTTGATTTATTAGTTGGAACTACTTGTATTTCTTTAAAAAGTGAATCAAAACCACAACTTCCGGACTTGCAATCACCGGAAATTTAAATTGTACATTTTATATTAATACACATAACGTGCTGCTTTAATTTGTTCTTAATAAGCACACAATTTTGGCCCGAGATAAGAGTGGGTACTTTGGTTCTTCTTAAGGTGTACCATTTTGTTGCCAAAATGATTCTAAAAATTCAACGAATCAGAAATTTGAAAATATGGAAATGTAGAAAGTATTTAGAAATTTTAACACTGAATTATTAATTGTAAAGTACAATTATTTAATAAAAAATATGAAATTAATTAGATTAAATAAATAAAAATTGTGAATATTTTTTTTTAGTTATTATCCATAGTTCAATCCCAAAAATTCTAAAATTTTCTCATTTTCAGGAATTTTTAATTTTAATTAAATAACCCCAAAAATTCTCGAAAAGTAAAATTTTTAGAAATTTTAAACTTGCCGAAAATGTAATTAAAGTTGAAGCGTAAAAAAATTAAGTTGACCAAATGAACGAATGTTTTAGGCTTAGAGAAAAATTTCTATGTCAATGCCAGATCTATTTACGTCATAAAACAAAATTCAGCCAAAAATAACGTAAATACCGCCGAACGAAACACAATATTTTTTCATTTTATGCTTAAAAGTTTCTTACATTTCCAGTCACTCCATCAATCAAGTTATCAACAAAAGCGCGTACCTTTCAACGCAGAGATCTGCAAAAATATCACTTGCAAGTTTCCAATTCTTCGTTCGAAATTAAAAGAAACCTTATCATAACAAATTTGATAATTAAAATGTTTAATTAAGTCGTCGCGAAACTCGAATTAAAATCATTATATTTGAGCTGGCATCGTGGGAAAGCGCAAACTGCAAACGTAAAAATTCTATTTCAAGAGTTCCATTATTTTAACAAAGTGACAAATCCACAAGTACGGTATCACTTCAGGTAATTAAACAGAACAATGGGTAATAAACGAGACTGTTTCTTTGAGCTGAATCGCCGAGAAAAATCGATTTTCCATGAAGTTTAATAAAAAAGACAGTAAATGAACTCGTGTGTGTTAATACGTTAGCGGCGATCCTCTATAAATTACTTATTGTGTAAAATATTGGCAATCTTGTGACTATATACCACTGGGGCCGGCACAATTTCCTATGGTCGTCTTTATTTTATTTGCAGAAGTTTCGTAGTCATTGCCTCGAAAATCGCAATATCTCTAAAATATGTCTATTCGGGTAAAAGCCATTGTTTTCTCTCGGGCTTATATGAAACATCAAGCAGATAAACCGAACTTTATAGTAAAGATGCTTCAACTTCGCACCGTCACCAGTGTGACATAATTTATTTTATCAATAAAGATAACCAGTGGTGATAATACCGTTACGGTCAATTTACGACAAAGTTCCTCTTTGTACAAGGTTCGTCGGTAGAGAGGACGTTGAAATCGTTAGGCTGGGTACCTTTTTATGATTTTTCAAAACAAACATGTTCTTTCGGCAGTGTTCGAGCAACAAGAGCATTTAAAATTATTCAAATTAGAACTCCAGCTTGTCAAAATTTGAATGAAAACTAAACAGAGTTAGATTAACTTATTCCTTTTTAACATACAGCAGTGCCTCTCATCTGCATACGATAAATAGCAATTTCTTGCAACGTTGCTTTAAATTATGCAATAAGTTACATGGATTCCTTTTCGTGATTTATATTACAAGACTATTATGTAATATCACCAGCGATTTCGATACAATGTCAGTATCACACCCGTTCACTCTACATAACTAATTTCTGTTTAATTGTGCATCTCACATTATGCATTATTTACCCACCAAATTAACACTACATGGAAACTGTTCAGCTTGGGTTTTCCCGTTAATGGTGTTTGTTTAAGAAGGTACATGCGCAACTTGGCATAAGAGCCCACTTCGTCTACCATGATCGTGGGAGAATATTTTATATTCAAAGCTGCGCTTGACCTAAGAACTTATGCAGAAAACAATCTAGAGGATAATAATAATGATAAGAATGGCACGACTTGCTCGTTGGATAATTCAAGTAAAACTTCATTTAAATAACGTTGAAATATGGTCTCGCTTCGTTAAAAGGAGTACATCTTGTGCTGCTACTTTTAAGTTTAAGTTTAACCCAAATTGAACAGAATTTATTTCAATTTGAGAATAAATAACCTACGAAGGTGGCTTCCACAAGTAACGTTTGATCAGAATACAATTTACCGACGTCGCAGTTGCATTACTCGTCACGTGAACAAAAAGTGCAAATGCACGTATCTCATCATATTTTACGATTTGACATTAATTATTCGTTTTTTTATAGCGACATAAAATGCATCCGATGCATACTCTTAATTAACAGCGCCTTAGATTAATTATGGAAGTTAATTATAAAATAAAATAAAAATTTTTACACTGCTCTTAAAGTTACGATAAAATCTTTTAAACCTATTTTATTATTTCCAGTATGGAGAAACAACACATTTGTTTTAGTCGTCATTTTAGACAAAAATGGAAACGAGGTGCGAGATCTTCAACATACATTTTTTTATCGTAACTTTGGAATTGTCAACTCTCTGCAACTCCGTGTCGGTTTGACCTTAAAAACAACACAAAATTCACGGTCTAATTAGTTTTCGGGGAATAAGTCTGAAGTCACTTCTTAATTGAAAGTGTTTTCATTTATTTTATTTTGGCTGACGGAAAACTTGGTGAATTCCTTGGCAATTTGTTGTAAAAGATTATGCGAAAATAGTTTGTAGCATTCCGACGAGATATTTTGAGTTTTTTTAACAAGGAGCTCAGTAGATCTAGATTTGAAAATTGTTCACTATATTTATAATAGAACATATGGTAATGTTGGATTTTTTAAAGAAGTAAAATTATGGCTTGGAGTCATTACGATATCCAAAGTTTGCAATCATTCTTACTGTTCACCTTTGAAGCCTGAAAAGTCTGAAAAGTTAAACAAGGTCCCTGTAATAACAAACTATAATCTTGATGCGATTAGAGCGTAGCAAGAAATTTACAGTATGTCTGAAAATATGTGAACAGACTTTCTTTCAAAAAAAAAGATTGAAAGTTTTTAGAGCAATATGGTTGAAATGTGGTTCCCACAACTTACCATCCAACATTATTCCAAGAAATCTGGTATTGTCTGCGAGTTCAAGCATGGGTTAGTTTTTTTTTTCAACGGAGAAATAATTTTAACAAAGTTTCTTTTGTCCAAAAAAATCTGTTTGCTAAAAATTATTTTTGTTTTTTTGTCACTTTGTATACGTTTTATGGAAAAAGCTAAAGAATCTATAGAATCCTCACTTTTACCAGTAGTATCATCTGCAAATAGCACTGTCATATAGTGTGATAAAAAATAAAATATGAACACTCGGTACAATAGAATCCTATTTGTTTAAAAAGTTGAAAAAATAACTCGGTAAAATTGAAGAATTTTTTTTACAATTTAATTATTAAAACATCTGAGCTTTTGTAAGTTTCCAATATAAAAGTGTGAAAAAAATCTCTTTGTTTTTACTTTTTTTTCTGTCTATTTTCGGACTTTAATTTAGGCACGTTAGTAGCACTCTACGGGAGTCCCAGGAATCTATCGTGTTATCATCGAAAATAAGGGTGCCAAAATATGGATGCCAAAAAATCTCTTGAAAAGGTATAGACCTTTAAATCTTAAAAATTTATTAACTTATTCAGATTTCTTATATCCTCTAGATTTCTTGGATTTTATAAATAATTTAGATATTTTAAAATGCGTATAAAATCCTTATATTAATTCAAATCTTTCATTTTCTACTTTTTTTTTGATTTGATTTGATTTTGAAAATGATAAAGTTCTAGTTTGGTAAAAATTACACTACAGTAAACCTAGGCTCTTGTGAATTTGATGAAACGTTAACAAAAAAAAATCAGGAAAAACTTGGGTGCATGGAAAACTTGAATACAAGAGGCATATAAAAAAAAGAAAAAAGATCAAAAATAAAAACAAAAATAAAATGCAAGAAATCTAACCAATCTACAAATTACCAAAAGAAATACAAATGTGAAGCAATGCAATTGTGAGAATTCTAAATTATGACCAATATGTGTTGCAGATAATGTGAAAATTTAAAAATTTTGATAATTTCTAAAAAAAAGCTAGTTCCCTTATCTATTCTGTCCTTATTCATTATTTCTCCTATTTTTCTTCCTTAATTTGTGGTTTTCTGTTTTATCGTCTCTTTTCCACCTTCCCATAACTGCCCGTTTTTTTGTTTTTCTTAATTTAAATAATTTTGTCCACAGCCTAGATCTTCAATTTCTTTTTATACTTTTCAGAGTCTTTGTTTCTTGAGTTAGCTCTGCTTTTGTCGATTTCCTCAACATCCATCTCTTATCCTTCATAATCATTTTGCCTTTCTTTCCAGCTGTTTTCTTCCCCTTTCTTCTTGATTCTTTTAGACATTCTATTCGTTGTAATCTGTTCTTTAGTGCAACAAATGCAGCACCTATTTTGAATATTTTTTCTCCTTCTTTATATTCTTCTTCTCCCTACACCATGCTCAATACGATTATTCTTCTTTTAAAGTCATGCTAAAATTTTTCTCCTATTTTCCATACATACGCATTTTTTCAGATTTGTGCACCAAATTGTATTGTAAGCTTTACTTCTTTTACAATGTATTCGCTTTTAAGTATGATAGATTGAAATTACATTTCAGTCATTCGCATTAATAAATAAAATAGAAAGTCAAATATTGGTAGAGGCATAAAAAATGTAAAAAATTGAAGAATTTTATTCACAACGCAGCATTGAGCCACGGTACAAGTTTCGTCTGAATTTTCTCTCTTCCTCCGACTCAACTTTTGTAAGAGAAAAAAAAAAAAAAAAAAAAAAACAAAAAGCGAAACCTAAATAATACATCGAATTTTCAATTTTTAAGTTCGTTGGAAGTATTTTGAGTACCAACACAAAGGTTCTATTGAATATAGGAAGAGCATAGATGATCAATGACGTTGATAGAATATTTAAACCAGCTAGCAAACTTTAAAGCGCGAAAACTTCCGAAATGAATATATTACACGCCACGTGTGTAGTATCTATGGCTCTTCGTGATCTAGGAATTGTAAACGTGAATCTCTTCCGCACGTAATCCCTTGTATTTTTTTCTCAACTGACAAGCCACTTGAACGAAGTTTCTCCAAGTTATTATCGACAACCAGGAAGCGGTGGCCGTGTGGTCATAACAACTTTATAACTGCGTGACCTAGGTGACAGCTCTAGGCTTTTGCTGGTAAGGAATGGGTCCTATGAAGGCAACCAAGCAACAGGATTCGGATTAAAGTAAGTAAAGTTAGGGCTGTAATATATTGTCGAGTCCCAGAGGCGTAGTCTTCGTTCCTTTACGGCAAACACTGCGCTAGATCGTCCTACTTCATAAAAAATACAGCGAGACCTCCACACGTCTAGATTTGATTTCATAAAAATGCATGTACTACACATAACGCGAGGTGGAAGATTATTTATGACAGCTATTTCAGACTCGAGGAAATGCTTTACCTCTAAGCGACAACGCATTTTATTCGGCAATGCCGCGATTTTTATCTTGTTCTTATTAAATAAAGGTAACGAGATGACCTGTCACGTACAATGTAAATATTAAAAAAATTACGAAATATACGCACTATGATGTGGTGAATTATTTTTAACATTGTAATGAATTGTGATGTGGACGTGATATTGCGGAGCTACAAATCTGTATGCAGTTTCCGCAATGTACGAAATAGAAGAGTGTGCTATTTCCGATTTGAGCTGCAACTTTTGAGCAAAACATACATAATATAATGCATGAACACCAATAGACTTGCAATATACTGAGATGTACGGAATATCTGCATATGTAGTGTAACAGATATGGAAATAGCAAATATTCCAGTATGGTTATGGAAATTCACTGTGCAAAGTGATATTTTAGATTCTACAAACTAGTGTATGCTAATGTTTATAATTTTTTTAAACAATTGGCAATAATGTACACAATTGTTACAATTTTTTTTATATATCTCAGATTTGCATTGTGATGAATTTTAAAAAAAAGAATCACTTTAATCTTGATATCTCCAAAATTGAAAATTTGTTGTTTGATTTGTTCCAAATTGCATTAACAAAGTTCTTTACTTCGAAAAATTTCTTAAATTTTGACTTTTTCATTGTTTTTAAATCAATTTAATTCCCTTAGTGGTGCTGACTAACTTTCGTTATTTTACTACTTTCACATTTTTTGGGGTTTCAAGTTAATTTTCGTATGATTATTATGAGACTTTCTCACTTTTTTCCTGTCAGTATTTTAGTGAACCTCCCATAGAGTTAGTGCCCCATTTTTTTCTTTTATAGTGGTTTTTACTATTTGTCTTTAGAGGAATTATGGTTTTTAATTGTGTAATTATGACTTTTAGTATCTTCTTCGATACAAAATGTTTTCTGCATATTCGCATTGTCTTGATATATTTCATGAATAAATTGCATACTCTGCATATTATGCATAATTTTAAAAATAATTCTACGAAACTTTATTTGCAATAAAAAAATGTCAACAATGGGCATAAAATCAAAAAAAAAAACAAAATTTAGAAAATGTACAGAATAAAAGAGCTGGAAAAAAATCTAAAAGAATTTGGGAATTCTGAAACAAAATTGATTGATTAATAAAAATTAAGGTAGCTACTATTCAAATTCTAGATATTATAGAATATGAAGAATACAAAACATTTCGAGTATTCAGAACTAGAAAAAAAACAACAAAGAGTATCACAAGAATTAAAAAAATTCTAAACACAATTTATAAATCTTAAAAATTTAGACGATCAAAAAACTTTTAAAATTCAAAATAAAGAATAAAAAGTATCCAAAAAATCCCAAGATATAGAATTTCGAAAATTCTCCAAAAATCTCACAAAAAATCTAATGTTAAAATAAATATAAAGTTTCCAAAGGTAGAACACAGAAAGGCTATAACTGGCATAAAATCCAGACATTATAAAAAACCTGTAAAAATCAAAGAACAAAAGAAAATCTATTTTAAAAAGTAACCAAAAAATTAATGACAATTTATTTTTATTTTCTTCAAATATAGACGACTTGAAAATAAAACAGAAAATTCAATCGGCCCATTTAAAAAATGCAAAAAATTGAAAGAGATCGAATAATGTGAAAAAAAATCAAAGATCGAAAGCATCCAAAAGATTTGACAGTTAGAGAAATTCTAAACAGCTTGAAAAATGCAGACAATCTAATAAATTCAAAGAATCTATGGAATTCAAAAAACGCGGAGAGTTCAAGATGTAAAAAAAGTACAAAAAATCATAAGAATCTACAAAATAATGTTGCAGGATTAATAAGATGTATCTAAAAATTGTGCTATTTCACCCAGAAAATTCTGATCAATAACATCGTCGCGTTTTTTAAATTTTGATCAATAATAAATCAAATTCTTCTCCCAAGCAAAAAAGATCGAAAGCCTTCCAATGAATCAATTTAATATAATAAACTTGCTTTTATTAAATTATTTCCGACTCTGATATTTTTGTCTGCAGTGTGCATGGTGTAAACTTATTTCTTTCTTTGGAAAATATGTTTCGTCCTTGACAATTTTGGGTTTTGTGTACAATGTGTTCTTTATTATTAATACGTTGCTATTTCCGATTTTGTATAAATCACCAAAAAAAAAAAGATTTTTACGCAGCAGATTCGTAATGTTAATTGTGCAGTTCTGCTAAAGACTTCTATTTTTTTGTGAACGATTTCAAGTTGTAGTTTATTTGGTTTTAATTGTTCTCTTTTGCTTTCAAGTTTCGCTAATTTCTTTTTGTTTGTAATACAAGAAATTTTTTAAATCACAAGTTCCACCGTTTGTTATGCTTGTTTTTTTTAACTTTAGCTCGAAGCAATATAAAATGTACTCGCATACATTTTGGATGATTCGTAGGTATGAATAAAATCTTTACCCGCTGGTTTTGATAAAGTTGCAATTAATAAATTAAACAGTAAATGATCTAGGACATTTTCGTCGTCTATTCGACTTAGAATATCCATCCAGAGTTACAGGTTAAATATTGAACGACCATTAGTCCCGTCACCCTTTTAATCAATTTCACACGCATTTGTGTATTTGTTTTATGTCCGTACACACTCATCAAACAAGAAAATAAATCCTTTTAACGTCAAGCTTGATTTTTCGTCAAACACACATTTATAACAATACGCCGCACTTTCACATGTAACAAAAACAAACATAATAAAACACACCGGTGATGGATCCTATAACCAACCACAATACAAAAGCGTGTTTGGCGTCGACCTCAATTCAGGACAAATAGGGCTGAAAGCTCCTAGACGTTTACGACGTCAAAGAGCAAAGTAAAGAACGAAACACTGGGTGCAAACGGCATAATCCATCAGTGGCAGCAATCTGTCTATCGATGGTAAATTGTTCCTTGGTCAACGACAGAACTTCTTATTTACTCTTCGGAAATAACTTCACAACTGTTCAAGACGGCTCCTGCGTTTGTACCACATTTTGCTAATGATAATAGAAGAATCCTCTGAGAAATTTACTGTCGTGAACTACATAATGCAGGGATTGAGTCCGTGTTTCGCCGTCGTATATTTCAGGAGGTAGTTTTGTGGCCGGCAAACGTCTTGAAAACAAAATATCATAAATCTAACCGGACGCAATCACAAACAGGAAGACTAAAAAGGGTAAACCACAAGGCGGAAGAAGACGGACGGCCTCGTTGTCTTGTGGGAAATCTCACCACCACTCTTACAGTCATCATTCAAATTTTTGTATCCTCTTTATTAAGTCTGTTCTTTCTATGCCAACTTTCCAGTCTGCCTCGTTTTAATTACCACAAATAAAGATAATTGGGTCGAGGATGTTGCGCATATTATTTATCCAGAATAGCCAAAAATAAACAGCGCCAATTAGAGAAAACAATCCACCTCCAGGGAGATACATCAAACATCCTGCGGCTATTTTTTCAGACTTAATTTAACCGTTTTTGTGTTGTTATTTAACGAAACGCAAAAACGGGAGAAACAAACTATCTGAGTTATGCTTTGAGCTATCGGAAAAATCAGCATACGGGACGCTTCTTTATTATGAAACACATATGTTGCGCTATTCTTGAAGTGAAGGAATGTCCGACGGACTTTATTACAGTGCTACCATCATTCATCTACGCGATGTTATGGACCATTCCAAAAATTGAGTCTCTTTTATAGAGTCACATCTAAAGAGCGGTCGGGAAAGACGGAGGACCCCTTATTCTAAGAAAATAGCCCTTATGGTTTATAGCCACTGTTGATATACGAAGGTAACGTGCATGGTATAATGTCGACATAGATTTTTGCGGCGGAAATGTGCCACTTTTAAATTGAACTATATTCGGTCCATAGAAAATTTTGGATTCCGGGGGCGATGAAGATAATAGCAAAAGCTTGATTTTGAATTATTATGCAAAAAAAAAAAACGATTTATGGTAAAATAAAATTACAGCTTCCATTCAAGCTCACATTTCAGCGACATCTCTTAAAACACACGACTGTAAATTTTTATTTCCGTGTAATAAACCATTAAACAACTCAACGGGGTTTTTAATACTCGTAATACTTTAATGACTAAACTTCGCAACTCTTCAGTCTTTCTCTTTTTGCCGGGCAAAATTAAAGTCTGGACATCTCGTGTATTTAATGTGTTATCACTTATAAAAAGCTCTTCCATTATTTGACCAACTAACGAAAAAACCCGACTGTTTCATTTCATGGCAACAATAAATCAATAAATTTCAAATTGAATTGTGATTTATCTACTATGGCAGAAAACTAATTTTATTTTCATTACCTTTTGTTGCTTCGAAAACTGGGATTTAAATCGTTTCGGTGAAATGACTCTAAAAATTATTGTGTCCTCAAGTAATCCCAATGAACGGAAAAGATTTTAAATGCACGGTCAACATTTTCGCCGTATTATTTTTAGCAGAAGCGCTTTCAATAAAAACTTTTAACATGAGAAATAGATTTTATTCCAGTAAACGATGTGAATTTTCTCGTGTCTAACTTTTCAGGAATCATTAAGAACAAATAGCATGTTTTAAATTACTGTTTATAAAAGAGGGACAAAAAGTTTGCGATACGGGATGTAACTTTAGTTTGATTTTGTTGTAGCGTCAGATTGTTAGTCTTCCTCGAGAGAATTGTAGGAAGAAACGAAGTCTAGTTCAACTTCTACTTAGTTCATGTTACGACCTAATTGCAATTTTCGATGCAAATTGACTGTGAAAATGTACGGGCGTGAGATTATCACAATAGTGCGGTATAAAACGAAGTTTCACAGAACACGGAAAAAGAAGAAGTGTAATTTTCTCAGATCATTGCACTTTGGCAAATATGCACCAGTTACTTAAAATAAGGCACGTGAGAGGTTTTATTTCTCTAAATATACTCTTTTATTATAGTTCCTCACCTCCAAGTGACTCACTATTTACGTGTCAAATGAACATTTATTAACTTGTCGATTTGTATCGTTTCCTTCGTATAGCTGACCACACTTGTTGATATTTGGACTATTTACACAATGTTTTGACACTAGTTGGAACTCATCCAAACATCTGGATCTCGACATAATACACGGTAAACCACGATAATGTAATGTATTTTCGGAATGCAGAATTTATTTTTAATAGAACAAACTTTTGCTAAAAATACGCGTGGTCAGTTGCATTTATTGACGATCATTTGCACGGATATTGGAGGATTTTTCGATAGACTTTACATTCTCTGTCGTAAATTTAACACGAGTTTGAGAATCGCTGGCGAAAGGTAAGGTACGTTAACGTTTTGTGACCTCGTAATTCCGTGAGGAGATTCAGGAAGCCACTAAACGGACTCAACGTAAATCACATCTTTGTGGATTTAAACTAAGGGGGCAAAAAAGTTATTGATATCACACAATTTTACTATGAAACGGATTCGGGTAATTAACTGTTTAAACTGTGAAAAAAAAGTCAATTATTTTTTAACTATATTTTCAAATATTCTTTAATTCTATTTTATGACTAACATTTTAACGAAAGGAACCTCCAGAGTCGTACAATAAAGAAAAATATTTGTTTAAAGAAGAATGTTTGGCGTAAGTGCTCGCTTCTTTTTTAATTGGTTTTAGTTCAAAAACTGTCAAAGGAAAACGACAACTTTCCCGTCTAATGCAACAACTTTTATTTATAACCCTGCAAGCTCGTCTACCTTTACGTTTTTATTTGAGATTGAATTGAAGCAAGTCCAAATCAATAACGCGTCTATTTTTAACTCAAATTTTTGGTTTAGTGAAGAGTGAAAAATCGCCATTCTTTCCAGAATGTGGGGGAGAATTAACGATAAAAAGCAAAAGCAATAAACTTATCCCCCGAGATCGAACGGCAAATCATAGCCAAATAATGATAAAAGATCTTAGGATATATCTATTGCAGCTGTGATTTGAAGAGTAAACTTCGGTGAATTGCCTCCAGGACTCCCGAATGTACTATCAGACCTCTGACGTCGCTCAAACTGCGTCCCAACATAAACAACAACATTTCTAATTAAAGTTGGCCGAGAGAGATAGAAAGTCTGCGGAAATTTCTCCGAATTTGATTAAAACTGCCTTTTTACCGCCTCTTTCATTTTTATGCAATCGATACGGCTCTGTGGCTGCACAGATGTCGTTTCAGTTTGATAAATACGCCAAATACAAAGGAAATGTTGATTAATTACGGTCCTTAACAAGATAGTCTGGATCATATTCAAATGAATATGTAAACTTCAACAAAATCATAATCACATATGTTGAGTAATTGTTTAATCAACGGTGTTATTAATGATCGTGCAATCAGACGCTTTCAAGTGTGTTTCTGACTACCTACATTCAAACATAAATTATTGCATAGAGTCGTTAATAAAGAAAGCGAAAAGTATGTTGCCAATTCAACGGTTTTTTAACAGAGGATGTGCCCACTTTGAGAGTAGACCTTGGTTAGCAACAATGTAAATAGCAGACAAAATTCGGAAAGAATTTCTTCCCAAGTTTTCACACCTCATTTTAATCATTTTCAAATATGTTTTATGTTTTGGCGGCAGCGTCTTGTTCTCATAAATCAACGTATTAAAGTAACATTTTCCTAAAAAAATCCGATTTTCTCGACAAATTCTGAATGGCACAATATCGTGTAAAAATCTGAGCAATGTAAGCAAATCAAAACGTAAGTAATAATGTCTCCCCAATAGTGTTTAAAGTGTTTCCAATTTCCTTTCACAGATTATCTCCCATTTACGATTTCGTTTTATGCTTGCTAAATATGTGTAGATTTGTAGAGCACTCCAAAGTTTACAATTTTTTATTTCCAACCCGTTTCATCCGAATAATCGGAATGCCAGGATGTTAAATCCGCGTATTAAAAGTTTTTGATAGTTCATTAACTCAGAGAGGAATACATCGAGTGTTTTATTTGTGCGTGGTGCAGTTTAAACGTGCATTTATAACTTCAAACAACATTAATATTCATGATTTGAAAAACCAGATGTGTTTGAATTTATGTAGACATCTTGCCACCTGTGCTGTTGTGGACAGAAACAGAAAAATTGCACGATATTTCGTCTCCTGAAATCGGCTGGGTCTATACCGGAAACCGGAAACTTTAACAAAGTCTGTTTGTGAATTTCTCTTGGTTACAATTTAATACCTAGAACGATGTTTACGTATTCAACTTTGGTTATCCGCAGTATTAAAGATTAATCTAGTTGCGAGTTATGTGGAAAATTCAAGACGTCAGTAGTTAGTTCTCTAAGCCGATCAAAATATTCTTAAGAACGAGTTTTGGGTAACTCAATAACTAATTATTGTTACCGATATTGATGTGAGATGAAGAGCCAGTGGACTTACCTGCAACAAAAAAAAATGTAAATACAAACGCTTATGATGTGCTTCCATTGCAGTGAAACGCAGTTCTTTTATCATTTTAATCATGGTTCATTGAGAAAAATCTGATAAATATTTACTGCAACATATCTTACGTTCATCATTAAATTCCTTATGCAATAAAAGATTAATCGCCACATAAAATTATATAGCAAATTTCTTATTTAAGAATTTTGTTTACGTAATAACAAACTATTTTCGAAGATCCTGGAGTCAATAATATTTGCTATCTGCGCAACAGGTATCTAAAGTTTATTGCATATTTGTAGTCCCTTATTAAAACAGCAGGAGAATCACGACTTTGTTAGAAACTTATATTTTTAAAGTTCAGAAAATTTTTCGTAGCTCCGAGACCAGGACAGGTATCACCATGCGGCAAACGCGTCAAATATTAAGGCCCGGTTTCTGATCCTTCATTAATTGATAATTATCAAAATAATTTTAATAATTTATCAAAAAGTCCGTTAACTTCCAGTTAGCTGCAACAATCTACTTACAGTTTTCTACTGCCAAAAAAATGTCATTTTCATTATGTGAGATTACGATGAAAAAAATCGTAGGCCGAAAACTACAAGATCGTTTTAAAGAGTTGTACCAATAACTTTTTTGACCAATTTCGGTTGACCAACGGTACATCGCAAATGCGTTTTCACTAAAAGACAATTTTTTATCAGTTTTATCAAAAAAGGAAATTTTCGAGCAATTTTCTATTTTCGTAATTTGTGAAACACTTCCGTCACTTGCCCGAGGTTTAAGATTGAAACTGGCCATGCAACTTGTAGTGCACGAAGAAGATGAAGCCGCTGTTAATATTGTTAATAACGTTAGAGTTCAAAATGCTGAAGAGCTTTTACAGGCGGCATTAATAATATTATAAGATATATCTTGATAAATAGATACTTTGCAAGATTGTAACATTTATTTGAAGCTCATACAAAAACAACCAGAAATTACTTAACGTTAAATTTATTATAAGTTTTTTTTATTTAATCGTAGTAAAATTTGAATTTTAAGTCGACGTTCCCTCCAAGATTTTTTTTAATTTCAAGATTTTTTTTTCTGTTAAGAGGTGACCGGAGCCTTTATTTTTTGGTGCTTCTAGAGTTGCGATTTTTTCTACTTGTAAGTTATAATAATTAAACCACCAAAAAACTTGTTTTGTATCAGTTTTTATTTTCGATTTTTTTTTGACCACAGCCAACATTTCTTTGAAAGTTCTATTTACGACTTTACTAGTTCTATTCAAAATATTATGCTTGTTATTTGCGTAATTTTGTTTGGTCGTGCGTTTTAAGTCACCATTTTTTTTACCCCTCACGTTTCTGAAATAACATTCGCTACTTCTGCAGTTAAAGTCTGTTTCAGTTTTTTTTCCACGTAACACTTCTAGACTTTTTGCACTCTATGACATTCTTATTTTCGTCCACAAAGGCAATTAGCAATTCTTCTTCTTCCATGGTAAAGTTAGTGGATCGTTTATTATTAGGGCAAAGTTTTTCCATCACAGACACAAAACACATTTTTTTGTTTCGCTTTCAAATGAAATGGCAAAAAGTTCTTTGGTTGGCAGATGTCACATGTAACTTGACAGCGCTACAGTTTCACCAACTTAACGAGTTTTTAAGTAATTAAGATTTGGTTAACTAGACATCAAAGAATCATTGATAGTCAAAAACTGTCAATTACATGATTAGCGAATTAATTAGCAAACTAAGCGTACGAGTACTGTGACTGTTATTAGCTATAAATTTTGACTCATCTCAAGCAGAATTTGACGAGAATTCAGAGTTGTTTGAGGGAGAAGGCTCGCAATAAAACTAGACCATAATTTGTACCGCAAACTTTCAGTGTTTGACGGTTCTCACGAGAATCGTAATGCAGTTTCGTCCTTCCAAAGATTATGACAGTGTAAAGTGCACAACGCCAGACAATTATTGCACCTAAATCATTATCTAGATTTTATTTTCGTTCCTAATTTATCTTACAAGCTGTAATTAAAAAAAGCTCGGATCAGTTTTGATCGTGTTTACAAAAAAATTGAATTAAAACTTGTAAATTGAGAATTGTGAACAGATCATGTAACAAACTAATTTCTCTGAAAAATTAGAACAATTTCGTGCAGGTAATTTCAAAGTATTTATTATAAATACCATTCTCAGTTTTGGGAGCGTTTTGAATTTCAATTAGCTTTCTTAGTTCCTGCATACAAATCGAGTTGAACCACAAGAATGCACTCGCAATTCATTTTCTTCAAATTTATCGATTCCGCCATCGAATGAAATCTCAACCGAGCAACGATTTATGAAATTCTTTTCCGGATTCGTTATCTACGGAAAGTTTAACCACTTTTTAAAAACAGTTACTTGTATGAATATTTACAGAATGTTAATTTAAACACGGCACAATAGAATCAGGAGAACCGGCAATTATAAATTTAAAATCGAGATTTCAGCGGCTCCAAATACTGTAATAATTTTAATTTTTGATGTCTCATTCTAATCGCGTGAAATTGCTCCATTGCGTGTTTACTTTCATTCACAAACGAACGCCAGTTTATTTACATAAAGAACTAATTTACAAGTAAATAAATACGCTAATGCAACAAGAAGTTCATTGTTACACTGACATTAACATAAGAATCACGTTGGTAAGTACGTCCGTGACAATGTTTAATTACTCTCGTTTGAAGCGGTCTTTTAGATAAAATATTTAGTATACCATGCACATTATTGCATACGGTTATCTCAAAACTAACAATTAGATTTAAGTAGAACAATGTCAGACTACGACGCATTTTCCGTACACTCTCTGATTTAATTCAAGAAATGCTATAAATAACCACTTTTTGGCCACAAACAAAACCACATTTTATACATGACCAAGAATCCCCGACGTTTCCACTTACGGTTAGTTAATAAAAAAGTCATTGGTGAATTTCAAAATTGTGAATTTGAATGGACAGTGAAACTAAATAAATATGCCAGTATTGCTGTAATAAACTAGAAAACAATGGATCATTAAAACCACAAACATATTTAATTTTTTACACAAATTCCAACAGTGATGCTTTGAGTGTGCTCAAAGTACAGTTCGCACAAAAAGAATTTTAATTTAAGTTGTTAAAAATAATTATTCATACCAAATTTACCTCGCCATAAACTTGAAATTATTACAGACTGTGCTTTACAGTAATATAAAACGGTGTTGCACCACAATACATTTTCAGTAATTTAGAATTATGCGCGCTTCTTAACGTCGAAAATTCACAGACGATATACTTTGGTAATTGCCAGTTTGGCAAATTCAATTATATTTAATTAACAGAGAATTGTAAAATGCAGAATGTACACAACATCATTTACGATTCATATGCTGTAAATTATTGGAAAATAGAATCACTGGAATATTTGAAAATTATTTTGTTTGTTGAGATTCTCAGAATTCTAGATTATTCGATCTTTGAAGGCTTTAGAAATCTTCGTATCTGTGGAAATCGTTCACTGATAAGTCTGATTCTTTTTTTTTGGGATTACATTTGATATTTGTTTATGACCGCTCAAATTCGTTTTGGAAAATTTTACAAAAATTACACAAATTTTAGTGGTTCTAAAAAAATTGTAAGTTTATTTAGAATCAAAAATAAAAATATATTCTTTTTGAGTTGGAAAATAGCATTTCCTGCTTGAAATTATGTAGTTCAATAGAATTGTTTCCACAAAAATAGATAAAAAATGTTGTTCAATTAAAGATTTTAAAAATTTGAAATGAAAATTCAGAATATTTTTTAAAATCTGAAAAATTGAATATCAAGAGATTTAGAAAATTCCAATAATCATAAAAGTTCCTGAGATTATAAAAATATCATACACATTTTAGATATCTTAAGAATCTCAAAATTCTGAAAGGCTAAAAAGTCGCACCGGATATTTTAAATTGTTTAAATTTTTTAATTTTAAAAATAGTACAAAATTTCCTTTAAAGATCTAAAATTCCTCTATTTCATAACATTTACCATATAAAAAAATTTCAAATAATGAAATACTTCAAAATATTTCGATTCTCTATTTTTTTTCTAAACTTCAAAATGTGCATTAGAGATTACCACGCGCACCGATGTATTTCGTTACCAACTGCTTAAATCAACACCAAAATTACTTTGCCCTCTAAAAAACACTCATCTCATCCTAAATAAAGCTCTTTTCGGTACACAGAATTCTCTCATTGCTATCTTCATTTTACATAGGTCAACATCACATGGATTTGGTCCATTGTAATTAAGCGCTAAGTAAACGTACTTCAGACAGATTAAGAAGACCTCTTCTCGCATTTCAGCAGGAATTATTTGACGATGCTGGTCAGTAAATTAACTTAATTAACAGCCTTAGTGTGTTCTGTTTCGCTTTGCCGAGTGGCAGAAAATTAACTACCTTTTGCTCGAAGGCACTGTTTTAAAAGTAACTTTTTAAAGCGCTCGAAACACAGTGACGCTGCACGAAATTATTTTCAAATGGAAGCCATGCGACCAGTTTGTGTTATATTTTAGAAACAATTGCTTCTTGGTAAATTACTATTTGGTGATGGAACATGAACCGTTTCGTTCGTACTGAATAAATAAATTACTACTTTTCTTTGAAAAAATGTAAGTAATAGCCGGAAGCGTCTTTCGTTCCTGGAACCGAACAATTCGATGAAAGTGCCAATAAAAGAACAGGGCATCGGAGAATTATAAATATTTAATCTATTGATCGTGGCTTTCTTTGTCTTTGGAGCAAAGTTGCATCGGAACTGCATAAAATGGCTATTTTTGGGTATTGAAAATTGGAGATATTCTTGCGAGCTTATTAAATTTTGATTCATTCATATTGCTTAGTTTATTATTAACTCTATTTCTTGTAATTTCATGCCCTGCATTTCATCAGGTGCTAGCTTTATTACGTGCATACTTCCTGATATGAATCAGATTTTCAGTTATAGATTTTTTTGGCATTCTAAAGCTGACTTATACATTTGAAATTTCAAACGGTAGGTAATAAAATTTTGCAGAATGAGTTTTCCATTTAATCCAAGTTGTTTGACAGTCGCCACATGTTTTGTTGTATCCGGTGTTATTAATGCAGAGCGTGGTCTTGGAAAAATTGGCATGTTTAACTTGTCAACACTTTTTTAATGACGGATTCATTCGATTACAT
Source organism: Cynaeus angustus (assembly GCA_030157275.1). Classification (NCBI taxonomy): domain Eukaryota; kingdom Metazoa; phylum Arthropoda; class Insecta; order Coleoptera; family Tenebrionidae; genus Cynaeus; species Cynaeus angustus. Next base: position 26,275,356 of record CM058059.1, read on the forward strand.
AAGAAGATAAAAGACCATCAAGTGAAAGTTGTGGTGTAATTTCACGAGATGCTTAAAAACTGCTTTCGTCGCTCTGCAGCTACGATTTTGGCAAATACGGTGCTGATCTTGTCACCGTTAAACGAATAGGCGGATGGTAGTCATCATCGGTAGCATCAAACTGTATAGAAGATTCTGTATCGAGAAAAGTTGGCGATTCAAATCAGATTCTTTGTGAAAATCAGGCCACAACGAGTGCAGCTACGGGTACAGTGCAGTTAACCAACGAATCAATCCAAAATAAATTGTATTGAAATAAACACTTATTTTAAAGCCTAGACAGAAAAAATGACGAGAAATTAATTAATTAAAAGATTAGTTTTTTCGAGTTAATCGCGTCGGTGAATGTTCTTGAAATCCATTAGATGTTAGGTGATACAACGTGTATATAATGGCCTTCAATTTCAGGCATGTTCAGGCGGTAATTCCAAGCGTCGTTTAACGAAGCGCCATAATTCCTCCTTCGAAACACAATTTGCTTTTTTGTGTATTTTCCGAAGCAAACCGGTATCAAAGAATCAATAGTTGATATGAATCATGACAGACGTATAACCCCCTTTCAGGCCGCCTGAAACCGCAAACTGTTATCGGATAAAACATCGAAGGGGGTTATTTTTCACACGACGTAATGCCTGATAATCTCTTTAGCAGAGTTGATAGATTTCAGAGAGTTGAAGTTCGCTGTCAGTGCCACAACCTACATGAAGCTTTGGGGATATTTACTTGGCAAATACAAATGCGTCTAGCAACAAGATGAGAGGTGCCCCGCGATTCAAAGGCACACGCCTAGAGCCCCCACTAACTTTGCGTTTAAACGCCACATCAAGTCAGGGTAATGTAGAAACTGTACCTTTATATGAAGTGAGCCGTTTGTAGTGGAAGACTTCTTAATGGTCTTGCAGCCCAACAGTTTCCACATCATCGACTTTACTCCACTTCCTTTATTCGAGAAACAAGTACCTAGGCGGTTATCTATTATATAAGAGCATTGAAAATTCTTCAACAATCGCAAATCTGCGAGATACCTGTGTAAGCTCGGCTCATCCTTCGATCGAACCGTTATGCTAAAGTTGCTAAGGACAAATGTTCCGCAGTGGCTGAACAATCTGCAACGATTCGCAACACAGATAAAAAAAATGGCGAGTCTAAGCTAAAATTTATCACGGGAGACCTACAATTTTTTGTAGCAAACACCGAAATAGATAAAAAAAATTCAAATTCGCTGGAGAGTTAAAATATTAAATATATCCTTCAACGAACTTATATTTAAATTGAGTAATTTTAATATAGGATCCTTCATCAATGTCAAGCTCTTCAAATTACAAAGGAACAACACGAATTGAATATTGGATGCAGAGAAGGGTGAACAAGTTTTGTCACTTTAGAAAATCTGTCATCGCACCGAATTTAGTTAACAATTTTTTTATAAATAAAATTTATCAGTTTATTAAAGAAAAAAAAATGGATTCATAAATTTACTTAAATTTTTTTTTTTAAGCTTTCATTAAATTTAAAAATTTATCGGTACGTAGGTAATATATGTTATAAATTCCCAAACTAAATAAAAACTAGAAAATTTTCCAGGGAAATGGGGAAAAACATGTACAGTTTGAACTGTAATTTTTTTTTATACTGAAGTTTTTATTTAAACTAACAACTCAACAAAATTTGAAATCTTAGTGTTTAGAAATGTTTTCTGTGCAAAATTTGACATTTTTATCAATGTTTCTTAAAAGAATTTTGTAATGTTCGGATCGCATTATATTCATATCAGATTTTAGGAATTCGTAGCCTACCATTATCAATTTTATTAGAATTTAACAAAAATGTTTAGTCCAACTTGGAAAGCTAAACTAATTTTTTCATATTTAACCAATTTTTCCAAAAAATTTTAATCGTTATCAATAATTCAATTATTCTTTTTGCTTGCAACTTTTGAATAAATTATGACTTCTAGAGAAATAATTGTAGAAATTTCAAAATTACCTACAAATGTTTACAAATCACTTTTTTCGCAGATTTAGTAACAGGTACTAACGATATAATAATAAATGTCTTGTTTAATTTTTTTTATAAACTTCCCGTTAAAAGTTTTGAAAAGGTCACCAAAGTGATGTAAAAAAAAACTTTGATTAAACAAGTTGATTTTTAATTTAAAGAGATATTATTTTTCATATACAAAATTTGAAATCTTAATGTTTAGAAACGTTTTCTGTCCAAAATTTGACATTTTTATTAATGTTTCTAAAATAAAGATTTTAGGAAAATCATAGTCAGAATTATCAATTTTGTTGGAATCCAACAAAAATTCCGTGTTTGAAAATTTTTGGTAAATGTATAATTCTTAGGGAAAACTCTATGTGTCATAAATATTTCCTTTTCTTAAAGATATAAAAATAATTTCCAAATATTAGAAAAGTTCTAGTTCCACCCAGTTTTATTCAATGTCCAACTTAAAAAAAAGCCGAATTCTTCATATTTTACCAATTTTCCGGAAAATTCACTGAAATGTCTAACCGTTATTAATAATTCAATTAATCTTCTTGTTTGCAAGTTTTGAGTAGATTATACAAAATATAATTTATACAAAATAATTTTTGTTTAAATCCAGTGTTCATTATTTTTTAATTTCAAAATATAAAATCTTAATGTTTAGGTGCTTTGTGCAAAATTTTTCATTTCTGTCAATATTTCTAAAAGAATTTTGTAACGTTTGGATCGGATTATTCGATCTCATTTGCTTGATTACAAATTTTGAGTAAATTTCATATTCTTAGGGAAAACTAAGTCCTAAATATTTATTTTTCTTCAAAATATAATGAGAATGTCGAAATATTAAGAAAAAATCAAATTGAAAAACTTAATTTATTTCATATTTTACCAACCCTTCCAAAAATTTGTCGCGAGAACAAAGAGTTTCAAAATTACCTACAAAATAATCTTGTTTGTAAATGAGTCAGAATTTTTGAATTTCAAAAGCTCTTTTTCTCCCATCAATTTTCTGAACAATTTCGAAGTTTTTGAAAATTCGATAAAGCAGAGTTTACATAAATCCTAATTTGCGTCTATTAATAAATTAATAATTAAATTAAAAACTTAAATGATTTTCTCCATACTTTTAAAAACTATCTTGAACAGCTCGGAAGTTCAAAATTAGCAATTTTTGTATAAATCTCACCAAACCGTGCAATGAGGATAAAAAAATTACCGAAGCAAGTTTATTATTACTGTAGCACGCTGGAAAAGTTTCCAGATTCCAGTAGTTGCGGGTTGTTATCCAGAAATGAGTGATTAGCGAGTCTTGAAGCATGGAAAATGTTTCCGTGATTTAAAGAGCGATTATGCAGAGAGTGCTGCTTTCGTAGCCAAGCTTACAAAAGCCTATGCCGCAAATATAAAATTAATTTCACAATCAATACTAAAATCAAGTTTCCCCATGCTTGAAGCGATTACACCACCGGCAGAAGTAACTCTAGTGTACTTCGAGTCAAAATAAATAAATAATTTCTCACTTTCTTTTCACTGTATCCGAATTGCTCGTCTTGGAGACTTGCATATAAATGAACTGTTCAACGAGTCCAAAATCACCATTACATAATCTTGATTTTGATTGCGGAGTCATTTTCTGCGCGATTTATTTTTACTTATTAAATGGAAATAATGCGGACGTATTCTGAGTCGTATCGATTTACAATGACAGTAATTCTCAAGCCCAAAGCATTCGAAAGGTTAAAAAAACCATTACATACCTGGAACTGAGAGAATGGGACTTTAAACGAACGGCAAAAAAAAAACATAATTAAAAATCGATACAAAAGTCAGAATTGGTTACATGTTATTTCAATTTCCACGTGGACGAAAAATGAAAACGAATGACTGGAGATTCTAACACGTCGAAGTGAACAATACCACGGGAAGTGGTTCGAAAAGTGGTTGGACGATTTATGAGAGGGAAATAAAATTCACTTTTAAAGGGGTGCGTTAATTCGCTACACAGATTTTAGTGGATAATTCAAAAATGTCCAATTTCGAGGTGGATTTTTTTTCGTTGCAAGAAGATAAAAGTTCACCAAAACATGCTCCTTACAGTTCATTAACTCACAAACATCATAAAGTGCTTTGTTTTTAAACACAAGCCCAAACAAATTTTAACAATAATAAGTGACGAAACATTTTTGTTTTCATCCAATTTGACAACCTAATTTTCCTAGGTGTTTAAAAACTTCCAGTCACCGATTGCTTGAAACACTTTTTTCAATAAAGTTTTCCTCGTGTATTGTTCGCTAAAGCTCTGTTCCAAATAACGACTCTATAATGATTATAGCTAAAAAACTTTTTGTATAGAAATGACTTTCATAGCAGCATTTCCTTTGTTTCGTCATTTAAATAGAATGTTTTACATCGAAGCTCTTCAAGACTTTGGCGAGTATAATACAAGGCGGCACATCCTTTAAAGTAAAAAAGTTTTTATTTGAAGGATCTAAAAGTAATAGTTGCTGGCCGTAAAACGATTTATAAAACTTCTTTGAAGTACTATTGGCATTCCATCGGTGGAAGTTTTATTTTGCCGCAGGGTTTCTATTACAAAATACATACAAGATGTGAAGAAAAGTTTTTAAGAGTTTTAACAACACGTTTACAAATTATATTACTAGCAGGTACTAACGAAACGGTGATAAAAATGTCTTAATTGCTTAAAAGTTGTGAACAGGTTACCAAAGTAGTGTGAATCAGTTTGATCACACAGCTGATTTCTAATTTAAATGAAAAGTTTGAAAATAAGATATTTCAAGTAAATACCTCATTTAGATGCTATAAATATACTGCTTAGGGGCTGTATAAATGTCAAGATATGCAGAAAAAATATTTTTACGACACATTTAATTATTTTACTATAAATCAGGTAAGATGAAGCAACAATTTTCCAATTAATATTTAATAGCACTTAGTCAAGCATAAATTCTCAAACTACTCAGACAAATAAGTTGTTTTTTTGTAAACTCTCGAGATTCTTTATAATTTTCACATGGGAAGCGCAAATCAAATTTCAGCTCTAGGTGTCCCACATTTTCCTAAGAATTGTAAATTTGAAAGAATTTTAAAAACTGGATAATCCAATTATAAAGTTTTCGTTCTGCGATAATAGACAGTTCAGATTTTTATCAACTTTATTTTTTCACCTGGAGTATCGATTTTACAACAGAGATATTTTTTATTTACAAAATTTGAAATCTTAATGTATAGAAATGTTTTCTGTGCACAATAATTGACATTTTTATCAGTTTCTTAAAAGAATTTTGTTTTGTTTGGATCGCATTATTTATATACGATTTTAGCAATTCGTAGTCAGAATTATAAATTATTATTATTATTATTATAATTATTTTTTTCATATTTAATCAATTTTTCTAAAAATTTCTAATCGTTACCACTAATTCAATTATTATTTTTGCTTGCAACTTTTGAATAAATTATGACTCCTAGAGAAATAATTGCAGAAATTTCAAAATTACCTACAAATGTTTACAAATCATTTTTTTCGCAGATTTAGTAACAGGTACTAACGATATAATAATAAAAGTCTTGATTAAATTTTTAATAAAGTTCCCGTTAAAAGTTTTGAAAAGGTCACCAAAGTAATGTAAAAAAAAAGTTCAAACAAGTTGATTTTTAATTTAACTAAAAAGTTTGAAAATACGATGAAATTTCAAGTAAATACCTGCTCATTTGGATGCTGTAAATGCACTGCTTGGGGGCTGTATAAATATCAAGGTATGCAGAAAAATTGCTTTTTACGATACAATTAATTTTTTACTATAAATCAGGTAAGGCGAAGCAATAATTTCTTACAATTTTAACATGGAAGTGCCAATCAAATTTTACGAGTCCAGGTTCCAATAATTCCCTAAAAATTATAAATTGGAATGAATTTTAAAAAACTGCGTAATCAAATTATAAAGTTTTCGTTCTGCGATAATAAATTTCACATCGTAATAAATTTACAAAAAATTCAAATTTCTATCTACAAAATTTATTTTCTTTAAATCCAATGTATTGTAAATTTGAAATCTTAATGTTTCGAAACGTTTTCTGTGCAAAATTTGACATTTTTATCAATGTTTCTAAAATAATTTTGTAATGTTTGAATCTCATTATTTTCGAAAAATTCAGTCAGAATTATCAATTTTATTAGAATTCAACATAAATTCCGCTTGTTTGAAAATTTTTGGTAAATTTATTATTCTTAAGAAAAAATGTGCCATAAATATTTCCAAATATTAGAAAAGTTTTAGTTCCACCCAGTTTCATTTATAATCCAACTTAAAAAAAAAGTTTTCTTCATTTTTTACCAATTTTTCTAAAAATTTGTCGCCAAAATTTCTGATCGTTTATAAATAATTTAATTATTCTTCGTGTTTACAGGTTTTGAGTAAATTATTATTCACATTTATGGCAAATTTAGTAACAGGTACTAATGATAATAAATGCTTTTATTAATTTTTTATAAACTTTCCGTTAAAAATTTGATCACATTTAATTTTTAATTTAACTGAAAATAAGATGAATACCTGTTCATTCCGATGCTATAAATGCGCTTGCTTGGGCGCCGTATAATTATCAAGACATGCAGAAAAAATGCTTTTTCCAACAAAATTAATTAACTTAGTATAAATCAGCCAAAACGTATCAATAGTTCCCCAATTAATATTTAATACCATGTTAGTCAACCATCGCATTAATTCCATCGGTTCGCTGTTAAATATCTTCATTACCAGACATCTGGCACAGTTCCAAAGGGTAACCACTGATCATGATTATAATGGTCTGGACACGTGTAGGTGTTGGCCACGGCATCTATATCTCAAATACATGAACATTTGACGTTATGTTGTGTGTACGTGGTGCATTATATCCCGTGCCAAGCGCCCGTCATTCTCATTCTAGTGTTGAATAGAACGCCTGAATTCCCCATGTTCTGTCCTGACGAATTAATAATGTGCACCCTTCCTTGGTCCTACAAAGCACGCCAATATGGTTGACTGTCTTTGATGCTGATGAGTAATTGGTTCTATTTAAAAGCCGCGAAGTTTGGCGTTATTTATTCTCCGTTCTAATAAAAAGTTTGGCTCCGTTTAAACATTCAGATGCAAACCGCGGCGGAATTTGCCTGGCGCATCCACCATTTTTCGTGTTTCTTGCACTTTGAAATTCCTTTTTGTCACGATTTCAACTGACCGTGTCATTTTTTAGTGATGCAACGACTTGAAAGAGTTCCATTTATTACAATTCTTTGTCTGCAAAGTTTGATTCATAATAAACGATACTCATCACTCATCTGCAGACGTTCTGAGAAAGAAACAACAATCTATCATTTAAAAACAATTTCATTACGGAGTATTTTTTAATCACTTAAGAAAGTCACTTTCTTCTACTTTTGATAAATTCGAAGGATAAGTTTAATATTCCAGCAAGGTTTTTCCGGGGAGAACATTTTTTTTAGTCCCTAACGTTGTCACTGAATAGCTTTAGATAGTAAGAAACTGGTAGTAAAAAGTTTGTCTACAGCTTTCTTCTCCTGATTTGATTAGATTATGCTCACAATCCACAAACGAGATATTCTACGATCTTATCGAATAAAACTATTGATTTTTCAAACATCAAGCAAACTTCCAAATATATCACGTTTGTTTGAACGGAATTATCGGCCCGAAATGAAATATTTGTGAAAATTTAGCAGGATCTAAGGAATATTGATGGCTGAATTTTTGAAGTTATTTCATCAGAATTAATACGCAACTATGATTACACACGCAAACAATTATGGAGGATAGACAAGTGCACAAATTCTTTGAAAGAAGAATGCTTTTGGTGAATTTTATGCAAGTCAGGAGCTAGACGTACAAAAACCTACAGAATTCTCCTCATACACGCCACCTTAATTGAAATAATATTCTAGAGTGTAGGATATAATAAAAGTAGGGTACAAAACTATAAAAATAAGGATGTTGTCGACAATACAATGACCACATTATGTGGTCGTGGTCAGAACTGAGAAAGGAACGTGTTTCTGAAATAATAAAACATTTTATGGGCAATTTTAGCGGTAATGATAATAGCTGTCGTCTTTGTGGATTTAATAAGTAATTGTTGGGAATGTTAAATGCTCAGGTAGGAAATCTCTGCCGACTGATGAAAAATATTTAGATAAGTTAATGAAAGTAAATAGAATAAACTCGTGATGAAAGCCGTTAGACATAAACAATTCCGGAGTCTGTCAAAATAGCGAGATGGTATTTGTAATCTATTAGAGTTTCGTAAATTATAAGCTTTCTAAATTGTAGATTGATGTTTTAATTGATATTTTTAAAAATAAATACTCTGCGTGTTCCGATATCTCGCTCCCAGTCACTGTTTCTCGGCTTAATTTTTTCAATAGAACACTGATTCCCTTAGCCCACCAGCGGCCTCTGAATTCATCCAGGGGGACACTAGCGGCCGCCGAGACGGACGGTTCAAGGGAGCGAAAGAAATTAATCGTAAATAAATAAAAACCTACCTACACTAATTAATAAAATAAAGATTTTTATATGAAGAAAAAAAATTATTTACCGTATTGTAGTTCAATATGAGTATGTCGGAAATTTATTTGATCTAGTCGATATTGAAAAAGTAATTTGTTAGGAAGCTCGGATCGACTGACTCAATTTATGCAATACAAGGTATTGCAAATAAGACATTGAATGTAGGTGTAGTATTTCCGTCGATTCCTGCTGGAGTTCATGTCTTTAAAAGAGCGATTTAGGTAACAAGTCTTATTCTCTTTTGTGTGCTTTGGAATCGTCAGTCGATAGTGGCTGAATATTTGATATGGCTGTGTTCTGTCATTACCGATGCGCTTGATCGGCCAAAAAGCATTATCAAATGAGGCAATAAAGCCTTTTAGGCATTTGACTATTTTCAACCACTCGATTTTTTTTTAAGAAGTCGACTATTCCAACTTTTTTGCATCGTCTTTTAAGCAAGATGACGGATTACCGACCTCTTATAATATTTCATTGTTAATGCCTAAAGCGGGAAAACTCACAATTGGCGAAGAAATAATCTTATCGGAAGTAAAAGAAATAATAAACAGTAGCCATCTCTGATATATAAAATTTTTCAAATTTCAATCAAATCAATTTTTTGATCTGTTGCAACCTTTTCAAGTTAAGATGTCTAATTTTCTTGGATTCTGAATTAATCACTCAAAATTTAAATTTTATATTTTTCTCTTGTTCTTTGAATTTTGTTGTTATTGTAATTTTCCTGATTTTTTCAAAAATTCTGGATATCCTAAAGTCTTTAGATTCTCTATAAGTTTCTTCAGAAAAATTATTCATTTTAATTAATTAATTCATTCTTTAAAATGTAGTTTTTTCTATAATTATAATTTAAATTATTTTGAATTTTATTGCAATATCAATACTTTGCATTTTTTGAGTTTCTTAGATTCTATGTATATTTTATATTTTCTTCAAGAATGTAAGAGTTCCCATCGAACTTATTAAATTACAAAACTTTCAGGTTATGCATTATCTTATTTTTTTGTAACTTCATTCTCACAATATGAAATTAAAAAAAAATAAAAAAATGAAGAAGAATAAGACGCAGACAAGGCGAGGCACGAAACTCAAAGAATGCCACTGTCCCTAAAATCATCCCCAATAAAGTTACGACATACCTCTACAATACGAAAGTGTAATTAATGCAACGTTTTTTTTTAACGCATGATACTAGTTATTCTGTACCAAAAAGTTTTAGTTTTAACCGAAAAATGAGTAAAAAAAGTTTTACACCGTTTGCTTTAAAAATGCAATTTTTGGAAACATTCTAGCGTCCGAAAGCTAGAACTTACTGCATCACGAATCAAATGAGTTCTGTATGCGAAATGGTACGATGTTAAAATTAAACGCACAGTATGCAACGGAAGCAAGCAAACAAACGTTTCGAATATTAAGAAAAAAATAAATTCTTTTCATTTAGCTGGGACTTTTTATTTTGCTGTTTTAATGAAAATTGTTAAGTTTTTAATGAACTATTAAATTGCACAGGTCTCGTTAGTGGTAGAGATTTGAACGATTTTTGCGCATTGTCCTTAATTGCGTTTCCGTTTACGTGGTTTCAGTCCTGTAGTCTCTTAATAGTGTTCTTAATTTTATACAGAAGAAGAGGGCGTTTTAAAAATTTTGGTCTCTGTCAAAAAAGTTTGGGAACGTTTGCCACAGACACTGGAAGAATCCAAGAAATCTGGCGATTTAGCCTCCCAGAATATCCATCGCGATAAATAAGCTACACCCCCATCGATTTGTAGGCGGAGCATCTCACAATTAATAATGTGGTGTTGTTAAATCTTGCATGTACACGCAAATTGTTTTGCATTACCTTACAACAAAATCCCATCGCCGTCTTATTCGTAAAGTATGTAGATACAAGATAAGAATAATGGCCCTTTCTCGGTAAAGTGTGAACGAAGCAGAATTACTTAAGGGAACAGGAGAAAAGAAAATGAAGTGAGGTAAGTCTGGAAGAGTGGAAGTTGCGAACAATAGTGCTAACGTCCTTGTCCTTGACTGCTGTCCACGTATACTTTGACCCTCGTGGGATAGTAACACATGTTCCATTATTGCTGCTGTAGGAAACGTCACCAATCGCATTTATCTCGCAGGAAACGGTCAATACTCAGTTCTGCAAAAATGTCATCGAGAGACGACTTTGCGTTTATCTCAAGACGCTAAAATGCTGTTTTAGAGATTTAAAGCTTCCAAGTTCATGAAAGTTTACACAAGTACTGGATCGTTATCAACTAATGCATTTGTTTTGTGCTAAATCTTCCTCTCAGACAATCAAGAACTAAAACCACAACGAGTAGCACTGTATTTGTTAAGAACTTTGCAGATTTCGGCAAGAGACGTCTCAGCACTTTCAATCCAGATGTCTGAATTAATTTCTAATTAATTGCTATTTTTGTTTGAAATTCTCCTTCAAACTTTTTCCATCGTTTTCCTAATTATTACTCTTATTGTTTTGTGGTAATTATCAAGAATCCTGCTGGGAGATCTGAAGTAATTTTTCCTCCAGGTTACACAATATTTGCACGTAAGACAAAGTGCGAGCGCAAAAATTTAGTGTCACGCGTATTTTCAGATTTACATAAATCGCCGTAAGTCTAATTGATGCAATCGACCACCCAATAAGTGTGCAGAATTTTAAACATTTACGACGTGATAGTGGAGAATTTTTCAACTAGCCCCTGAAGAAATACGTTAGATTTTATGTCGGCAATTTAAATAAAATAAGTATAATTTGTTTACTGAATTTTAACACGATTTTTTGTGTTTATTCAAAATTCCGATTTTCATTACCTGAGGGGAGAAAAAATCTCGAAATTTAGTTGTTCTCATTTCTTTATTTCGGCTCTTTTTATCACGGTTTTTCCTCGAAACCTAAGAGAACGAGTGTCACTGTATTTCCGACGCACCTTGTTAGAATCGCTCCCAATTTAATCGACCTCTCTGAATCCTTGTATGTATTAATTTAGCTGAGTAAACAACCTAAAGTACCTTCATAACTTTGTGTATACTGTAATATTACACTTTACATTCCAAGATGCATAAACGTAGTAATTATACCTTATCGTTCAAAGTTCATGCCATTTTTTTAATTAACGTTACATTAATATGGAAATGTTGAGCGCGCATTTTTCTACATAACGTTACAAACTCTTTTGATGTAGGTAATTTTCTTTCAAAGGTGTTATGAAAATGTAATTTACAAGAGAGAGCACATGATCCAAGTTTACAAAAACATGCTGTCAATATCCGCACTTTGAAGCTAAATGAAGCATGTAGACACGCAAACAGATTTCGTTAGAGGGCTTTTAACATTTAAATGAGAATTTTTGAAACAAATTTATTTGATGACGTGGGACCAAAATGACGCCTTTGTGGAAACGTGATATTGGTTTTTGAATTTTTTTCTCGTGAAAGTGACAGGTGCAAAAATCATTTCAATTTTTTTTACTCACGGTGCAGTGGAAGCTCCATCGAGAACTTACCTGAAACAAAATCAAACATTACAGATGGTATCAGTTCCTTAATTATTTTATTACAATCGTTCCGATATCGGTAAATATGTTTAACAAGCGTAAGTTGTAAAACCATAAAGAAATTACTTTACTGTGGTTATTTAAAAGTAAGCCACTTTACCGATGAAAAAGTTCGAACCTGAACAGAAACAAATTTAACTTATACGATTAAATATATAATAAAAACTTTTTAAGCATACTCTAATACAGTAGCGGATATTGGGCTATCATTTTAAGAGATCTGTTGTAAAGCTCATTGGCTGAAGTGGCGGTTAAAGCTACAGTGAATGAGATTTCAAAAGCGAGCGGCCAAGTTCCCCCTTCTTATTGAGTTTGTGACTTGGGATATCTCTTCCGCTTTCCCCAAGAGACAACAACCCTTCACTTCCTATCCCTGCCGATGACAAAATAACTTTTAACTTCATATATTATTTTCAGTTGGAGCGCTAATGTACGATTGGAACTGCGGTAGTGGATTTCGGTGTATCGTAAAATCAGAAATAATGAACGGAATAGATAATGCTCTAAAAAATATCTTCATTTTAAACAAACTTCGATTTAAAAAGAATCATTCTGAAAACGGTACAGAATTTCTCACGATCTTGGTCATAGCTTTGCAATTTTTATTGCCGTAAACTACGGAACGTTCGGCACTAAAAACAATATTTGCACATTTTTTAGAGGTAATCAGCAGTGAAATTTATTTAGTAGCTCCTCAATTACAGGTTAACGTACTTCTATGAGCTCCTTAAAAAAAGATTATTTATTTTTATTATATTTATATCTAACATTTTTCAGGTTCACTTATTTTCCTGCTTTATTTTGTGAAAAAATAAACCAAGTTAAGTAGCTCCAAAAATGTTTAAAATAACGAAATTCATTTAGGCAAATGACAAATTTAACAAATATTTGACTAATTTCTATTTCGTTAAACTGCAACATGTTAGTAAGTAAAAAGCAAAAATAATAAGATAATAAAATTTTACATCATTTTAAGTATACGGGAAAAAGTACCAGCACCGTAAAATAAAATCCTAAGAAAATACTTTAAATGTAATGATGGTGAAAGAAACGAAATTTTCGAAATTTTCTTTTACATATCAACTTTTTTTTAACCAAACATGCACTTAATTTTCATGGTAAATTCGTTGTCAAAATCTGAGACCAATGTTAATTTGTGCAGTTTTGAGGAACTAACGATTTTAAGGTAACAAGCAGACGGAGAATTTACCATCTTTTTGATTAAATTTCGGTAAAAAAGTTTAACGAGATCTTGTCTGAGCTGTTTGGTCAAACAAGACCAAGCATGTTCAAGAATTTACTTTTCAACCTAAAAAAGCATAAAAAAACTTACATGTGTTTTGGAATTAATTTTAATTTATTGCAATATTTATTTACTTAATTTATTGTTCTGATTTTTTTTTTAAACCTGGCGTTTCAAATTTTATAATATAATAGAATAATAAAATTAATTATGTATTGTTCCTTGGAAAAAAAAATCTTAATGCTAATTTAAAGAACTTTTAAAAATTCAAGTATACAAAACATACAAAAAATTCAAATAATCAAAAAAAAAAAAGAATTCAAAGAATAGAAACATTTAAAAAAATCGAAGGAATCTAAAAACACAGAAAATATGAAAGAATCTACAGAATTGAAGGCATTCAAACATTTTAAAATCCAAATAATCTAAAAAATCTATAAAATCCAAATAATGCAAGAAAAATTCAAAGAATAGAAAAAAATAAATAAAAAACAAAGGAATTTAAAGGTATAAAAATATGAAAGAATCCACAGAATTCAAGACATCCAGAGATTTCAAAATCCAAATAATCCAAACAATTCAAAAAAATCTAAAAAATCCAAATAATGCAAGAAAAATTCAAAAAATAGAAAAATATTAAAAATTATGGAATCTAAAGATATATACAAAAAATATGAAAAAATACACAGAATTCAAGGCATCCAAAAATTTCAAAATCCAAATAATCCAAACAATTCAAAAAAATCTAAAAAATCCAAATAATGCAAGAAAAATTCAAAAAATAGAAAAATATTAAAAATTATGGAATCTAAAGATATATACAAAAAATATGAAAAAATACACAGAATTTAAGGCATCTACAAATTTCAAAATCCAAATAATCCAAACAATTCAAAAAATTTAAAACATTCAAATAATGCAAGAAAAATTCAAAAAACAGAAAAATTATGAAAATTAGGGAATCTAAAGATATATACAAAAAATATGAAAAAATACATAGAATTTAAGGCATCTAAAAATTTCAAAATCCAAATAAACCAAACAATTCAAAAAATCTAAAACATCCAAATAATGCAAGAAAAGTTCAAAAAACAGAAAAATATTGAAAATTAGGGAATCTAAAGATATATACAAAAAATATAAAAAAATACACAGAATTCAAGGCATCCAAAAATTTCAAAATCCAAATAATCCCAACAATTCAAAAAATCTAAAACATCCAAATAATGCAAGAAAAATTCAAAAAACAGAAAAATTATGAAAATTAGGGAATCTAAAGATATATACAAAAAATATGAAAAAATACACAGAATTCAAGGCATCCAAAAATTTCAAAATCCAAATAATCCAAACAATTCAAAAAATCTAAAACATCCAAATAATGCTAGAAAAATTCAAAAAACAGAAAAATATTGAAAATTAGGGAATCTAAAGATATATACAAAAATATGAAAAAATACACAGAATTTAAGGCATCTAAAAATTTTAAAATCTAAATAATCCAAAAAATTCAAAGAATTAAAAAAATCAAATTAATCAAAGAAAAAAATCAAAAAATAGAATAAAAATGAAGGAATTTAGATACAAAAAATATAAAAGAATCCACCGAATTCAAGGCATCTACAGATTTTAAAACCCAAATAATCCAAAAAATTCAAAGAACATAAAAAATCCAAATAATCCAAGGATTCAATTAGAAAAAAAATGAAACACGAAGTAATCTAAAGATACCAAAAATATGAAAGAATCCACAGAATTGAAGGCATCCAAAGATTTTAAAATCCAAATAATCCAAAAATCTAAAGAATACGAAGAATAGAAAATATTTAATAAATCTTAAGAATCTAAAAAATCCAAAGAACCCCAAGAATCTAAAGAAAGATTTCAAATACCACAAATAAATAAAAAAATTACCCCTGAGAACTGAGAGTATTTAAAAAGACACAATGAAACAGAAAAACAAAGAATCTGAAAAAAACAATGCAAGAAATTAAAAAAAAACGGCAAAAAACACAAAAAAACAATTGTAAGAATCTAAAGAATCTAAAGAATCTAAAGAATCTAAAGAATCCAACGAATCCAAAGAATCTAAAAAAGCTATTAGCTTATTTCTACAACTTAGAAGCTATCAACAATTATAAAAACATTTATATCTAATCAATTAAATAAGTGAATTAATTTACACGAATATAATTTCTAAATTAATATGCATATTAGTTATTTGGATATAATAAAACTTTCAAATTGATAAGCGTAAATCCGAAACATCAAATAGAACAAAATAATTTTATAACCTGTAAACGAACTTCCTAAAAACTAGTAGTTTAAAATTACAATAAAAAGAAAAAGTTACTATTGAACGCGATACTTTGATAAATTAGGAACCATCAGCTCCCTGGGCTACATTTCCACAGAAATTAATATGCATGTTACAAGTCCTGTAGTTGAATGCATCATTATTATGACTGATAGTTGGAAATTAATACACCACGAACGGATACGAAGAACCCATGTAATACGCGATGAATAATTCATTTGCCACACCAATTACAATTTGTCAAATATTAATTACAGCCGGACTTTTCGTTTGCTTTTAAAACCTTGTACATCATCGAATCTATTTATAAATAGTTTGTAATTACTCCTTTACTCCTACACGTATGAGTAAAAAATGCATCTGCATTTTATAAAAATTTGTGTTTGTTCATGAGTTAAACACCTACTTATATTTACATCTTGATCAAACAGATCGATTAAGTCAATAGACTGTTATAATTAGAGATTTATTATTAACCTTAAAATGTGTATAATAAACGATATCATAAATACCTTTCCTTCGACTGCTGCAGATGAGTTTTCAGACCGATTAAGAAGCTAAACATATGCCCAACAGACGTAGGCGGAGAAATGCTTGGAATTTCATTAAGATCTGTTTTTTGGCACCACTAATAATTGCTATAAATTGATCTATTATCGTCACTATTGCGTAAAATTTTGTTTCGAGTGATGACGAGGAAGACGTCATGGATATTTCCGCCCTGTTTAAAAATCAATAATCGCCGATTTAAAAATTAAAAAATGTCATAACGAGACAATTAGAATTTTTAATGTATCAGAATTTCAATTTACTAAAAAACTGTGTTTAATGAAATTCATCGCGCATTGGCCCAACTCGCACGAGATAACCAGAGATAACAGATAATAAAAAATTATGGTAAAAATTAAACCCCAGTCTGGAACTGTTTGTGTTGGTGTAATTAAAACATAAAACTGCTTTTACCGGGATGCACGGCATTAAGTTTAAATTGTGGTAAAATAGAAAACGTAATCAGAGACAACAGATAATAAAAATTGGCGTTGAAAATGAAACAATTCGTTCATTTTCCCGCAGGAACTGTACATTTTATGGCAAATTATGCTTTTATTTGAAAAATTTAATCCTGATTTATCGTGACCTAAAAATTAATAAAACGAGCCAGGCGTGACATTATTGCTTCACGAAAGGATTCACTTGGACAGAAAAAATGCAAAGTGTGAAAAATAATAGATGATCCTTGCTTTCCAGGTATTTTATAAATAGCACGATTTCATTGTAACACTTGCCAATGTTATCGTAATGCACGGTGGCCAGAAAATGTTAAACTAATAACTTCTTCCAACGTTCCATTAAAAATATTTGCGGAGAGAAACTTTCTTTTTGGTCCAAAAAACTACGGCTAATCGGAAACTGGCAACTTACATTTTATTTATTTTGGTACATGTTATCATCTTCGAACGGTATCGATTCGTTCGATGCACCACTAAAGCTCTTTTATAATTAAAAAGTTTAATTTTTGTGTCCAATAAAACTGTCACATGACCTGAAAATAATTAAACTGTTGTCTTAACTGTAATTTATGGTTTAGAAAAATGTACAGCTGTTTCTAATTTCCGAAGATCATCGAATAATTAATATTCTTGTAAGTTGTGTAACACACCCTTTCGTTGGTTGTCATGGCGCTCCATTACCCTTAGAGCTAAATACTAATAAAGTCATACAATTCTACAAAAGTTTGCTACAAAGAGGGTTAATTAAATGTCTTAATTCCCAGTGATGAGTATCTAGGTAATTTCACTACCGCAACGACGGAACCATCTCATTATTTTCCAAAATTGTAAAGCACTTTTTTTATTGTGACGTGCCATAAAAACAAAATTGTGATTGTGTAACGTTTACCTACATAAAATCACGTAACAGTGTAACTGTGCAATTCTAATAGTCTTCGATCGAGTTTGATTTTTGTAACAACTCTCCAGTTGTGACCTAAATAAAAATGAAATATGATCAATTGTATTACTTAATTTAAGACGCGGTCAACTAGCTAACTAAGAAATTGTCATGAACTGGAACTGATTCGTACTTGATGGTTCATGCCATGTGGAAGCGAAAGTGTTCAATTGATTGATTTAAATGTATCTTTTAACATTGCTAAATCAAGATTGACATTGACTTACCAATCGGTATCAGCTGTGAAATGATTTTATCTTTAGTGGCTTGTCGTAGACCTTGTACGTTAAAAAGTACAACACAATTCGTGCAATTCACTAAGATTAAGAGACTTATTCTACGACGTGAAAAAAAAATGTTCGGTGATATATACTGGTGATGTAAATAGAATTGTCTAGATTACACGTCAGTGAATGAATTTACATAAGAAAAGGAATAAAAACATTGACATTGGCAATGATAAGTCAAACCGTTTGTTTTTTGTGTAATTATGCAGCAGGTTTTTCGTATGTCGTTTCTGAAAAATATTTAGACATTTTTTGGGTGTCCCAGTGTCATTTCGTGACTCCAAATTCAAAGAAAATCTGTTGCGCATTAATCTCACGGAATCGTGATTTTTTAATCATTTTTATAGCAGATTTGTTATCAACAATTTTTTTTACTTTCGAAAGTGTCGAAAATACAATGTGCGAGAATGCCGATGTAGAGGAAGTGCCTGTAGAAGCGGTGAACGAGATATTCCCTCAAAAATCACAATGAGTACGCCGCGTTTCAATAATGGAAAAGTGGGACTTGTTGAAAAAGTCGGCTCGCATATTTTTCCGAAAAGTCTAAGAAAGTCAAGTTTTCGAGTTTTTGGTCCTATAACCAACAGCGACACTTCAAATTGAGAAAAATACTGTGGAGTTCGTTTTTTGGAAGTTGTGCGGAAATATTGAAGCTTGCGTCGTGAACTACAAAGAGAAAAATGCGCGCAAGCAAATAAGGCCAACCTAATTTAAAAACGTAATGAATTGAGTAAAGTTTTCCTTTAAACTTGCCTAAAATTAGAAACTCAACGAATTTTTTAATAAATTCCAATTATAGCTGTAGCTTGTTCTTCCCTTTTCTTTTCTTTAAATCTTTAATTTCCTTGTTTGTTTTTGTGTGATCAGTTTTTGATGTTATCTTTGTTTTCTTCTCATTATTAAATACAAAGTTGTTGGAAATAATTTTTGCACAAATTTTCAAATATTGGCCTTATTTGCCACGGGCACCTTGATGACATTCTGAAACGTATACTGGGCATTGTTTTCGTCGCTCTGCAGCTACGATGTTGGCAAACACGGTGCTGATCTTGTTACTGTTAAACGAATAGACGGATGTTCTATATCGAGAAATATTGCCGTTTTAAATCAGATTATTTAAGAAAATCTGGCCACAATAAGTTCAGCTACGAGTACCGTGCAGTTAATCCACAGCGAGTTCTATTCCTGAACCATTAATTTTACAATTAATCCAAAACAATAATGTACTAAAGTTAACTAACAATTAAAGTACGTTATCAACTCTTGAGGTTAAAGTGGAAGTTAGCTTTGCGTTTTGATGCGAAAAAATCGCACTAAAATCTGTTATAGAAAAAAATATCTAAAAATATATTTGTTTGTTTGTAGGACACAATTATATAATTGAACATTTTCTTTAGTACCAAAAAATAAAATGGTCTAAGCAAATAAACAATATTTTTACCTGTAACACATTTTACAATAATTTGGCTACAAGGCATAAAATAAATATTTCTGTACTGGAAAAAGCATTACAGTTGTCAACAACAAAGCCCGAAAGTAAAAGCCTTGTCCGGAATTATTTCAACTATACCGGTACATGATTATATTTGCGTAACTTTCATCGCATATGTTTCGTTCCAGATGAAACTCCACACGAAACACAAAATGTGTCACATATTTCTGCTTTTACGACAACGTAAAATCAATCGAAAAATTGGGTTTCACTCAAATAATTCAAACAGTTCATTTCCTATTAAAATAACCATGAAATAATAGATATAAATAAAAATGCTTTGCACTTCAGTATTTTAAGTATCCACTTTCGTCGATGTTTTAAACACACTCCAGCATGCATGTTCATTTTTAACCTGTAATTGGAACAAAACATCCAGTGGTGGCCATTACTCAAATTACAACTATTACCGCCTCCGCCATGCAATAAAGTCGACCCACAAGAAGTATTTGAAAATGTATAGTCTCGAATTCTTTCCGTTTTATCGCTAAGACAATAGAATAGTCAACCTTGAATTTAGGCCAAACCCAACACTTGGTTTATTTCAATGGTCATCACAAGCTAGATTTTTGGTCGGTTCATTATCCGGGATTTAAATTTTATTTATTAAATTTGGGCCAAGACAGTGCGCGTGTAATGAAGAAATTGTTTATTAAATATCTACTTGTACTTTGAACGTCCAACATCAAAGACGTGCGACAGACAATCTAGTAGCTTGAAATGAACACGATAATTAATTATCATTCTAAATAGACTCGGTTTGGAGCATCGGAAAATAAGTTCAAATAAAATAAGAACGCACGTGATATTCTGTGATAGATGAGCCAGATCCGGCCTCATTCCAATTGATTAAAAATCAAAATGTGTGGGAAACATTACGTTGTGTCCACGATAAAAATAGTGACTACAAGATCCCCAAAAAATCCTCTTCCGTTTTTGTGAGTGGAACTCTTCGTATACCACCTGTATATTGCACCAACTTATCAGATAAACATAAACACGGCTGTATTTTCGTATCATAAAACGTTATTTTTGAACTAGTGCTGAAATTCGCGGCGCAAAATCAGCGCCAAACAAAATAAATAGCTTTTAATTTTAGTAAACTACTGACCTACAACAGGATACGAAGAACGTTGTCAAAGAAACGTGAATGCACATTTTGCAACTCCCCTTCAAGAGACTTAAAAAAAATAAATTAGCGAGTCGAAAATGAAAATAACCTTGGCTGTCATGTGGGAATGTAATTAGTTTATTATGAAACTGCAACAACACTCTGTAAACAAACTTCGTGATTTATTTTCGCTGGCATCTAGGTTTAACTTTTTTGCGACCTAAATTTGAAATAAAGTTCGACATATTGAAATGCAAGAACGAGTGCGGCCATGACAGTGCATGTTAATTTAATTATGTGGATAAAAAAATATTAAGTCATTAATATTCCGGAGGTCTTCTCGAAATTACCATAAATATTTCATTTCAAGAAGATAATTCCGTCCAAATAAACGTGATGTATTTGTAGGTTCGGCAATGATGTGATGAAAAATCAATAGATTTATACGATCGGACGTAGAATCTCTTGTTTGAAAGGTGTGAGGATAATTTGTAGACAAATTACCGTAGAGACATGACAATTTAAATTTGAATATTAAAAAGACAGAGAAGTAACATTTTTACTTTGAATTTTTTTAATACAATCCTGCAAGCTTACAGAGAAATAGTCTCAAATGAAAAAACTCACAAAAGAGCTGACATTTTTCATGATTTGAAAAACTAAAATATAGTAGTCTTAGAAAGGAAGAACATGCGGGATATTTAGCTCCGAGTCTCCGAGATCAAGTGTAATTTGTTAGATGAAAAAAACTGATATACGGTTCAAGTCACCTTTAAAATACAATGAGAATTTTCCGTCTCTCCGTGATTACGATGGAGATTATCTGTATGCCACAAACTTGTCAATGCCAAAAGTAGTTTTGAGGTTAGAGACCGGACCAAAATTTTGCAAAATTGTCCAGCTGTTGGACATCGATTGTCTCTTCATAAAAAAAAAATTTTACAACGTCTGTACTCAAACATACGGTTGGTGTTGGTAATATTCTATTAGTAAGTGTACACTCGTCAGAAAATGACCCAAAAAAAATTAGAAATTAATAACAAACCAACTAACAAACCCGAAACTTAAGTATTCACTAACGCTATAAAAACAATTCTTCGACTTCATAAATTCCTAGGAATTTGTTGTGAAAGATTGTGCAAAAATAGTTTGTAGCGTTCCCACGTCGATTCCATGTTGAATCTCCATTTCCAATTCCAGACGACGTATCAATTATTGTAACAATCTAAAATGTTTCCTGAAGATGAGATTATTAATTGAATGGGCCGTACAATGAAAATAATATATCTAAAGATAGTTTGCGTATTAATACCAATCGAAAGCTTTGCTAAAAAAATACTTTTTTTAAAGGATTTATTAACCTCCTTAACAAAAGGAACAAGCGCCTTTTCAGCGGATACACATTTTCATTTTTTGTTAGATTGCTGTTATTGAAAAAATAGTATTTGATGGAAATTAACTTTTCAAAAACTTTTGCAAAATTGGAAGCTGGAAAATGGGCTTGTAAATATGAATTTCATCAATGTTATCCTTTTTATGTGAAGGAATGAGTGTGGCAATTTTTAAAGACTTTGGAACGACAGATTTTTTATACAAATATTAATCAACTTTGTTAATGTCTAAACAATTCAATTTTCAACACATATTTTTTCACTATATGACACGCATTCGTGACTTATTTATGCACCCTCGGTACAATAAATTCCCACAATGCGCTTTTGTTCGAAAAGTTAAAATACAAATACAAAATTATCAAAAATAAAATTTTGCCACAATAAAAATCTCTCATTTTTACTTTTCTTTCCATAGTTCCGTTATCTGTTCCATCCCCATTTCCAATTTCTTCTATTCTTTCTTCCTTCGTTTTTTTGTACTCTCTGTTCCATCGGCTCTTTTTCACCTTTGCATAACTGCCATCATGCTTGCCCGTCATTTTTTTCTTTTTCTTCATTTTCGTAAGTAAATCTCGTTTTATCCAGTGCCTATACTTTCTCATCATCCACTGCTTTTCTGTCTCTTCGAGTTATCTCAGTTTCTTTCAATTTCCTCAACATCCATCTCTTATCCTTCAAAATAATTTTGCCTTTCTTTCCAGCTGTTTTCTTTCTCGTTCTTTTTAACCCATTTTGACATTCAATTTGTTCAAAAAAATTTCGAGTTGTAGTATAAATACAAATGAGTGTTTCCGAAATCCACCAAATGGTTTATCTGAATGACAGCCGATTAGAATAAAAA
Organism: Cynaeus angustus; assembly: GCA_030157275.1. NCBI lineage: Eukaryota > Metazoa > Arthropoda > Insecta > Coleoptera > Tenebrionidae > Cynaeus > Cynaeus angustus. The sequence goes on from CM058059.1 coordinate 26,298,175, forward strand.
AAAAAGTTGTACTACCGTAATTTTTGACGTTTTCCATACTTTATTCATTAAAATTCTTAGTTCAGCTGTGCTGTGCCTCCATGCTTCGTGTGTTCCTTTTCAATCTTCTTATCTAGTTTTCTATTTTTTTTCCTCTGCTGTTCTAAGTTCTTCGTTTCCTCCAATAACTCTTTGAATTTAATATTTCTTTGCTGATGTACTTCCACGCAACTATGAATATGAGCAATGTTGGGGCGCTCTTAGCAGTAACCAGAAACCAAGATTTAATTAAAAAGATGAACGAAATGTAGAAGAATTATTAAACGGATAATATAAATACAAAGATGAAAAATTGTTAACAATAATAATACACGTGTTCTAAGGCTAAGGCTACTTAAAGGTTGCCTCAAAATGTTAAATTAAGTTTTTCATAGCTGGCGAACAATGCTAGTAATTCTGAGTAGTGTAGCTGAGGTCGTAAAACGGTTTCCACAACCATTTTACCGGAAGAGTCTTCCAGCAAAACGTAGACAATACACTCCTGTATTCAGTAATTCAACGACAACCATAACCACGAAGGTACCAACGTAATAAAGTGTTTGTAATCCTCTCAATATAATTTGCAATATTCTTTAATGTGTCGGTTTATTTACGCTTTTGTTTCAGCAGTCTACAACATCGAATAGTCCATCGAAGGTTACAGAGGTCATTCTTGACAAATGAACGAAACTGTTGTGTCTTTTGCACGAAGTGGAATGGAAACCGTGTTGACTTGCTAAGAGTTCAACAAACTGACCGATTGTGTAACGTGAATGATGCATAAATCTGAACACAATTAATTATTGACCGAGATAGCAACAAAGTAAGCTGAAGATAATGACCTAACCGGTCACCGTGTGTACACCTCTTCTTATTTTCGAACGGTGACCTTGTTTCATTTACATAGTGTTGCATACGTAAGGCACATTAACTTCGAATGAGGTCTCTTGAGATACCTTCGGACATGGTGGCATTAGGAGGTCTCGCTGTCACTTCCAACTAAAGTTAGATGATCAACACCAAGATAGCTAGTGAAAAATAGATACCATGGAATCGATAAGAAGTAAACAGGCGAAAAAGTTGTTAAACTAACACGAGTGAAAGTAAGCTTGTCAGTTGGATTTCCCGATAAGGTTCGTTATGTGTTTAGTATCGAGATAAGGGATGGCTATAACAATTTTTTTCAGGGTGGGTAAACCGCTCGGGATTTTTTTTGACGTCTATGACATCATAGGTGTGGTTTGTTGACACCGAACTGATATCTCCGTTTATTTTGCACCAATTTCGAAAACAACACGAAATCAAATGGTTCCGTTGACCGCGAGCTATTAATAAACAGGTCTAATTTCAATCTATTATAAACTTACGGCCATCAAAAACTAATTGACCGTGGGCAGAACTATGCAAAAATGAAAAGAATCTTCGGAGCGCCACGGTTTCGTGACAAAGTGTATTTAATGCACACGTACCAATGATTATCTTATATTGGACATGCCAATAAAATTTATTCCTCACAATCGATTTAATGGTTTGTAATTGGTGAATTAACTTAAATTAGTAGCCATTAAAAATGATTTATTTCGTAAATTTAATTGAAAAGCTGTTTTTCCGAACTTTGATTTCTTCGTAATTACACGATACATGTATTTTGGGTTGCATTCTAGAATTTGACTAACAATACCGCGGCTTCCTTAATCCCGGAACTTCCGACAACTATTTTCACTATCGCTAACTACACAGTTTTCATCCACGACCTAAACAGAACGTTATTTATCAGACTACCGAACAAAGCACTGGGTTCTTTGATCATGTGGTCAATGGGCAACGAAAATGATTAATAATTTATAGTAGGTATGAGGTCAACGTTCGACAAAAAGAACAAAAAGCAGATATATAAATTTTCGCTATAAATTTCTCTGGACGTGATTCTAATTAGCGCAATGACTTCAGGAAATGCACTGCGATTTTTATAAATCTTAGATGACGTGCATACAGTTTAAATAAATAATTGGGTTGAACTGATACTTTATATCACTGCATCAAAATGCCGCTAAAAATAGACACTGTCGGTTCTCTTTAATTAATTTATTCATGTGTGCAGTGTGGGGATTATTTCTACTTCAGTAATTGCGGCTATGTTGTTTTTAATTGAATGCGAAGTTTCCGTGATGATTAAAACAAATCAGCAAGATCAAGAGGTTCGCGAAAAGATTTTATTATACTGAGGTTTCGCGGTATTTCAATTACTCTCAAAAATTCAATCCGAACTTAGTTTACCTTGAAACGACAATTAGCGCTTTTTTCCCTTTGTTCCTAAAACCCCTGAATCAACATCCACGGAGGCGCAAACTATTCTGATATTTTTCCGCTAATTTCTCCCTTATGAACCGTTCTAGAAATATATATATACTCCCATCCCGAGTTGAATGGAGTTTAATTATGCAACTAGTCTGTATGCTCGTACATTGGATCAAGTGCTAAATTTGATGGTGAAATATCGAGGTTTTCAAGGCCACTGTTTTGATTGATGGAATTGAAAGCTTGAAATTTAATTTAACAAAGCAAACAAAGACTGTATACATATTAGTGTCCTGTCATGGCGCCATCATTTTTTTAAGTTGTCTGACATAAGAAAATAATGGGCTACATGTAGACAAGTAGCGTATTAAACGTGTTTTGGATAGATCATTAGGAAGTAAACAGTTTTGTCTACGCTTCTTTTGTAGTAAAGTGTATTTCTTGGGCTAGAATCGAGTCGAACGAAATCATTGTAGGATTAGGTTGAGGTAAATCGGATAAACGAGAACGCTGGCGTTTGCACCACACTAATTCACTGCTTAGTTGCATCTAAAGAATTTAACTAAAAGTTATAAGACCATCAACCTAAATCTTATTAACTAGATTTAGACTAACTAGGTTCAACTCATCTTCTATATAAAAATATCCGCGTAAATTATGGCTATTACAAAAAAAAAAAACATCTTAACTAAATTCGAAAAAACTGGTATTTTTCTAATATTTTGACAAGGCTTCAAATTTTTCAAACACACATCTATTAAGTAAATAAATTAAATAAACTATTTCTTAATAACATCGACAACAAACAAAATAGACATCACAGAAGTCCTTATGAACAGTTTTTGGACTAATGTTACTTTAAAAATCGGACTACCAAGTAACCTTAAAATTAAATATGTTAACTCATAAGTTGGACCTAACAATATTTGAAATTTACGATCAGTCCAAATATAAACTAGTTGGATTTTAAGAATTCAGTGAAAAAAAGTCATCCGAAATTTTACAAAAATACATTAAATTTAATCTTGATCATATAAAATAATTATTTATTAGGATGTAAACCAAAGTTGCTGAGCTAAAAAGGCCATTTTTTAAGGATGTGAATGCAAATTATTTAATTATTTCTTATTATTTACCTAGTCAAGTGTACGAATAAAATTTGTCGTAAAGTAATAATTAGGCCCAACAATCTTGGGATTTTAAAACCAGTCGAAATATAAACAAACTGATTTTAAACGAATTAAAAAATAAACGGTAATTTTGAAAAAGCTGACTTGAATAATGAAAAATTAAGTAGTAATTGCATATTAATTATTAAGTTTGAATGCGATTGCAAAATTTAGACTACAAGTTATTTATTTCCGGTACAATAAAATTTTGAATTTATAATGCACATTTTGTGCAAAAAATGTTTGGATTTTAAAATCATTCCAAACAACGTACATGAATCAAAATAGAAAAAAATGACACTTTTCATAATTAGAAATTAGTCATTAAATTCAGACAATAAACTACGCCAACAAAGTTTGAACACCCAAAATTCCAGCTAGTTTTGGATTAACAGCAGAATTTGGACTTAATTACTACTGGTGAACATTTAACAATATGATCAAAGTGAGACTAAAATTTGTCACTTTGGCCCAAGAATCTTTAATTTTTAAAAATAGTATAATATAAAATGTGAATTCAGACAGCCAAGTTCGAAAGTTATGAGCCTCTGAAACTAAATTTTAAACCGCAATCACTGGGTATTTTTCGTGTATTACTAACAAAAAATAGTGGAACTAAAACTGATCGCACTGCAAACTAACTAACTGCAACACTAAAAACTGTGCCAGGTCAAATAAAATTGTATCGATTAAATTAATTTAAACGGTACTAAATTGGACGTTTTTTCGCTTATTTGCCCATTAATTTTACCTGTAGTTTACTTAATTAGTTTATAATGCACGTCGAATTCTAAAGTTTTTTTTAACGCTTGCAAAAGAACGAACTCTTTTATTCCGACCTTGATTTTCACAAATATTTAGCTTCAGATCCAAGTAATGCTTCTGGCCCCCGATTGTTGATACGCGATAAGATAAACTACGCGCAAATTCGTCGGAGATTCTTTATGTTTTTGGTTTTTTCTCCAAACTTTCTTAGTGATGATTTTTCCTCAGGTTATATTTGTTTACCCATTTCTACCGAGAAATGTTTCATTAATCTTTTAGTGAGAGTCAGTATAACGTTTCTTTTTTTACTTTCATTCTATTTATTGCTCACCTCAACGTTATTAACGAGCAGTACTTTATTACCACTTGCAAATGTGCCAGTGTTATTACAGAAAAATGTTACCATACATGGTTAACCTGAAAATGCTTATCAACAACTTTCACTGGGAATATATTTTTGTAAGCTGAGAAACGAGATAAAATAAAAGTTGTCGATTCAGGGCACAGTAAGCACATTCGGGAGCATCACTGCTGTTGTGTTTACGTTTAAAGAGAGAAAAAAAATAAAATTGAGTAATGTGTCGCTAATTCAGCGACAGATTTTGCGTCTCTGATAAAAGTCCTATTATAATGGAAATGTTAACTCGCTATGTGTGTTTCCATTATAACTCCGGCCAAACGAAATTCGCAGAGGGCTTCATTTGCGTTATTAATTTTCAGAGTTTCCCATCTACGTTTAATTTGATTACAAGACATTCTATTGTACTAAATTAATCAGATGAAATACAGGCGTTTAAATGGGTCGTCATTCGACACTTTGAAGAAATTGTGTTCATGACCCTCAAAAATGTGCTCAACTCAATCCAAGATCAACTTCGTGTTGTGTTACCACAAATCGTTCGTAGTTACAATGTTTATTTATAAAATTACTCCCACGTATTTACGTCTTTACCGTAGTGCTCCTCTCATTTCAAGCGTGTCTTGAATGTTTTATTAGAACTTATTTACTCAGATTAAAGAGGTGGAATAGCCTCCTACTCAGGCTCCATTAATCAGGTGTAATCCCAGACGAAAGAGAAATATCACAGACGGCAATTTTCACCGTAATAATCAATGGTGGATTATAATTTTTAATATCTCTTTTAATTAATTTCGAACTAAGTCAGTGTTGGCCGCAAACTACCACTTCACTTCGTGCTTTAATTTTGCCTAAATGTATATAAATTAGCATCGGAGTCTAATAAATCATCACGTCAGCTAATGAATGGATCCATCACCTGTCTTTCTTGTAGCTCGGTTTTCTCACCCTCACTTTATAAATTTGCACCATTTTAAAAGTATATTTTTACGTCCTGATTCGCGCTGTTGGAATTAACTTGTATCCAAATTTAGATCCGTACGTTGTGTATTGTACGTACGATGGACCTACATGGATTTTAAGCTCAAAGTTCATCTAATAATAATGACGAATCACCTGATGCCAACAGAAGTAGACACTTTGACTGTTGACACGCTCCCAACTGATTTTTTTTTCGAAGTGCCATGTGGTAAATGCATTTAGACTGTTGCGGTTTTAAGAATGCAGATAACGGATGAATCACAAATCCACAGATTTTGTGGTTTCTAAACGATTTAACAGATTCGATGCAATCCGTTGCAGTCATTCGCTTGTGTGATTTGAGGAAATTGGTCTTCGACTTGCGTATTAAAAGGCCTTAACATTAATTTTCCAGGAGTGTTCCTGTTTTTAATCCCTTCTGTTTATGGCACTGCCGAATACAGTCGGTAATAGAGAGAGAGTTCAAGTAGAACTCTACATTTAGACCCTTTTGAAGCACAGATTTATCGCCTTGCGACTATAATTTGTTTTTAACCTAGCAAGGCAAGAAATAAGTTGCGAACAAGTTTCAAAAATAACCAACAACGCAGTAGGAAAGTTTTCTTTCACGAGAATAAAACTTGTTTAGATTGAACTATTAAGTTGAAAAAAAAGGGGTCAAATGGCGTTTAGATTTCTGCACGATTTATCCGAACAGGCGATGCGTTTTGATAACTATTTATGACTTATGAAATAAATGTGCACGTTGACGAAGTTACGTAGCTGAAACTATTCAATAACATTACGACGGAATTTTTCTGTTAAGTCACGTTAGAATGGCGATAGCAAAAATGTGTAGGAATGTGTAAATTCGATAAAATGGTGTGTTATTATCAAAATGTGTGCAGCAAATTCCATTCAAAAATATTGGCATGGCATACAAACTGAAAACGTAGAAAAAAAATTGAAATCGTTACAAATTCTTGCTTTCCTATCGTCAGATTTTTTAACACAAAAGCGGAAAATATGCGTCAAAATTTACAAAAACTTGTTCTTTTAGGGTGCAACTGAAATTACAGCGCACGGGAAAACTGGGCTATCTGTGGGGTTCCAGTGCCAACCCACTGCCGACATTTTACATGTTTCAAACTATAAATCACCTAAATTTAAATGTTTTCCAGACTATTCTCCCACAAATAAAAGCACCTGAATTGTCTCTCATTTCTTTGTTTTTGATAAACTGCAATCGGTTCCTCTATGCGCTGTTATTTGAAAAAAATCTGTATAATGCACTATCAGATTTATTTTGCTACAGAATGCTTAGAATTTTTAGATTTTATACAATCGAAGAGATTTTTCAAATTGTCTTTCGATCCATTAACTTTTTAATTGTTTAAAAGTTAAAATGTCTAAAATTTGCCTGTTGTTCTATGCTTTTACTTGGTACAGTTTACAAGCAAATCAGAATGGCAACCACTTCTAATTCCATTGCGATACCCTTACAGGTTCGAGAATTACAAGTTTTAACAAAAAATGTGGAAAATTTTCAGTTTGTCTTAAAAATTAAAATTTCTAAAATTTGTCTCTTTTGCTCTACGCTTTTGTCATTTGGCACAGTTAACGTACATATCAAAGATAGTAACCACCTCTAATTCCATTGCGATAGCGCTACAGGTTCTAGAATTACAAATTTTAACAAAAAATATGGAAAATTTTTAGTTTGTCTTAAAAATTAAAATTTCTATAATTTGTCTCTGTTGCTTTACACTTTTGTAATTTGGCACAAGTAATAAGCTAGTCTATTAAAGTAACCTTCCTTTATTTCATTACGATAGTGTGAATTTTCCATTTCTGTATTTCTGTATTCTGTATTCTGTATTTTTCTGTATTTGTTTGCCATTTTTTGGTTGCTTTATATACCTATTTCTTGGACATTTTGAGCTTTATATATATATATTGTTTATATTCTTTAATTTTTTTAAAATATTTAGAATTTATTTAAATTTTTTATTCTTCAAAATTTCTATACTCTCTATATTTCATTTTTAAAAGTTGTATCGATCTTTGAATTCTTTGTTATTTTTGAAAGCTTCGTATTTTTTTTATTTTTTATAGTCATTAAATTTTTATTTTATTCTTCATTCTTTACATTCCATACATTTTCTACATTTTCTAAAATTTTAAGATTTTCCAAAATATTTCTGAAATTTCTTTAGTATATCTTGAATCGTTTGACTCTCATTCTCTTGGAAGTTTCAAGCCTCAAGTTTTCAGATGCTCTAAATTTTTAATATTCTTTGAATTTAGATTTCGACTTTTACGACCTTTCAAATACTCTGGATCAATTTTTTCAAGTTTCGATTCTTCTGAAAGTTTAGATTCTTTCTTTTCATTTAATTTTTCAGATTCTGTAGACTCACAAAAGATGCGGAAGATTATAAAATATAGAGACAACAGGCAAAATAGTAAATTAATTTTTGACAGCCTTATTAAAGTATTAACCCACAAAACTAAAAATAAATGCATCACTACTATGCATATACAAAAGTAAACGCATAGTTTCATAAAATCCCACTTTACTCATAAAACTGACTCTGAAAAAGTAGTGTCATTTTTTATTCATACATTCTTCAAAGTAAAGCATATAATTTCTCATTTATAAAGTAAATAATTTTGTCTGCCAAATATTATTTGTAATAAACTAAATATTCATTCTGAACTGTACTAGTTTTGTTTATCCTTCTGCTACTCTGACTTCAGCTTATAACTAATTCAACCATTCAAAACAATTAACTATAAATATTAATAAAAAAAAATGCCTCAAAAAACAAATTATGAAACCTTTGATTTTCGTTAGTAATGTATGAATTGTACTTACTTATAAATTATGCATAAGATAAAGATAATATTTCAAGTAATAAAAAAAATGGCATGGACCAAGTTATCAGCAACTTCACTGTCACGAATATATGACCATCAATACTTCTTTCGGTTTATCTAAAATCAATAAAACAAAAAAAACCTATTATTTTATTGGTTTATGTAGTGCTTAATCGAAAGATTAAGTTTCTGATAAAAACTTTGCTTTTATAAAAAATAAACGAGCTTTTTTTCTCAAAATCTAAAAGTATAATTTCAAATTCAATTTTAACTAAATTTAAGAACAAAACCTTCGACTAAGCACGGAGAAATCATTAAATCAATACTTTTTTTCATTGATTTTAGATAAACCAAGGAGTAAGAGAGGGGTCCTGTTTGATTACATAAAATATAATCTTAAAATTTGGTATAATTAACGAAAAAATAAACATTAAACAACAATTTAAAAAAAAAAGTTTTCAGACCTTCAAAAAGTGGCGCAACACCGTCAAGAAAAGGAGTTATAGAGCATGAAGCTGAATGGACCATAACTCCAAACTACACAAATTCCAATTGCGTTTATGAACTAATTAACAGACTTTTAGTAAGACTGACCTTACCAAAAAAAGTTTATTTAAGTGACTATTAAGTTTTAATAATGATAAATATTGAGATGCACCCACATTTAACGATATAAACAAAAACACTGCTTTATGCGTCGTAGAATTTGTATAAAATATTGAAAAACGCGCCCATTTAAGGAGCCGACAATTTTATTACAAACACATTAATAATTTGGCACGGTTGCATGGTTGGATTCATTACTACAAATCTTCTAATTAAAAAAAACAATACTAGAAAACAAAACAGGTTATTACATTATGCGGGGAATTTTTAGAATCAGTTCATCACGAGTTGGGCGGCAGATACACGTCTTAGTGTCAGACGAGGGTGAATAATTTCCAAAGAACGTAGCTTATGTCAAGAAATGATTCTTTATTTTGTCATTGGTGTTTTCTCAACAACTTGTTACGATCAGGATCAGTAGCATTGTTAAGTCCCACAAAGATTTCGATAATCTCGTTACAAAAAAAACACGACAGTTATTATATTACACTCACTAAATATTGCTTGATTTTACGATCGGAGCAGTATTTTATAAACCACCTTCTGAGTTATTTTCAGCATTTTTTTATACTTTTTCCTTGGGAGGATGCCAAGCCCACGATTCATGATATCTATAAAATTTGATAATGTTTCAAGGGCAGCGGTGATTATAAACATAACACCTAGTGTTATTTACCGAAACATTATTGGAGTTAAAAATATCGAAGTTTATAACCGTACAATAAAATTCATAAAAAGATTAATTTTCTCGGACGAGATGGTAACAGCGCCGATTAAAATGTCAGAATCGTCCGAAATTTAAAAGGTTCTAATTAAATTTACGAAATCTGGACGAATTATGTGATCCAGTATGCATATAATGTGGAATTTAATCTCTTCAACCTTGACAGTAAATTTCCATCCGAAGAGACAAAAACAGCTGATAATTATGTAAATATTTTGAACGTAATTAATAAAGAGCTCGGGAAACTTATGGTTCAGGTTAACTACGTTTCGAGGCAAATATTTGAAAAAATTCGAAGAATGTCACGTGTTCTTATTCTTATTAAAATATGTACTTTATTTAGAGAGGAAAACACGCCGAAGTCTGCATTTAGAACATTTTCAATTTATTCTTTAAACAGATACTAGTTCATCCCTTTTAAGGATCTTCGAAACTGTCGTAAACAAAGCGTCTTATTTCCACCTGTTCGTGTGTTATTTTGTGTTAATCACAACTAAATGGAATTGCGTTTGTTTAGAGAAGTGTTGCAACGAGTGGCGCCTCGGTGTTCTCAAAACGTGGATAATTAGCAGTCTGGAAATTTCACATTTTTTTACCATGTTTCATCAACTATTTGGTTGTTTGAATGAGTAATAAGCAACACTAAATTTCTTTTAGATAACGTTTAATCATTGTTTCAATTTCAATTGAAAGAACAAAGTTCGAACGACCGCTGACGGTACAGTTATTAATAGTAATTCACCTCGAGTGTAATAGTAAAATTTATTTTTAATATTTTGATCGTTGAACGAAACTAAACAGATAACTTAAATACCATTAGTCGTACACCTACTCGGTTTGGTTTTATTACGTTTATCACAATTTTTTTTAGTCACAAACGGTGGATATAAATAGGAATTCGGATCACTACAGCAAAAATAAGTAACTAAAAATATTCGGCACATTTTTTAACTCACCCTGCAATTTTCTATTTTTTTTTACTAAAACACTATCGATGTTGTGGTGATAATTAAAAGTTTTATCAACCACGAAACGGCCCACGATTTTTTTTTTTACACATTTCTTTAGCGCACTGAATTGTGCATCCTGACACTTTATTGCAAAAAGCGTCAATGAAAAAAACTCATTGCATTTGTGGACTAACGATGACGGCAAAAGCATGTTACTTCAGCAGAGCGAAAATTTTATTTTTGTTCTACGCTCCGAGCAAAATTTTCCGGTATCTCATTAATTTTTAACGAACTGTCATGTCTGTTTCAATGGTTGAAATAGTAAATATAAAAATGTTCACACGTTGGAAGCATAATTTAATTATTCGAGCAATTTTCCGACAAAAGTAATTTCAACATGGTAAATTAATTTTTCCTGAAGAGAGTTTTGACAGAATTTTTATTTTATATAGAGCTTGAAGTGCTTTTAACTTTAAATAATACCGGCTATGGAATAATCGGCTGATTTTTTGTCGTTATCTATTTTACAGGGAAAAAGCGACATTTCAGATAAAACGAGATTTTATAACTGAAATGTGCAATTTTGTTTGTTTTAAAAAGTGAAAAATGGACGAATCGAGGCTGAAATCACAAAAATACGGTTTCAAGAAATTTACGAGCGCCTCAGAGATTTTAATTTTTAATCATTCAAATTATTTCCGATTTTTCCTTTTATTTTAAACTCATGGAGCACTTGTTCCGTGCTTCATTCTCCTTAGAATTCACCTATCGTTCCGACCATTGGAGTGGGTCTAATCAAATTTAAAGAAAGTTTTTCATACAATTGAGCCGTATTTACATAACCGACATTCTTTTACCAAAAGTCCGATGTTTTCGGGATACTAAGTATATTTTTCTCATGTTTAAGGTAAACTCATTATTTATAAATATGTTATTAATATGTGTAAAAAAAATGCGCTGAACGAGTAAATTATCAGAATATAAAAAGTAGAAATCTGGAAATTTTGGAGTTAAATTTTAATGCTGGAATTATGGTACTCCGCAGATTCAAAAAATTAAATTCGCTTTAGGTTTTTATACTTTTTTGGTTCCTTGCATTTGCTTCTTTCTGGATTCTTGTTCTTGGACCTTTTGGTTTTTTTATACTTATCAATCGTTGGATTTTGTGGCTTCCTTAGAATTTTGTGTTATTTTGTACTTTAAATTCGTTGAACTCTTATTGGAAGATTAAACTTTTTGGATTTCTTGGCTTTTGGAAATTCTTTAGATTTTTTAAAACTTTGTAATCTTTTAATACCTCAAATTCCTTTGAGAAAATGCTTTTTTAGATTTGTTAGATTCTTCGTATTTTTGGATTTTGTTTCATTCTGGATCCTAGTTTTTGATTTTTTTCGCACTTTTCAACCTTTGGATTGCGTGAATTCCTTCGTACCAGCGGATTATTTTCTATTTTGTATTCTTCTGGGAAGATTTTTTGTGTTTGTTGGATATTTTAGTTTTTATTGGTTCTTTAATTCCTTAGATTCTTTAGAACCTTCGAATGTTTTGTATTCTTATAATATCCTGAATTTGTTAAATTCTCTATCAAAAATTTTATTTTTTGGTTTCTGTGTATTCTTGATTTTGCATTCTTGTGATTCTTTGGATTAAACTTAATTTGAAGTCAAAATTTTAGATCCGAATGATATTGAAAAAAAAAGAAAATCTAACGCTTTACAAAGTACCTAATATTCTAGGCATTTTAAAGAATTTCTAGTATTTACAAAGAACTCAAATTCTATAAATAAAATGACATGATATCTAGATATTTGGAACCAACTTTTGAAAAATCGAGAAACAAAGTCAAAATTTGTGAGAATATTTAATTATTCCTTAATTAATCCTCGGGTTTTAGAGTTCATTTAGTCAAAAAACCTTCAAGAATTTTCACAGCCGAAAAACACAACAGTTTATAAAATCTTGTTCTGTTAGTCTGCTAAAAAGTTCCAAGAGCCAAATTTTGAAAAAATCGTTGAATAGGAAATCCTACAATAAAAATTGCGGCAAAAATGTTCAGAATTGCTTAGTTGGACTCTCAATTTTGCTGATATCGTCGCATTGATATTTAATCCGCAATTAAGTGCAGGATAAAGTTCTTCAAAAACAAAAATACATTATAAATTAAATGTTACTTATCTCTAATGGGATCCCATCAACTTTAGAACATAGGAATATTTCAAAAATAAAAATAAACGCTCAGTACATTTTGGTGACTTCTGATATGTGTCATGGCGTCACTATGTGAAACGTCAGATTCCAGAAAACGAAGAGCAACTAAATTAATCCGTAAAGAAAATTTCTAATTTAGATAGAAAATTGAAAAAAAAAATTGAACTTTTCAATAATCTCAGTGCTTTCTATCATGATTTTGATATACCTAAATGTCATTATAAAAATGGAAACTGGAAACGAAAAACTTTGAAATTCTTGAGTCAAAATTTTAGATAAAATAATTTCAATTCCCAAGATTCTCAACATATGAAGAATTTTTAGTAATTACAAAAAGCTCAAATTTTAAAAATTATAAATGAATCTTAATGAATAATTAGAGTACCTCAAATCCCAAAAACAGTTGAATTTTTTTTTAATTATGATATCCAGATATTTTAAACCAACTAAAATAAAATGTTAATGAACATGGAAGTATCTAAGAATACTTATAATTATTGCAAAAGTCTGATAAAAATTATTAAAAATATCTAGTCAAAAGTTATAAAACTAATTTTGAAAAATTCGTTAAATATACAAGTATTAAAAAAAGAATCTTAAAATTAAAATTTCACTAAAATAGAATAACATGAAACTTTTGGGGCCAATTGTCGCATTGATGTTAAACCAAAATTAAGTGCGAGATAAAAAAGGTTCTCAAGAACAGGCAAAGAAATCGTACATGTGACAAGACAAAAAAAAATAAAATAAAAATGTTTTTTGACAACACTATCAATTAAATTTTACTTATCGGTACATCTAATGTTGGATACCATTAAATCCAGAAAAGAAGAAGAATAAAGAAAGAATAAGAAGAGGAAGGAAAAGATTTTTTTCATACATGTTGTACCTTTAAATTATTTTTTCAACTGTTTCGTTATTATTTCATCATTACATATGTCAGTGTTTTTTATCATATTTCTTTTGTAGATAAATGTCAAAAGTTCAATAAAGTGTAAACGGATATTTTGAACTAGAAAAATGTAGATACAAATTTCAGTAATTTGTTAAAAAAATTGATTACATTATCAATATGAATGATCATCGACGGTTGGAATGTTTTAACAAAAAGTCGGTTCCTAGTTTTGGTGTCACCTCTAATTTATTCTGGAATTTGAATGATTTTTTAAGAATCAAATTTTCTGAATATGAATTATAGACTATAAAATATTATCGACGGCAGTGTATAATATCTATAACAATTTAGCATTTTTTAAACAGGAAAACATTCAGGTATATAAAAATATTTAACATTCCATTCTGTCTTCATGAGTCGTTGAAAGTCAAGCTCTATTGCAAAACAAACATTCTTGCAAATTGTGCACATAGTTCTTAGCAAGGGTTATCACAGGGTCTCCCGAGTATCACTCGGAATAAAATCATTTTCAACAGGTGTCATTTTACATACAGTTAAGTGTCTTCGAGTTCGAACGTAATAATCAAACCGGAAAACAGTTAATAACGTAAATTTTCAAGAAACCTTGAACATAAAAGTGGGTGTCAAATTTTCATAGTCCACGACCGACGTGTGACATTTGTTGACATTTCAACATGTTTTGACAACCCGAGTACTATTAGAATTTGGCAAACGATCTGTGATTGACTAAAAATAAATCTTCTAATAATCGGACTTACATTGCTGTTGTTGCAGGAATAGGACGCAGGTGATTACGAAGAATCTTTTCATTTTGATTTAATGAAGAAGTCGTAAGGGCACCACAGCTCGATCACGCGAAAAGCCGAATCTCGATGGAAAGTTTGTCAATTCGTGTTCCGGACATAATTAAGTTCGTAAAAGCGCAAAAAGATAATTAGCAAAACCATCAGGCGCGTAAAAGTTTGAGGTTAGAAACAACACCTGGAAAGATAACAGCGGTCACAGTCGTACACCGTGTACAGTTGATTAGCGACTAAAACAGCTCGACTAGGACTACTTTCGTGAACAACCGAGCTGCGAGACCACAACTATATCTGAATTCAAATGATGAATGGGTTGCAGTGCATCAGGCGTCTTTAATGGTTGGTATTTTTAGAAACTCATCACGGTTCAATTTGGATATTGGAGGCATGCATTTGGAAATTAGATTTTTTACTTCCTGTAATGGACCGAGCCCTTATACTCACATTTTTTAATATTCTTTATGCTTCCCTCGGCTCTCTTAACAATATAGGTTACAGAACAAACAAACTCGGCAGTTTACTATACAGAGTGTCCAAATAAAACTCATTGCGCAACACAACGATAAATTACTATTTTACTTATTGAAGATTTGATGGTCATATTGTATATTATAATTCATGTCTATCATTTCGTTAAATGTGTGTTACCAACCAAAAAAAAAAAAAAACGTTCACAAATACCATAATGTATTTATTATTGTCGTTTTAGGCATTCTATATTAATTACTGTATATTTTTTATAGTTGGAAACATTTAGCCCATCTGAGATTTTAACACGCCAAGACGTCTTAAAGTTTTTCTTGGATGCTTCAAACGAAACGTACCTTTTGAGTGGAAGAAATCAAAATGAATGCTCTGAAATTTTACGGAAATCTAAATAGACGATCTACAGTCGAAACGATTAATAAAAATACACAGGATATCTACGCTGCACATCGGCAACTCTTCTAGTGAATGCGGAAAATTGTCTACAATTTTCATTATTTTTAGTTTTGTAGTTTAAGTATCGATAATTTTTCCAAATTATGCCTAAAGAATATTTACCGACGGACACTATATGGGTGTTTTTAGCCATAAAATCTTGCAAATTTTTTATTGATATCTGCTGTTATTTTCGTTTTAAATAAAAGTTGTTTATTACTATAACATTACATTTTTATGAATGTCGTATTAAACTGCCGATATTTTCCATAAATTAGCCGACCAAGCTAAGCAAACGAGGGGAATTTGAAAAAATTATCACAGGCAATTTGACGTGGTTAAATGATTTTTTAACTAAAAAACTACAGCGTCGAAAGTTTAACGTCGCATGTACTTAAAACCGTGATAATCCGAACACCTAACTCGTACGTCAATTTTGAGAATACCGTTGGATTCCTCGTAAAATTCTGCGTACTTTAGGACCAAATTTAAAAAGATTGGGTCAAAGTTAAACATTTTATAGCGGCTGTTATATATTTACGATTTTTTTTCCCATAATTTGACTTTTTTTTTCTCAATGATGACTCGATAGAATGAGTTTATTTTCTCACTAATCTACTGCGCGGACCAAGAGCTCTAAGCGTGCAAAATTATATTCCTGTGCGTAGACCGGTTTAGAAGATATGAACAAATTCCTTAAAATCAACAAATCTTCATCTTCAGATCTCGCCAGACTTCTCCTGTCCTCGCCTGACCTCATCTGACCACGCTTGAACTCATCTGATCCCGCCAGACCTAACCTAACCTCGCATGACCTGACTTGACCCCGCCTGACGACCGCACGTGACCCCGCATGACCTCGAGTAACCCCTCCTCGCCAACCATGACCTGACATAACATCGCATGTATTTACAATCGGGATAACTCCGAACCCCAAATTCGTACGTCAATTTTGAGAATACCGTTGGATTCCTCGTAAAATTCTGCGTACTTTAGGAACAAATTTAAAAAGATTTGGGCAAAATTAAACATTTTATAGCGGATGTTATATATTTACGACTGTTTTCCCATAATTTGAAATTTTTTTTCTCAATGATGACTCGATAGAATCAGTTTGTTTTGTCGCCGATCTACAGCGCGAACCAAGAGATATAAGCGTGCAAAATTATATTCCTGTACGTAGACCCGTTTAGAAGATGTGCACAAATTCTTAAAAATCAACAAATCGTCATCTTCAGATCTCGCCAGACGTTCCCTCTCCTCGCCCGACCTCATCTGACCACGCTTGAACTCACCTGACCCAGCTAGACTTAACCTAACCTCGCATGACCTGACTTGACCCCGCCTAACGACCTCACGTGACCTCGCATGACCTCGAGTAACCCCTCTTCGGCAACCATGACCTGGCATAACATAACATAAAATCGGGATAACTCCGAATCCCGAATTCGTACGTCAATTTTGAGGACACCGTTGGAATCCTCGTAAAATTTTGCGTAAGTTGGGACCAAATTTGAAGAGATTGGGGCAAAATTAAACATTTTATAGTGCTTGTTGCATATTTTTTATCCATACTTTGACAATTTTTCACCGGTTTAGAAGATATGAGCAGATTTCTAAAACTCAACAAATCAGCAAATAAATGCGGGTAAAATAATTTTTACAAAAAAGAATAAAATTTAGTACAGATTCATTATGAATATTTTTTTTTAGAATGTTAGTGTCTTTAATTTTTTTTTCATTTTTTATCTTATCTAGATTTAATAGAAATACAATTTTTATCAGAGTGTTTTAAAAACTGAAACTACTTCTCAAACTAAATAGGAAAAAAATATGTTTCAAGCCAAACGCTACTTATTTGCTGTCATTAACTTATTTATTTGCTCTGTGAAATTATATGACCGATGAATTTGTCAATTCATTCACATAAATTAATGAATCCATAGTTGTAGCCTACATTGGTGTACAGCAAATATTATTGTAATTACCATAATTCGGATTTCCATTAAAATTCAATTATCCTAAAAAGGTAAATTCTCTAATTTAACATTTTGCCTAAAAGCGTACAGAAAAATATAAAAATTATGTACGTCTATGTATAACAAAACAGTTTTAATTCTTTAACAAAACAAGGCGTCATTCCACTAAAAGTGGAAATTTCATTGTGTGATTATCGATTAACAGCTCAACTGTCGAGATCATACTTCACATTTACTAAAAATAAAAAATCGCTCAATTTCCAATTTTAAATTTATGGAAAATGAGAATAATACTTTCATTACAGTATCCGTGCAATGCATATATCGGATCGTTACAACGTACCTACACACGGAAATTTGAAAAAGTGTGAGAGGAATATTTTTAAATATGATATAGATCACAGTGTAACTGACAGGAATTGATTTAACGAAAATCTCCAACGGGTGTTATACCATCACGTTTTTTATTAAATAATAGATTATTATCACAACTCATTTCATTCAAAGAATCAATAAATTACCTACGTGAAGTGTGAATCTGTAACTGCTGGAAATTGGGAAATTATCTGGAAAATAATAATTTTCGATTCAGTGAATACGCAGCATGCAATTGCTGCCGTAACGTTTTAATACAATCCAATTTGGAGTAATTGTTACCGAGAAAATAGGCAGTTTGGGACTCTTCGAGTCGAAATTACAATATCTTTTTTGACAGGATACTCCGAAATTTTGAGGCAGGTAATCGGCAAATTATCGGGAAGGGCCGCATGATTAAAATTTACGTTACGAAGGGTGATCACTGACAAAAATAAACATTTATGACAGTGTGACCACAAAATGCAATTAAATATTAGATTACTTTTGCTTAGTAAGTTGGTTTCAGTGGAAATATGTAATTTCTGGTACAATAAAACAGGATCTGTGCTTGTAGAATTCAAGCAATAACTGGCATTTACATTTGAGTACATTACATTAAATAATTAAATAAAAATTGTGAAAAACAATGTTTCATTTTCGAATTAACCTCGACAAAATTGAGTGAGGTCAACATCCAATCAGGTCAGTTCATCCCATGTAAATTGTAATGATATTTAAGAGAAGGATGTTTAAAACCCTCTGAATCATTTGAAACTAAATTACTTCAGCTAGGTACACGTAATAGGCGGCGAAGCAATTAATATGTCAACTGAAATCCTACTATGTGTTCGCCATTTTAATGAGTGTCTTTTCTGTCGAAATGACAATTTATTTAATGCATTTCGAAGTTAATTACATCGAGTTTAAGCTGTTTGAAACGTAGAAATTCACAGACTATAAAATCAGTAAAAATTAATAATTCCGGCCGCTCGCGAAAAATTTCTCCAAAGTTTTTTAATTAATAGCCGTAATAAGACTCATTTTAAAATGGCATACACGTTTCGAATAGCTCATTACATTTTTTAATTAAATCTTTTTCGCTTTAGTTTCTGTTATGGCCGTGACAGTGGGGACAAAAGTAGTAATATTGTTGATAGTAAAAAATATCTTAAAAATTACACGGAATTAACAAAGCGAGCAATTTGCTCCTAAGCGCTCTACACATGTAACGAGTCCACATAAAAAATGCGAGCTTTTTTCCATATCTAACCCATTAGGCACGTGGCAGGCTAATGGCATATTTTCCATATGCCATTTGCGAGACAACTCGCAATGAATTTCTTCGTGAATGCACAGGATTTGTGTTTACGAGTCACATCTCCGGTTTAATTCTCGCCTCCCCTAAACAATACATTTTCTGACTTTATTGCACATTACCTAGACAGATAGGGTAACTAATTCCGAACATCAATCAGGTAACCACCGTAGCAGAATTAAAACATCTGGTACTGAAACATCATATTATGTGTACTTCAAACGGCCTGAAAAGCTCGGGGAATTACACGTCAAGTGGAATAAAATGAGGATTTTTAATCAAAGTTCCACCTAGTCCTCTTTTTTGTTCGAGAATTGTACTAAAATGCATTCAGGATGATAATGCAAAAGAACCGAAATTTGTAGATTCAAAAGGATTTTTTTATTTCGCTTTGTCACCGCTCGAAAAAATTAAGTAGCGTCTTATTGTTGAATGTTCTCTACAATTTAAAAATCAAACTAAATCCGTCGACACAAACGATCTCCATCTCGTCGAACACGATTTACGGCAAATTGCGAAATTAGATCTGTCAGGACAGTACAAAACTAATAAAACAAAATGGTCATTGATACGTTTGAATTTGCGGTGGATTTATTCGCTGATTCGGTTAGTTTCGTGCTTGCGAATGCATACAGTCACCTCACTTTCGAATTTAGACGTCTTCAGTTTGTCGGCTGCAATCAAAACTCGATACAAACTAATCTAATTTATACCTGCAAGACTAAACACCATATTTGAAGTGAGATAAGTTTAATTAATGCCATTAGTTTTGCATAATTGGGACGAAAACTTTAAAGGAAACGTAGCTGTAGGTTTTAATTTCCAATTTTCGCAACGTAACGGCTTCTATTGATCACGGAGCGGATGCCATTTCTAAGTTTGGAGCACAATTATTCTGTTTAAAATTTGTGAAGACTAATTTCTCTTTTTTAGAAACCCTTACAATTCGAATAGAAATAAAAAAGGTGGGCGACAAATGGCTGAAAAATCACACGATGATTATAAAATACGTGGCGAATTGCGTTAACAACGATGCGAAAAATTGTAAAAATCAAAAAAATATATAGCAAATATGATACTACAAATGCAAAAATCCTAAAAATCGAAAGATGTGAAAAGTATTCAGGAACTCAGATACAAAAGTTCAAAAATGTAGATCTAATTCAAGAATTCATTGATTTAAAAAACCGAAACTCAATTTTATTATAAGAACTACGTTCACCTTCTTTCTAAAATTTAAAAATTTAAAGATTTCTAAAACGTTACAGATTGCTAAAAACAATTTTTGAAATCTCAATAATTTTTTGATTTTAATTTGCTAAAATTATTCTGAATGCAACAATTTTTGAAAATTTTGGAATTTTTAGAACCGAAAACAACTACGTCGTGGAATCGAAATTTGCAAAGGATCTAAAAAAATTCAACATTCTGAAAGCAAAGAAAGATAAAATCTAAAAATGATCATTACCTAGATCATAAGAATCTAGGTAATGTAGAAAATTAAAAAAATATATTAAATACATTAAAAATATAACACTAGAAAAGTGTAAAATTTCTAAGAATCTAAAGATGCAAAGTATCTAAAAATTCTAATACAAGAGTTAAAAAATCACGATAATTTGAAGAATTCATTGATACAATAATCCAAACTTTCAGAATCTTACAATCTTTATAAATCTTCGATTTTAAGTTGTTAAAATTTTTACCAATTTTAGAATTGTTTAGAGTGTAAGTCAAGTTATATATGGAATACATTTTTTTTAATCTGAAAATTTTAAAATTTTTGAAGATTGGAAATTGTTAAAAAAATTAAAGAAACTTGTTAAAATATGTAATAAGTTTAGAATTCTTTAGAGTGTAGCTATTTTTGATAATTTTAAATTTCTAAAATTAAAATCAACTCGAAAAGTTTTTTCAGATTTTTTGGTTTTTTTACCATTTTTAGGACAATTCTATTCTGTTTTTTTTGCATTTTAAATTTAACTAATAGTTTTTTAAACTGACGCGAAATATTGTAACAGAATTTTTTTATATTTTTAAGTTAAGTATAAAGAATTTTATTTTCAATTGCATTTTTTTAATATCATTATTTTGTATATTTTTGTAACTAGAAACCAAAAGGAAGAAAAATATGAAAAAAATTTCAAACGTGGGCTAAACTATGCCTGAATGAACTAAATTTGAACCTAATTTTCCAACGACTTCCAGATTTCTGTTATCTCTCATTCTATCTTTCTCAAATAGTTCAAATTATTACAAAAATAACAATTTGTTTTAATTCTTGGAAATTTTTACATAACGTAATTTTGAGCGATTTTGACTCCAGAAAACCAATGAAATGAAAAATTTGCATTTGTAGTGTAAAATTATAATTTTAAATATTATACAGGGCTTTCATAAAAGATTATAAAAAATGTGGACCCTAGCTGTTTATATTTGTGTCCTACAGTCGTGTAGTCGTGCTTCTGAAGTTTTCGAAAGTTTTTAAACGCTTAAAAATGACAGATTAAGGACACAGTACAATAACACCATCAGAAAAAGGCCGAACAAAATCAATGTTTTCTCGGATGCATGAATCATTTGTGAAAGCCCTGTATAACTAACATTAAAATACTGGAACGGATTAGAAACTGAATTTATCAATAAAAATAAAATTTGATAACTAAAAAGTAGACATAGCATTATTTGCGTTGGCTTGAACCTTAAGCGCCTCGTCGTAAAATGTGTCCGGTTATAAAAATTAATTTTTTATAAAAAGAATTGTCTCAAAAAAATCTACCACAAGCTTTTAATGAAGTTTTAAACTGAATAGCAGAGACTAATTTCAAAATTATGAAAGATGTATTGCCTGCAGCGAATGTCTCATTTAGTTAAATTTCAAAGGACTTATGGTTTAACCAAAATTATCATTAGCATGTAGATTAATTTCTTTAACCTAAAATGTATTTACGTATATAGTTGCTAGACAAACAACTTGATTTCACTGAACTTCGAATAACGCAATTAATTGAACCTTTGGATTGTTTAACAGTGTAACTGTGTGAAATCTGTCTTTGGTCTCCTAAATAAACATCGTTTATAATTAACTAAACTAGTATAATGCAAAATGGTTTGAATACTAATATTCTATTACAAACTATGACCAGGGCTGAAATATTACGACTCTCAGATGATGGCACGCTCAGTTTCTAATTTACTGGTTCTAATGTTGATGTTCCTACAGACGGCTGTCTTAGTTGCTTGTCAGCTGACGCATGGATAACGGTGACGTAATAAAATATGCGGAAATTAATTGATCGAAGAAAAATAAAAATGTGTATGCGAGCCAATGAAAATTAAGTCCGGAAGCCGAACGTACATGTGCATTTCGATGAGCATGCTGTTGGAAGCGCCGATTGAAATCAAAGTAACGTGAATTTAATTGTATCTAATCAAAAATAGCTGCTTCAATGCACGAGCATTAATTGTGGAACTTTTCAAATTTTCGAAGAGATATTCTTATTTTCTCACTAAATCCTAGGATTACTTTAGATTGCGAGTACATAGTTTCCAACAAGAAATGTCTACGATACAAAATAGAGCAAACTGACTCACGAACTCTCAAGAAACTCGCGATTTTGCTGAAAAAGCTCACAATGAAATTATAATACATGAAAATTAATTCGCCTGTTCGTGTTGAGACTGCAGGCGGATGATAGCATTGATTTTAGCAAAATAGCTGTCTGCGCAAATATTGACAAAGAGAGAGAACCAAAGAAGTGTTCCTTGAATCTTATTCGAAAATATCTTCTAAGAATGTAGCTGCTTTTTTAGTATCGAACTACTTGCTGTCTTACAAGATAGCCATCAGTTTTTGCGGTTTTTCCAATCCAGGGTGCATTTGCAGATACTAATTTAATTTCGCTTATGTTTGTTCCGAGCACGCGATTTGAATGTTAACAAACATTTACAGTGGGTACGTTTAGCTTTTACTATAATTACAGCAAAAGATGCCAGATTTTGCATGTTGGATGATTTGTTGCAGTTACCCAGTTTTGGGCCGTATTCCCGGCGGGTTTCTGCCAAAAGTGTTTTTGTACTGGGATTCAATGTTTTTTATATCTAATTTCCTTTCACATATCTTAAAACCTATCGGATAAAAGATATGTAGATTTTTCGGAGAAGTGAAGCCGTTGCGGATAAAACCAATGTTTTTTAAATTAATCCAGACGCTAGCAAACAGTTTTATCACGGAAAATTTGCCATGTGGTTGAAGTGGTTTTGACGTAACCAATCTGGACGTCGGCTGACCTTTACCGGTCAATTTTTTCAATCCACTTAATTGTCTGCACGTTCTAAGATCACAATTATTGCAGTGCTCAATGGGGCAAAATAATGCATAAAATAAAAAAAATATATATTTCTTGTTTTTTTGTGATTGTTTTTTTACAGGGTGTTAAAAAATACATTTTTACTTTAGACAGTGTTTCAATAGTTCTGGATCTTACTCAACTTGACTTGCAGCGTAGTTAAGATAAAAAAGTGTCAAAGGAAAAAGGTAACCGAGTAAACCATTGTAACTGTTGGAACTTTTGAAGGGTGCTTGATGTTGAGGGCGGCTGCGGTGCAGTTGCTGACATAAAGAACTCAAATGTTCTAACAAAATGTTCAATTGCGATACATTTTTAGCATTATTATTAGCAATCGAATGCTGAAATTTAGTAAAACTAAAAAAAACATTGTTTTTTTTTTTTGCATGACACTAATATTAGTTGATGCTATCATACAGAGTGTTCATTAGAAACATTTATTTTTACAATATAAACAACTGTAACTTTGTTTTTAATTGAACACCCTATATCTTTTTGTATTATTTTTGTATGATTATTTGTAAAAAAAGCTGTGATTAGAATTTAGGAACAATAAAGCTAGTCTACACAAAAAAATTACATATTCTAATGAATTTAAAACTTCCAATGCATCAAAAAATAAAATAAAGGCTGTAGAGGATTTAAAAAAATCACACTCTAAAAGATTCTAAAATATTAAATAAAACTCAAGGATCTAAAAAAAAACGAATTAAATAAGCAAAACATAAAAATGCAAAAAAAAAAATAATCTAATAATTTTATAGAATTTAAAGCATTTAGAGCATCTAAAGCATCTAAGGCATCTAAAGTATATTTTTTAATATTTATTTAATTCGTACGTTGATTGTTGTGACATTCCAAAGTATTAGTACATTTTGAATTTTTTGTTTTTTTTTTAGAATTTCTGAAATCTTTTGAAGTCCGGATTTTTCCAAATATTCTGTTTTGCAAAGAAATACTTATTTTGTATAATATTTGAAGAACTCTAATTTCATTTTTTTAAGTTTTGAGGTTTTGAATCTTTTGAATATAATAATTATTCATTAAAAGTAAACTGTGATTGGATTTTAAGAACAATAAAGTTGATATATGCAAAAAATGGCCAGTTGGCACAAAAACTTTAAAATATATACAGCATCTTAAAATCAAAGAAGTTCTAAAGATATAAAATACAAAAAACGCAGGGCTTTTGAAGAAAGGAAATACTTAAAGAATCTAGAAATTAAACTCTTAAAGATTTTAGAAATTTAACAAAAAATTTGAGAGATTCAAAAAAAAAACACGCTAATTTAATAACCATTAAAAAACTTTAAAAACATTACAAAAACAAGAATTTTAAACCAATAAAACTGATTTAAGAAATCTAAAGCGTCTAAAGCGTCTAAAGCGTCTAAAGCGTCTAAAGCGTCTAAAGCGTCTAAAGCGTCTAAAGCGTCTAAAGCATCTAAAGCATCTAAAGCAACTAAAACATCTAAAGTATTTAAAAAATTCAAAAGACCTGAATCCTGAAGATTTCAAAGATTGTGAATAAACCTAAAAATTTAATTTTTAATTTAAAAAAATTAAAATATCTGAAAAATCCAAAAATCATCCAGGTCACATTTAGACCAAAAATTATATAAAACTCATTCTGAAATTACACGTTTTAGAAAAACACTTTTATAAAGTCTTTTGGCCAACTGGATGTATGTAGGAGTACTCCATGTAATATTTTTTTAACAAACAAGATGATTTTTTCTAAAATCTAATCAGAGTCCACTTCTAACGAATAATTATTACATTTATGTCACCATTTTTAGGAAAATTACGATATCTCAACAAGTACTTAGACATACCTTGTACTTGTACTTGTACCTTGTACAAAAATTAAAAAAAAATAAAAAAAATCCAATGAAACAAGAAGGTATAAGGTCTTTGTTCCATTTAAAAAACAAAGTTATGGCTATTTCAGAGTACTTTTTAAATAGATAAATAGAAGATAATTAAATCCATGTCGCTTATTTTCGTTTGTTGATGTTGACAAGTGGATGAGGATGGCGATACACTCGGATCGCCTCAGAGACGTTAACATTTGCTGCACGCACTACTGAAGCCATTAAATAAATATTCGTTAGTATTAGTGCCATCCAAGTCTGTGTTAATATTTAATTCTGTTGAAGCAAACCTGGATTTATTCTCTCAATTATTAATCTAATTCTATATATACAGTTTAATGGAGAAGGATGCTCATAAAGAACACATCTGCCACGAACTTGCAAAGAGCTCTCCAGACACCCTTGGTTTAGTCTGTGTCAATAAGCATGGGCAATCATTTTTTTTTATAGTTTGGTAAATTTATAATAATATATACGAAACCACGTTGAAAGTATTTTATTTCTTGTTGTCGTTATCGTAACTTTTTTTTTTACCTGATTTATAATAAGATAGAGCCGTTCCTACTTTGTGAGTTAATAACTGACAAGCTTAGCTAATTATTGCGTTCAACTCCTTCATATTCGACATGTTTTCGGTATAACTTGTGGCATGTTGTTATTTCGGTGTTGGTCATTTGGAGTAGACTTTCTGTATTTTGGGTTATTCCTAATTTTCCTCACAGACCTAGATTGCCACCACAACAGTTTAACACACAAGCTACAAGTTTATAGGAGATTTGGTGTAGCTCAAATGTAACGACGAGTGAAATAACTGTGGTAATTTTTTTGACAAATCGATTTTAGTTTGCCTTGAAATATTGTTTTCGAGTCAAGCAATCAAATATAAATCTTCACAATAATTTAATGTCCTTGGGGAAAAATATTTTTTACAAAAAGAAATTAAATTATGCAGATTTTCTTTATTGTCTTGATTCTCTGTATTTACAATATTTTCTTTTTTTCTTGGGATTTTTAAATTCTTTAGATATTTAGTTTTATTTTTCTAATTCTTTTTATTATCTAGATTGTCTAGATCTTGCCGATTGTATTTGGAATTTTTCTGTCTGCTGTTATCTTTTGATTTTTCTTTTCTTCGATTTTTACAACTTGTAAACTAAATTTTTGATCGTTTATAGTTATATTTTTTATTTACATGTAAATTAGAAAAAATAGCATATAAAACTCGTTAATGTATTTCATGTAATACCAACCTTTACAAAAGCGCAGTAAAAATTTGAATTTGTTTTAACAAGAATATTATTGCAAGCTGTAACTGCACAACTTGTTTCAGGCATTACTATCGATCACGTCAAAAAAAAACACGAAACACGATATCAGCATGAAATATATTAGAGCTACACAGTAATCCAGGTCTAAAAATTACATCACTTCTTTTCCACATTTGTCGAATGCTTCGTCTGAATATAGACGGTCCGTGCAGTTTTATATGCTTTTAAGCTGTTAAAATTCACTCAATTCAAGTTTCTACAGAATAAAGTGAATACGTTTGAACTTTTGTGATGATAATAAATTTATTTTAATATGAATTAGCTCTACGTTGTACCATTTAGTTTCAATTTTGATAGAATACGAATTTAAAAAAAATGGTGGATGCGCCGGGAAATTAAATTATATAAACATCATTGCGCTTGGTATTTTTCGTATAACAAAAATGTACAGGAATAGTAGTCTCTATAAATAAAATTTTCAGTAAATAAAACATACTTGTACCTTCGAATTCTGTGATATGAAGCAAACATCAATCGCCTCTTGAGGTTCTGATCCAATAAAAAATATCCACCGAAAAGGGATACGAGTCTCATGTGGAATGTATCACTCGTGTAAATTGAAAGTAAACAATTTTATCGAGTTTGTGAAGACAAATAACCAACAAATTTTATCAAAGCCAATCAGTACTTCAAATAGAAACATTCCACGGAATTATATCCACAGTGGGAAAATTTTATGAATAGAATCAACAATTTTAATTTGCAAATATCGAGCACAAACGTAAAATATTTTAAAAGTTTGATTAAATCAAAGTTGGATAAACACACGGGGCATGATATTTAAAATTTGGAATGAAGTGTTTTCTCTGATATTATGATGGTGTAAATTTGGCTTAAATTTCAAAGAGCACTAATTACATAAACAAATATGAAGTGGAAGAGCTTAATATCCCTATGTTTAATTAAACTTTCGCAGAGGATTAGTAGTGGTGTTAACGACAGTTGCTATTATAACTCAGTCACGGCCTATTTTAGCACATATTAGCCTTACATTACAAATCATCCTATCACAATGTTTACGTTCCTTGGAAGGTTCTATTTTCGAACTGATTGCGATTGTTCTAGAATAATAGGTAGGCAGCCAGTTTTACTTGTAGCATAAACCACACTTGACACAATTTATCTCAATTTGTTAAGCTTATGCTATAAATTTTAGCTAGAATAAAACATATGGGATTAAAGCTGTAAGAGCCACTAAAAATGGAAATTATTCTCACACATACATATCCGTTGCGTAGGGATAGATATTGGTAAGTATGCAAGAACGGGTTGAGTTTAATAGCAAACGTGCCCAGAATTTAAAGATATTAATTTAAATGAATTACTTTAATTAAAGTATGAGGCCAATGTTCGCAATATAAAGTGGATTTTAAGTAACATCGCCGGCTTAAAGTCCAAGACTGGCGCATAAATTTAGCCAGTTTTACATATTTTATGGCTAAAACGGAACTACATATACTATACAGAATGTCTGGAATCTCGCGCACATTCTCGAAGCTGCATAAACAAGGCAACGAATTAAGTAAGAGAAAAATGTTCAAAATACTCCGCGTCTTATTTTGTGTGGTTTAAAAAACAAAAAATAAAATAAATAAATAAATTTCTTTAATCTCAAGTGTAAAGCTTAAAGAAGAAGAAAGAACGAAAGTGTTAAAATTGTCAATAATTTTTTTGCGCTGTACTATACCGTTCAATATTGTACATCCTTGGACGTGCTTGACATTGCGGCCACCTGTATCAAAACACACTCTTAATCTCGAAACGTCTAGGTTCCCGTAATACATTTATTTAACAATTGCTCAGAATTGTGTATCAAGTGCCCGCTTGAGTCAAGTATGAGAAGTACGCTTACTTACTTCGAATAGTTCGAGCGTGTAGGAAACGCCAACATATATTTAATACACCGCGCGAATTCCTTCGATCCTACCCACAAATAATTTAATTTTGCAATAATGTTGCGTTTACTTTGACCTAACTCTCTTAACCATTTCTGCAAAGCGAAACAAGCTGGCTTGACTCCCAGAGGTCCTATTACAGCTGGACTTTTGCGGATAGCTGGTAATTCCCAAGAAAATTAAAGACGTTTTCTAAAAATGTTGCTTGAATAAATTCCTCTTGAGGGAGGTTATAATAATAAAAAGTATCCAAAGTATAACAATAATACTGTGGCAAACAAAGTTGACGCCACAAACACAAGATATACATAAGTAGCAATTGGAAAAGAAGAAAGGCGATAAATACAGAAATATGGTTAACACATGGCTAGCCAGCCATGTGCAGAGAATTGGATATTGAAATTGAATTCGTATTTTTACGATTTGTAAAAGATACTCTGCCAGTGCGAAATAAGGAAATTGTGGGTCGGGCACATAACAAGATGCATCGAATCTCATATTCATGCAGCACTTCCGTCTAAATGCAGTGGAGTTTTATCAAGTCAAAGGTGGCCTTAAAGTGATATAAATTTCAAATTCTTTTAACATTTGGAGGAACGGAATACGTGGGAATTTTTCTGGCTTATTGCGTCAAAATGTTCTTTGTTTTTTTTTATTTGTGAGAAATGGAATATTATTCTTGAATTGCGCCAACGAGAACAACGAAGGCCTTCTAAACAGTTCATTATTCTCTTAATTGGAGAGCTCTTGCGTGGATTTCCAGTCTCTTTAAGTTGATCCTGTCAGACTCTGGGCCGAAAAAAGTCCAACGTCTTTTTAACTAATTCTTCGTTATGACGGGTTCAAATTAGATTAAAATTTCATTTTCAAGAGAAATTTAAACACCTTTTTAATATATGTGTAAGAGACAGATTTTGTAAAAAAATCATAAACGACTGACCAATATTCTAACTATGTGCAAATGTACAATTTTCTTTAAAAGCTTAATTTTTCTAAATAATTTTTATAATAACTATTTAAGTTTTGGATTTAAAATGTAATTTTGAGCGCTGATGACTCTAAAACCTGTAAAAAAAAAACAGATACACTCTGAAACTTTTACTTTAAATAACAATTTTAACATTAAAATTGCGGCTTTATAAAAATATTGAACACAACACCCAAAATTAAATTATTTAAAAGTATAATACCATGTCATTGTAGGCTAAAATTTGAATATCATTTTACGTATTTATTCAACTTTTTCAAAAACTGAATTTTTATTCCAAGCACTTTTCTAAAGATTCTAACTGATGTTAGTAATTATTCTTTAAAATATTAAATAAATGTGGCTCTCAAAATTTGAGAGAATTGCAAAAATTTAACCAATATGAAAAAAAGTATCTAAAATATAAAGGTTTTGAAATAAATTAACAATCTGAATAGTCCAAAGCATGGAAGGTCCAATCATTAGTATCGATCACTAGTTTGTAAAAAAATTAAGCTAACAAAGAACTCGATGGATTTGCAACGGACACAAAAATTTTGAAAAGCTTGAAAAGTATGAATAATTTTAAAGAACATCATAATCTAAAGCATTCAAGCATTCAAACCGTGCATGAGATTAAAAAATATAATAAATAAAGGGCGTTTATCTTATTTCAAAAATTCGTTAAATAATCAAAATTTTGAATTTTAAAACATTTAAAAAACCTGCCAAATTTTATGATATTTAATTAACTTAATTGGTACTAACTAAAAAATTATTCTATCTAACCCGGCGCATCCACCATTTGTGCGTAAATAAAAAAGTTTTTTTTTATGCAGTTTCCGGAAATTTTAAAACATCAGAACAAAATTATTTTTAAAGATAGAATATTTATCAATTAAAGTTGTTTTATATCACGTTTTGGATGTTAAAATCTTGCTTCGTACTTGAAATATTGAAAATTAAATATTGCTCTAATTTTTTGTTCGTGGCATTGGGACGATTCGTTTTTAGAAATGTTTAATAGTTTAATTATTTAAAATGTTTTTAAAGTTTTTGATAAATGTTACTGCTTCGCATAGAAAAACATTAATACTTGTAAAATCTCTTAAAATACATATAATTTGAACTCGAAAACTGATAAAGAGAAGCATTAAAAAAAAAATTACAAGACTACTTTGAAACTTTACGTTTAAAATGATCTTTTTACTAAAATTGCAAAACTCAAGTAGAATCGAGTTCAAAATGTTAGGCGTGTGAATCTTTATCTATTAAGCTTCCTAAAAAACAAACTGAAATTTCAAATATTTCTTTACATTTATTCGTGAAGCGGTTTTAGTGTTGAACTAAAAATTTAAGTTATTTATGAAAAATCTATAACTATCGTAATGCTTGTAAGTTCGATTTTAAATTTTACACAATTTTAAAATTCATTGTAATAAATGCAAAGATTTCCAAATGAATTTAACAAATATTAAAAATGAAACTGCTTGAAAATTTCAGAGAATCTAAAAAATTGAAGTAATATGAAAGAAAGTTTCTAAAATATAAAAAAAATAAAATTTATAAAAAATCTAAATGTTCCAAAAAAAATTTGTAACGCACACAAAAATTTTAAAAACAATTTAAAAGCTTCAAGAGTATACTTAAATAAAATATAAGATCTTAACAATCTAAAGCACTCAAACATTCAAACCGTGCATGAAATACAAACAAACCCCAAATTTGAACGATCTAGACAAATACGAATCCATTTTTGAAAATTTAAAACAATCCGATATATCTAAAAAATCCATTTTTTTAAACCTGTTACAAGTTTGACAATAATGTGCCGCGTTTCGAAGTGTAAATATTACATATATTTAGCTTTTTCTTATTATAAATGCGTATAATAGAGCGGGTCTGTCTTAGTTCAAAAAACCTTGAAATAAACAAAAGTTATAGTATTATTTAAGAACTGCCAAATTTAATGTTATTTGTCTAATTTATTTATTTTAAAGTACCAATACAAACAATCAATTAACTTAATTGCTGGTCAAATTTAAATTATGTTACGGAACCCGGCGCATCCACCATTTGTGTTTAAATGAAAAAGTTAAATTACTTGGAATTCTAAAAATTTAAAGACATCGTTGCATAATTATTAGTAATTAAATTTGACTTTAACTAAAATTTAGTGTTTTTTATTAAGATTAATCTTAAATTAATTATACTCAAATATGAAACATCAGAATTAATTAAGTAGCGACGTTCGTATTGTGTTCACACTTTTAACTAAAATATTAATTTGTTGTACCTATTCAGCAATTGTGACAACATAATCTCGTTCTCTTGTTTTTGTTCCCTACAAAAATTTTGACAAAACAGTGGTTTTATTAATTATTTTCCCATTTTCCATGTCCAGCTGAATGTACTTGTGTTTTCATGCGCCCATTTGTGGTAATAGCTTTTCATTAACTGTGAGATAATACAATTTTTCCAAGCTTCCACCGAATTTTCCAAACAAGCATGATAAACTACAATCACTTGATGCCTAGTTATCATTTTAGAATAAATTTCAACAATGTGGTATCACAAACTTGATATCCGTTATGCGATAAATAGAATGACATTATTACTCACAGAACATCGATCTTATAAATCTCAATGGCAGGTATTCGTTTTGCCACAGCGAGAAC
Source organism: Cynaeus angustus (assembly GCA_030157275.1). Classification (NCBI taxonomy): domain Eukaryota; kingdom Metazoa; phylum Arthropoda; class Insecta; order Coleoptera; family Tenebrionidae; genus Cynaeus; species Cynaeus angustus. The sequence continues at coordinate 26,330,493 of CM058059.1, forward strand.
CAGCGATATTTCGTTTACGAAGTTTCCTTAAGGCATCATATGCCATTAATGTATTGGCAACACGCTTACCTCATCTGTTTGCGTGTTTAATATATCAAAGTATCGCTATTTCTGACAAAATCTGAGTAACTTGCTTATCGATCTTGTATACAGGATAACTCGCATTATACTTACGAAGTTTTTCTTAATTCAGCTTGACGACTTGTGTGTGAAAGCTTCCATGTTTGGCGAAGAAATATAAAAATATGCTCCAATAAATGCCGAGGAAATAAATTAAGTGATTTATTATTTATTAAAGGAAATGGTTAACAGGAAAATATGTAAACTTCAGTGTATAGAAAACTTATCCGGATTTCAGATAGCATCAAGCTCTTTCGCGTTCAATTTTATGCATCTCGGAACTAAATGAGAGATTTCAAGCACTAATTTATTAAGTTCTTAATCGTCTGAACGACGAATTGATGGAAATCACGTGCCTCTTTTTCATTAACATAAAAAGTGATACAATAACTGACGACGAAAATGTAAGCACAAAGATTAAAAGCGTTATTGCTTTGAAAGATGAAAGCAAATTTTGTAAAGCTTCATTCGCACTACCTAAAAAACTACACTATGTTGTTTTTTACACATCAACGATGCTCATTACGAGAGTTCACATCACAAAAAGACCAATTCCTGTTCATTTCCTCGAAACAGATGTGGCAGTTAAAAGACTGAAAATATACAAAGAAAATTTCCACGTTATTGTTTTACACTATATAATGCACGACCGCTTTCCGCATTTGGGACCTCAGGGAATGTGTGAAACTTCAGTCTCAATTTAGTTCTCTCGGACTTTTATTTGTTTGCTCCAATAAAAAGGCACGTATATAGTTTGAATGATAGCCGAAGATATTTTTGTTGAAATTAACAAATGTGTAGGACGTCGTGTTAAAACGTGCGATTTTAACGGAGGTAGAAATTAAAAATGGATTAGTTGTGGATAATTACTTGTGTATTTAGGTATAATTTAGTATTATAATCTCTTTGCAACTTTGTGGTTTACGAGGGTAAAGTTGGGCAAAGTTTAATTGTAAAATTTCATTTGAATGATTAAAAAGAAATAATTAATTTGGGAGAGTATTAGAGACGAAAAAATTACATCAGTTCAGTTAATTCTAGATTAGTTATTAAGTATTTTGGCGGAAATATATGCAATATTTAATAAGAAATACCTATTTGTATTTTTTACATCTTTTGAATTATTTAAAATCTATGCATTTTTTGAATTTCAATTTTAATATTAATTTTACCATTTTAGAGTGAAAATTTTAAGGTACATTTCTGAATGTTTCTAGATTTTTTTCATAATAACAAGCCTTTTAAAATTTCATTTTGACAAAACTTACAGGAATTAACAGAATTAAAAGTGTCAGCGGCTAAGAATATTAAGTATAAAGTCAAGAACATTTTAAAAATAGGTTTAGAAAAATTAAACAACAAATGTAAAAAAGAGAATTTTTGGAAATTTCAGATTTCTAGATTTTCTTTCGGCACTGCAATTTTAGTGACAACGATTTTTTTATATTTTCGTAATTAGTTATAGCAGTTCAAATTCATTTCCAGAAAAATGTTAAAAAGAATACGAAAAAATTCTAGTTTTTTACCTGTGATTTTTAATAACATTTTCAAAACAATTAATGGTTTAAAAAAAAAGTACACTACTTTTTGAAATTTTAAACCGTTTTTTGTAATTAGCATATTTCAAATTTTTCAAGATCTGAGTTTCGCACTCACTTTTTTTAAAACCAGGTGCAAAAAAAAGTTTTTGGAATGTTGCCAATTTCAAAATTTTAACACCTCAAAACGGTAGTTTACTTAATTCTAATAAATTCCAGTAATAATAAATATTCAAAAGTATATCAAAGTGTGAAAGATCCATTATTTGGAAAACTCCGTGACTGTCAAAAAATCCAAAGATTTCGACAAAATAAACCCAAAAATTTTAGAAATTTGAGTAATTCGAAAAGTTTTTGAGTATCTTAATATAATTAAAATAAAATAGTTTGAGAAACTGAAAGTTGTGAAATATATTCTGGATAATTGTAATATTTAATTTTTTTAGTTTCTACATTCGTTAACTCTGCATACTTTACATTTTTTTTATTTCTTATTAAATTTCACACTCTTTGTAGAATTATTAGCTGGACTCGTCAATTCCGGGGACACTCAGGACCAAATTTATGACAACAGAGTTAAAATTATCGATTATTAATTATTTCAGATTTATATTAAAATTATTAAAGGGCATAGGGAGATAAGAATGCTAAAAGTGCCCCCAGAGCGTATCTTAACGATACTTTCAGGATATGTTCGTACTATAGAAGTACTTTGATTCTGAAGTTTTTAGATCTCAAAGTTAACTAGATTTTGAATAATAATAAAAAAAGGCAATAACAGAAAATATTTTTTTTCTCTTCATAGACTAAACCGATTTAAATAATTTTTTTATGGTAATTTAATATCTATAGAGATACTCTTTTAATAAAAATTTCAACTATATAGCTTTACATTTTCATAGAGAAAAAAATTTTTTTTTCAAGAAAAATTGGTTTTTTATTATAAAACTTAAAAGTACAATTTTGAAAATATTTTTTTTGAATTCCTTAGCAAAAAGTACATAAAATATATTTTTTTCAAATTTTTTGTAATGGTACGCCATATTGAAAAAAAATAAAAACTGTTATGTTTCCGAAAAATTTTTTTTTCAGTTTAGACTCTTTCTTTATATATGTGTAGATTTATATTATATTATATGTATATATATATACACACATAAAAAAAATGAAATTCTGAGAACGCATTAACTGTTTCTTGCTCGTTAATCTCCCAGTCAACCCCGAGCACACATAACAAAAAGAGCATAACTTAAGTGTAGTTGCGCTTGAACATTCTCAAGCTGAATATTAATATTAATGTTTGAAAAATAATATAATCTAAATTTAAACGTATTAAGCAAATAATAAAGAAACTTTGAATTTGACAAAAGATAATGTAATCGTCATCGCTTTCTTAATCAATTGTTACGTTAATATTATCATCATGAAATAATATAGCGCTGCATTTTCGTTGAAAAAAAATTTTTTTTTGAGAAAAATTGTTGAATTGAAAAATTCAAATTGTTTTTGTATTATAAAACTTAAAATTGCAATTTTGATTTTTTTTTTAATTCTTTAGCAAAAAAATACATAATATTTTTTCCAATTTTTTTTAATGGTACGCCAAAAATTGTCTTTGTTGCAAGAAATTTTTCCATTGTTTGGACAACAATACATATATATATATAAATATATATAAATATATATAAAATTAATTGAGACAGAAAAATATTTCTGACGTCTTAGCTATTATAGATGACTATTATCTTATTGAAAAACGCACCGCTATTACTAGACTAGCACCACGAGGGGGTGACTTCTGATTCAGATTTTTCTGATTATATTACGAAGAGAGTAAAGTCCATTAAAACATCTAAAAACACGTTGGCTGATGAAGTGAAGAAAAATGGTTGTAAAAAACTTCCTTTTCAAACAATTACAATTAATGAATTAACAGATTTTTCAGAAATGACAAAAAGAATTGAAAATCTTCTTCACTAGTTCATATCAATTTAAACAATCGATATCTAACCTAGCTAAAATGAATCGAACAACATAAAAATTGAATATGTAAGACCAAAGTAATATAGTCAGAGTTAAAGTCTAATCTCGTCATATTAATAAAAAAGAATATAGACTTTTTCTTAATTACAAACCAAATAGTACATGGTATATCGGAATAAATAGATATTGCTGTGAATGTGCAAATGGCAATTGAATCGTCAGTTGTTTTTCACATATTGCAGCAATTATTTGCTATTTGGCTCATGGGCGATACTTGACCAAAATTCCACGATCAGCTGAAGTGCTAAGCCGATTGTTTAACGAAGATAATATTAACGTAACAATGAATGAAGACAGCGATGGTGTTTAAAGTATCTTTCGTCAAATTTAAGGTTCCTTATTATTTGCTTAAATGTTTATAAATGTTTAAATCTAAGTTATATTATTTTACAAAAATTAATATTAATATTCACGTTGGGAATGTTCAAGCGTAAACTATACTTAAATTATACTCTTTTTGTTATTTGTGCTCGGGGATGGCTGGGAGATTAACGAGCAATAAACAGTTGATGCGTTCTCAGAATTTCATTTTTTATATGTGTGTATATATATATATACATATATATATATATATACATATAAATCTACACATATATAAAGAAAGAGTCTAAACTGAAAAAAAATATTTTTCGGAAACATGTCAGTTTTTATTTTTTTTCAATATGGCGTACCATTACAAAAAATTTGAAAAAAATATATTTTATGTACTTTTTGCTAAGGAATTCAAAAAAATTATTTTCAAAATTGTACTTTTAAGTTTTATAATAAAAAACCAATTTTTCTTGAAAAAAAAATTTTTTTCTCTATGAAAATGTAAAGCTATATAGTTGAAATTTTAATTAAAAGAGTATCTCTATAGATATTAAATTACCATAAAAAAATTATTTAAATCGGTTTGGTCTATGAAGAGAAAAAAAATATTTTCTGTTTTTGCCTTTTTTTATTATTATTCAAAATCTAGTTAACTTTGAGATCTAAAAACTTCAGAATTAAAGTACTTCTATAGTACGAACATATCCTGAAAGTATCGTTAAGATACGCTCTGGAGGCAATTTTAGCATGCTTATCTCCCTATGCCCTTTGTTCATATCTTCTAAACAGGTCTACGTACAGGTATATAATTTTGCACGCTTAGAGCTCTTGATCCGAGCTGTTGATCGACGACAAGACAATCGGCGTGAATCGCGTCATCATTAAGAAAAAAATTTTTAAATTACGGATAAAAAGTCATAAATACATATCAGCCGCTCGAAAAAAATTAATTTTGCATAAATCTTTATAAATTTGGTCCTATGTTATGCAGAATTTTACGAGGAATTCAACGGTATCCTCGAAATTGACATACGAGTTCGGGGTTCCGAGTTAAATGGGTTTTAATTATTCGATGTTGACCCAGGTCATGGTAGGTTTCTCTAAATCGTTTAATTTTGCCTAAATCTTTATAAATTTGGTCCTATATTACGCAGAATTTTACGAGGAATTCAACGGTATCCTCGAAATTGACATACGAGTTCGGGGTTCCGAGATAATTGGGTGTGAAGTACATGCGATGTTATCCTAGTTCATGGTATGTGGATAGGGGTTACTCGAGGTCATCGGGCGGGGTCAACCGAGGTCATGCAGGGTCATACGGGGTCATGCGAGGTCAGGCTAGGTCTGACGGTGTCAGGGGAGGTTAGGCATGGTCAGATGAGGTTAGGCGAGTTCTGGGGAGGTCAGGCGAGGTCAGGGGAGATCTGGCGAGATATGGAGATGAAAATTTGTTGATTTTTAGAAATTTGTTCTTATCTTCTAAACAGGTCTACGTACAGGAATATAATTTTGCACGCTTAGAGCTCTTGATCCGAGCTGTTGATCGACGACAAAACAATCGGCGTGAATCGCGTCATCATTAAGAAAAAAATGTTTAAATTACGGATAAAAAGTCATAAATAAATATCAGCCGCTCGAAAAAAAATAATTTTGCATAAATCTTTATAAATTTGGTCCTATATTACGCAGAATTTTACGAGGAATTCAACGGTATCCTCGAAATTGACATACGAGTTCGGGGTTCCGAGATAATTGGGTGTGAAGTACATGCGATGTGATCCTAGGTCATGGTATGTGGATAGGGGTTACTCGAGGTCATCGGGCGGGGTCAACCGAGGTCATGCGGGGTCAGACTAGGTCTGGCGGCGTCAGACTAGGTCTGGCGGGGTCAGGGGAGGTTTCTCATGGTCAGAGGAGGTCAGGCGAGTTCTGGGGAAGTCAGGCGAGGTCAGGGGAGATCTGGCGAGATATGGAGATGAAGATTTGTTGATTTTTAGAAATTTGTTCATATCTTCTATACAGGTCTACGTACAGGAATATAATTTTGCACGCTTTGAGCTCTTGATCCGAGCTGTTGATCGACGACAAAACAATCGGCGTGAATCGCGTCATCATTAAGAAAAAAATGTTTAAATTACGGATAAAAAGTCATAAATAAATATCAGCCGCTCGAAAAAAATTAATTTTGCATAAATCTTTATAAATTTGGTCCTATATTACGCAGAATTTTACGAGGAATTCAACGGTATCCTCGAAATTGACATACGAGTTCGGGGTTCCGAGATAATTGGGTGTGAAGTACATGCGATGTTATCTTAGGTCATGGTATGTGGATAGGGGTTACTCGAGGTCATCGGGCGGGGTCAACCGAGGTCATGCGAGGTCAGACTAGGTCTGGCGGGGTCAGGGGAGGTTTCTCATGGTTAGAAGAGGTCAGGCGAGTTCTGGGGAAGTCAGGCGAGGTCAGGGGAGATCTGGCGAGATATGGAGATGAAGATTTGTTGATTTTTAGAAATTTGTTCATATCTTCTATACAGGTCTACGTACAGGAATATAATTTTGCACGCTTTGAGCTCTTGATCCGAGCTGTTGATCGACGACAAAACAATCGGCGTGAATCGCGTCATCATTAAGAAAAAAATGTTTAAATTACGGATAAAAAGTCATAAATAAATATCAGCCGCTCGAAAAAAATTAATTTTGCATAAATCTTTATAAATTTGGTCCTATATTACGCAGAATTTTACGAGGAATTCAACGGTATCCTCGAAATTGACATACGAGTTCGGGGTTCCGAGATAATTGGGTGTGAAGTACATGCGATGTGATCCTAGGTCATGGTATGTGGATAGGGGTTACTCGAGGTCATCGGGCGGGGTCAACCGAGGTCATGCGGGGTCAGACTAGGTCTGGCGGGGTCAGACTAGGTCTGGCGGGGTCAGGGGAGGTTTCTCATGGTCAGAGGAGGTCAGGCGAGTTCTGGGGAAGTCAGGCGAGGTCAGGGGAGATCTGGCGAGATATGGAGATGAAGATTTGTTGATTTTTAGAAATTTGTTCATATCTTCTATACAGGTCTACGTACAGGAATATAATTTTGCACGCTTAGAGCTCTTGATCCGAGCTGTTGATCGACGACAAAACAATCGGCGTGAATCGCGTCATCGTTAAGAAAAAAATTTTTAAATTACGGATAAAAAGTCATAAATACATATCAGCTGCTCGAAAAAAAAAATTTTTGCATAAATCTTTATAAATTTGGTCCTATATTACGCAGAATTTTACGAGGAATTCAACGGTATCCTCGAAATTGACATACGAGTTCGGCGTTCCGAGTTAAATGGGTTTTAATTATTCAATGTTGACCCGGGTCATGGTAGGTTTCCCTAAATCGTTTAATTTTGCCTAAATCTTTATAAATTTGGTCCTATGTTGTGCAAAATTTTACGAGGATTTCAACGGTATCCTCGAAATTGACATACGAGTTCGGGGTTTCGAGTTAAATGGGTTTTAATTATTCGATGTTGACCCAGGTCATGGTAGGTTTCCCTAAATCGTTTAATTTTGCCTAAATCTTTATAAATTTGGTCCTATGTTATGCAGAATTTTACGAGGAATTCAACGGTATCCTCGAAATTGACATACGAGTTCGGGGTTCCGAGTTAAATGGGTTTTAATTATTCGATGTTGACCCAGGTCATGGTAGGTTTCTCTAAATCGTTTAATTTTGCCTAAATCTTTATAAATTTGGTCCTATGTTATGCAGAATTTTACGAGGAATTCAACGGTATCCTCGAAATTGACATACGAGTTCGGGGTTCCGAGTTAAATGGGTTTTAATCATTCGATGTTGACCCAGGTCATGGTAGGTTTCTCTAAATCGTTTAATTTTGCCTAAATCTTTATAAATTTGGTCCTATGGTATGCAGAATTTTACGAGGAATTTAACGGTATCCTCGAAATTGACATACGAGTTCGGGGTTTCGAGTTAAATGGGTTTTAATTATTCGATGTTGACCCAGGTCATGGTAGGTTTCTCTAAATCGTTTAATTTTGCCTAAATCTTTATAAATTTGGTCCTATATTACGCAGAATTTTACGAGGAATTCAACGGTATCCTCGAAATTGACATACGAGTTCGGGGTTCCGAGATAATTGGGTGTGAAGTACATGCGATGTTATCCTAGGTCATGGTATGTGGATAGGGGTTACTCGAGGTCATCGGGCGGGGTCAACCGAGGTCATGCAGGGTCATACGGGGTCATGCGAGGTCAGGCTAGGTCTGACGGTGTCAGGGGAGGTTAGGCATGGTCAGATGAGGTCAGGCGCGTTCTGGGGAGGTCAGGCGAGGTCAGGGGAGATCTGGCGAGATATGGAGATGAAAATTTGTTGATTTTTAGAAATTTGTTCTTATCTTCTATACAGGTCTACGTACAGGAATATAATTTTGCACGCTTAGAGCTCTTGATCCGAGCTGTTGATCGACGACAAAACAATTGGCGTGAATCGCGTCATCATTGAGAAAAAAATTTTTAAATTACGGATAAAAAGTCATAAATACATATCAGCCGCTCGAAAAAAATAAATTTTGCCTAAATCTTTATAAATTTGGTCCTATATTACGCAGAATTTTACGAGGAATTCAACGGTATCCTCGAAATTGACATGCGAGTTCGGGGTTCCGAGTTAAATGGGTTTCAATTATTCGATGTTGACCCAGGTCATGGTAGGTTTCTCTAAATCGTTTAATTTTGCCTAAATCTTTATAAATTTGGTCCTATATTACGCAGAATTTTACGAGGAATTCAACGGTATCCTCGAAATCGACATACGAGTTCGGGGTTCCGAGATAATTGGGTTTGAAGTACATGCGATGTTATCTTAGGTCATGGTATGTGGATAGGGGTTACTCGAGGTCATCGGGCGGGGTCAACCGAGGTCATGCGAGGTCAGACTAGGTCTGGCGGGGTCAGGGGAGGTTTCTCATGGTTAGAAGAGGTCAGGCGAGTTCTGGGGAAGTCAGGCGAGGTCAGGGGAGATCTGGCGAGATATGGAGATGAAGATTTGTTGATTTTTAGAAATTTGTTCATATCTTCTATACAGGTCTACGTACAGGAATATAATTTTGCACGCTTTGAGCTCTTGATCCGAGCTGTTGATCGACGACAAAACAATCGGCGTGAATCGCGTCATCGTTAAGAAAAAAATTTTTAAATTACGGATAAAAAGTCATAAATACATATCAGCCGCTCGAAAAAAATTAATTTTGCATAAATCTTTATAAATTTGGTCCTATATTACGCAGAATTTTACGAGGAATTCAACGGTATCCTCGAAATTGACATACGAGTTCGGGGTTTCGAGTTAAATGGGTTTTAATTATTCGATGTTGACCCAGGTCATGGTAGGTTTCCCTAAATCGTTTAATTTTGCCTAAATCTTTATGAATTTGGTCCTATATTACGCAGAATTTTACGAGGATTTCAACGGTATCCTCGAAGTTGACATACGAGTTCGAGGTTTCGAGTTAAATGGGTTTTAATTATTCCATGTTGACCCAGGTCATGGTAGGTTTCCCTAAATCGTTTAATTTTGCCTAAATCTTTATAAATTTGGTCCTATGTTGTGCAAAATTTTACGAGGATTTCAACGGTATCCTCGAAATTGACATACGAGTTCGGGGTTCCGAGTTAAATGGGTTTTAATTATTCGATGTTGACCCAGGTCATGGTAGGTTTCTCTAAATCGTTTAATTTTGCATAAATCTTTATAAATTTGGTCCTATATTACGCAGAATTTTACGAGGAATTCAACGGTATCCTCGAAATTGACATACGAGTTCGGCGTTCCGAGTTAAATGGGTTTTAATTATTCAATGTTGACCCAGGTCATGGTAGGTTTCCCTAAATCGTTTAATTTTGCCTAAATCTTTATAAATTTGGTCCTATGTTGTGCAAAATTTTACGAGGATTTCAACGGTATCCTCGAAATTGACATACGAGTTCGGGGTTCCGAGTTAAATGGGTTTTAATTATTCGATGTTGACCCAGGTCATGGTAGGTTTCTCTAAATCGTTTAATTCTGCGTAAATCTTTATAAAGGGCATAGGGAGATAAGAATGCTAAAATTGCCCCCAGAGCGTATCTTAACGATACTTTCAGGATATGTTCGTACTATAGAAGTACTTTGATTCTGAAGTTTTTAGATCTCAAAGTTAACTAGATTTTGAATAATAATAAAAAAAGGCAAAAACAGAAAATATTTTTTTTCTCTTCATAGACTAAACCGATTTCTGTTTTTTCCTTTTTTTATTATTATTCAAAATCTAGTTAACTTTGAGATCTAAAAACTTCAGAATCAAAGTACTTCTATAGTACGAACATATCCTGAAAGTATCGTTAAGATACGCTCTGGGGGCAATTTTAGCATTCTTATCTCCCTATGCCCTTTATCGCAATTCCTAGATTTTTATTATTTTTTAAGACCTACATTTTAACAATTTTTTTCTCGATAGAATCCGAGAAACCTGGCGTCGAACGAGAGCCTGGAGCGAGATCTATAAGCGTGCAAATTCTCATTCCCGTGCGTGCACTAGTTTAGAGAACGAAAAATGAACAAATTTTCATGGATTGAGTCGGAAATATTTTAGAAAAATTTTGCGATTTTCGAAATTGAGATAAGACCAGGTGCTTTATAATCGAAATTCCAGAAATATGATGGCGTTTTTTAATGTTAAGAATCCTCGTATTCTTTTTTGGGACTTTGTAGATTTTTTGTATGCTTTAAAGTTTTTGTACTAGTAAGATCTCGTGTTAAAATTCATCTAAATAATACTTCGTTAAATGTAGACTCAGAGATAAAGAATGTAGAAATTATGTTTGATGAAAAAATTAAACATAAAAACTTTCCAAAACTCTCTAAACTGAAAACTTATTAAATATTTTCATTTATAAGATTCTAACAATTCTGCAAATTTCCTAGAATTGTTTATATTTAGTAAATTTTAAAATGTTTAAATAATAGGTATACCGTTTATTCACACAATTTATTATTTATATTCAAAAAGCAAACGTATAAAATAATAAGTCAGTTATAAGATTTTTAGTTAAAATAAATGACACACAAATTAAAAATAAGCGCAGATATTCAAAAATTAACCTACATGTATTTTTTATAAAGTCTACATCTCATTTTTAACAGTATGTAGAGGTTTCAAAAACAGAAAATAAAATTTTAGCGGATTCAAACTGATGTTCACGGATGTAGCGTAGCCGAGTCCGGAATATCAGATGAGTCCGTTAAAATTATTTGCGTACGTCGTGCATACATAAATATATGAAACAAATGTAAATCTGATTTATTGATAATGTTTTTGTTTAAATGTGTCAATTTCGCCGATACGTTTCGAGAAAATGACGTGATAGATGAAGTCGTGTTGATCTACCTGGACATACAGGTACGCTAAACCTTTCAGTACTTTAAAATTCATTACGGTACTAGTCTTTTAAAGTAAAATGTAATTTGTTATCGCCGTGATTGTTTTTCTCCACTTTCACGTTGTGCTGCGCATTAATCAGTTTTAAGCTTGTGATTCACAGTTTGAAAAAAAGTGATTACATGATTACACTAAAAGTATAAAACAATTTTCGTTCGGTTCTTATGTCTAAATCCCACATAGATCCACACAGCCCGTAAAAGCATTTTTTTTCGTCCCGCTAATAGAGATTTATCCAATGTCTTCTTTTGTCCACATATTTCTCTGATCGAGTTAGTAAAGGTATAGACATATCCACGAAAGCACATTTTTTTCAGCTCTAATACGAACTGTTATGACCCCAAGCTTGTTTTAGTATCCCGAATAAGACGTAAGATTTTTTGCCGTGTTTCTCTCATTCACTGAACTTTTATTAAATTACTTAATGCATGTAGAAGCTCTCGAGAGACACGTAAACAATTTTTTATTTCGTCTTCTAATGGACCCGATGATGACTTTGTAACGTCTCGTAATTTCCTAAGAAAATTCTCTTGTATTTCGGCGAATTCAGAAATGAAACAGAATATTTAATTAATTCGTCAGTTTGGCGGTGCGTCGATGTGGTAATAACTCATTCCTCACGCCTTAGATTTATCAGCGCACGGTTTGTTCCTCACTTCAGCAATGGCCCGGTAAATTAAGCAAGGCGCTATCAACATCTGTCTTAGTTCTGTATTGCGGTTCCAGATTTCAGCAGATGTTCTCCATTTGCTTCGGCGCAATACCGACAACTTCTTTACCGCAGCCGACTTTTCCCCGTTTTCATTATTCCACCCCTTCTTAATAGCCAATGTCATATTTTAACTGATGTAGATGTAATTAAAATTGCTTACGAGAGAAAATTAGCAAATTAACTTTCCTCAGAAGCAATTTTACCAAAAAAATAACACTCTATGCATTTATAATCAGGTCAAAGTTGGCGGCTTTAAATTTATAATTGATGACAAATAAAAATTTAAAAAAAAAGTAAAATCGTGGTAACCCGGCGCATCCACCATTTTTAACGCACCGTCCATGTGGATTCAACTAATTAAATTATCCATAGAGACTGTTGATTAAAATAAATCTATGTAGGTTGACGTAAAGTTTAGCTTATTAGTCAAACTGCAAAACAACTCTCAGCAGCTGTTGCTGTTTATGCAGGTCTCAGTCACACTGCGTCACAACTAAAATTAATGACATATAGAAACGTCAAAGTTGAAATGAAATATCTTGACATACAGCGAAATTGCAAACTTAAATTAAAGTGAACTGTTGGTGTAGACATGCTCATTTGAAATGTGATTTGACAGAGTTGTCATTCATTGTGAAATCCGTTATTGACTTTTAAATTTTTACGTGAACACTTGTATAAGTGGGGTATAAAACAAATCGAATTTTTGCACAGAATTGTTTATGAAGAGAACTAGCTGGCGTCGATAGAGAATCATAATTTCCGCCTGTCAAAGTAATGGATGTTGTTATTAAGTTCTTACGATACTCTGAACACGTTCATAACTGTTGGAGATTCATTCGATATTACCTTTACAGTAAAATTCCGGGGACACGGCGTGGCAATAAACGCGATTTTTGGGAGTTTAACTAATTTTTACGTCTGTAGCACTGTTCTAGGCACACTTCCCCTGGAACATTTCCGCGAGTTACTACAGTTTCATAAATATTTACTACTTTTTAGTGCGGGAGTAATTGTTCTCTTGATCTCGAATTTAATGCAGTTTACAGAAATCAGTTTGTTTATTGTGAGCGAAACTTTTGCAAATATGTCTCTTAAAGTTATTTGTTGAAATGCTGATGCTACTGGAAACCCTCGTTATATTTCAATTTATCTCAAGTTGACATAATACAAGTTTTAAAATGAGAATCGAAAATGTAGTAAACATGAATTTGGAAAGATGAAACATCAAAATTTAAATATGTATCTGCCTGAAGGCTCGCGGAATATTAAAAAACTTCGTTTCTTTCATTAAACATGGTGCAAAAAAATGACATCTAATTATTATCGTTCCAAGAGACAGAGATTATATAGAGAGCTGGTTGAGAATTGATATAAAATGAGTAAGAAAGGTTAATTATAAGAATTTTGAAAAATAATTCCTTGGTGGAAAAGTAAGGTGTGCTTTTAGCTCAATTATTTGTGGCACCTGAATTATTTAAGAAGTTGACTTTACTTTTATGTCTGCAACTGCCGTTGTGCACGCCATCAAAATAACTCTGAATAATGTGCCAAGAAAGTTGGGCAATGTTTATCAACTCGCTTATCTAAAATTTATTCAATTGTGCATACAGAGTGTTTTTGAAATGTATACCCAAATTATGTGTGTGTAACATAACACTATTTTTGATCAGAAAAATATCTCACCGAGTAAAATTTATTCGTTTTGCAACCATACAAAAGATAGAAAGATAGTCTGCTGATTATTTTAGAAAGATTGCCAGAAATTTGCTACATGCAACTGGAACTGGATTTTTTGTGTCATTTTTGTCAACTCGCCCAATTTTCTAAATTCCGCAAATTTTAATTAGTTAGAATTCACACAGACTCCAAACTCACTCAAAATGTTTTTTAATTTTTTCTCTTTCTAGTTTCGTAATTACAGCTCTTTTTTGTAAAACTGAGGAAAATTTTATATTTTCTCTACAGTTAGTTGTGATTTTTAATAACGTCACGATTCAGAAAACCAATTTTAAATTGGTTTTTAAATCCAACACTGCAATTTCTTTAATTTTTTATATTTCTTAAACTCTTAGAATGCTTCGAATTTTTTTGATTTTTAAAATTTTTTCAAATAGTTTGATTCTTAAGACTTTAAAATTTTCTAAACTAGAATTTAAAATATTTTTTATCCCGACCTGGAGTTTAAATAACAGTTATATTACCTTTAAGGATAAAGTTTCTGAGCCCATCTCTAATTTTCTATTTTTTTTTAATTTCAATCAATTCAAATCTTTCGATCTTTTTTTATAAACTTTCTGGAAGTCCTGGAGTCTTTAGATTCTCTGAAAGTTTCTTAAGATTATTGCAAGTATCTTAAATTATCTGCAATCTTCTAATTCCTTAAATTCTTGATTTTTTAAAAATATAATTAGGATCATTGAAATTTTACTGCAATTTTAATTCTTTTAATGTTCTAGGTTCCTTTGATTCTTTGTTTCTTTTATATTTTCTTTAAGAATGGGAGAGTGTCTCGAACTTACTACCAGTATCAGACCCTTTTCAGATTCTGGAATTTTTTTTTCTCTGTTCATCATTCTTACTAACACGTATCACTTTGTATTATATTAGCAGTTAAACTGAAATTTAAAAAAATATTAGCAAGGTCAGTAGATAGTCAGTAGATAGTCAGCAAGGTCGCTGATAAAAGCATTGTAGAATATTAACCATGACGTAAGTTAGTAACTATTTCTAGCTGGGGGTATATCTCAAGCAACAATACAAACTATTTCAGAATTCAAATTAATTTCATATTATACCAAAAGTTTCAAGTATTTCAAACTTTATTTTGTTTGGAGGCGATCAAGTAATTGAAATTAAATTTTCACTGTGAAGTCAAAGTAATCTTGCCGAAAATGCTAGTAGAAATGTTGAAATAAAACTTCCATTAATTTTATTATGAAAAGCAGGTTGTTTAACAACCAAACGAAGGAAATAAACAGAGACGAGAGTAGGTCAGATTTTTTCTCCTAAAGAAAAAATTAATGGTGTATACGCGTCCATTTCAACGGATTTGTAATCTTATGTGTAATGTTGTTAAAGATTATTATACATTGACCCACATTAATAAATTAATATAATTAAATAATAAAGAATTATATAAATTAATTAACGTAAAAACAGTTTTTAATTAAAGGGTCGCTTCACGAGCGAGTCTTCTGTCTCATTTCACTAATAACAGCCAGAGATCACTAAATATTTATGGCTGCGTCTATTTAAATGGTTTACAAGAACATTACCGGAAGAACCTATAAAGTTAATCACCCCCCAAGTGGTTGGGTTGAATCTTTACAGAAATGGACTGTATAATCAATGTTTGGAGCCAGGCCTAAACGCTGGGGAATTGTTCTATGAGGTTGATGTAATCCATTAAAATAGTAAAAGCAATAACTACTTTATATTGTTGGTAGATGAGTAGCCAGATTCTGAAGGTTACATCTTTTTGTGTCATAAATATTTAGTCGGATTACTATTAGAACTTTGGAAATTACATTAAAACTTGGATATGTGGATCTAAGGTACAGTACGTTTCACTCACTGGCTGACATCAGGTCCGTACTTATTTGTTTTAGAATTACTACTGAAAACAGGATGAAACTAATTTTGCAAAAAAGACATCAGAAATTATATTAAAGGTTCAAAATAATTTCCTTGAATCTTTAAACACATTTGCAGTCAGCAGCTCTGACAATTTGGGCGTGTGTGTAGGTGCCTTATCTTGTTGAAACTGTATATTCTGAAGCACGTTGAACGATCGATAAAATTTATAAATGTAATTCAGAAAATTTCCGTGACGACTATTATTTGAATATTCCATGTAAAAGAAAGGTTAAGTTAAACGATTATCCAGTGGTTTTTGTTGTCGCGTCCAATGGGGATGCACAGACGTCCAATAATGTAAATTAATTCCTGTTAACCTACTTTGGGCCTATCATCAACATTCTCTTCTATTTTGATGATGGTCTCCATGCAATTTCTGATAAGGTTTGACATGTTTCCGGAATATTATCCGCACTGCTATTTTTCTCCTCTTTAAACTTTTATTTTATTGAGTACGTCCACACTTTTAAAAAGTCTTATTAAAAATTTGAAAAAATAAAACAAACTGATCGAAAAAAGTTGGGGATATTAATGTTTCAACATATTCTAAAGTAAAACTTTGAGAATGCGTCACATAAGTAACGTGTCAAATTTTTATTGAAATTTGTTAAAAAAAGGTGAAAAATTTTTTTTTGAAAAGTAAGAAAGCAACATGAAACATGTATTTCACTCATATTAATTAAAAGCCTCACAAAATGGACGAGTGAAAGTTTTTCTGCATTTTTAGAAGGTTTAGCTAAAAGTTTAGTAATATCCCTAATTTTTTTCGATCAGTTTATGTGTGGTAAAATTACAGTCAGATCGGGAAAAGACACTTTAAAACGCTAAAGTTTCGATAAAACTGTGTGTAACAGGTTCTACCAATTTTACCCTAAACTCGACGCCTATGAAAAAATGATAATCGACATCCGAATGTTTGCCGAATTGAATGGGAAAACCCGATAAGATCAACAAAACAAGTGGTTTTTGTTTTTTGCACTCTTACTTACCAAATGTTACAACACACCAAATGTTTAAAATGTTTTCTATTGTCTTTAACGCACGCTTGAGTCTTTCGGTTTTCCTCTGACTTTAGTACGATGTTTTTTTATACTAATATAATTCAAAGCATATAAAGAATTTAAAAAAATTACGAAATCTAACAAATTAAAAAAAAAACTAAGAAATTCATGTAATACACAGAATTAATAAAATTCTGAAAATCTTTAAAATTGAGGCAACCGTAAGAATCTAGAAAATTTAAAGAGCCTAAGAACATAAAAAGCCAAAGAATAAAAAAATTTAAAGTATCCGGAGAATTTATACAAGAAGTTCGAAAAATCTAAACAATCTTAAGAATCCAAATAACACAAAATCAGGAGAATCCGAAATATATAAATGAATACAAGAAATTCGAAAAATTTCTAGATTCTCCAAAGAATCTGAAAAACCCGAAAAAACCAAAAATTACAAAAATTTAAATAATACAAATAATTGTAGTTACAAAAATTCAAAACATCTACAAAAATTTTTGAAAATCACGGAATTAAAAAAATCCAGACAGTCCGAGGAATTCAGTAACCCAAAAAGATATACTTGGAGAATCTAAAAAATTCAAACAATATGTGAAATGCAAAAATTAAAAAAATCTGATGAATCCAGAAAACAGAAATTATCAAAATGTTTGCCACGGTCGAAAAGTTGTGAGTGAGGCGTAAAAATTGTTTTGTTTTTAGCATTGCAAAAATCAATGACATTGATGTCTCATATCACTACTATATGCTTTGATTATACGTTGTGTTTCTATACTTTATGCGAAAGTATCTACTACTTAGAGCACATTAATATAACAACATTAGTTCTCTCGTTACCGTTATCGTTTACAGGAAACTAATAATTAGGAAATAATAGAAATTCAATAGTTATTTTCCAACGTCGGAGAATTCACTTTAATATATATGAAGTAGATTAACATAAACGTAGCATTTATAAAATAAGTTTAAGCACAGCTTTCATTAATTACCAACTAAAAATGGTGGATGCGCCAAAATAGTTTCCCAAATCTGCATTCATTTGAACGATTTTTCTCAAATTGAGATTCAGATCTATTTCAATTATACATATTTAAATTCAGTGAGTGTATCTAGATGAAATTTGATGTTAAGTGAGACTAACTATCTGCAAATCAAGCATATATGATATCGTTTTCCATTCCATTTGCTTGAAATATGCATGAGCATCATTGATTGATGATAACGTCTACATTTGTCTGGGCCACGATGAGGTTGATAATTTATGGCAGTAAACACAACCATGAATATTACTAGAATTTTGTATAACGTATTTAGGCTTAAAGTTTTTCCAACGCGTGTTCTTGTCCTCATTCGTAATTAGGCACGTTCCTAATTCATTTTAGCAAACAACTAAAGCACAAATTACAATTAGTGTAAAGTTGTAAACCAAACCAACCAACTAAATGTTTGTAATGTGGTTGTTTTACTAACTTATACACAAAAGTAGAGTTTTAAATTCTGAATCATATTGGAAAATTCCGCTTTTTATTGCTGACTACATCAAAAGATTACGTACTACAATGATCACATGTAAGATATTATTCTTGGAAAAGAAAGATGTAAGGATATTCGCCAATAAAAAACAGACGACAGATTTAACTTTGTGATAAAAAAGGGAGTTTCGCTTCTCACATCGGCATCAACATGTAAAAAAATATTAGCCAAGAAAATTTTTATTTGAGCGCGTTTTTCATTTCTCATTATTTATGACAAGTAATCGTTACAATTTCACTAATCATGATTGCTTACCCATGTTTATCCGCACCTATTTGTCGGACTTTACTCAACAGCAGAGTGATTACTCATTTTACAACTTTAATGAGTAAACACAATGATCGATTTGGTATCAATAATTGACCATATTCCTTTGAATTTCAAGCGGACTATGTAATTACCTAGTCAAATATAAACCACCAAATTATTTATTTATGCAGTTATGTCATCCACGCAACTTGTGACATGCTTAACATGTAAACATGTACTTATTGATAATTTGCAATATATTGGATTTAATTTTGTTTGTTATCGCACCAGTTATTGGGTAAATTTGAACTTAGAAGTCACGAACAACGGCAAAGGACGATGGGCAAAAATGTGGATCTTGGAAATATGCTTAGTTTGCTGTATCTGAAAATTAAAATGACATTTATTGTGACAATATCTTGAAAAATTTTTACTTTAAAATGACTCAAATTTCATGTGTGCTCTTTAGCTTTGCTAGGACCACAACCTCGAAGGCTTTTCGGAAAAATATGCGAGACGCACACCCCACTGATATTTATCCCACTTCTCCACTTTTAAAACGCGTTGTATTCTTTCTCGTATATTAAGCGTGATTTTGGACGCAGTAACTTATTCACTGTCTCTACAGCGTCTTCCTCTCCGTCTGCATGTGGCTCTAATTCGTTCCCACACATTATGAAAAAATTGTTTATAACAAAAAAAAAAAACAACCAATTTTGAGCATCACGAATGAGTTTATTTTTCAAGTTGATAAATTGAAATGACAGCTTCTCTTTAAAATCTGCTATCGGAAAAAAATGTGCATTATTATCTCGCGAAATTAGTGCGATAAAATTAATTTTCACTTGATGGTTAAAATTTGAAATTTGGTGTTTTTTTGTCACTATAAAGCACACAAAGCAGATTTCACTTCAGAAACATGGCACCGGAGTTTCTAATGAAAAAATTAAATCACGTGTGTAGGGTAAATTATTTAGTGAAAAACAATTTTGAATTTTTAATTAAGTTTTTTGGGGTTGCACAGTTTTAAGTTAATTTTAAAATTGGGAGTTTTATTTTACACTGAATGTGCGACGTTTTCACAGAAAAAATAGTTTCTTTTATCCCAACTTTTTTCTCTTTAGTCCACTTACATATTGAAATGAAACTACAACCCGGATAATGTTTTCTCGTTCGCCAGAGTAGCACCCTAATGTAATTACCATTGACGTCAAGTATAGTTCGGTGTTTTCCCTCAAAACAAAGAAGTTCTTATCCCCAACCCCACACAAAGTTAAGAAGCTTATTGAATATTAAAACTTTCTTCAGTGTATCCAATAACGCAAAAATTAGAAATCGAAATCTAACGTAATTGGAAAGTTGACACGATATTCGAATTTCCAAGAATTGATTGGAAGAATTAGGTTAAAACTTCTTAGGTTTATTAAATTATAAACAGAGCGCGATGAATTTAAGCTGAAAACAGTCCTTGATTAAATAATACAACTCACAGATTTTACTAAATATTAGAGATTTATCTTTTACTTTCCTCACCGGTTCAGTATTGATCGTCAGCAGATGAAAAATACTCTCCAGCCAACAGATATTTTGGAAAAATTAGACCTCTTGCAACAAGGTACGTCGGATGTTGGTAAAATTGAATTCCCATTTGGCTAACATTATTCTGTCGTTTAAATCCGATGCTTCTGTTGCAATGTTAGAGTTCGTTGCCGCGTTTAATTGTAGTTTCAGGTTTATTCTAACATAGCGTCGTTTAACCGACGTGAAGACATTTATTTACTTTGAAATTAAATTGTGGTACGTAGGTTGCATAATATACGGCATTTTAAAGCGAAATCTCAATCTTAGAAGTTTATTTTAGTGTTCATTAAACGCTAAAGTTTATTAGAACTGTTTAGAGAAGTGCTAGTTGAACCTGTAAAATTATTCCGTTATTCAGAATAAACGCGCGAACCCTAGAGGTTTTATTCGGAGAAAATTGTTTTTTTAGTCTGCTAATTTATCAAACAGCGTGATTTATAGCCAAAACAAGCAGATGCAAGAGATTTCATCGAGTTAATATCTAAAATAAATAATTTTTGTTCGAGTTATGGCGTCTTTATTTTTTAACGAAGAGGGAACCGAAGCGTCTCCGTTTCGGACCGAGATCAAAGAACTTAAAGTTTTAGTAGGATTTTAGTGCTCACTTGAACACTATTTGAGAGCTTGCGGGAAAATTATTTTTGCGCGTATTTTTTTATTTGGTGACCGGGTCATATCGTGGTGTTAAAAGCGCACCACTCTGTTACATGTTGCACTAATCATGCTCATATCATGTCGTTAAGAGGGCAACATTATTAAATCCGTTTTGTGCTCATGGTGAGACTAAGAATTATAGCGTAATTAAGTTAACAAATTTGCCAAGTACTTAGAAGTTATTAAAGACTAAGTACCTCATAATCTTGAAAAGATTCAATTTTAAGGATTATCGACAACTCGTGACGGAAGTGTTGTAAAGTTTGCAAGCAAGTCGATCACGTTTCAGTAATTTTTTCCAACTTTCCCCAAGCAAGTTTTCTTTTGCATTATGCAAAACAGTCCATTTATCGGAAAGAGAGACAAGTTAGATAGTTTTGATTGATGAATTAACTTTATTTTTACAAACAACCAACTGGATTATTTCAAAGTAAATTAGGAATTGGAGAAATTAAACCAAGTATTAAATTTATTTGTGTAATTTCGGAGGCGAAATTAGTTTTAGGTACTTTCATTTCAACAGCAATCAGGATAATTTCTGACGCAAGTGTACAAATTTATGGAGGTAGATTACAGTAGAAACAGTAGAAAAGAACTTTCTTCCACGTACACTGTAAATATATCTTTAAGATTATAGATAAACTTGGAAAATTGTGGCTGCTTATTTTCTCATCCCTGATTTAAGGATTAACCGGAATATTTAATGAAACGCTGTTGTTTTATCGTTTTTTTTTTGTTGTACACTATCTCAAGTTTATATTCGATGCATACACAAGCTCTGCGTTCATAAAATCTAGGATTACATTGATCTACCAAATATTTACAACGTGCAACGTGCTTTACCCGGCACACATTTAATAATTTGTGAACTGTTAAGTGCTTTGTTGTTAAACCTATGTAAAAAGGGCAAAAGCACGATCTATTTGGAATCCAAAATGGATGGATTCTGTAAGTACAACGCAGTTTTTTTTTAATATTGTAATGTCTCCTCGTACCGGAAATTTCAGTTTTCTCACCCAATTTATTTCAAGTGAAAGCTTTTAAATTTACTGTCTTTAGCAAATATCCACCGGCGGACAAAAACATCCTTTCTGCATCGAACTTGTCGTAAAATGAATAATTTTCTGGAGTGTTTGCAGAAACGCAATGTCTCCCACTTGAACTGTCTTTATGTCGGGTAAAGAAATCGCGATAAGAATCTTCTTTCCGACTAGTAGATATATCATGTCGAAATCCTGTTGAAATCCCTGAGATAAACTATTTATGTGTGTTATTGGGGTAAAATCGGAGAGAGATCGAATGTCTGTTATGTCAGCTAGATGAAAGACGTCTCTGGAGTCAGCAACATCACGTATTTTGACGCCCAGCACGCTTTGGGTCGACGAACACGATCACCAGAAGTCGACGGAATCTTGAGATGAGCCTATCGGTCAGACACGACCTGATGCCGTTATGACATTATTGAAGATTGGACGTGTTTTGGATACTACAACTAGTTCAATAAAAGCGAAATAATTCGCAGCGAAAAGTCGCCAGATTCACGACGAAAGTTTAATCAAGCTTGAAAGGTTTTTATCTCTCAAAATTTAAATTGTAAAGATCATCTCCGAAACGTTTCTTTTGGTTTTATTTCACGGATTTTGCTCGAGGTCATTGTCATAAAATATGCACGTGCATTGTGAAAGACAGAAAGAATGTATAATAATTACGCGAAAATACAAATGTGTTGATTGCCTGGAACTTCTCAAACGGCATAATCATCACTGAAACGTCATGAATATTTTATTGCTGTAAATATTGTCGAAGAAGTTCACATTTGTAATTGAGAGGGTTACTTTTTAGAGTACTTGAACAAGTAAACTCGTTTTCGGCGTCCTTTCCAAGTTGGGAATAATTTGGTGCAAATCTCGCTAAGACAGAATTAAATATCTTTGAGTGGTGTTTGTTGTTGATAAACACAGGGCAGGGACAGCTTTGTCGAAAACTTTCTCTTTAACTTTGTACTAGGATAATGTAATAGTGTTGCGTCCGTGATTATAAAATACACGATAAGCACATATACGCCATTATTAACTAGTAATTAAACTGAAGGATTTCAATGTTAGCAAAACTGGGAATATACATACAAAGTGTTTCTGAAATTTATCAGCATTTTCTACAAGTCATATGTAGTAAAAAAAAAACTCAAATTTTTAGATTCGAAAATGTCAGGTTCTTGAGTTATTACCGCCAGTCCTCATATGGTCTGTACTTTCTAATCAAATAGCAAAAATTACTCTATGAACTCATTTTAGCAAATGTTTTTATTGGACATTTGACACTCAACATCGAACAGGTTCTAATACTTCAGGACTATTTCGAATCGATTCAAAAACATGTGTGAAGCACTCTTGAAGAATCTGGAGAGTGGGTATTGGTGCACGATAACAATACGTTCCCCAGAAACAAAAAAATCAAAGAGATTGCAATCCGGAGAACGTGCTGGCCATCCAACTGGTCCTCCATCGTCAGTCCAACGATTGAGATAATTGCTACTGAAAGGGCTTGCACTCGTATGTGGTACGCATACAAAAACTGCTCTTTGAAAATCTCTAACACTATTTCATGGGAAACCTGAAAATCTGCAGCTATTCTTCCTTTTAGGATGTTGTTTAGTTGTTTTTGAAATTCCCCGAAAATTCCCTGTAAATGTGTTGAACTTCGCAAGTAGTGCCATCTGTTTTTGCATAAACAGAAGATGCTTTTAGAGTTTCATCAAGGATTTCAAAAAGACCCTGTATAATATCCTCGAGAACTTTTGTTTTTATTTGCGAATTACGGTCAAAGGGAGAATTTCCATTTGCTGCAAACAGTTATTGTTGTTCGCGTTTATTATTTTTAGAAAAACTGAAAACTGCAATTGCAACTACTAGAAAATTAATGTTGCAGCAACTCATGCGTAAACTTTACGTCTACATTATTTACTTATCATTACAGAGTGATTTTTAAACGTAAAGGTTAAAGTAAAGATCCTCGTTTTAGTAACTGGATTTAGTTTTAAATTACTTAATAACGACTCGTTAATAACTTACAATGGTAACATAAAATTAATCTAAATCATCAAAAAAGTAGCTTTGTCATTCAAAAGTGCTATAAAAACAATTATTAATTAAAATTTTTTTAATTTTTTCCCAAATTTTAACTGACTTTGGAAGTTTCTCCTTAAATTTCATCGCCATGGCAATAAAACTATATGTAGTTAATTTTAGAAATAATTTTATAATTTGACGTTAATGAGAAACAAATTTTATTTTTAAATTTTGTTGTTATAGCGATAAAACTAACAAACCTCAAAGTTTGAATTCAAAATTTTAGATATTTTTTAAAATAACAATTTCTAAAATTTATTATTTCTGCTCTATAATTTTGTCATTTGAAACAGAAAATAAACAAGATAAAAAAATAATTTTACTAAATGGTTGTGCTGTAGCGTTAAAACTACCAAAAATTTCAAGTTTTTATAAAAAGAATAGAGAATTTTAATTTGTCCCATTTTTATTTTTATTTTTTATTTTTAATTTGTTCATATATTTTAACGCAGTTTATAAACTAGTCATGTAGAGTAATATTTTTAAATGTTAGAGCCACAACGTTAAAACTACCAAAAAATAAAAAATTCAATAAAAAAATTTTTGTCATTTGACACAGTAATTATACAAAAATAAGTAATTTCACCAAATGTCTGTGCTGTAGCGTCAAAATTACCAAAATTTCAAGTTTTAATAAAAAAACTGTAGATTTTTATTTTGTCCTAAAAATGAAAATTTTTGAGAGCTGTCTCTTTTGTTTCATATATTTTAACGCAATCTACAAATTAGTCACCTAGAGCAATTTTTCTAAATTTTAGGGCCACAGCCATAAAACTATCAAAAATTACAAAATTCAATAAAAAAATTGAATATATAATTTTTTAATTATAAACAAAAGTTTCTAAAATTTCTCCTCTCGAATGTACTGCAGCTTAAATTAGTCAGAATTACCAAATTTTTAATATTTTATCACTGTAGCATAAAAACTAAAATTTTATAAATTTATTAGAAAAGTTGGTTTACTCTGAAAATAATAATATTTAAAATTTGTGTCTTCTGTTTTAAATGTTTGCAATTTCGCATAATTTATTCAAAAATAATATAAATAATAAAATGATATTTTCATAAATAATAAAGAATTTTGGCTTAACTTAAATATAAAAATTTGTAACATTTGAATTTTTGCTCTATAATTTTGTAACTAGCACTTTTTTTTTAATTTGACACATATAGTGATAAATTTATATTGGTAATCCTCCCACATTTCACTACTCCAGTGATACTAAAAAAGTTAGAAATTTGTGATTAATAAAATAATAAAATAATAAAAGTTTGTACGTTTTGTTCTATAACTTCATTCAATCCTAAAATAAATGTTTTCATAAACGTCAGTTGTACCATTAATGTTACAATTAATCCAAAATTATAATATACTAATGGTACATAAAAGCTAAAATATTTTATGTCATTGAAATTAAAATCTGCTATAGATATATTTTTTCCATTTCCAACGTTTTAACAGAGAAAATAATCAGAATTTAATTTCAAAATGTGTGCCAATTAACGGCGAAATGTTTATCAACTTTTCATAATTTTTATAAAACCCGTGTAAAATAAAAGTAAGCGCAAGTAGAATCTGTTGTTAAATTTTTAATAAGAAAATATAAATTTTTGAATAACGTAAATACTTTTTCATAATAGCATTTTCTCGTAAAGATTACCAACCTCATTTCAATAAACAAGTAAACATTTTTTAATATGATTGCCTCGCCGGAACGCAAGCTCTCAAGCTATCTCGCGATAAGCCCCCGCGATATTCTCTCATCTCTCTAAAAGAAAAAATTGTGTGAATAATAAATTCGCGGCAATAATTGTTTCTGTTGTGGTCGTTTTCGCCTCAAACTCATTTAAAAGAAACATTTTTTTCGTTTGTAGCTTTCATAAACAACCCAAAAAGCTTTATTTGCAGATGTCAACACTAAACCGGTCTAGAAAATCCCCAAAACTTATAAATGCAGATAAACAATTCTCTGGAGAAGTTAGGTGAAGAGCAAGTCCACGAAAGAGACTGAGCATAACAAGGAGAACGATCTAAGTAGACAGAAAGGAAGTCTTAGTCCCCCTCTTCCATACCATAACTTGATAACGTTATACACGTAAGAGCAAAGGAACGGGGATATTTCAGAGAAGAGTCCGCACATTGCCAGATCCTTTTGTGATTCGACTATAATTTAAAAGCATTCATTCTCCTGTTACATCGAGGGTCTTATCTAAGGTACGCCCTTTGTCTTAACGATGACAATGAGTTCTCCTCTCGTCTACCTACATAAACATAAACCTCCTTAATGGAGAAGGATTTGATAAAGAAAATTACACAGTCACTTACGTGTAAAACGAAAGATACAATAAAGGAACTGAAATTTAGCGTTTTCAGCCACAGATACTAAATTCTACCAGACGATCCTCAAACATATCACCTTTTTCAAACGTAATTCTCCCTCATTAAATGTCATATCCGGTGCACATGTAAAGGACAGCGTCCTTTGGCGCTTCCGCACTTGTACATCTCTTTTGATCTGTTTAGAGCTTCATTTTAGAAACGACCATCCCGAATACGCCTTTCTTTTTCAAAACGACACGACTTTAAATGTCGGAATGATCACACGCGTCTACCATTGGACATTTTTTACAAACTTAACAAAAACTGACGTGATTCAGATAATAAAAAGTAACAAATGTAAATGTTTAAGAAGCAAATATAATGAGATTAGTACCGCAGAAATCGCAACACTGCCTAAATATTTATAAAGGGATTTCCATTCCGCTTGACGATGCGTGATAATTGTCGATTTTCTCTGGTCCTGCACTCTCCTATAACGCAACGGTCAGATCGGTCAGTTAGATGAGATTATACCATTTCGCAGAATACCGCAAGGTTATTAGTTTCAATTAGGCTGCTGGCCTTAGTTATTACATAAGTTCTATTCGCTTTGTCTGTTAGAGGATGCAAACTTATTGGATTTACATAGGGAACAAAGAACTAATTTAACACCGCACCAACTAAATAAGATGTGGACGGCACAATCCGCAGATTTTTTTTATTCCTCATATTATGCCACTGAAAACTTTAAATAAACGCCGTTCAGTAGATGATTTAATGATCCTTGTTAAAACTACAATGGCTGCATGGCTCTAACTTTACATAATAGATATCGAAATAAACTACTTTTGTTCCAAAACTATTAAATTGAAAACAATAAAAATACATAAAAAATGTGATTTTTGCTAAACAATGCCATGCTGTAATTCCAGCGAGAATGATGATCTCTGCTTAAATTTACGATTTTATTAAATCGTATATAAAACATCGTATACCACTCGCTATAGTGGCTGTTATAACCTCGTGTAATTATAGCTGTCAGCTCTTGTATAAGACACCAATAATCGTTTTATGTTTAACATCAAATTGCGGCAAAAATGACCCTTCACAATTTATACCGAACAATGTAACAAAAATAAATTAACATTTCTAAAAGTCAAAAAATTATCTAAATTATTAGTCAGCTTGCAAGCAGTGAGCGTTTTCTTTCTCTCCGAATACCTACTTATTTTGCTTAACTTTCAATTTCAGTAGAAGTGTTAAATCAGAATTTACTATACTGTGAATTGGACTTCCTTATTCCCCTAGTCATAAACATGCTCGAGAACTTAATTAAATGTTGTGGCTAAAAGTAAAACATAGACTTCTATCGACCTACACATTTACAATAAAACTTTATAGAAATTCAAAGTTTGCTAATCTAATGCATCAAAGTTTGAAAGTAAGATTTTATGGCTTATTCCATGTGAACAGAACCTCTCTCTTGAATGTTAAGTAAAAATAATTACAGAACTTTTGTTATTATTTTCTGTATTACAACTTTTAGTTCCGTAGATATTTTAAGAGTGGAGAAAATAAATGGGTAACTTATAATTAATATTTTTCCATCAACGTCGAAAACATGGAAATTTCAATTTTTGATTTTTTAAAATTGTAGAGGTGGTTTTTCGAGTTTTCTAGACAGTTTCTTACTCTTTCACACCATTGTAAGTTTTTTACACCGGAACTCTTTCTGACTCGAGATTGCTTAAGATTTGATTTTTGCATGTTTTCACTTGCACTTCTTTGAGTAATTTTGTTCATGATTGTATAATACTTTTTAATTAAAGTTTTCGTTCCCATGTTTAATTTTAAAAAGATTTTTTTTACTCCGTATGACTTGTAGAAAATTGTGGTAAAAATTGGTGTTTCAGAAATAGCCTGAATGTATGAACAGGAAAAAGGAGTAAAAAAAGTACTTAACAAACTTAAGAAAATTGAACAGACCATGGAAATAACTTTTACAAAAAAATAAAACTGCTTTAATAAGATTCACTGTCATTGCGATTTCCAGTTTTAAAATGTTCACCATAGCAGTTTTTAGGTATTTTTTATTTTCTGTAATCATTAAGTACTATTTTTTTTTGTCTTTTACATATTTGCCACCTTTATCTATTAAGTTATTTGGATAAAGAGAAAGTACAAACATGAAAAACAAAACAAAAATTTTGAAAATCAATATTATCAGTAACAGGGGGCAGCTGTGAAATATCAAAAATAGCATACAAAAAAGTCACGAAATTGTGTTTTTTTTGCAAGAAATTAAAACTGCTTAAGGAGATTTTCTAAAAATCAACAAATTTCCATCGATTGGATCAGAAATTTTTTCGAAAAATTTTGCAATTTTCGAGTCGAGATAAGGCCGGATTCTTAGCATTTAAGATCTCAGTAAAAAACGATATCAGAAAGAAAAAACAGATATCTGAAAAAATAAAAAGTTGAAAAATCGTCAAAATCGCCAAATTTTTGTCTTTTCGATTTAAAATGCAACTTTTCAAAAATTCAAATGCGAATATTTTAGGAACCGGAGATCGACGTGATTTCCCGTGGCACGGTTGGATTCCTCGTGAAATTCTACGTAAGATAGGACTAAATTAATTACCATAAATGCAATAATAAAAGATTTATGTGGGTCTATATATTTTCAAGAGTTTTTTTAGACCCATATTTTGACACCCTTGTTCTAGATGAAAACATGATAAAATCTTAAAACTTTTTGCGTTGCCTGATAGCCCTCGGCGCATGCAAAATCTCATCCCGAACATTATTTACGGTTTTTAAAGCCTTTTTTTGAATTTTTAATATAAAATAATCTAAATATTTTTTTCATAAGTCCGATAACTAAATTTAAAAAAATCGTAAGCAATATCAATTTATTAATTTGTTCACTAAATTCAATTTTTTTGTAGTTAAATTGTAAGTTTTCCGCTAGAAGAATTATTTTATTATTAATTATTTCGCTTTCACTTACTCAAAAATTTTGTAAATTTTTGTTAACCCGAAAATGAGTATTTGTTTGTATTTGTTAAATTAATTTCGATATTGTGCTAATGTAACCAAATCAATTTTGTTACTTGCTACTCTCTAAATGTACAACATTTACTAATAACCCTAAAAAAGCCAACCTTAAAAACGGCATCTTTTATAGGTTCTAAATGGATTGTAGTAACTGCCAGTTTAAAAATCACAAAAAGATTAGAAACGTTTAAATAATTTGAAAGTCTGTTAAACAAAGTCATCTCAAATAATAAACTTCTAACAGAGTGGATATTAAATATACAGGGTGTTTTGGAAGTTCATGTAGAAAATTTGGCCACAAAGAAAACTTGTCGAAAGAATTAACATTTCAAAAAATTTCCGTTTTAGAGGTAATAGATGGAACCCCAAGAATCGTACACGGCTATGGTATCGGATTTACAACGTTCTTTCATAAAAGAGAAAATTGACAAAAAAAGTTTTTTAGAAAATTTAATAACGAATTCTTGTGGTTTAGCATGAGTTGTACTGGTGGTTAAAAATTCTACATGGACTTAAATATCAACCTGTGATAAAAAAATACTCAAACCACCGGAACGCAGTTTTGAAAATAATGCAGTCAAAAGTACCGGCCAAAGTAAGGGAAGACTGAAAGAAAACTAAATTAACACATTAGAAGATACATAATATGCTAGTTTATTCCACACAACGAACTGTTAAACTTAATGCTTACGCGCGTTTCGGCAGTAAAGTTAAAGCCAGCATCGTCACAGGGACGATTAAAGTGTAAAGTGTTTTAAAATTTTATACATTGCTACTTGGAATTGCAACAAACTTTTTTAGCAGTTTTGAACTTAGTGTAAACTCAGAAATTTAAATATGGTTCTTAGAGTATAAACTTACTTAAAGTAGGTACTCTAAAATATTTTAGAGTCTTATTAATACTTTATTTTTATTATATACATATATTATAAGCTGAAAGTTCAAACTTGAAACTTTATGTTTACGTTAACTTTAAGAGTGCAACCTGATTATTTTTAATACTAAAACTAAGTTAATTAAAATATATTATTGTAAAAAACTTAGGAATCGAGGTGACTTCCGGCATTGTAAATCAGAGTTGTGCCCCAACAACCAATCAAATTCTAATGTCAATTATTTTGGCACTCAAACGTTATTAGTTACAGAGAAAAAAAATCAGTTTCACCAATATTACAGGACAACTGTATATGAATTGTATATTCATAATCTTTTAACGTACGTACGTGGTTCTTTATTTAAAGGAAAGCTACATAAGTGTTCATTAGAAGGGTATTAGAATTGTTAGTGTAGATTTCATTTTGCTCTTGCCTCCGACACGAAAACATAATTGCCTTCAAACTCACAGCAATATACCTATTGAACATTATTTTCCCCTTCAAATCGATTTTATGATTTTCATCATTAAATACGGCCGCTTAAATAAATTATAAGGGACACGTTATGCGATTCAATTTAATTTAAAATGAGTCGTAAAATAAGAATGTCACTTCAGATAAAGTGAGATGGCAAGACGCTGCGAGTATAAAACGGCTTAAAGTTACAAATCTTATTAAGTTCAGTGTTCCAATCCATATCGATCTTTCCACCGTGTTGTGTTTTATTACCTCCGGCAGACAAATTTTATGCAAAATTTCGATAAGCCCAACTTCAACCGCAACACATGTGCCTCAGAATATATAGGATAACCAACTCATGCAAATAATTTTCAGATTACTTACGTGCTCACCATTGTTTACTTTAATTAATTTCATATATTGCGTCACTCTATGGGGGTGTTTTATTCGAAAACCGATGAGATTATTGGCTATTTATTGCTTTAAAGTCGCAAGAGGCTGCCGAGAACACTGCGTCACTGTCATCATTTACGTCAATAAAATTGGACTGTTGATACATCTGACGTAGAGGGTTGCGGTAAATGCCCAAAAGGACATGGGTTATCTAAATGAAATGCTAATAAAGTTTGTTTAATAAGGGAGTTTTAATTTTTATTTAATATGGTAATCTGCGTTCGCTGTGCTCTAATTTTACGGGCTTCAAAGAGTTCACATGTTGTTTATAACAAATACCGTAATTTTATTTAAATTATTTTTTTCAAAAACAAATTATTTCTTATAGCTGATTTTATTCGTCTCAAAATACTTTTACTCTTAGTTAACTAGTTAGAATTAAAGATTTTTTCGTGGAGTAACTGCATTTGTTGTGGCCACATTTTTAAAACGGCAATTTTTCTCGATACAAAATCTTTGGAGGATTTCCATTTGGCTATTCGTTTAACGAAGACGAGATCAGCCGCCGTGTTTGCCAACATCGTAGCTGCCGAACGGCCACAGCAGTATATCCCAGTGTACGTTTCGGAATGAAAAAGCTTCAAAAAATTGACAATCATCTTCGGAATTTTATACAATGTATTGAGGCTCAAGTACTGCAGTAATTCAGGGCTTGTTTGGGAGATTGATCAGTTTATTAATTTTCTATTGACATAACCACTCTAGAATTGCTATGCCAAAATTCCGAAGTTATCAAGATTTACTATATTTGCTTCTCCTCGCAAAAAAATTCTAGAAAGAATATTTTTTTTATTTTTAGTGAATGCATTTTTTGAAGTCAACCAAACTTGTGATGTGGTGAAAATTATCACAAAAAAAAAAAACCTTCAACCACTTGTGAAAACATTTGGGAAAAATTATAAAAAATAATTAATAAGCGTCGAGCCACTAGTTGTAGGGTAATTGTAAAATGTTTATTTGAATTCAACCACTAGTTATGGGAACGTAAATTGTGAAAAAAATTATTTATTTGCGTTCAACCACTAGCTGTGGGAACGTTTGAAAAAAATATTTGCGTCTAGCCACTAATTGTGGGCACGTTTAAAAATTTGTAAAAATTTATTTGTTGCTGTCCGGTCAATAGCTGTGAGGAGTTTTGTAGCTAAAATTAAATAAAATGATGAACCGATGATTTCATTATGCTCAAATATTTTTGTTTTTTTAGATTTATAGCTGTCACTTAATCTCTTCAACGTGCAATTAGTTTGTCGTATCTGAAAATTAACATGACATTTTGTTTGACAGTATTTTGAAAAATTCTTACTTTGAAATGTCGCATTTTTCACTCACTAGCAATGTGCTCTTCAGCATTAAGTAATAGGACTACAAAATTCTCTGTTATTTTCTCATTTCTCCATATTTGACACGCGTTGTACAGTAACATACTCGCTGACTCTGCAGGCTCTTCCTCTACGTCTTCAGAAAGTTCTAACTCGTTTTGGCACAGTGTGTTCTCATACAAAAATTTCACAACAACCAATTTTGGGTATTACGATGAATGAATGTTTATTTTTCAAATGAATAAATTATATCAAAGTTTCTCTTTAAAATCTGTTATAGAAAAAAATAGCGTATTATACCAATTCACGGAATTAAGGCACTAATGCGTTAACATTGTCCACTTGATGGTTAAAGTGATTCTTTATCGTCTTGTACCGAGTGATGAAAAAGAAATCAAATCGAGAGTGCTTTGAGTTTGGTCTTTTATCATCAATAAATAATCTTGAAAATGACCTCCCCATCACCCCTTACCCTGTCCACTGATAACAATAATCATTAATACCAGAAAACAAAAGTAGATTTGTTGAACCAATCGAATTAGTTTTTAATCTATTTTTGAGATTAGCGATGTTATATTTGCGTGACAGTAGCGTCGCACTTGGATTTAAAGTTGATAATGGAAAATGTAGGTTTTATTTATTTAATAAATGTGCGTCTCGTCAAACAATAATAATGATAAAAAACGGCTACAATTTCAACATTCGAAATTAACCACGCCTATGGATTTGAAGGTTTTGAAAACTTCACTTTCGATTTGGATTTTTTACATCACCATGTATAATAAATAACTGGAATAACTGTCGATTTTTGCGGGTTTCTTTTTGCTTTTTAGGTTACCTCCATATCTTTCATGTATAAATTATTAATGTCTGTAATGCCGAAAATTTGTTTGCTTGCGTGAGTAACGGCCTAGTTCCTGTGTAAACATGTAAACGAAGGACGATAGTTGGTTAGCTTCTTGTTTTAAAGAGATCTGAGGGTCCTGTTTAAGAGGCTTACCGACTTTGGCGAGTAACTGAAAATGACAACAGTAATCCATTAATCTCACTGAGATGAGCTCCTTATAAGATATGCTTGAATTGCCAGGTGAACATGCGGAATTAAACAGAATTGAACCGAAATAACGATCTGTATTTCAATTTCATATTCTGCTTGTGGACACCATTTTACAAATAATGATCTCTTTCGAAGTTTGCGTTTAATGTAACAGATCTTTGTGGTTGTTTCCTCCAAAAAAAAAACACTAAAGTTAATAGAAAATCTAGTTTCAGACGTTACAAATATTCTCTTTGTAAATTTCTTAATTGTGTTGGTAATACCAAGTGTGTTATCTTAACAAGAATCCAATCCCGCAAGCGACCTATTTAAACCGTTAGATCACCCATGAAAGCAACTTTAGCTTAATTAACGTCTTTTTATGCAGTGCACCCAAAACCAACAAAACTTCAACCTTCTAGTTGTGATAATGACGGCTATTACATAGTGCAATCATAACACCGTTCGGAAGCCATTTCCGGTGAACAATGACGGTCAACAAGCTGCGGATCCGGAACATTTTACTAACGTACCTACATTTTCAACTCGAAATTTCCCAGGAAACAAGTATTATTTTATGGTTATATCTGTCTACCAAGCTCGAAAGATAATGAAGGTTCTGCAGATAACCTAATTGTTCCATAGTGGGTAATTACCCGGAGTTTTTTTTAATTTTTAATAGGCGCCGTGTTAAAAAGTTGCGCAAGTTTGTTACATCGAATCAAAAAAAAAAAATGATTGACATACAGTAAAGTATTTCCGCTTGGGAAATTTGTTTCATTTCGTAGAATGCACCTCGGTTTTATGAATTCAACGGAAAGCTTTTATTTTATTTTAGTTTTCAAGAATTTAATATTTGAGCAGAAGCATTTAATTTTGAGGCTTCATAAGTAAAATAACGTTCCTTCTAAAATCTCATGTAGGCAACACTGATATTGTAAAAGCCTTATATTTTTCTGCTGTATTCACGTGCAATAAAACAAGCTGAATTCCTGCCAAACATTTTTAATTTTGTTACTGTTTATTTCAATTATAAAGTTTCTCTTTAAAACGTAACTATTTCCTGGAGCGACTTCGTCGAAAGCAGTGTGTGCAAGAGATAATTTGCAATCAATAAAGACGAACGAGCAGGAAATTTCTGTTTGTTTTCCAACCAGAGCATAAGAAAATAAAATATTGGATAACCCAAGATACAAAGACGAAAAGCAAACGTTCCATGACTTTAAGGTATTTCGTTATTTTATTTGGTGTATCCAATTTCTAGAATATGAGCTAACACTGCGCTTGATGCGAAGATTCATAAGGATCAGCAGTAAGGCAGCTTTCAGTTCTCGAACTGAAAACACAATTATAGGAAACTTGCCAAATCCGACTAGCGGCTCGACTTCATGAATATTCACCGTCATTGCAAGTTTATGCGATTTTAGATAATTTCTATTAAAATTGCAACAAGATTTGCATTAAAATAGAATATTGTCATGTTTACGGTACCGAGCCAACAAAATCTAATTAAATATTTCTGATTTTTCAACTTGCTTCTATTTTCTATTAGTTCCTCTTTGGAAGAAGAGAAGAAGTCACATAAACCAAAAGGTTTTTACATCTTTATGACAATTTCTATTAAAATCGTAACAACATTTCCACGTTTCCGACAAATTCTAATTAAATATTTTTCGGAAACTGTAAAATGTCAACTTTTATTTTAAAACAAAGTTGGTCGGGCCTTTCTAAACACAACAGCTTCGTATTTGTATGTCAACAATGCGTATTAGCTTGAAAGCTGTTTAACGAATTCCACGAAAATTTATTTCGACGAGAAATTTTATATAAATGCGTGCTTGTTATGTAAATTGGTTGATAAGAGTACCTATATATCTCGCTCCCCCTTGTGCAAAAACGTCGCTTGCACTTGTCTCTTCAAATTACCAACAGTTTAAAACAATTGTGTCTGAAACTTTTTCGACATTTTTTACGTAAATTTATTTCATCTCAAAATGGTTTCTATTATTAATAAACTACATGCGTAACTCATCTTATTTCATGTTGTGAAGTTCAGTTTTTTAATTTATTTATTCCGACGCTGAAATTACGTTAACGTTCCAAATGCATTACTCAAATGACTTATAGTTTGTCACATTTCATTTTGATGTGAAGAGTGTGATTTTTATGTCACGAGCTTTTATATTTAACTGAGAATGAACACAACTTGTCGTTTAATAGTACTAAATAAAATCACCCTTTGCTGTATAATTCACTATTTGACGCAGTGTTTAGATATCTCTGAAATCAAGTTGAAACCGGTCTAAAGTGCAGAAAATAAATCCACAATAATCCCCATGTAAATTCTTAGAGTCGAGTTCATCGTAAACTCTGGCCTTTGTGTGTGCCTGTCACGAGTTTTTGTTGCAACCGTTGTCATTCCTTCACTGTTCTTGCTTATCCAGTCACTCCAGGAAAGTCTTCACTATTAGGATTTCATTATGCAAGATTGATAAAACTCAGCTTGTCAAAGAACATGATAAAATGACGTGAAATATGGAGAAAAGTTGTGCAGCTCTCAAAGTAAAGACATTTAAGAGGTATTATATTTGAAGTTTTCAACGAAATTCTTATTTTTATTGGAAAAACAAGAGTTTATTAGTAGTTATTTGTTATACAAGACGATAAAGGGCCACTTTACTGATCAAGTAAAAATTATTAATGCCTGTACCGTCGTGTATAATACACTGTTTTTTTCTATAAACTTTAATGTTAACTTATTAATCTAGTTTGGGTTTGAGGGTAAGCTTAATGCGGATTCCTGTTAGGATTAAATTGGAATCCTGTGTGATTTCGTACTAGCGTTTTATTGAATTTTTTTTGCATGATAATGCACGGCCACACTTTAATGCATTCAGAATCAACCGTATCGACCTGTTACCTATCTAAAAATTGAAGGTTAAAATATTACTTTATCTACTCTTGAGGTTACAGTGCAAGACGAATAAAGCTCATCTAAAATTTTCTCTAGAAGAAATATTTAAAAAA
Organism: Cynaeus angustus; assembly: GCA_030157275.1. NCBI lineage: Eukaryota > Metazoa > Arthropoda > Insecta > Coleoptera > Tenebrionidae > Cynaeus > Cynaeus angustus. The sequence goes on from CM058059.1 coordinate 26,367,053, forward strand.
ATGAAGCCGATTTGTATGATCGAGATTGCATTGAAAACGGCTCGTAATCAATTTAGGAATAATTAATTTTAAACTTACTGTTCTAAATATACACCAAGTTAATTCGGAACGAGTTTTTCAAAGCTAAAAGTCAAACTGCCCGTTTTTTTAGTACTAAGCATTCCGTTTAAGCTCGCTTGTTATCCTATTTCGGTAATTGGGAAGGATATTTTAACATTTATAAAAAATATGCGCTGCAAGCAAAATGCAAACGTCCTGAGGTTAAATTGTGCGTTGGAGATATTCAGTAATGGGAAATCTCTTTCATCGTCCTGGTCATAAACCATCGGGCTATCTACACAAATGACATCAGACATTCCCGCTCCCCGTAATCATTTTACCTCGAAGGCAGAACTAGTCTGAATATTTACAGTTCTCGGTCGTTCCACATCACGTTTATTTGGTTCTTGAAGTGTAAATCCGACCGAAAAAAGAATAATAAAAAGCGTAATGTCTTATTAAAGCGCACGAATACAAAATATTACCCGATCTAAGTAAATCGTAAAAATGATAACTTTGTAAAGTAATAAAGTGAGATTTTGATAAACAAAATTCTTGACTACCATCCAAAACTTCCTCCACGAAATAATTAATAACTCGCACAAGATAACGAAATTTTCGCCGAAAACAAAATCTCCCTTCACACTTAATTTAAAATGCGCTTCATACTGGGTATACACCCTATTTTATATTCCGATTGAATTATTTCACGTCTGTTGAGCCGGCGACCGCATTTTAAACTTACTCACTATGTAAATTCATAGTGGACATGGGCAAATTAAATGCAACGGCCGAAAATATACAACTTTTGGACGAAATACACGATTTTGAACAGATTCCATCGAAATATTTATTTGCATGTTTCAAACCATGTTGTTTACACTTAATATCAGTAGCCGCAAGGTGTTGCGGTTTCCCTTTATCAAATACGCCAACGAAAACTTCCTGTTGTGACCATTGCAATTAGGTCTTTCTGATTTTCTGGTAGTAGTGTGAAGATTGTGAAAAGGACGCCAGCCATGGCTGTGGATAACGAAATTCCGTTGCCACACATTAGTAAAAATGAGAAAAATCTTCGTAATCAAGGTAGTAATAGTGGGACTACCACTATTACTGTGTTTTTGCTTCAAAATTGTTTTTTGTAGATGTATCTTGTGCTGTCGAAATCGAGCGGGAAAAAATTCATATTGAAAACGACCGGGATGGCGAAACTACAAAAATAGGTAAGCGTTTGGTGATTTTAAATGACATTAGAAATTTCTAAACCCTAGCTCAACTCTTGTTTGAATGTTTTTGGAAGATTTGTGTTTTTTTGGACTATATTAAAATTTTGGATTTTAAAATTCGAAATTCTAAATGCTCAAATTCTCAAATCAAATCTCAAAACCAAATTAGTAACTCTTAGATTGAAATAATAAAGATTACTGTGTAAATTCTAAATTCGCAACAATTATTGACTACTTACATATTTTTTTTAATAGATTGTCAAACCTTACGTTTCCAAAATCTGTTAACACAGAAAATCTTATTTAAAGAAAATTAAAAGTTTTTTCAAAAATTTTGTATACAGAGTGAATAAAAAATGTATCACGCCGTAGAGTGGATAAATAAAAGATCACACTTAAGTTGTCAATTAAAATCTGTTTATTGGATTGTTTGTAAAAATAACAATGAATTTATATGTAATGGTTAAAAAAAATATCAAAGATTTCATTAGCTTGTACACCTTGAAACACTATATATCTCCAAAATTGTAACAATTTCAAATTTTTAGAAAGTTTAAAATGTTATTTTTTTAGGAGCTTTATATTTTTTAAGTTTAAAATTTTTTAATTTATATACATTTTTTACTCCATTAATTTAATTTTAATTAATTAATTTTTATCATATTATATAAGGTGTCAATTTCACAGTTAGTTCAAAATACAAGTGGCTTTTTCTAACAGATTTTTATCTGTTAATTGTATTTTAATAATTTTTTGATACTACAGAATGAATTCTAAATTTTGGTAAGATTTTTAAATTTTTATAATGTTCTGATAAATTACCATATTAATATTATAATTTTTTCACTATTTGTACCAGCCCTTCGGTCATTTATTTGTGGAATTTTTGTATAATATTTAACATTTAAAAAATCACAAAATTTTTGAAGAGCAAAAAAAAGTCGTGTTTAAAACTGATGCGTCTAAAATTTGCGAACCCTATAAGTTATTAAAAAACCATCAAGAAACTCGAATTCAAAAGATGTAGAGAATACCAAAAATTTTGAAGATTTAGGAAATCTGGACAATACGAAGCGTCCAAAACAAAAAAAAAAAACACAAAATTTTGTATTAGGTAAAATTTTGCCAAATTTATTCTTACTTAAACTTAAATGACTAAACTTGTTTACATTTTTACTTTTTTGAAAAATTAATTTTAAAACACTATAAAGCTTCACAATAAAAATTTTAGAAAAGAATTAATTGGCAAGAATGAACACCGGAGATTCTAGAACTCGTCCGATTTTTTCACGTAGTTTTTAATAAAAAATCAAATCTTCGTATTGAGCAGGGTTTGCAACCTGACCTTACTTTGCGTTGTTACCGCGTTTTTTTTCGAACCTGTTGGAAAAGGCCCATTTCCCACCCTTCAGATATCAGAGTTTTTCTATGAAATCGCTGATTTAAGCCAAGTTATAAGATTAATGGTTTTCATTGCAAATACCGAAAAACAAAGGGAAAAACTTAGTTAAAGGAAGAATGTTGTTGACCGGTGCAATCGTCACAAATACAAAAAATACTTCAAACTTTATGGAGAATTTTATAAAATATTTAGTAATTTTTTTTGAGTGAAAGTTTTTTCTTAAATGGTTATAAAATGAACTCTGAATTTTCTGAATATTTTAAAATCCTGTTGTTATTTATCACTTTGTCACAGTTTATTAAACTCGATACAATTCTATCTGTAACAGAATAAAATTATCAATTGGCTGACATTTAAATTATCTTCAATAAAAATTTCCCCTTTGCTACTTATCTCTCACAACTAGTTAATCCGATTGATTGATCAAAAGCGGAACTAATTTCCAATGTTTTTCTAGATAAAACCTGTCAAATAAATTTAATTGTAAATTAAACACACGTTTCGATAAAACCACATCACTGACACTGTTCAGCCCTAGTGCATTTTAATTCTAATTATATTGTTATCTCGCTTTGTAGCTTCAAACGTGTAATTTTACTATTTAATATCACAATTTAATTTATGCAAATTTGGCACTGCGGCTAATAGTACATTGTGCGATAAAACTATAATCAATACATGGCTAATAAAAATTGTCAGAATTTTCACATGAAAGCCACATATTCTATCCCGCGTGTGCACACAATACCAGCAGAATCCACGGTTTAACTCAACAAAATTTTCAGTGATAAGCTGTTAATAATGAGCGTGTTATTGTTATCACAAACGGTGTTATCTCAGTGATGCTTTTCGTTTCCAACAAAAACAAAATTTTTATTTTCCAGACGTGGACTCTTTCGAAGTACAATCCACGAAACAATCCAATTCTTACGCTGCCAAGAAGACCGTAGCCCAAGGTAGGTAAACAACACAAAAGTTTAGCAGTAAATTTTCAAAGCTTCATAATGGCGCGGCTTTGTTTTAATTAATAAATGAAAGGAGCGAGTTGCAACAAATTACATTAAACAATGTGCTTCAAGTCTTTACACCTCGTCTTGGATATTTATAATTCCATTTACAGCACTTTTAACACGTCGGCTATTATTAATAGATTTTTTTCAGGGATGATGGATATAGCGCTCATAACAGCGAACGCCAACCAACTTCGATACATAATTGAATATAACAGCAATAGTTCGACGTATTATTTAAATTTAGTTTTGATCGTTATTTCGCTGCTTTTGCAAATGGCGGTGGGAGTCTCTTTGATATTTAAGGGCAAGTACGACTTAAAGGGTGAATCCAAACATGCTAACGCAAAAAGAATCAATAATTACGTCGTGGTGGGCATTTTTTTGGTGACAATAATTAACGTTTTTATTGCGAGCTTCACCATAACTGGGAACTGAAAATTCTGTTACGATCAGTAGTTTTGAAGCTTTTATAGTAGATATAAATAAAAATGCTTAAAATTTTTGATCTCTCTTTACAAAACACCGCCGCATTCTATGCACTTCCCTCAAGTAAATAACTGCCGTTTTCAGACAGTCTAATCCTCTTTTCGCCCCTTCACTTGCCAACAATGGTATTCAAGTGCCTTTAATTTCCATCTTAAATTACATAAAACGAATGCAAAGACGAGAAAAAGAGACGTGAGTGTCGAATGCATTTGCTCACATAAAAGGTAATCAATATAAAATGGAAGGAGCGAAACGGTTTTATTTGAAACCGTCCAGATTGAAACTAAGTGCCCCCCAGAGCTGGTCTCATCTCGTACCGTCTTCGAAACAATGGAAATAAATGATTCAGGAAAAAGCGGACCCAAACTCACTGTATTAACTTCTTGCCTTCTTTGACTCGAGTTTTCATTCTAAGTAGAACTTATTAAAAAGAAAATAACAAGTCGGCACTACACTGACACGATGGATATTTATCAAATGGTAAGTACACAACGCAGATAAGTTACCATAAATATTCTTGGCTATGCCACAGTTTATGCGAAGGGATTTAAGTTTGGCAAAGGATAGTGAAGGCGGGATAAAACGACTTTGAGAAACTAATTAAAATGATTTATAATAATGGCGGGATCATTATGTCAAAGTGGAAATCAAAAAAATATAACCTTCAACTTTATTTTAAATAAAGCATTGTCGAGCCAGCTTTTATTAAGTATGCTGATCTTTTCTCTTTGATAACATTGATAATAAGCTTCTTTACGTTGTTTTATTTTCTTTGAACCAAATATTTAGGTACATTTCAAATCTTAATTACAAATGGCGATTTTTATTACCCTAAAAATTTTGATATCTATTATTAAATATTAATAATTTAAAAAATAAATTTAGCGACTTTCATATTTTTGATGTTTGGTTTTCTTAGTTCTGCCTTTAGACAGCAAAAATATACAAGAGACAAACTACTTTTTATGTTATTTAAGAATTGTAATTTTTGATTCTTCAAAGACTTGCAAAGTTCAGGATAAAAAGTGACAAACTTGGTATAATCCGGTATTTATTTAAATTTTTTGTGGATATGGATATCATCATTGCAGCTATTGTAAAATTTCGAACTGCCAAAGTTCGCTCTTAATTTTTGAATAGTTTACTGTAAATTCCCATCAAGTTTGTCCAATAATCACATAAACCCTTTTGCTTCTATTAAGTCACTGCTATTCAAGTCCTTATCACCCAACTATCACCAAACTCGAAGGAACATTTATAAAGCTCATTAAGGACCTGTAAGGATTTGCAACGTTATATCCATGACAACCTATACTAATCTCCCTTTTGATAGGCGCTTGCAAGTTGTGGTCATTTGTAAATTGTCTGTGAGTGACATTCATAATTATTTACTGACTAATTAGAAAATTTCGAACAGAATAAACACAAACCAACGTCGTGATAAATTATTTCAGCAAAATCTTGCGAAAATTTTTCATTCTGTGCATGTGTTGAAGTGTAGTTTGCAATGTGGAGTGTTTTTAATTTGCTGCCGTCTAGTTTTTATTCGAGAGAACGTGTCTGGGGTCGGATATCAAGCGGATAAAATCACGAGGCAGTTATAATTATTGTGAGCGAGTGTCACTGAGACACGTTTTAATTTTAATTACGAACAAGGCGTATACGTTTACGCACAAAGCTTTAGAAAATTTAAAACAACGTCGGGTATAATTTCATACTGCGGATTGCCCAGATGAATTTTCAGATTAGGAACGTCCGTTTCACCCGCGTTGTTGTCTGTCCTCGACAAATTTACTTTGATAACACAAAACACCTAAAGAGGATCGAATCGCCACTTTATCCGAGTCCTGCCGTCCTTCTGTTGTATTATTGCACGTTCAGTTAAGGCTAAATCACTATATTGAGAGAGACGCTTTCACTTCTAGGATTTCATATTTAAAAGCACACCAGGTCAAAAATTTCTTAAGGTCCATCTCTCGTTTTATTCTACACCGAAATTTTAATTCACCGGAAATAATTTCGTTATCATTTTTATCCCGGATTGCTGCCCAAGTCTTATAAATTCAATAGACGAATGGCTGGAGAATATATGTCGTGACCTGTTAGGACAGTGATCAGTGACAAGCGTTTGCAAAACGGCCGAGTTCGATTCTCAGAGGGATCGGCGCATTTTTCATCTGCTTTGAATGGAGGTGAGCACGAGAAAAAATCGAGAGCAACCCCACGGACGCAACTGGCGTGATGTGAAAATCCTCACGAAAAATGGAGGAAACCCATCACGTTTTGTTAAACATTTTTTTAATCCTGTAAAATTGTCGACATAATATATTAAGCCGATAAACAATTGTAAAGTTATACAAGTTTTTTTTTTCATAAGGTTAAAATGAATTTCTATTTCATGGCCGCATAAAATAACGGTCCAGTTTAACCAGTAATAAACGAGCCTCGGAAAAAGGCGTGAAATTATGTTTTTATTATCCACTAAGGTGCGTTTTTTTAAAAATATCTAACTGCTTACAGGAGATTCAATTTATTAATGCCATTCCGTGGTTTTAATTTTTAACCAGCTTCTTTGGTGATACTCTGATACGTAAGAACGTGATCGTTAAATAGCGTACACTGAATAATTAAAACACATGCTTGAAATTTACGTTTCCCCAGAGGTGTGCCTCCAAATGTGTACAACATTTTTGAAATCTCAGTAAATAAAAACCGTGCAACAAATATCGCTACTCTTCATCAATATACCTACAAACTTCAAGATATCAATCAAAAATAACGTCTTCTTATAACGATAATCACAGTCTAAGGATACCACATACAGTTTCGTCTGATATAAGATAGGATGAAACAGAGATACCTCAGGGACTCTTCAAATATTCTCTAGGTGCTGATTCAACCTTGCTAGACTACCAACTTCCGAGTTCAAACTTAACTGGATATAAGAAATTTATTCCGTAATAAAAAATGTATACCGCTGTTTTTCCTGGACTCGGTAATATTAACAGAACATTACCCAGGTCCTCATTAGTCGACATCTGTTTACGTTTTTATGAACAATAATATTGCTGGAACGTTTAACTCGACGTTGTTTTCATTTCATTTTTGTGATCACTGAACTGAGATTTTCATCCTTTTCATGCAGTTCTTTGTTTTAGAAATCCGCTTTCAGTTTGGCTTTGTTGGAGGTTTTAAATATGTTAAAACTTGTATATTTGAGGGGATTCGTTTCTAGAAATAGTCATTTTAAAATTAGTACTTTCTGTGTTGCATCATTGTTGGTAGTGGCAGCACTGTTTTTAACATTTCAACACTGTCACGAGTGAAGAGCGGATTTTATGAAAAATGTTCTAACTTTTGCAGGTACTTAATGTAAATGTACAGTAGATTAAACTTTGAAAGCAATATTTCCGATCAAAAAAATGCCGATTATTCGTTGAAAAATCGAATTAAATATGTGAGGGATCCACAGTGTTTAAAAAATAAAACAATCAAATTAAACTCAAAAAATGTTCAGATGTACCAATCTCACAAATAATTTAAAAATTCAAATGGCTCAAAGGTGTATCCGAAATTTTAAAAATCTATTCTAAATAGAACATAATTTGACACAAATATTAAAATTAAGGTATCGCCTATATCTTGGCATTGTTTTCATTTATTTTTTTTTTTAAATAAAAATATTTTTTTAAAAAACAAAATTATTTGCCCGGCGCATCCACCATTTTAAATACAATAGCTTGATACAAAATATATAGCGATTTCAAAATTATAGAAAACCAAAAAAATGCACATTCAAAGTGTAAAAAAACGTTTCTCTGTAAAAAAAAAATTATTAGTAAATTAATTTAAAAAAAAATTATATAATTACATGAAAAATTTGTAGCAAAATTATCGGAAAATTCTAGGCAGACTAACCAATTTAGAGAAAGTATTAGAAAAAAATCAGAAAAGGTCTAAAAAACTAAGGAATAGTAAAAAATCTAAAAGAATTACAAACATAAGAAAGTATGAAATATCTAGACGATCCTAGAGGACATAAAAAAATTGAAATAATTAAAAAAAAATAAAAACCAATAATTTGAAAAATCCTAAATTTAGAATATCTTGAAATGCAAAAATCTTATTGTTTTAAACATGCTTGACTTTTTATGGCTTTTGGGACTATTTTTAGTACACATTTTTAATTTTTCTAGAATTTTGGGCATTTTGTGATTATCGAAACTTTTTAATTTTTCGTTGGTTAATTGGTATAATTTTCTAAAATTTAAAAAAAAATGAGATACATATCTAGAATTCAAAACATTTTTGTAAACATATCTGTCTTAAGATTTACTCTTGATGATTCTAACGATTGTAAGGCTCTTATAGAGATTTTTAGAATTCTTGGCGTTTCTAAAATTTAAAATATAAATTATTTTTTTAAATCTTAAATGTTCCTGTGATTCTTAAATTTTACGTTTATAAACTTTTTGGGCCTCCGTTCTAAAATAACACAATTTGCATTCGTCTAAATCCGCTTGAAACCGACCGTTTCGCGGCCTAGACCAGCAAAAATGCACGGCCAACTACAATTTGTTAAAAATTGACTGAAGTTTGACATCTTATGGCAGAAGCCTTAACAATTTTATTTAACCGTTTTGTGTAATGTAGGTATTGCAGGTATGATTTAAAAATTGCGGAGCAGCAGATGTCTATGTGAGCGCAGAAAATCATGCCGGTGACAGAAAACACAAAACGTAAATGTCAAAAACTAACACCTACGTGATTTTTAATTTTATTGAAATTTATACGAAAATATTAATTTTTAACAAATTTAATCAATTGTCGGCCCAAAAAATAGTGTGTATCACACAGCCAGAAACTTATTTTGCAACAATTCGCTATTGCAGGCTGCGGCCTTCGGCCTTAGCCTGCAAACTACGCTCATAGTTGCAAAAGGTCAGTTTCTGGCCTAGTGATACAAATAACTATTTTAATATAGACATTAAAACATATAAAAGGCAAAATTTAAAAAATATAGAGGACCACTTTTTTGTGTAAAGATTTTGTAAAATATACGAATGAATCGCAAAATTCAAAGAATTTAATATCAATTTGCCTCATTTTTTAAAATTAAGCAAGTTTCTTTATTAGAATTGTTAGATAAGTAGTTTTCTTGATCTTTAGGAATTACTTGGTTTTGACTAAAGACTGATCCAAAAATTATAAGGATTTCTAAATTGTGTCTGAAAAATTTAGTAAATCTAAAGAAATCGAGTACCCAGAAAACTTTAAGATCTAAAAATTTATGAAAAACGAGTCTAAAGTGTCGGAAAACCGATAAAACTCGAGGAATCTAAAATTTAAATAATACATAAAGTCTAACAATTTTTTTTTAAATTTCAATCATTTCAACATCAAACCCTGCCCCGATGCCTCATATTAGTCTTTTTTTTGTAGAAATTATTGTATTAATAGTCATCCAATGAAATTTTTTTTATACCACATCCACTTTACTTTTGCACGCCAAGCAAAATAACTTTAAGTCCCTTTGGAGTGCGTGATCGGTCCGTAAAAGTCATTTAAATCCTCGTATATCCATTAAAAACGCATACTCATGGAAATGAACCCTATAACCTTAATATTAGACACGTTTATGTACTTTATGAAGTCCTCGTTGAGAACACTTTCACTTTAGAATAACGGCAAGTCAGCGCGAACTCATTTAGGAAGTATGTATGTAATTACTTAAGCTATTATCTCCAACACTAAAATGCAATCTCGTTAATTTATTCAGAAAGCGTCACAACTTCGAAAGTTATTTATAGTAGAAAGAAAACCTATATGTGCAAGCATATTATAAAACAGTCCATTATATGTACGCACAGCGGTCGACAAAGCGGTAAAGTGGCATCTCCGCTTTGCGGAACCGGAACACACAACAAGATGTAACAAACCACAATGGTTAAAACAATCGACAAAGTCTACGGTTACATCTTGTAATCTTGTTAGTCCGTTGATATTAACTCGGTTGTTATTGTGCGAAATCCCGTTTTCCGGTGTAAATTTTTCCCAGACCGTACCATTTTCTACCCTTTTCGGTTTTCTGATTAAATTATTCCCTCTAAATAACCAAATTCGAGTAGTCATCCCATATACGTAAATTTCACTTGTGTTAACGAAGGGACGAAAGAACCTAAAATAACATTTACTAAAACGAAAAATATATGATTTCATTGTTTGATAGGCTCCGAATTAGAGCGCTTCTCTTTGTTTGGAACTCAATAATCGGATTCTAATTTTATGTGCTTTCATGACAAAATGTGACGGTTAAAAAACTGCTCCAAGCACGTTTTATAAATGAGGTTTTAATATGGAAGCCAACACACGACATGAACATTATCCTATCTCATGTGGAGTGTACTTTTTATCACCAACATTAAACTAAATTATTTCATAAAGTGAGCTCAAGTAATTTGCTACAGTTTTATTGAAAATTCTACTTCTAGTAACAATCTTTGTTGTTATGAAAAAACATGGAGCCGAAAAAGCTCGATGGTTTCCGACAGCTACGAGATTATTTATTTCGGCGGATAAATTCTGAGGTTAATTTTTTTTCGTGATCTTTGATGCTTTGACCTAGTGGTATTTCCGGAGATCGGAGTTTCCACGCCCTCGACTGGATGCAGCAAATTCCACTAAGTTCCAAGGAATGGGTATTGCAGTGGTTTGTCTTGACCATATGATATATCAACTGTCCAAACTATTCACGAAGAAAAACTTTCAAGCAGACTTATTAGGCCAACTATAAATTGCCGTTTGCAGCATAGCAACCCTTATCTCAACCGATTAACCACAAATTCTAGAATTTACTAACTAATTTTCTTAAAAAGATGTTTTCCTATTTAAATTCTATGAATTAGGGTTAATAGTTGATGCTATTATACAGAGTGTTCACAATATTTAAACTGCTAAAACATCGATTTTTAAAATGGAACACCCTCTATCTTCTTGTATCACCGGATTCTTGTTCTTATGATCTTTCATTTTTTTAAGTACATAAAATATTTAAAACAAACTTTTTGAGATATTGTAACTTTTTTAAACATTGTGAGATAAATGTAATAATTATTTGTTAGTAGTTCGCTCTGATCAGATTTTATGAAAAATAAAATTCATGTACGGAAAAAAACACATTCAGTTGACCGAAAAACTTTATTCTGAAACATATAAATTGGGTCTTACATAATTTTCTGCCTGGATGTCTTTAGATTTTATAAAATTATTGGCTTAAAATTCTTTTTTTTTGTCATTGGTTTTGTTTTTTTTAAGTATATTTGATTCTCATGTTGATTTTTTGACATTTCAAAATATTGTGCAATTTTTAATTTCTCAACTTTTTTTAGAATTTCTAAAATCTTTTGGAGTCCCGATTTTTGCAAATCTCAAGTAAACACTTATTTTGAACAATATTTGAAGAATTCGAAGTAAACTCTGATTGAATTTTAAGAGCAATAAAGTTCACATATGCAAAAAAAAAATCCAATTCGCCCAAAAACTAAAAAAGAACAGAATTTAAAGAATTAAAAAAGTTCTAAAAATACAAAGAACCCAGAGCATTTGAACAAATTAAACTCATAAAGAGTCTAGAACTTCAAAAAAAAAAACGAGAAAAAAAAATGTATCAGTATTTTGAAAACAAAATTAATAAGAATTATCACCATTAAAAATTATTAATTTATTCATTGTAACAATAACAAAGAAACTTCAAAAAAATTGCAAGAAATTGCAAGAATTTTAAGGCAATAAGTTTATATTATTTGAAGCCTCTAAAGCATCTAAACTATATATATAAAAGATCTAAAGCATTTAGAGCACCTAAAGCATCTAGATCAACTGGATGATTCAGAAAATCTAGAGCTTCTATAGCACCTAGAACGTCTAGAGCATTTATAGCATCTAGAGGATTTAGAGGATCTAGAGCATCTGAAGTATCTAAAGCATCTGAAGCATCTAAAGCATCCAAAACATTTAAAGCATCTTTTTTCGTTAAAAGTTACAATATCTTAAAAATTATATTTTAGGATATTGTTGTACTTAACAAAAATAAAAAAACTTAAAAAAAATCCGATAGTACAAGATATAGAGTGTTACATTTAAAAAAATAAAATAAAAGAAACACTTCTTATGACAACATCTACGTTATTTTTTGTTTCATACTAAATTTGAGTAATTAACTGCTAATAATGGTGCTCAAAATGTACCTTGATTGAACATACCTAAGCACTTTCAAAATTAAAAAAAAAAATGGCAATTTTGCAATCAAAAACAAGTAATACATTCAAAGTATTTAATCCAATAAATCAAAATATGTAAATCGATAAATAGCGTTCTATTGAAAATAATTTAAATTAGTACGGTCCTGGACTATCTGAAGATCTTGTCAAAAGTATCACAACGTATTGAAGAGTCTCAGACCACGAATGCGAAAGGCAGGATCGACCGATATCGCACTATTGATTCTTCCCGTATAATAAAACTTGTATATTGTTGGTAACACTGTTATCTACTGTTTTTAACATTTCCAAACTGTCACGAGTGAAGAGCGAGTTTCATAAAAAATGTGTTAATGTTTGTACTCTTTATTTATGAGTTCATTTGTTATTTTGCATATTTGCTTAATGTAAATGTGTTTTACATTCGAAAAATCGGAGATTTGTTTGAAACACGAAAGAAATAATCAGCATTCCTTTGTGGAAAAACTTTTATTATTAAATTAGTCTGAAATAATTATAAATAAAATTATAATTAAAAAATTGGAAGCATTGAAAGGGCAATATGATCAAAAAAATTTACAAACAGATTAAACAATTTGGAGAGATCGTAAACAAAAAAAGCAATAGAAAAAAATCTAAAACAAATAAAAAAAACATAAAAAAGTATCAAATGTTTAAACGATCCAAAAAATATAAAAAAAATTATCACTTTTTGGAATTTGACCGTTTTTAACATTTCATAACTGTTACGAATGAAAATCAGATTTTATGAAAAATGCATAATTGCTTGATGTAAATTTATAAAAAAAATACTATTAATTTGAGTTTTTTTTTATATATTTTGATACTTTCGCTAAATTACCCGACTATTTTTTTTTGATAAACCGGAGATGGATCCAATTACTTTTGCCATTTTAGGAAATGCAGACTTTTATCATAATGAATGTATGACACTCAGACCAAAACGCTGAGCGCAATTACTGTATCAGCATTCAAGTTAAACTTGACTATTCATGACTATTATTTCATGTAAATTGAACCATGTCTGTAAGCTGTTGGGCGAATATTAGCTATTCATTTAAGTCACTGTGGACACGTCTAAACTGATTGATTTAGACAAAAGGATAACTACATCCCATCCATCTATCATTAAAGGAACATCCTAAAATGTAAAAACACAGCTCCCCAGAAAAACTCTTCAGATAATCCGAATAATGTAAATGTAAATTTCATGGGTAATTTTATAAAAATTTTGGCACAGACAGAGTGGTATACTTAACAAAATTAATTTCGTTAAAAAACATTTAAAAAGTCTCCTCATCCACATTTAGTAGATTGGAAATAAAGTATGGTTTACGTTACAAAATTAAGTCATTACGGGGAGCCTATTTCCAGTGATGGTCATTGAGAATGAGGGTCAAAAATTGGTGGGCAGAAACGTGGTAAACAGGGAACGGAAAGAAGGTTTTTTATGCTATTCAAGGAGCGAGAGAACCGCTTTCACAAGTCGAGTGCAAATTGAACTCTAAATCCCACGAGATTTCTTTGGTTTTCTTGTTATTATTTATCTAATTTACTGGTGTCTTCTATATCTGCAGAATGTCGGCTACGAAAACACGGATGAGAAATTTATTTGAGCACATTAAGGGTAGATTTACTCTTTAATTTAATTTCATCTTTTTACACTTATTACATCTTCGTGACAACAAACAACGTGTTTTCGTAAAATTTTTTGTATACGTGCATTTTCTGAAAATTGCAGTCTTACAAATTTAATTCGCAGTGTAAAGAAAATGTAATTTTTCTGCGAGAGAAGCATGAAAACTTTCAGCTCTGCTCATAAATATATGATTACTTGTAATGTGCTTCAATATCCTCTCTCTAAGTCAGATTTTACAACAACTAGCAAAGTTGTAATGTGATTTACCAAACTTGGGACGTTACTTAAGTATATGTAAGGACTTATGTATGAAAATCATTAAAACTGGCTACGTCTGAGATCGATATAATTCATGCATTGATTGTTTGCAGTTTCGCAGTTTAATAATCCCGACCCTGTTTTATTGTTATTCGAGTTACAAATTAAGGACATTGTTTAATTGACTGTTGGCTTTTACGATGCCTGGATGGTGTTCCATCGTCTCTTTATAGGTTTGTTGGGTAAATTGCTAAAACCTATAATGGCAGAGCTGTGACAGGAAATAATTTAGACGCAAATTATAATCAAGGTATCAACCATGTATTGCGACTGTCTTCTCAAACAAATAAAAAAAAATCTAAGCATCCACAAAGGCAAAAGAAATTCTTGACTATGACTTTTATTTTTTTAGAATTTTGGGCATTTATTCATTTTCATATAATTAGCAATTTTGTATTTCTGCATAACTTAACTCTGACTAATTTAATTTCTTACTTTTCCAAAATTTTTATAGTTTTTAACTTTGCAAAATAATTAACATTTGTACCATCATCAAAACTTTTTTAAATATTTTTACTTCCGTTTGTTTTCTGTTATATTTTTCCAAATAGTTAAAAATTGATATATTTTGTTGAATTCAAAATATTCTCATGAAATTGTCTCTTTCAAAATTTAGTCTTGAGGTTGATGAATATTCTGTTCTAACGATTTTAACACTATTTTTGAAATTTTTAAAATATCTGGCATTTAGGTTTTTTTTAAATTTCAAATAGTTTTTTTTAATTTTAAAATTCTGTAATTTTTTAATATACATTTGTGAAATTCTGAGAATTTTGATTACTACAAAAATTAAAAACTAAAAAAAAATTTTAAATCTCAAGAAATCTTTATGACTTGAGAATTTTGAGAATGATAAAAATATTGTAAAAAATTTAAAAAATTAAAAAAAATTTAAGAAACAACAGAATTTAAAAAATCAACGAATTCAAAAGTTGTATCGAATTCCAAATTTTTGTTTAAGAATTTTCTAAAATTTACGAAAGAATCAAAAAATTTAAAGAATTATTTTCTTTATTACAATTATTGTTACATTAGTAGTTTTCTTGATTCTCGACAATTACATAATTTTGACTGATGTAGATGCAAATGCTATTGATGACTCAAAAACTCACCCAATAAAAGTAATTTTTTTTTTTAATATCTAGAAAAGCTTAAGTAAAACTAAAGAATCCAAAAACTTAGAAATCGCATTACCTTGAAGAACTCGAAAAATACTACAAGTTTTTAAGACTATAAGTAAAGAAATTTAAAACATAAAAATCTACATTTCCTGAAAATGAATAAAACCCAAAAATTAAAAAGGGAAGCTTGAAAATCTCAAAAATTAAAGAAAATATTTTAAAAACTCAAAAGGATCCAAAGCGTTCAATTATAAGGAATTTAAATAAATGAAGCCAACAAGTTGATTCAAAAATAAATCCAGATATATAAATCTTACAAATAATTTTAAAAGTCTAATAACTCGAGAGCGGATCGAAAATTTTAATTTTAATTCTTTTTCAGACAGAAGATAAATTAGACGCAAATTAAAATAAAAGTAATAATTATAAATTGCAATTGCATTTATTTCCTATACAATTAGAAGTTTAAAAAAAATTATTTGTTGGAAATTAAAACTATATGTCCGGCGCATCCACTATTTTAACGTTTTTCAATTCCATCGCGTCAATGCAAAATATATAGCGATTGTAAAACTATAGAAAGACGAAAAAAGAGCACACTCAAAGTGGAGGAAGGCCAACACATGTACGCTTTGAATCGAACCGATTTGGAATATTAAACAGGAATTTCCAATGTAGATCAATATATTAATATAAAGTACTAGTGAAAATCATTAAAGAAGATATTTACAGTGTCTTACAAAACGACGATAAGTATCTGTCAGCTTTGATAATAAGCCTAAAAATGTTACAATATCAGAGTAAAGCCCCAGCAGCTACAACAATAAAAATACGATAAAAAAAACCTAGATTTCTACACGTAAATGAAATAAATTGTAGGCTCTATATACGAAATAAAGATTAAACTGTCATTAAATTTCCAGATACGAAATTATCAGTAATATTAAAATCATCAATTTTCCCCGGCAAAACGTGATTAGATTACAAGATCTGGGCGAAAACAGAGCAAGTAAAAAATACACCTGCTTCTTACAAAACTTCTTATTCTTGATTTAGCAAATACGCATAAAAAGAGAGTACACATGGAATAAAAACACGCCAAACATGTTAAAGACAAACGATGAAATAACCGAAAGACGTTGGCTGTAAGTGAAGCTTTGCCCATCTAAAACACACTCAACTCGCGTTGTTACAGCGTCAGCTCGTGTGTTTTCACACGTTCACAGTTTGTCTAAATGGACAATTTTATTTCCAGGAAGGTCAAAATTTACATTCGAGAATATAATCAGAACATCCATTGACTAGTTTTAATGTATTACCGAGAAACGATGGAAGCTGTTCTCGTCAACTTAATTAAAAATTTATCCCGATTTTAACATGCGTTCTATTTTTAGTTCTTCGTGGGAAACAACAAAATTAGAATAAGTAATTACTTTCCGAGTAATTTAAAGTCCACTAAAAATTTGTAATTTTGTGAGGCAATAAATTTATGTGTTTTATTTTTAACAGTGTTTGTTTGATTGCATATGAATGTTTTAATAATGCAGCGGATATCGAGTTCCGTTTTTTTGTTGTACAAAATAATTGTAGCTAATTCATCCCAACCGCCTCGACTTTAATTGTAAATTTCTGTACTGAAAAATTCACGTAAATTGAAAAGTTGCGCCCAAGGCGTAAAGAAACAAATCAAATTCTTGATTAAACTTTTAATGTTAATAACTTTCATCACTTATACACAGTTTAATCTGTTTCAAAGAATGAAATATTTGCTTTACTGAGAAGTTTTACACTAAACGATAACTTTTTGCTCAAAAGCATTAAAACAGTTTGTAAAATTCATAAAACTTTTATTCCACAAAATTTAAAACTTCGGTATTTATGAATTCTCAACATTTACAGATATTTATCATAATTTCAGTAACACAACGTAGTTTGTTTTTTTATTAAATATAACAATGTGTAATTTATAACAGTCATATCCCTTTGATAAATGTTTTGCATACACTACAAATTTTGCCAATAATAGTACTAGATTTTATTAAGGCCATTGTTTAGGATAATTTTGTATTATGTTATAAATCCGTAACGTCCGATTAAAACGCCAACATAAATAAATAAAACAATTTATTGATTACATATTTCAACACAAAAACTACGAAATTCAATGATTTACTTACTTAATTTGATTTTCATTAAATACTAATAGTATTGTCACAAATTTACACGATAATTTTTACCCATTCTGCTATAATGCAGTCACATTGATAGGAGTAAACTAAAACTGAGAGCACAGTCTTGACCATCTTGAAGTTGTTTTCTTCTTTAACTTGGTTCACACTATACACTTTTATTTTGTTGACGCAGTTCGTAACTCCATTTATTCTTGCATTAGAGTTTTTCACTGTTTAACTCGTCCATTCCACTTAAAGTTCTCGTGATGCGACCTGAAACAGGGTAAAATATTAACAAATTAAAAATTTACACTGCGCACATGTAAGGTAATTAATTCTAATAACGTCGGTTTCCACTTTGTTATTGCAGTTTGTTCATGAAAAGTTTTAATTTACACGACATAATTGGAAAAATGAAATGCAGCTTGCAAATTTTTCCAGACTCGCTTATTTAATTTTCTTCAGCGTGTTAGTTAAAATGGTAATTAATTTGAATAATGAACTCCTTAAGATTTTTAATTTCTTCAAAAAAAGTTTTAAGTGGCAACAGATCGCGGGCTCTAAAGTCATCACGGTTTTCGGTCTAAATAATCTAAAAGTGAAATTATCGATTTCGCTGTTATTTTGTTATTCTAGCCGTGTTTGTGGTTTTTGGGTTTGTAATTGTAGCAAATCTATACGCTAACGGCAGCACAGAAATTAGATATTTTTGATAATTTTTTAATTAAATGGAAACTTTTAACTTTGGCGCATTCACCATTTTGCACAAACTGTGTGCGTCTCTTTTACAATTTTTTTTTCCATCAATGCCGCAAAATCAGCTGAAATCGGTTAAAAGTAGCGAAAGTACAAATAAGGATAGATAACTACATTCAATTTTTCAAGCCGCCCCCGAATTCATCATTTTTAAGACATGAACTTGATGGAGAAATATTTTTACCCAGCCTTGCCCACACTTCACCCGCGTCAATTTTCTGAAGAATTACAAAATAAAGCCTATATCTCAATAATTTACGATTCTTCTCTCAAAACGGTTAAAAAGTGTAAAAAATCTGTAATGACCGCGGTCAATAGAAATTACACTTCTCTAACTTCAGTCATTAATATAAACCGATTCATTATTCTTGTTTTGAAGGTAACATCATCGGTCAGGAGAATTTACAGTTGCCTAACTTTAGTCGTTAATATACACCGATTCATTATTTTCGTTTCGAGGGTAATATCCAATTGATGGGGTCAAATATAAGTGAAATATTTTAGCTTTTCTTAACCACCGAATTACGCTTGGTGTTCCACAAGGTTTAGTCCGAAGACCGTTTTTATTTCTGGTTTTTTGTCATTACGAATTTGTCTAAAAACATTGTTTTATTTGCGGATATGAATTCAATTTTGTCTGCGGAACACTGCAGGCAGGTCAGAAACTTTAATTACCAATTGGGTTATAGCTAATAAAGTTTTTACCAACAGAGATAAAACGAAACGTTTAAGGATTTTATTTATTACTTTAATAAAAGTACTATAACGTTTCTGGGATTTGTTATCGATGAGTGGGAGGTCCAAAGTTATAATAATATTTGTAATAATAATATATTGTGTTGCAACTAAAAGCATATTTTGTCATAAACATTAATTAATTATTAAAATTAATCAAAAAAAAAAAGAACTAGAAATGTTCTTTTAAAGAGTTTGGTTATGTATATACTTCACCTACTTTTGCCCTCCGTGGATGTCGGAATTTTTCTATTTTTCTCCTATTTTTCTTACTTATTGATTTCAAGTCTTCTTTGGTCTCGTCTATCTTTTTATTTTCTGTTTATTTTTGCTTTATATATTTTCTTTGTTCATTCTAGTTTTTCTAAACATTTGTTTTCTGGCACTCTTAACATTAATTTTTATTTAACTCATCTTCACTTAGAATTTATCTCATTTTGATATTTCTCTTCTTCCTCTTTTTACTGTTTTATTTTGTTGTTTATTTATTCTTGTTCCATTTCTACATGTTTTCCAATTATATTTTGCAACCTGCGCTTCTGTTTTGGTCATAATTATTAGGTGTGCTTTTCTTTTTCTTATTCTGATTTTTACTTCGATGTTTTTTTTCTTCTCTTTCTTCTGTGCCGTACCACATATATATTACAAATCTTATATTTATGTGGTTGTTAAAGTTAAGAGGTTCGTCTGTTATCATTTCTTTTCTAGTCCTTTTGTTCCTTTACTCCTACCTCTTCTTTTCTGTCTGTTTCTAAGTAATATTAAGCATGCATATTTATCTACTTTTCCAAAATTCGCTTTTAAGTTTTTTTTTAATCATTTTATCTGTACTTGACATGTTTTTAATTCTACTTTCTTTTAATTTATTGTTTATTTTTATTTATTGTATTGTATCATGTCTCTTTTTTTCTCGAGTCTCTGTAATTCTTTTCTGTTTTCCTTTCTTCTCAATAAGTTTTTCGTATTTTCTCCTGTTTTTTATATTGGATTTTATGTGTGTCTAGACATTTTTCTTCCTGCTTTTATATTATTTCTGTTTGATTTCCTTCGGTATCCTTGCCCACTACATTAACTTTTATTTTTTGTTGCTTTATAGTGTTCCCTACTTTATTAGTTTTTTTTAAGAGTACAATTTTTGATTATCCTATTTTTCTGTTCCATTTCCTTAATGCTCCATTTACTAGCAGTTTAATCAATTTTTTTATTCTTTTCTGTCTTTACTTGTTCTATTTGTCCTTGAATATTTCCGTTCTTTTAGTGGCTTTGGTCGTTTGCTCTATAAAATTATTTTTCTCTTGTTTATTACCTTTCTTGGTTTTTATCAAGCAAATTCTTCCAGCTTAACAGTTTCTACAACTTTTATGTTTATTTTGTAGTTTTCCATTCTCTCTTCCAGTGCTTGTCTATTCCTTGTAAAAAGCATTAAAAAACAAAAATTTCAAATTCTGACAAGTTACAAACATTCCCGAAAATTAAAGAAAAAAATAAGTGAAAAAAATACCGTTCCAAATTAAAAGTTTAAAAAATACACATCCTACATCAAGCGAATTTAAAAACTCCGAGCTTCAAAACAATCTATTTAGCACATGTTTGCTTTTTTAAAGCAGTCGTTTGCTCTGCAAAACTTTGATCATAATTTTGTAAAGGTTACACAGGCTTTGTTTTTCCATCAAAACCGGACTCAAATACAATATCCTTAATATTATATTATTAATTTCCACTTGTTTACCATCTTTAGTGGCTAGGTTCAGTTAGACTAAATTATTAATTTCCCTTGAGTATTTATTGATTCACTCTGTGAACTTGACAAATAAAAGCACAAAACACAGGCACAAAGTTGAGCTTCAAACATTAAACTGATGAAAGATTTCTAGAATGCATATCGATCAGTACTTTTGTGTTGATTTTATTTATTTTTAGTTCCAGAGCGATTTTATTAAATTTCAATGAGAAAGCCGTCACGGTTGTGTTACTACCGCCTCGTTATAAATACTTGAAGTTGTAACAAGGACTTAATTGACAAAACCAACCCAATTAAGTTACCTCAGAAATGTTTTCTGTGCTTACACATGAGGAAATTTAGTTTGCTCAAGGGCCAAAAATATCGGGGTTGATTTTATGTAGCCGTTGTTTTACTGAATGGAAATGTTAGTATAATCATTAATGCTTCTTATGAAATCATAACTGATGTAAATTAGGCTTGTAGCTGTGTTTCAAGACGAGTTTTTTCTCGTTTCTTTTTACTCGGTGTCTACACACAATGTGATCAATGTTTCCCGAGTGCACTTCACACATTCTCAACATATGTGCCCATTAAATCTACAACACAATGGAGGATTTTACAATACATTAGTGAACAGGTGCAGTATTGTTTCGGTTTGAAAAGACCACGAGCCCACAAGCAGCTTTTTAACACTTAAAGCTGAGATGTTGATAATAAAAGCAACGTGAATTATGAAGCAAATGATTACAGTTGCATGCATGTAAAGCCGGCTTTATGTCGGACTTTCCTAGTCATGTATCAGCGATAAATTATTAGCTGATTATTTCTTTAACACGTTTTGATTGCATTGCTTTCCTAACAAAAATTTTTGCAACTTTTGTGGTAAAACTTCTTTCGCTAAAGTAAATTCTTCACCGTTGCGTTTCACAAGTTATTTCCACATGGTCTGTTCCAGCGTCGCAGTTTCAATTTTCCGCTTTAAGCTTCGGTCGATAAGGACGAGAGTCCGAGAAAATTAGCCGTATTTTACAAAAAGGATTGAAATCCACCTGGACGCAATGCTCTTTTATTTATTCAACCTAAACGATGTGATTCTTGCTTTGCAGGCAGTGTGACCAAACTTTTATTTTTATTGAAATGGGAGAGTGCCAAATAGGTTAACTCCAAGCAGGCGATAACGCTTTCTCGAATGTTGAAGTGAAATTTCGGTGCATAGTCACTTCTTTAAATATGTATCCCTAAGGTTTATTCATATCGGAGCTTTTCTACCACTTTTTTTAATTAATGTTAACTACGTATGGTGTTTAACAAAACTCGTTTAAGCTTTAAGCAAAGAAATAATTTCCTGCATTTTTTAATAGAAAAAGACAAAGTTGATGATAAAATATGCAACACGCTTATGTTATAACCGCTTTATATAATCAGCGCTCGAGCATTTACATGCAAAATTTTAAATAAAAACTATTTTGTCCTATAGAAGATTTTAGAGAGAAAATTTGATTCTAATGCCTAAAATTGGTTGAATTTTGAATGAAATTTTTGTTACAAACATAGTTTTCATTTTCGAACGCGTCGAAAATATATAAAATGTGCGAGAACGAATAAAAACTGTCTACAGACGTAAAGAAACAGGCTGCAGAGCAGTGAAGAAATTATTGTTCAATTAATTTGAAACCTTAATAAAAAAGAAAAGTCAATATGACTAGAAAATATCTCAATAAAGAAATTTTCGATAAGTTCAATTAGATACGTGCTTTTGTAATTTTATTCCTTTGAACATTCATGCTCGAATTTAATGCATACAATTTGCTTTGTAATGTTTCTTTTGATGAACGCACACTTCCACTAAATAATAACACAATTTACCATTATTATCGATCAATTACAAAAGTTTCTAGACTTAGATTAGCTAATGATTGGTTTAGAAACGTGGGAAAACTAACAGTGAAAAATTTGTACGATGTCATTTTCCCTTTTCTATTATTATTATCTATTATCTATTTTCTAACTATTTTTGCTATTTCTTCCGGTTCCGTGTTGTCCTTATTGGTTGGTTTGAAGATTTTTTTTGGTCTCTTCGCTTCTAATTTGGTTTTCTTTCTCTTCCTTTATAAACTGTTTTTGTTTTTTTTTTGTTTTATGTTTCGCTGGTATTACTCCAACTCTAATAAGTTAAGTTAATTAGTTATATACACACTTCTACTTCTCTTTGTTCCCCAATATTTGTTTTGTTTAATGCGTAGAAATATTTTCTTTTCTCGTGCTGTTTATTACTTCCATATCTTGACTGTTACTTTTATTGATATTATTTTAAATTCTGGCCATCTTTCTTCTAGATTTCTGTTCTGTCTATATGAACTTTTACTTTTTGTAGCTTTTTATTTATGTCGCTATTTTATCAATACTTTTAAGAGTACAATTTTCGATTATCCTGTTTTTCTGTTTCATTTCCTTAATTCTCCATTTACTAGCGTTTAATCAATTTGATCCTTACTTAATTTTCTTTATACTATTCTGAATTTACTTGTTTCATTTGTGCTTAAATATTTCCGCTAATAAATAACTCTTGTCCTTTTATTAACACATTTATTTTTCTCAGTTTTTATTAAGCAAATTTTTCTTTTACCTTAACTGTTTCGTCAACTTATATATTTATTCCTAGTTTTTTTTTTCAGAAAATTTTCCATTTTCTCTTTCAGTGCTTATCTATCCCTTGTAAAAAAACATTGAAAATCATTGAAAAATCTAAAATTTAAAATCCTGAAAAGATGCAAACATCCACGAAGATTAAAGAAAAAATAATTGAAAAAATGCCATCCGAGAGAGTTCTAAAAATTTTTAGAAATATAAATACTAAATCAAGAGAAGCATTGCTTCATGTTTTTCTTTGGAAAACCATTTTTTTTTCTCTATTCTGCGGGTACGTGAGCGTCGATTATCCAAAAAAATGTTGTCAGGGGTGGTTTGGATAATCAAAAATTCGGATGATCAAAATTCACCAAAGAAAGGAAAAACGTCTGTACCACAGAGTAGAAGAAATAAACAACACAATAAGTATCTAAGATGAATTTGGTACAAAAACAAAATTTTCGATAACTGAGGCAACCAAGGACGGAATCCGTCTTCCTGGAAAACCGCTCTCAAGAAATACAGCCTTTTTTTTATTTCTCCCTCTTTCGGTTTTATTTTTATTATATGCTGAGCATTGCTTTAGCAGCTCGGCAGCTGCGAAGCTGGCAAACACGGGGGCGAGGCTAATTTTGTTACTGGGGACGTTACTACAAATAAATGTTACAATTAATTCAAAATAATAATGTAGTAGTTAAGTAGAATTTTAAAGTCGCATTTTGAGACGAATAAGCACACCCTGCAGTAGAAAAAAACCGTTTTTTGCATCCTGAACTGCATTTAATTGTTCGCAACCTGATTTATTTACCACTTGTGCTTTTCATGCCACCACTAACTTTTAATGAACGAATAAATTCACCACTTCCACTTAACACTTTCATGATTCACCGGTATAATTCAAGCTTCCTCCACAATGACTTTTATTTAACAAAATAAATTATGAGCATAAGTTTATTTTATTAATTACAATAGTATCTCGTTAACGTGTTCTTTTGTAAAATGTATAATACTTTATTCCACAAAAGATGTTGTTTCGAAACTGAAAATGTTTCAGGCATTCTTCGCAAGCGATAATAAATTCAGTGATTATTTCGTCGTCATTCTCGAACCTCCAACACAAAGTTATTATTTGTAAAGAAAGTTAAACACAAACTCGGCATCTACAAAAGGCGGTTTGTTACTTCGATTCTATACAAATATGATGATAAAATGTAAAGAATAAGATGTTAAATGAACAAAGAAAATTTCCACTTATTTTACTTATAACGCAACTGTCAAAACCAAAGCTCGCATTTTATATTTATTTTTATTTTAAATGGGAGATTAATAAAACATACAAATGCAAAATTTACATTTTTGAGTGTGACTGATGGAGACCATGTCATAAAATGTCATTGTACCCAGAAAACATCAATTATTCTTAATGGAATAAAACACAAACAAAACATTTATTTTAATAAAAATGATTATCAACGGATCTCCATAAAAGTTGCGTAACGTTCTTACGAAATCTCATTCGAATAAAAGACTTTCTCGTTTAAAATGCAGACGTGGATAAGAAGCAATCTGCAGAAGAAGCAACTTGTGCAAAACATTCGCATTACGACAATACAAATGTCTGAATACTCTCTTGACTTTTAGAGATGTAGAGAGGAATTCGATAAATTGAAAGAGTGAATTGTTACTTTCGGTGCTTAGCCAGATTGGTTTCATTATCTCGGATCTTTACGTTAAAATGTCACTCAATGCACATTCGATTAGCTGCTGCTACAAATTTAATTCGCTACAAAACGTTAAGACTTTAATTAAACTGCATAGATTTCGTATTGTTGAATCGATCTTCGTTACTCTTTTTTTTCTTTTAACATTAAAAAGAAAATAGCTATAAATAAAGTTGAGAGTCTCTTGTGATATGGGAAGGAAATATGAAAATGTATCTTGTTTTCAGGGTTTTTACTCTGAAACACGATAGGAAAAGAAAATGCGCAGGTAAAGAAACATCCTTCGTTCCCGTTCTGCTTCCGCTTCTTCTTTGGATTTTTTTTGTCAACATAAACTTATAAATAACCACGCATAACACTGTAACTTCGTATAATAACAGATTATGTAAGATTCGTAAAACAACGTTTGTATATTCGGAAAAATAAAGCACGCGAAAAAAGTCATAAATTAACAGTTAATTCCTTTCCGACAGCTTTTAGTGTTCTTCAGTCACTCAGACTTTATTATGTTTTTCATGGTGTTTATGACTGGCGCTTTCTTCAATACGCTTTTTACGATCCAACAAATGTTTTTCATTTTAGAAAGTGCATATGATTGCGTTAAAGCCTCCTCTTGTAGATTTTAATTGTGTTTGCCTAAAACTCGGCTATAGTACGACTAAAATTGGTCAAACGTACAAAATGGTGAATGCGCCGAGTTTACGTTATTTACTTTTTTTGCTTTAATTTGCTTGTTATTGGCGTTTTGTGCGCCAAAGTCCCAAGCAATGTGACAAAATTGTTTTGATCAAATTTTAGCACAACTAGAAATGCGACCATTAAATTCTTTTTTTTTGAAATCTTTAAATAATTCAAAAATTTTTAATTCTCCAAATTTCTTGTTTTTTTCTTGGAAGCTTTATGTTCGTTACAATCTTTTATCATTTTGCATTACATCCATCTAATGTTGTTAAATTTTCCTTTTTTTAATTCTAATGAAATATATTCATTTCTTTTGTATTTTTAGCTTCGATCTATTTGTTACGGTTTATAAATTCTTAAACTTCTGGACCCTCTGGATTTTTTTAAATTCTTTGATTTGCACGCATTTTGCGTTATTACTATTAATATTGGTAGCGTTAATAAACCGGAAACTTGACATTGACAGACGAAGAATAATGAGTAAAAAACGTCTAAAAATAATGAAAAATTCGGAAGACTGTTATGAAAAAAAGACGCTAAGAACAGCAGAGATATGTTAAAGTGAAAATGAAAGAGCTAAATAAATACATGATATTTCCGGCAACGTATGTCTTAGAGCTCATGTTGAACTAGTCGTAGCTAATTGTGTCCATAATCTTACTTTACTTTATACATAAATATAAAAAACAGTTAAACGCATTTTTATCAGAAAATTTAAACTAGAATAAATACTGAACTGTCACTAATGCCAATTTAAATTAAGTTTCGACATACTTTCACGATTACAAAAGCTACAGCGACATGTTTTTTTTTAATTGCATGACTTCTGCTCTAAAATGTTTTCCGCTAGCTAAACTTATTGCGACAATAAATTGACTGTGAGCTGTCAAATAATGGCGTCAATTTAAAGCGTATTTTTTCACAAAAAAACCTCCGCGCAATGTTGAAAATCTAATTTATGGCACAAATAATTTTTTATTACAAAATATCAAAAAATGACAGCAGTGAGAAAAAAAACTAAAAATTTTGATTCCTCTTTGAATTATTCGACGCATTAAAATGTTATTTTGATAAAATTTGAGCTCAAATTCACTAAAATTGTTGATACGACTAGGATGGTGCAAATTATGTATTTTATGGAAAATATTGTTTATTATTACTAGTTATAAATGTTAACATCAGAAAGACAAAACAGTTTTCAAATTATGCAAGTTTTATTTCAATGAAATTAAAAATTAGTTTTTAAATTAGGTAAAGTGCTTTTAATAAGGCAATTAGCGATAATAAAAATAAATTGGTGCACTAATTGAGCTTCTAAAAGACAGATTTTAAGATGTTTTAGAATTATATGAAACTATAAAAGTAAACGGCTGAGATGCCCTCGTGTTATTAAATATTTTACGAACAAAATTTTCATGCTACAAAATTATGATACTTGTCGTAAAATTATATAGCCTAATTTACTTTTCGAGTAATTGTAGAGAAGTGAAGTATTTATCTAACAATATCAAACTGGAAAAAAAAACAATGCATAGCAAACTGCGTTTTTGTTTAAAGTGAATACCAAAGCGTAAAAATATTTTCTTCATAAAGTTAATACACAGGTGTAAAATGTTACGATTGTTTCATTATTTATTTTATGACCGCGGAGTTGTAGACCTGTAACGCAACACAATGTAAAAAACGTGGTTGAAGCCATATAAAACAAACTTAAAATTTTTATTGTAAATCATTTTTTTGACTTGCTACAAGCTAAAATTTCTTCATTTCGAAAATTTAATTACATTACAACAAAGTCTCATGTGTCACCAACAATTTAAGTAGCTTTATAGTAGCTCGCTAAAAATTATGTCGCGTACTTTAAAAATTTAATAAATAATGAAAATGGTGGAGGCGCCGGGCCAGCATTCACTGACTTATTTTTCTTCGCCTTGAAAATATTTCCATTAAACTTACACGGAAACATTAAAAAGCAGTAGTTTTCACGTATCTTCATGGTTGTCGAAAATGATGGGTCTACAAATTCCCTCGCTCGGCGAAGGTCCAGGTTGTTGACACGACAAGCCTGGTTCACACGTTCCACTAAAACCTAAATCTCCTCCACAAGGTTCTCCTTCGGTTCGTGCACACTCTTGGCAACATCTGCAAAAGAAACAAATTTTACATTTCATCAATTTTTATTTATCTAAGCTTTTACTACAAAAACATTGTACAAAATCTGATATGACAGTAAAGCTTTTGCACGTCTCCCAAGATTAAGTGACGCTCAACATAAATTCTGTGCACGAGAAATGTGCTCTTGCGACGGAAAGTTGTCTATTTGTCTCTCACAGAGTCGTAGTATATCAACGGTTATAAAATCGTGAAATAAGAAGTAATTTGCGATGGTTTTTGCTTTTACGTCAATTTTGCAGACACGAAATTACGAAAAACTTTACTCGTTCTTCTGTGTAATTAAAATTCAATAAAAACGTTGATCCACAATCTAATTCAGACTAACGGTGTCTGCGTCAATTCATTTTTTTGGGTGTATAACAAAACTAATTTTCCTGAGTGAATCCGCTGTGAATGTGTTCTTTAGGCACTCGGGTCACGGTGAACATATTAGATCTTTTACTTTCAAATCCTCGTGATTACGTTTGTTATTTAACTTTCAAAGTGTTGTTATTCTAACAGTTATTGTAAAAGTATTATTAATCACATTGTTTCCATTCTTTTAAAAGGGATAATCAATCTTATTCCCAGGAACGGTGCGCGCCACGATAATAAGCATAACAATGAAAATTTTACCTAGAAATCAATATTTTGTAAATTAAACTTTGAAAAGGAATTTTTTGTTTATTTTTGGTTTGGTGAACTTAGAAACAGTAAAATGGGATTAAAGTCGAAAAAGTAAAGAAAAAAGTCCAAGATCAAAGCAAATAGATAATATTATTGAGAGGATTTTCTTTATATTGCACCTACAAAAAGTGTGAAATTAACCCTCTTTCTGTCTGGCGCTTCCTTTGATCCTTCAAACCAATATTAACAAAAAAAAAAAACAATTTCCACCGTAGACGGGAGCTCATCTTATACTGAGTAGTAATAAACTGGCAAATATTTTAATATCGGAAAGCCCATCAACTTACAAACTTCAAATTCGTGTTGTTCAAAAATAGTTATTTATTATACAAGACGATTTTCACAGGATGGTTAAAGATCCTTTATCGGCCTGAATAATACACTTTTTTATAGCAGATTTTAAGATATACTTTAACTTTAATTTATTTATTTGAAAAATAAACACACATTCATCGTAATCCTGAAATTGGTTGTTGAATTTTTGTTATAAACAATTTTCATTGTGAAAGTGTTGAAAATACAATGTGCGAGAACGAACTGCCTGCAGACGTAAATGAAAAGGCTGCAGAGGCAATGAATAAGTTATTGCCTCAAAAATCACGCTTAATGTACAAAAAAAAGTCCAACGCGTTTCAAAATGAATGGGAAAAATATAAGTGAAGAAGTGCTTCTCGAGTTTGTGCTCCTATCATTCATTTTTAAAAAGCACATTGCTGGTAAACATTTGAGCAGAATGAAACATTAAATTTTTGGTAGACACTTCAGATAATCTTTTGTGCAAGTTAAAGATTTAAAATGTGTAGTTTCAAACTTACAACTCGTTGCTGCAACGGCTTTACAGGGACTTGCAGAACGGACAAATTGTAAAAGTTCTTTCACTTATCGATACTAAGCTCAAGAAAGATCGGTCGATTTTTGTAACAAAAGTCAGTTTTTTGAAAATCGTACAAAAAGTTCAGGCCCGCGTTCTAAAAACGTTACTGACAGAAAATTCTTTGCCTGCTACAGTCAGAAAAAGTTTACCATTCAGACTTCCGAAGATGATTACCAATTTTTGAAGCACATCCCAAAATATACTAACCATTGCTTTCGCTGCTCTGCAGCTACGATGTTGGCAAACACGGTGCTGATATTGTCATCGTTAACCGAATAGGCGGATAGGAATCATCCTCGGTAGCAGAAAACTGCACTGAAGATTCTGTATCGAGAAAAATTGAGTTTCAAATTAGACTCTACATTTTTATATTGATGCCCGTCAATCCTCAACAAATTGCTTTTGGTTTTACGCTTTTTGTAGCTAATTTCTTACATCGTTTAGTAGATGAATTTTAACACCATCAAATATATTTTTTACAATCGCCTAAACTGTTTCTAATGGAAAAACACCTAACATAAACGACCTTGCTTCACGCATTGGTATAGATTTTCTTTGCAAGACACGATATTTCTCAATCGCTCGCCAATTTCTACCTTCCACAACCTTTAATCACGAACTTCGTTTCCTTTGTATAGCTTTCTCACTTTCCCATTATTTCCACTTCAGACTGTATTCCGAGGTGATTATATTCTAATATGTAGATTCATTAAAATCAGCGCGCTGCGTCTGCTACAAGGAAACTAAACGCAATAAATAGTGAGATAATGAGGACACGAAAATAACTACAATAAACTTTAATGTTCAGCTATTATTATTTACATAGTTGAAACTCGAACTTTTTGTGACAATAAACACAACTTTTTTTCTATTAATTTGTCAAAGTAATGATTCGGATTAAAATTTCTAGCGAAGTTCCAATCCTTCTAGAAAACTCTTTCTGATATAACAAACTGATAATGGAAAAAGCTTTTAATTAAAACTTCAGCACTCAATCGGTGCTTGTAAAATATGATCGACGCTCAATTTGATTACTTACTATCTCAATAAACTTTTGTAAATATCCGAATCTAAACTTTGATTATAATAAAATGCGACGTAAAGTTCTGATGTTTTGCATCAGCTCACGCAATATCTTCACTAGTTTTTATTTTGCGTCTTTCAATAAATTAATAAACTGTGTTAATAAAATCACTATTCACATTTGTCTCTATAACAATACAAATGTGAATTTTACAACTTTATTACCGAACGTATCCGCCCAATAAAAGATAAAGTAAGCTCCACCACGAACGAATAAAGATAAATGATTTATGTTTTCATTGTTGTGTTCATAAAAAAGGACTTAAGCATGTATTGCAAGACATATACCATTAGGGGAAAAATAATAAATGGAGTCGAGCCGCATAACGTCAAAGCGTTCCACTCAATTTTTATTTGAAAAAATGTATCTCAGAAAAAACATTTTTCAAACGTATTCTACTCGCACGAAATGTAACAAATTCTGTCTACAAAGCATTTCTGTTTAATAGTTAATAACGGGAGCATGTTTGTAAACAATATAAAAACAGCGGAAATAAATAATCATTTATAAGTGTGGGTTGATTTATGTATGCAGTTGTATTAAACATTTTAAAGGTTTTCGATGATTCAAAAACCCGCCACGACAAAACAAGAGTTATCAAATAAAAAGTTGAAATAAAGGTTATACTAAGCATGTTATTTTGAAAATTTGGGAAAAAACAGTTAGAAAAGATCATAGATGAAGGCTTACCGATCTTCGAAAATTTTGCATTAAAACATGAGGAAAAGCTACGAGATAAGATAAGATAAGGCAATCATAGAACTACTTGTAATAGATTTTATGGTTTAGATTTAAGGGTAAAATCTCTGACATGTAAAGAGAATCAATAACATTTAAAGAACTACGAGTTTTTGGCACTAACTCGCCTGGCAGGTTGTGTTTGAAAAAGTATAAAAAATTGATTTATTTTGCACAAAATGAAGTACTGGAATGGTTGTCATAAAAACCATGTTACAATAAATACTTTCTCGAGAAGTAAATAATGGATTTTATATTTTTGAAATTATCTTGAAGTTTTTAGACATTTTAAGTGTTTAATTCTCTTCATTTTTTGAATTTTTTGGAGCTTTATATTTGTTCCAAACTTTCTATTATTTACGTTTATTTTTATTTCTAATGAAATATATTAATTTATTTTCTTAGTATTCTTAACACTTTTCTTTCTTTTCTTGGCAGTTGAAATTCTAGATCTTCTGGATTTTTAAATTCTTTGATTTGCGTTGACGTTAATGGTACTATTAATATTATTATCGTTAATAAACCGGAAATTTGACACTGACAGACGAAGAATAAAGGATTATTATGGAAAAAAGGCACAAGCCTTGCAACGTATGTCTTAGCTCTTGTTACTTTCTTCATAAATTTTAATAACCTATTAAACGCAATTTTATGAGAAAATTATCATATAATAATTCATTTCCATTCATTAATATCATTTCGAATTAGGTTCCCACATACTTTCACGATAACAAAGAGACTTGAAATTTTTTTTTTGAACGCATGATTTTTTTTCTTCATTGCATGGTGCAGTTAACTTTTGCGCTGTCTCGTTTAAAATTGTTTTCCGCTTGCGCAGACTTATTGCGACAATAAATTGACTGCGAACTGTCAGATAAGGCCGTCAATTTACAACGTAATTTTTACAATAAATTCGACTTTAAAAAAATCCTCGACATTATGAGCCAGAGTTTGATATGCAACTTTGCGCTTTTATTGCAGAAATACCCATTTTATTATAAAATACAAAAAAAGTACAGAGCAGAAAGAAAAAAAATTTCTATTAAAATTTTAAGTATCTGTTGGTTTAAAATGTTGTTATTAAATGAAAATATCAAAAGAAGTTTATAATTTAATTCTTAGTGCGCAAAGTAAGACTACACTTCACTTCTACTTCTACTTTTTAAAGTATTCGTAACTAGAGTAAATGCATACTTCTGCTAGTTAAAGCTTATTTTCGTTGTAGATAATTTTTATTTCAACCAGAATAGTTATTTATATTTTATGTTTTTCATTTAAAATGCAAGCGTGAACGCTGCTTTTTGTCATGTCATGTCATTGTCGATAAATCATTTCATTTTGAAATTGATGTTAATAGTTAACGACAACGTTGTTGTGTACGTTAGCAATTCTCTTTACTAGAAGTTTTAACAGGAGATTAGTATTTGGCGTTTATAAAACATGCTCCAAATAAACTGCATCCATTCCATAAAAATTAGTAATTTATATTGCAAACGTGGTACATCCATTTTGGGCTTTAAGAAGGGATGAGGTGGCTAAGAAGAACAGTCGAAGACCAGGAAGTAAGTGCACTCAACCAGTTGCAAAAATTAAAGCTGTTAACGCACTCACCTTAAATGCGTTTTTTTGGTTGGTAACACACATTGGACGAAACGTCAAATATCAGTATGAGTATAAGCTTACAGTTTAAAGATAGAGAAAATTTTCATCGACGGCAAATTAACCGTGGGATTAATTTTAATTATCAAAATTAAATTTGCAAGTTTACTTGGGAAAAATGACAGTTATGTTTAGTCTACTTGTTTTAAATTTAAAATGTAAACGTTAAAATTAAAGTTCCATAAATTCCCTAAATTTGGTTTATTTGCAAAAAATGTATTTATTATGCAAATTAGAAGAGTGACGAAGAGCATATCTTTAAAAAAAATTGCTAAAGGAATAATTATTATAAACAAAGCAAGAAAAAAATGTTATTATTGAGCCCACACCACAGCTTATGTATCTAATCTCACGATCTTAACGACAGATTATTTTTCACCAACTAGTATTGATTTTAACAAGCTTACTTAATTAAATAAAAGACCTGTCAAAAGCTTTTAATGTTTCAGCTACTGAGTGGATGTTGTTGATAAAAATATTTTACATTTTTTGTTGTCTTTCAAATTCTGGACATCTAAAACAGATGATCAAAAGCTGGTCATTGTAACTTTAGCTTTATTAATTTTTTTGCTGAAAAAAGCGCCAACATTATTTCTCAAACAAGTCACTACATTATTCCGATCCCAATGAACTTAGGGAGAACAGAAATTTTATTAATCAAGAAATGTACTAAAATTTATTTAGCCTAAAATAAATAGAATTACCCGAAATTACCGTAATTAAAGCTACCAAGCACACTGTCCTTTCAACGAAAGTTAACATTTTAAGCAAACACGGTCAGAATTTTCCGGTGAGATATTATAAAAGTAGTAGTTTAATAATTTATTCAGGAGAAATCGTTTCATGACGCAATTCGATGTTAGAAACCTAGATTAAAGTCTTCTCGTTAAATTAAATGCAAATCTTTGACTATAAAGCCTAAAAAATACAGTAACACGATTTGACGATTCCTTTGATAAGAGGTTCTTTATTTTAGGAGCCGGAAATAATTATGTTGAGTTTCTAAATACACACGCAAGGTGCAGCTTGCGAAAATTTTATTCTACAACTATATCAGGACCGGGCTTTCATGCTTTGATACACGCTACTTAGCAAAAACTGTCATTTTTATGAAGTTGAGACCACAACGAAAAAAGTAATTATTTGTGAGCTAACTAGAATCCTTGACCTTTATTAGTCTCAATCGATACCTCCATCAAATTGTTGATTCTAAATACGGTGCAAATTGCTAAGCTGTTCTTATCTCGGAATGTCACGTCTTCGAAAAGACATTAAAAATGTACAACGCTATACTTAAAGAAAAACAGAAAGGAAGGGAAAAATGATTAATCGTTTTTTTATTAGCAGAATTTTTACCCGAAAACGGTGTGCAGTAAATATGATACTTTTCTTACGGTGGGCAATTAATCATCATTGTCGACTCAACGCACGAATTGTTTTCATCGATATGATGTATGTTTTTATTTTCCGTCCGTTATTATTTTTCTATGGCCAATAATATCACTCAACTTCACACGTGGTAGTGCCTTCTGTACGAAAACCCAATCAATCGAGCACTAGATGGAGCCCCAAAACAGATAAGCCCTTTATTTTAAGAGTTTAGCCCGAGGGAGGAATAAACATACGAAGTTATAGGAGTAGATGTAATAAATACTCAAACGCCCTTTACGTTTTACACTAAAATAACGATAAAGTTTAATAGATAAAGCGCTATAATTTACAAATATTGCATTATACGGTCGCGGACAAAAGATAATTTATTCATTAATGGCGAATCGATAAACGTTACGTCAAACATTGTTTTCAAATATTAAGAAGTTATAATTTATCTGACAGCAACAATAATATCTCCCTTCAGGCAGTAAATGTATTTTTAATGTCGTGCTTTTGAGCGACTCGGTGATGATATCAACATGCTTGGCTTGTCCCAAACGAGCTCATATTAATATAAAAAATCAGTTTAGGGAAATTATTTATAAGGAAGCTAAATTCTGTTGTTATGCAAAATCAGGATATCATACGGGTTTATTCATCATTAAAGGCGCTTTATAAACCACAAAATTGCACGCGATATTAAAGTGTAAAACTGCAAATTCTGCATTTCGAACGAACATTATGCTTGTAATTGACCTGTTTCGTATTTTGTGTGTTAATATAGTTTTGTAGACGCGAGCACAGCTTCGTTTTTAGATGAAGTTCAATTTTGTTAAAAAACTCTTAATTAACGTTGTTTACAATATACGTGTGGATGACTCAAAGCTGGAAAAGTTTTGACCTTTATGTGGGAAACAACCAGCAGACACCTTCTACCAAAAGTTTTTAAGGATCTGAGGGAACTTAATTTAATGAAAAGAAAAATACACTTGTCAATGTAAATTCTTGGAAGCTAAGAGAGCTTTCTATTAAAATTCAAAACGGCGATTTTTTCATTTTGTTTTCTACTAAACCAGATCAAAATTACGTGAGAAGAAAAAAAATTTTTTGTTGAAAATTTCAATAAAGCACTTGAATCAAGACTTGATCTCTAATAAATTTTCATTTTAAATTGATGACATCTACGTCATCTTAGAATTTGTTAGAATTCGAAAGCTCAAAATTTATTTTTACTTTACAAGAACTTTAAGATTTGATTTGAAACGTTTGACATGTTAAAATTTTTCGTACTTATACCACTTGGAACAAATAGAAATTGTTAATTTTTAAAGCTATTCAAGCGACTTTCTAAAATTTGTAGCGACGACAAAGTTTTTGAAGCTTAGAAATTTTAAGGTTTCCAAGCATTTTAAAATCTAATTAACCATCTTAAGAGTAAAAAATTGTTTCTGTGGTGTGACGAAAATTTCTACTATTTGCAATTTAAGAAAATGTATTTGAACCTTTTCGTGTAATACTTTTCAATATTTAAGAATCAAGTCGATACTTTGTTATTTTTCAATGAATATTGGTTTGGTTTCGATATCGCAATTCATATCTCCAGTAAATATCTTATGTAGGCGGTTATAAACCATTGATATTCTCAAATTAAATTTGTAATGCATCAGTGTTCAATAACAATGCTGCTTTATGTAAAATCAACAAAAGGAGGTTTGATAAAAATGCTGTAAATTAAAAAAACAGCAGCGAGTTTGTTTATTAATGTGTAAAATTATCGTTGCAATAATTTGTGAAAAATGTTGCAATTTGTTTGCAGGAAAACATTTTTTTGTTGTTTTTTACATCGAAGATTAAAAAAAATTGATTTCAAAACAAAACACGTACATTTGCATCAAATTACTGCAAAGTTTGCAAAAAACTTAAGAAAATATGCAAAAATATGTAATAAAAACTTTTTTTACATGCTTTGTATGTAGACTTTTTTAGAGTTTTTTTTGGGATACAATTCGATTCTATGAATTCTTTAGATTCCAAACTATTTTTGATTCTGTAAACTCTTTACATTATTCAGATCAAAAATTCCATTCTTTCCGGTCTTTCTAGATTTAAACACTTTTAGATCTTTTTTATATTATTATTAAATTTCTGGATTTTCAACATTCGTTACAGTTCGTTGGGATCTTTTGAACTTTTTATATTGTTTGTATTTTTCACGATCTTTAATTTTTTTAGATTTTTTTTACTTACTTCTTTAAAAATTCCTAAATTTCAGAATCCTTATAGATTGCAGAAACACTTCGAAACCTTTGTAGCATCAGTATAAAAACTGTGAAATTGAAAGTCAATTCTAAAAACATTAAGGCCTCTTCCAATTCATTTTCACCGATTTCCCATCTTGATCTTCTCAAACAAAGCAATTCAGATGTGTCATCAAAATTTATTAACAATGATTAAAAAAAGATTTTCCTTCAATAAATAAACCTTTTTTTTGTTTTAATTAAATAACTATTTACCAAACCAAACAAAATTTTTCAATCTTAACTGAAAGATAATTAAATTTTCTTTCCGCCGTGCAAAACTCAATAGTTTCAGTTTTTTTTTTTTTTCAAAGCATATCTGTAAAATCACCAACACATACTGAAGTTATAATTTCCACATTTGATGACAGTTTGTGCCAACCATTTATTGAAAAATTTACTTTGTAAACAAAAATAAAGTTCGCCCATATATTTGCTCAAATTAATAATTAATGTGGAACGAGGTACTATTTAATATATAGTACAATTTTATAATTAGCCTCTTCAATTCCATTACCATGTAATTAATTTCATTTATTGTTCAGAACATTTTTATTCAACATATTAAAGTTAAATTAACGTATTTTCCCACAAAATTTGTTAAAGGGTAAAGTTGATAACACAAAAAATATGACACGTGTGTGTCCTAATTTCAACTCTCAAGACCACAGAGGAGGGTTTGACTCGAGACAATTAACTCAATAAATAATTTAGTTAGATCCTCCTACCCACATTTTAGGTCTAATTCAAAGTATCATTTGATAAAAAATGGTTCGTGTACTTATCAATGTTTAAAGAGTACTTGAAAGCTAGAATCGTAAACAAGTATTTGTTTATGTTTACTTTGCGTTTAAATATTATTGGAAAACGGGAACTGAGTTATATTGTTCTTTCTCACAAATTAAAGTTACAATTTCTAAAAATTTGCATGATTATACGTGGATATAGTAATGTAATATAATTGTTATTTTTGCTTTAATTTATGTTGTAAAATTTAATTAAAAACGTCACTATATTTTCCCTGCCTAATAAAACAGTTATCTAGAGTTGGATTATGATTATAATAATATGAAATTAATGCAGTTCTGGAAACAAAATATCATTTATTGAAAAATTAAACGAAACAATGCGATATTAGAAATGTGAAAATTGGATATTTACGTGGATAGTTGGTATTCCCAAAACGTCAGCAATTTGGAATTACTTTGATGATGTATTGTACCTACGTAATTGTATTAATATCGCTTTACAGACGTCCTCTTGATTGATCAGTATCATTAAATTTTCATGTTTGATTCAAAATTTGCAAACATACCTGCAAATTTATATCACAAGCTATCAGTAACAGAAATAGGACGTAAGCTCCCCAGAAAACGTCTATTCAAATTTAAATACACTTTACGTCAAGCTTCTCTAAGCTAATCGTACAAAACGAAACGAATTCAAACCATTTATACATACGCTGCTTCATATTGAAGAGATAAGAGGATAAAAGCGCATCATCTAGACAAAATTCAATAAGTTCTGTTGTGGGTTTATCCAGTAAAAAGTCAAATCAAAATCTCGTTTTTATCCCATGTCGACTATT